>JAEOAD010002133.1:847500-1447500 GCA_036365145.1 Orientallactaga sibirica
GCCTCTAGAACTGTGAGAAAATTTAATCCTGTGGGTTAAGCCACGATATTTTGTTATAGTAGCCTGAGCTGACAAATATACTGCCACAGCATTCCCCTGGGAAGTGAGAAAATCACGTAAGATTCTATTCTATGTACCAGACACGATGTTGTCAGCCCAGCATTTCCTGAAGTCTAAAATCAAACGAACAAAAACCCTTATATCAGCCTGGGATGATGGCTGAGTTGGTAATAAATAAAGTGAAACACTACTGAGGAAGACACTCGATGTCAACATCTGCCCTCGTACACATGCAAACGTGTGCATTTGTACACACATGCACACTTACGTATCTCCAAATACACATATACACACGCATGCACACACACACCCCCAACACACACCTTTCATTTTGGAAATGTCATTTCCCCATATAGCCAAATGTGTGTGGACACTCTAAGGAAAGAGCAGTTTCTAGAATGACTTCTGGGGATGACTACTCTTGTGTCTGACCGGTTATGTGACAGATGGGGCTCAATCTCCAGCACATACCTGTAAGTTTGGAAATTGTCATAATCTTTCAGAAGAAGTGGAGAGACTCGATAACTTCCACCAAAGCTAGGCATCCTGTGAAGAATACATGGAGCTGGAGAGATAGCTGGGCAGTTAAGGCACTTGCTTGCAAAGTTTGCCAGCCCAGGTTTGGTTTGATCGCCCAGTACCCACGTAAAGCCAGACGCAAAGTGGCTCATGCATCCAGAGTTCATTTGTAGGGGCAAGAGGCCCTGGCACATCTATTCCCTCTCTCTTTCTCTCTCTCTCTCACTCTGTCTCCTTGCAAATGAATAAATAAAAACATTTTTAAAAGAAAGAAAACACAGGTCTGAAATCTATCTCTGTGTTTCTCCATGACCTGTGGGTGCCACTTCTGGCAAAAATGTAGAGAATTTATTTGGACTTCTTTATCCCAATCAAGGTCTGTGGTCCTCTGCAACACTCCTCCCCACTTCATTTCTTCTTCTACATCCTGGGCTAAAATGTTAATTTTTTTTAAATATATATTTATTTGTATTTATTTATTTATTTATTTATTTATTTATTTATTTATTTATTTAAGAGAAAGAGACAAATAGAGAATGGGCATGCCAGGGCCTCTAGCCACTGCAGACAAACTCCAGATGTATGGGCCATCATGTGCATCTGACTTATGTGGGTCCCGGGGAGTCAAACCCAGGTCCTTAGGCTTTGCAGGCAAGCATCTTAACCGCTAAGCCATCTCTCCAGCTCTAAAATGCTAAATTTTGCCTGAATGGCCTCTTCCTATTAAAAGAAGTGCAGTGGGAATATATGCAAATCATGTGTAGGAGAGGAATCTGCACGCAGAGGCCTGACTGTGGATTGTTCTTTTCTGAGAGTGAATAGTAACTTCTGTTTAGACAGCGTCTTATTGTGCAGTCCAGGCTGGCCTCGAACATGCAATCTTCCTTTCTTCATCTTTTTAAAAAATATTTTATTTATTTATTTGAGAGAGAGAGGCACACAGAGAGAAAGAGGCAGATAGAGAGAGTGGTCATGCCAGGCCCTCCAGCCACTGGAAATGAACTCCAGATGCATGCATGACCTTGTGCATCTGGCTTACATGGGTCCTGGGGAATTGAACCTGGGTCCTCAGGCTTTGCAGGCAAACAGCTTTCGAGTGCTGGGTTTACAGGCATGCGCCTCCACACCCAACCAAATCAGTGCCATCTCCGCTCACCCCTTCCTGTTTGGTATTTCACTTGTCACACTTGTTAATTCCAGTTTGTTCCTCTTTCCTGTTTTCCATCTTCCAAATGAACATCTTCAAAGATATCTTTGACCGTGAGCATATTCTGAGCTCATTAGGTATTGTTTATGAAATACCATTCACAGAAGCCTCGTTAAACTCTATTAATAGTGACCCGATTTTAGCAACTCCTGTTGGGATGAATTTCTCAAGGAAGCTTGAAGGTTGTTCTCCTCCATGACTTTCCAATGGTTCAGGAAGAAATCAAGTAGGCATACTGTATTGGAACACTGGAATACAATGCTAGTTCTTGTGGGAAGGCCACACTGTGCTTAGCTTCCCTTATCTCCCCTATAGCAGTTCAGTTATAGTACATCACCTGACAGCAATATTGTGTGGATAAACAATATTCATGGCATGAATAGTCACACACAATATATTCTGAGTTATCAATATGGCACCTCGGAAAGTGAAATTGGCAAGAGATGTTGATAGTTGGCTCCCTAGCTCCTGAATACTGGGGATGCCAGAGGGTCTAGACATTTCTTACAAAGCGATGGGTTGACTTGGTACTTGACCTTTGATGCGATCCCTAGTTTGAAGGGTTCCAGGTCTGTTAAAATCCATTTTTGTGACTTGGTACTGCACCCCTGAAGCATACGCTAGCTACCCAACAGAATAGAGAAAATGTACCAAGAATTAAGAAATGTGGCAAAATCTGAAAGTGTGCTCAACATCCTTCCTGTCCCAGCTACAAGGCTTCTCTCTGTCACTCAAGAGCCATCTTTTACCATAGAGTAGCAGGTCACCGTGTCCACATGACCTAAGGTATTCATGAAACACTGGGAGTATAATTTTCCATCCCAGTGGAGGAGGAAGAAATACGGATCTCTTCAATTTGATTTTTTTTTTAATGCTAGATGTGGTGGCAAATGCCTGTCATCCCAGCCTGTGGGAAGTGGAGGCAGGGAGATCAATAGCTCAAGGTCATCCTCCTCTACATTGCAAGTTGGAGACCAATTTGGGCAACCTGAAACCCTGTCTCAAAAATCTAGAGGCTGGAGAGATGGCTTAGTAGTTAAGGCTCTTGTCTGAGAAGACAAAGGACCCATGTTCAACTCTCCAGATCCTATGTAAGCCAGACGCACAAAGGTGAGGCAAGCACAAGGTGGCACAAGCCCACTAGGTGGTGCAAGCATCTGGAGTTCGATTGAAGTGGCTGAGGCCCTGGCCCGCCAATTCTCTCTCTCTCACTTGCTCTAAAAATAAAACTAGGGCCTGGAGAGATGGCTTAGCGGATAAACACTTGCCTGTGAAGTCTAAGGACCCCAGTTCGAGGCTTGATTCCCCAGGACCCATGTTAGCCAGATGCACAAGGTAGTGCATTGGCAGTGGCAGACACCCTGGTGCGCCCATTCTCTCTTTCTCTGTGTGCCTCTTTCTCTCTCTGTCTGTCACTCTGAAATAAACAAATAAATAATAAACAAAAAATTATAAAAATAAAACTAAAAAAATCTAAACCCAAACAAACAAAAACAGAAAGCTTCTGTTGTCAGTTCATGTCAAACACGAGAAGCAAGTTTCTCATCCCTGGTCCCATGGCACATGCAGTGGTCAGAGTTGGGGATAAAAACCAGCCAGGCTCTCTACTGGGGTCAAGACTGCTCCTGGCTGTTCAGATTTGTGCCTCATTCTCCAGCATTCCTGAAAATTCTAAGGACTGCCCACTCTCCTTTGAGAAACGGCTCTTCTGTGAATGAAGCTGGGTTTTGCCTGTAAAGACAAGGAACTCAGATTCTCGGGCTAGACAGCTTTGGTTCAAATCTCTGAAGTCTTAGCTACTGGCTTGTGTCCTTAGGGGAGTTCCTTTCCACAAGTCAGGTTCCTCCCTCATAAAGAAAAAATGGGGGCTAGAGTGATGACTTAGCAGTTAAGGCCCTTGCCTGTGAATCCTAAGGACTCAGGTTCAATTCCTCAGGACCCACATAAGTCAGATGCACAAGGTGGCTCATATGTCTGGAGTTCATTTGCAGCAGCTGGAGGCTCTGGTGTACACCCTGTTCCCTCCCCCCAAATAAATAAAATAAATAAATAAATAAATAAATAAATAAATAAATAAATATTTTTTAATGGGGACACACTTCACAGCGTTAGTATGAGGCATTAATGAAAGAGTACATGCAAAGACTATAGAATCCTGTCCGGCACACAGCAAGCCCTTGGTAACGGTTAGCTATTATAATTGCGCTTGGAACATTTTAGCAAAAAAAGAAAGAAAGAAATAAAATAAGAAAGAAAGAAAGAAAGAAAGAAAGAGAGAGAGAAAGAAGGAAGGAAAGCTAGAAAGAAGGAAAGAAAAAAGAAGAAAGAAAGAGAGAAAGAAAGAAAGAAAGAAAGAAAGAAAGAAAGAAAGAAAGAAAGAAAGAAAGAAAGAAAGAAAGAAAGAGAAAAGAAAGAAAGAAACGGTTGACGTCAACCAATTCCAAATTCAAAGAGGAAATAAATAGCCATCAAGCCGTAGCTTTTTGCGGCGCATTCTCCACATTCTCTCACACATAAGAAACCTCTTCCTGGTAGAATAGCTTCAAAGTTGGTGCACAACAAAGAATATGTATTTAGTTTTTCCATGGCAATCAGCAGTTTCAAAGCTGATCACTCTTTAAGTCCAGCATCTGTTAATGTTTAAAGCAATTCATATTTTTCCTTAGAGCACATGATTTTGGACAAAGAAAACAACAAACAAAGTGCCAGAATGGGCCCAAGAGCTGGATTGCAAAAATGAAATGATTGGAAATGTATATATGCACATACATACATACATACATACATACATACATGCATACATACATACATACGCTGTGTACATTCTTATTCATCTCCATGTGAACAAAACCTTTGATTGTCCTTCTAGACAATTACTCTGATATTTGTCTTTTCAAATTCTGGAATGGCTGTAATGATTTCAATGTCACATCTTTGTTTCCTTCTTGGCAGAATGTATTGTTTTACTTTTGTGTCCTCGGGGCTTTATTATTTATTTATTTATTAGTGTTTCCAACATTTCTAACACATGGGTGAGTTTTAAAACTTTTTTTTGTAGTATTTTTTTCTACTCCTCTTGATTCAATGAAAATAGGAAGGAAGGAACATTTTTTTTCTAGAGATAATTCATTCTCTTGTCCGACACATGGACTTTGAGCAGGGCCACCCTGGCTAGCAGAGGTATATATTTTTTTATTAACTATGAACTTTATTGTATGAACAAATCACACATTGATCACATTCGCCTCATGTTACCTCTTCTATCCCCTCTTCTCCGCCCCCATTCCATCGAGGGACCTCCTCAGTGGGGTTGTTTGTATTTTCATGGGCTTATGAACACAGCAGTCGGTCTCTGTGGCAGATGTATCTTGATGAACGAGTCATAACCCCATGCTCCAAGAACTAACCGTGGAGAATGAAAGCGAAACAAGGTCCCATATGCCTTGGTGAGGACAAATTCATGGAGCCATGAGAGCTCCATGTAACTCAGGGCACTCTAGAGGAACAGAGCTGATACAGAGACTGTATATCACAAAGGGGGGTTAGAGTGGCTTACACAATGCAGGGCGGATATAGCATCTAACAATGGCTGGTTGTAGGGTGGAGAAGCTGAGACCCTGGTGGCTGCTCAGTCCACGAGGCTGGATGCCTCAATAGTCCCAGCCTGGCTCTGAAGAGAGACACCGGCCTACGTCTGCTCTCGTCCCACTGATGGAGAAAAGTTGAATTCTATGTTTTCTTAGTCACTTCAGATTGTTTTCAGTGTTTTCAAACTCAGTGCATTCAGGGCTTTTGTCTTTCCTGAATTTTCCCTGGAGTGGCATTGAAATTCTGGGGGCTTTATATACTATAATCAGGAAAAGTCATATATTCTAACTCTCAAAGCTAAAAAAGCCTGAATGGTCTACCTAATAAATCTGATCTAGAGATAGCGTTTCTTGAGGTGAGGGGCTAGCTTAATAGGCAAAAAAAAAAAAAACCTTGCCTTGCATAAGGACCTGAGTTCCATCAGATACTCGTGAAATACTGGACATGATGGTGCATGCTTAGAACCACAGGGCTGGGAGGCAGACACAGGAGGATTCCTGGAGCTTAAGGGACAGCCAGACTAGCCTAATTGGTGAGCTCTAGGTCAATGGGAGACTCTGTCTCAAAGGAAGTGGTGGCCTTTCTGAGAATAACACCTGAGGTTATCCTCTGACCCCCATAAACACATGCATATACGCACACCTGCAATGCATACATACAAACACACATAGACACCTGCACGTATACACACAGACATACATAGAAAAAGAAATTGTGGGAATGGAGAGATTTCTTAGTGGTTAAGGCACTTGTCTTCAAATCCTAAGGACTTGGATTTGATTCCCCAGTACCCACATAAAGCCAGATGCACAAAGTGGTACATGCATCTGAAGTTCATACGCAATGGCTACAGGTCCTGGTGTACCCATATTCTCTCTCTCTCAAATAGATAAAAATAAGTAAAATATTTTTAAAAAGAAATAGTATTTCTACTAAAAGATATCAGAGCTTCTAAATTCAAGCTCTGAATGTTTGTTTCCTCCAAAAGTCTTATTGAAACAATATTCAAAGCCATACGTTAATGCTCTTTGGCGGTGGATTGTTTGGGAAGTAATCAGAATAAAATGAGGTCATGGGGATGGGGTTTATAATAATTGGAAAAGATCTTAAGTTAGCAAAGTTGCCCTGTCTGGTCATGTGATGGCCCATGCTGCCTCAGGACTCTGCAGAGTCTCTCCATCGGCAAGAAGGCTCTGGCCAGATGCAAAGCAGATGCTGAGCAAATACGGGAACCATGTCTTGGATTTCTCAACCTCACAAACTGTGAGCAGAGCAAACCTTTACTCTTTATAAATCTCTCCATTGGCAGCCCTCACTTAAAGCAACAGAAAACAGGCGAAGTCATCAAACAGTGTGGGTGGGGGTGAGCTAAATCTCTTCAATATGAAATTTGTTTATTCTTTGAGCCATACCACAGATCTTGGTTGTCAAGAAAAATAGAGATGATGAATTCAAATTTCATGGAGTTACTCATTTGGTTTATTCTATATTGTGGAGAAAACAGGGCTAGAGGGATGATTCGGTGGTTAAAGGCTCTTGCTTGCAGAAAGCAATCTAAGATCATTAATACTAATGGTTTCAGCAATATGATTATGAAAATGCTTTAATTTTGGTTTTGTTGTGAGAGATGTCCTCTTTTGATGTATAGTTATGCTTTTTTTTTTTTTTTTTTTTTTTTGGTTTTGCAAGGTAGGGTCTCACTCTGGTCCAGGCTGACCTGGAATTAACCATGTAGTGTCAGGGTAGCCTTGAACTCTTGGTGATCCTCCTACCTCTGCCTCCTGAGTGCTGGGATTAAAGGTGTGCGCCACCACGCCCGGCTTTAGTTATGCTATTTCTGTAGTGTCTGGACACATAGTTACTGCTTACATTTTTTTCCTTTCCTTCTATTTCTCAGAGTTCAATATGCAAAATGCTCTGATTTAATTATTACAGTGTATATACAGATAAACACAATATACTGAACCCCCATAAATGTTTATATTTATCATGTACCAATTAAAAGCAAATTTTAAAAAATAGGGCTGGAGGAATGGTTTAGCAGTTAAGGCGTTTGCCTGCAAAGCCAAAGGACCCAGGTTTGATTCCCCGGGACCCACATTAGCCAGATGCACAAGGGGGCACACGTGTTTGGAGTTCAGTTGCAGTGAATAGAGGCCCTTGTGCACCCATTCTCTCCCTCTCTCTCCCTCTTTCTCTAAATATATATACTTATATATATATTTAGAGAAAATATATAAATATATTTATATATATTTAGATTATATAGAATAATATATTATAATTATATATAATATAATTATATATAGAATAAATATATATTATATATTTATATTTATGTTATATATATATATATATATATTTGCACACACACACATATATTCATCAGAAGAGTATATAGTTGGACCAGTAGAAAGGAAAGGAATACTCTGCACAGAACATCTTAAATTTCTCTGGTAAACAGGAAAATGAAAATACTAATAATTGGTCTTCTGTCATTCTTAAACAAAAAGCACTATATGACTTCCAATAACAAACAGACCAGGGGACTGGAGAGATGGTCCTGTGTGGGTAAGCATGTTTGCTGCATAAGCATGAGGACCTGATTTTGATCACCAGCCCCGCATCAAAAGCTAGGCACGGCCATGGATGCTTGTAACCTTCATGTGGAGGAAAAGGAAGACAGGAGAATTCCTGGCCCTCACTGGCCAGTAGTGACAACAGGAGATAATTAGAATTAGATGACATTTTGAGGGTCAGGATGGCATTGTTGGCTTTTCAAGAAAAGGAAGACCTATCTGAGCTTGAAAGTGTCATCATGAGATCCCTCTCAGCCTGGATTAGAAACCCTCCCTCTCTCAGGGCTGAAAGGATGGCTTAGCGGTTAAGGCATTTGCCTGTGAAGCCAAAAGACCCAGTTTTGATTCCCCAGGACCCACATAAGCGAGATATGTATGCATCTGGAGTTAATTTACAGCAGCTGAAGGCCCTGGCATGCACGTTCTCTTTCTCACTCTCTCTCTCTCTGCCTCTTTCACTCTTTCTCAAATAAATAAATATGAAAAAAATATTTAAAAAATAAACCCCCTTTCAAAAAAGTAAAGAAAGAAATATCATTTTAAAATAGGTAGTAGGGCTGGAGAGATGGCTTAGTGGTTAAGTCGCTTGCTTGCAAAGCCTGAGAAGGTATGTTCGAATCCCTAGATCCCATGTAGTCAGATGCACAGTGATACAAGCATGCAGTGTTGCACATGCACACAAGGGAGTGCACACATCTGGAGTTCTTTCACAGGGGTTAAAAGGCCCTGGTGTGCACATTCTCTCTCTCTGCTTCTGTCTGTCTGTCTCTCTCCCTCAATAATAAAAATAAAAGTAAAATAAAATAAATAGGAATATATTGCCATTTCATCCTTGCTAAAGACAAATAAGGCCTGCTTTTGAATAAGGATGGGGAAAAGGCTAAGTTAAAATTTTGCTTCCAAAATGAGAACAAGGTCTTTTAATAATTGCTTCTTGTTTTCAGTACCTATGTGTCCCATGCATGTGCCTGACTGAAGATAGTACAGATGCTCTCGGCCATACCTCAGGAAGCAAAAGAATACCAATATCAAGGAAAGTACCTGAAAAATCATGAAAATGTTAGGAGCATTTGCTTATAATGATCAATAAGAATATTGGCATTTTCAAATGACTCTCCCACTGCCTTCTCTTTCCTTCATCCCAGCTCTCTCTGCCATCTCAAAGACAACTGGGAAGAGAAATCTAAATATTTAGAAAATCAAATGCAGTGATAATTTGTCAAAACACTGCCTATAGATTCTTTAAAACTAGGTCTGTACTGAGCAAAAGTGGGAAGAAACATGGGGGAAAATAATATTTTGTTCTAACTCATGAAGTTGGTACTTAAACTAAACAATCCCAGTAAGCACATTTAATTTTCAAAACCCCATGTGCTTTAGTGGGAATTAAACTTGGCTATTTTAAAATCAATTACATGCCTTTCATCAAAATTCAGCCTTGTAAGATTTAGTATGCATCCAAAGGGGAAATCCATTTTATAAGCTATTAACAACAAATCACAGAGTGGAGTCCACATTTCAGGGAGCTTGCTTCTAGAAGGATTTTCTTTCTTAAATCAAAAAGCCACAAAATTAAAATGTATTAAAAACTTAGGGAAATGCATACTAATTAATAAAAAAGTGTCAGTAGTTTTCTGACCATCAGTTTGAAAACAAAGTCCTCACATATTCAAACCTACTACATAATGCCATCTAGGGTCAAAAATCTTGGGCACATATGCAGGTGGAATCTGAACTGTGAATTGCAAAGTATTGATTCGGAAAAAAGTCCTCACTTTCTAGGCATGTATAAAGGATCACAGGGGCAGGACTTTTAGGGACATTGACAGAAAGTGTGAAGAGAACGAAATTCCATGTTTTCACCATCCAAAAGCCATGTTTCTAACACCCCATCTGCTAGATAATCAGGGACAGTCCATGTCCCTCCACATATACCAGGTAGGTAGGGAAGGGCTCATCCTTAGGAAAGTGCAGGAAAATATTTAGGGCTGCCAGAGAGGGACTGCTGAGGTTTTGCCATCACTGATAATTCTATCATATGTTTGTGTATGTGTGTGAGAGAGAGAGAGAGAGAGAGAGGCAGAGAAGGAGAGAGAGAACGGGTATGCCAGGGTCACATCACTGCAAACAAATGCCCAGACTTTTCTATGTGGGTGGCTGGGGAATTGAATCCAGTCAGCAGGCTTTGCAGGCAAGAGCCTTTAACTACTGAACCACCTTTCTTCTTTTTTTAAAATTATTTATTTCCAAGCAGATAGAGATTTGCAAGCAGAGCTAGAGAGAAGAGAAACAGAGAGAACGGACATGGGTGTGCTAGGGCCTTTAGCTGCTGTGCATTTGGCTTTATGTGAGTACTGGGGAATTAAACCCACGTTGTTGAGCTTTGCAGACAAGCCCCTTAACTGCTGAGCTCTCTCTCTAGCCCCTCAGCTCTCTCTCTCTTTTGTTTTAAGATTTTACTTTCATTTATTTATTTATTAGAGACAGAGAGAGGGAGAGAGAGAGAGGGAGAATGGGTGCACCAGGGCTTCTAGCCACTGCAAACAAACTCCAGACGCATGCGCCGCCATGTGCATCTGGCTTATGTGGGACCTGGGGAATTGAACCGAGGTCCTTAGGCTTCATGGGCATGGACCTTAACCACTAAGCCATCTCTCCAGCCCCTCATCTTTCTTCTTTTTGGACCAAGGCTAGGGACCTGAGTAGACTGTGGTCTAGTGTAAAGAGCAGGTATAATACACCTGAGATGGAAATGACACAGGACACCAGTGCTTCCTGCTTCAGTGCAACTATTCCTTACTACCAATTAGGAAGAGGCATGCTTGTGATGTAAGATTTAAAATATACATACATACATATATATGGCTTTTAAAATATTTTATTATTTATTTATTTATTTGAGAGAGAGAGAGAATGGGCGCACCAGGGCCTCTAGCCACTGCAAACAAACTCCAGATGCATGTGCCATCATGTGCATCTAGCTTACATGGGATCTGGAGAATTGAACCTGGATCCTTGGGCTTCACAGGCAAGCCCCTTAACTGCTAAACCATCCCTCCAGCCTCTGATGTAAGGATTTTTATTGACTTTAAAAATTACTTTTTTTTTTTTTTTTTAACCAGGCATGGTGGTGCACGCCTTTAATCCCAGCACTCGGGAGGCAGAGATAGGTTGATCACCATGAGTTCAAGGCCACCTTGAGACTACAGAGTGAATTCTTAGCCTGAGATAGAGTTAGACCACATTTTTTAGGAGGGGTTGGAGAGGGTAAAGCAATTGTTAGGCATGCACAAAAGCCTGAGTCTTCAGAACCTCAGAACCTGCATGAATCTGCTGGGTATTGCGGAAAGCACCGGTAATACCAGAGCCAGGGAGGCAGAGACAGGCACTGCTGAGACTTGCTGGCTACTGTCGCTGAATCAATGAGCTCTAGGTTCAGCCAAAGACCCTGGCTCAATGGGTAGAGAGCATTCAGAGACGACACCTGAGGTCTACCTCTGTCCTCCACATACGCACATACACGTGCACCTGTGATCAGCTGCATAGTCGTGCACACACGTGCACACACACAACCCCGCACACACATACAAAAGGTGGTTTTTTAATATTTTATTTTTATTTATTTATTTGAGAGGAAGAGGCAGATAGATCTATAGAGAGAAAGAGAGTGAGAGAATGGGCACGCCAGGGCCTCCAGCTGCTGCAAATGAACTCCAAATGCATGTGCTACCTTGTGCATCTGGCTTATGTGGGTCCTGGGGACTCGAACTGAAGTCCTTTGGCTTTGCAGGCAAGTGCCTTAACCGCTAAGCCATTTCTCCTGCCCAAAAAGTGGTATTTTTAACCAGCATATTAAATAAACACAGAAATTATGCCTCTTAATGGGCTAGGTACCATGACATGCTTTAATGCACATGTACATTGAGTAGTAAGGTCAAACACTCAGTGTCTCTTCAGGATGGCTACTTCTGGTTGTTGGTGAGACTGGATTAAGAAATTCCCAGGAGATTGAAGCCCAATTTTGTGTATGTTTCAGTGAGAGCACTTCCTGAGACAATTAGATCATGAGGGCTCTAACTTAATGAGTGGGTTAGTGCCTTGATAGGCTCATAATATAATGAACTTGGGGATGGTGAAAAATAAAAGGTAGGCCTCACTGGAGGAAGTGGGTTATTGAATGTGTGTCCTTAAAGGCTATATCTTCCCCGACCTTTTCTTGTATCCTGTTTCTCAACATCTTGTCAGCTTGAACTTCTTTGCTTCACCATGCCATCAACGATGGACTGAAGCCCTCAAGAATAACACAAGCCAAAATGAGTAATTCCTCTCAGGCTAGAGAGATGGTTCAGTGGATAAAGTACTTGCCAAAAAAAAAAAAATGTGAATACCTGAGTTCAGATTCCATGGACAATCCATTTCGCTATAGCAGGCATCTGACACCCCAGTGTGCTGCAGGGAGAAGAAGTGAGGTCAGGAGAATGTCCTGGAAGCTTACAGTCCAGCTAGCATGGTGGACACAACAGCAAATCATCCAGGGTGGACAGTGAGGACAGACCCCCAGAGTAGTCCTTTAACCTCCACACAGTCCTTTAACCTGCATATGGCAACTGTGGCACACACACCTGTACTCACACACACGGACATGCACACACGCATATCGTACACACACACACATACATTTTTCACACCAAATCATTTTTCCCTTCAACTTATTCTTAGGTATTTTGGTTAACAACAATAAAAAGTAACTCTTGAAATACTTCTCTTTTATTTTTGTTTTGTTTTTGAAGTAAGGTCTCCCTCTAGCTCAAGCTGACCGGAAATTCACTCTGTAATCTCAGGGTGGCCTCAGACTCATAGTGATCCTCCTACCTCTGCCTCCCGAGTGCTGGGATTAAAGGCGTGCACCACCATGCCCAGCTTTATTACTTCTTTTGGAAAAATATTTAATGTTTTAATTTTTTATTGTAGAGAGAGAAAGTGTGTGTGTGAGAGAGAGAGAAAATAGGACTACCAGGACAGCACTTTGTGCATCAGGCTTTGCAAGCAAGCACCTTTAACCACTGAGCCATCTCTCCAGCCTCCATTTCTTACTTCTTTTGTGGTGAAAATATTCAAAATATTTTCTCATAGTTTGGTGAAATACTTAGTGTAGACTTGCTTTCTGTAGTTACCCTATGGTGCAACAACACACCAGAACTTTTTCCTTGTATCCAGGCAGATGTCAGTGACCACTAACCAACCTCTTCCCATTCCTCCCTCCTTCCTACTCCCCCCAGCTTCTGGTCCCCCAACTCTACTCTCAACTTCCATGAGACAAACTGGTTTCGAGTCCACATTCGGTGAGATCATGGAGCACTTGTCTCTCGGCACCCGCCTTGTTTCACTTCACATACTCATCTCCAGTTATGTCAGTGTTGTGACGAATGTCCCAGTGTCACTCTCTCCCGTCATTACATGGCATTCCTCCATGTACACATTCCCTATTCTCTTTGTCCGTTCATGAAGCGATGGACACTCAGGTCGTCTCTGTTCCTTGGCTTTTGTGAATGGTGCTTTAATGGATATGAAAGTGCAGGTGTCTCCTCAGCAGACTGATTTAATTTCCTCTGGATGTGGAATTCCACCCAGGAATGGAAGTTCTGGATCATATGGTAATTCTGCTTTTAATTGTTGTTGAGAAATATCCATGTTTTCTTCCATCATGAGTATACTCATTTGCACTGCCTATGCAAGGGTCCCCGCCTTCTTCCTTGTGTTCTCATGAGCATGGACTATGTTGGGTCTCTTTGATAATTTCCACTTTCACTGGGGTAGGATGATAACTCATTGTAGTTTTGATTGCATTTCTCTGGTGATGAGGAAAATCGAGCATGTTTTCATATATATCTGCTGGTCATTTGTATGTCTCTTTGAGAAGTATCTACTTTGATCTACTGCTCTTTTTTGTATTTGTGTGTGTGGGGGTGCATCCACATGCTTGCATGTATGTAGACATTCATGTGTGCACACATATGGCAAGATGTTGATGTCACATGTCTTCCTCTCTCATTCTCTACGTTAGTTACTGAGACAAGGTCTCCCATGGAACCAGGAACTCCTAGTGAAAGCTTACCTGGAAATCCATCTAATTCCACCTGCCGAGCCCTTGGATTACAGGTGACTGCTGTCATACCTGGCATTTATGTAGGTTCTGGGGATCTGAACTCAGGCCTTCATGTTTGAGCAGCAAGCACTTTACCAGCTGAGCCGCTGTCTGTCTATTTTTAATCAAGTTATTTGGTCATTTACTATTGTTTTTTTTTTTTTTTGGAGTTCCTTGTGTATCCTGGCTATTGACTCCTTGTCAGATTATATTTTGCAAATATTTTCCCCATTCTGTATGTTGCCTCTTCATTCTGTGATCCTTGATTATGTAGAATCTGCATTTAAAATTTTTCTATTTTTATTTGTGTGTGTACATATAGGTGTGTGTGTGTGTGTGTGTGTGTACGCCTGTACCATGGTGCCCATGTGGAGGTCCGAGGACAACCTTGGGATGTTTTTCCTCCCCTTCCACCTTCTTTAGAGACAAAGTCTCTCTTACCATTGCTTGCATGCTTTTGGATTCTCCCGGCTCCACCTCCCATTGCAATAGATGTGTTTGGATTACAGTTATGTGCCACTTTGTGCCCAGATGGTACACGTTCCACGGATGATAAGGAAGATTGAACTTGGGTTGGCAGGCTTACAAGCAAGGGTCACTAACCACTGAACCACCTCCCCAGGCTCTGAACTTGCATTTCAAAGGACAATGTATATGAGACATCTGAGAACTAACACATTCACAGTGTCCTTACAAGTCCATGAGCCTACACGTTGATGATTTCGTTCAAGTTGACAATTAAACAACTCAGCAAAGAAAATACATGCCCAGATGCCTCAGTATAATGAATATACCTGCACAATATCTGAACAGACCAGGAAACAAGACCCAAGAAAACAGTCAACTATGAAGAGGGCCACTGAAACACAGCAAACTCCTCCCCCAATCACTGGGCCGCCCTTGGGGAGCCACACCTGTGGACAGCACCCAGGATAGGCCAGGATCACAGACAAGAAAGAGGTGGGCGTGGGAGGAGAGGGAGAATACACAGACCAAGTTGAATCACCACAGACCTGGTTGAATCCCCAAGGCAGATTCCCATTAACTCTGCTGTCTTCTGGGATCTGAAGTCCCACAGCTGTGGCCATAGAGAATTTCATACTGAGCAGTCCAGTATGAAACACCAGCCTTCCTGGAGAGCGGGGCTTCTTTTTCTAGTGCACTGCACACGGAATATGTCTCTGGGGGAGGACAGTCACATTATTCAACTCAACAATAACTCACATACAGATTAAAAAAATATGATTCCGTTATTGGTCTATAACTAATGCAGTCTTATACATAAGCTCTCAAATCACTGGCTAGCAGTAAAACATGAAAACAAAAAGTGGCCAAATTGCTTTAAAGTTCAGTTCAGCCCCTCTATTTTATGGTGGCTTTCTAGTAAATCAAAGAGTTCTGTCTCTAAATTCAACTTCCTTTCCCTTGCCTCACTCCCTAACATAATGTAAAAGCGTGAGCAGAGAAGGGGGAGCCAGCATCCTTGAATTGTGTGTCCTTTGATCCTGCCCTGTCCCCTTGCATGTGGGACGCCCTGATGGTCTCTAAAGTTTCTAAGACCACCATCTGTCCTTTGTCTCTGCTGAATCTGCCTTTCCTTGGTCCCTTCTTGATGCACACCCTCCATCCACTGCTATAAGCTTTCTGGCTGCACACCCTCCATCCACTGCTATCATCTCCAGCCAGCTAGTTAACCTGGCTATACACTTCCAGTCTTAACTGTGAAGTCATTTTGTCCTGTCCCAGCATACTCCCTGCCCCCGTAGAGCCCCACGTTATCCAGTGAAAATCAAGATCTGCTTCTTCCTGCCCATGTTGCAATAATTCATAGCTGTTTTTTTCTTTTTTTTTTCTTAAGAAAGAATGCTATTTATTAGGTTGTGAGTTTTTCTCTGGTTTGCCTTTTAGAGATGCACACAGGTCATTGAAAGTTTAACCAAAAAGTAAAGTTAGATGAGCCTACATGCTGTGGCGTGTAGTCACTTACACATCTGAACACTTACTGAAGTGAAGACTTGTCTGTCAATATGTGAAGACATTCTACTTCTAGTAAAAGACATAAATAGACATAAGTACTTGTCCATAGACAGCCCACAATGGCACTATTTGGAAAAAAAATAGTTCATCACTTATTTTCTCACTGCTAGGGCAAAATGCCCATCCATAAGCAGTTTATAGAAAGAAAAGGGTTAAACTTGGCCTTCTGTTTGAAGGTTAAGGGACATTTCATGGTGGCATTGTAGCCATGGTAGACTACAGAAGCCCTTGTCACATCTCACAGGAGCCAGGAAGCAGAGAATAAACTGGACTTGGATCTGTGTTATCACACTTCAAGGCATGCCACCATGACACACTTCCTCCAGCAAGGCTCCACCTCCTAAGGGTTTGACAGCCTTCCTAAACAGTGTCACTTGTTGGGGATGAAGTATTCAAACATGAGCATATGGGGTGTATTTTACATTCAAACCACCACAATCAGTATAGATTGTGTTGCTGTTTTGGTTCAACTTGTAAGTCATGTGTTTGTAAGAGCCTCAAAATCAAACAGCTTTAATTCTAGTTTAATGGAGTCTAGAAGTGATATCTGGAAGAGCAGTCCAGTTTTTCTCTTTAAAGGTATTTAGTAGTTTGCAGTCACATAGATTGTTGCAGTTACCTTCTCATTGCTAGGACGAACACCCAGCATGTTGGAGGACAGGGTTTCTTTTGGGCTGACAGATTCCAGGGGAAGTTCCATCATGGTGGAAGAAGTTGGCTCACTTCATCATACATCCATCACAGAGAGACAGCAGCCAGCACTGCAACCAGGAGCCGACTCTGAACACATATCGGGGCTGGACTCAAGATCATGCCCCCAATCACACGCCTCCTCCAGCAGCGCTCTTCCTGCTGAAGACTAAAGTAGGAAGCTTAATCAAAAATGCCTGAGGCTATGGAGACATTTGCGTTCAAAAATGGGCACTTAGGGGGTTGAGGTAGTGAGATCATTGTGAGTTTGAGGTTAGCCTGTGCTTTCCTGTTGTGCAATAAAAGTAGAAAACTAGATAAAATGATCACAGACAACCATTGTCAGCCACCAAAAAGTGTGCAAAGGCAGACAGTAAAGGGAAGAGTATCTGTTCCTGACAAACTACCACCGTACCTGGGAAGAATATCAAGACCGTGGGCTTCTCGCTGGAAGGCGCTCTGATCTTTCTTTTCCAGCCCAAGTAGTAAAAGTCACGATCCAGAAGTGATGGATTTCCTTTTCAGTGGGACAAAGCGTATCTGTACCTAGAATTGACAAGTGTTACTGGAGACAAAGGATATAAAATTTACAGTTTTAGCAGACAGAACCTACTATTTCATTTGAGGACTGATGGTGACTAGACATTCGTATGTGAGATGGTAGAATAAGAGTTACAGAGGGGCTAAGATAAAACACCTCCCAAGGCTGGAGAGATGGCTTAGCAGGAAAGATGCTTGCCTATGAAGCCTAAGAATCCAGGTTCAATTCCCCAGTACCCACGTAAGCCAGACGCACATGGTGGTGCACGCATCTGGAGTTTGTTTGCAGTGGTCCTAGTCCACCCGTTCTTTCTCTCCCTCTCCCTCTGCCTCTGCCTCTCTCTCTGTCTCAAATAAATGAATAAAAATAAAATATTTAAAAACAAAAACAAAAAAATGGAGAAGATAATGAGGGACCAGCCATAAATGATAGTGAAGTTGTAAAACTATATTGAAAAAGGAATATATAAAAGACTGTTAAAACTCAACAAGAAGACCAAGATCTCAATTATAATATGGGCCAATGATTTAAAAAGCTACTTTACTGTAGGAGATGTATAAGAAACTCAGACAAACATAAGGAAAGAAGCTATCACTGGATATTTAATGAAATGCAAATTTAAATCTATAGTGAAATACCTTCACATTCCTACTGGAATAGCTCCCATTAAAAAAAAAAAACGAAAGAAAAAAACGTTAAACATGGGAGCTGGGGAGATGGTTCAGCAGTTAAGAGCACTTACTGCTTAAGCATGAGAACTGGGGTGTAGTCAAGACTGCCTGGGTTCCACACCCCAGAACACACAAAGCTGGATGTGACCATGCACATGTGTAACCTCAGTCCACGGGGAGTGGAGACCAGAGAACTGCTGGTGTCACTGACTGAAAATGGCAACGTCAGGTTGAGGGAGAACGCGGATGAGCACTGGAGAAGGGAAGCCAAAGTTCCCGCCTCTATTAACTAATCTAGAAAAGCTCTCACACTCTTGCCCAGAGATTTGTTCCCATGGTGATTCTAAATCCTGTCTAAAGCTGACGTCCATTAACTCTCATAGCACAGGCCTTGACACGCCCATTCTCTCTTTCTCTCTTCTCTCTCTCTCTTTGCTTGCAAATAAATATATATTTTTTAAGTTCAGAAAGAACAATATTGAGGTGCGGGGCTGAAGCGCATCCTCCCATGGCTACTGTCCCCTCCGTTGCTCTATCTGGTTGCTTGAGAGCACGGGTGGCTGAGGGACTTCCTGGGCTGAAGCATGAGTGCAGTTTGACAAGGACACAGAGCACAGGCCCATGGCGTTAAGAGTATTTTCAACACAGGAGTGTGGGGTCAGACCCCAGACTCTGCACTGCATGGAAAGAATTATAAGGAAATGGGACAATAATCTTGGTTTAGGATCCAAAGTGAATACAGTTTAAAGAACCTCTTAATGACAAGAATGCAAAACTACACATACAGAATTAGGTCTGAGAGTTAACACTGATTTAGAATGATAAAACAATTATGATTTTATAAAGCTGGCATATATTATTAACGCAACAAAATCCAGAAAATGCACATGTTTTTGTTAATTGCTTGAAGTATCCCTTACGTTATTTACAAATATTGACAATGTTCATTTGACCACCTCCCCATCTGTGACAATATTGCAATAATCTTTGTAATAACTTTTTGTTTACTTTTGAAGCAGGATCTCACTTAAGCCCGGCTCATCTAGAACTCTGTGTAGCTCACAGTGGCTTTGAACTAACGGTGATCTTCCTGCATCAGCCTCCCAAGTGCTAGGATTATCGACACAAGCCACCGCACCCAGATTTTTATATTACCTTATTTTAAAATACTTTTATTTATTTATAAGAAGAGAAAGTGAGAGTATGGGCCCGGGCCTGTTGCCACTACAAATGCCATCAACTTGTACCACTTTGTGCATCTGGCTTAATGTGGGTACTGATGACTCAAACCTGGGATGGCAAGCTTTGCCAGCAAGAGCTTTTAACCACTCCCCAGCTCTTGTATTAGTTTGTACACATAGAAGATGGAATGATAAGCCAGTCCTTCTTCTAGCATGAATAACTTAAAAAAACATGTATTTGTTTAATTATCTATATCTGGGACACAAAAAATCACATGATTCACACACACACACACACATACATGCTTGCACTTTGGATTTAAGGTCCAGATTTTTGCTCTTCCCCTATAGGAATTTCTGGCAGTTCTATGTTATATGATCCTCATGGTAAAGGGAGACACTGGACGGCTGTCCATTTTCTGGGCATCACATTGCTGCCTCCTCTCAGGTGTGCAGGGTGGTGCAGGTGTGGAGGAACTACTGGACTACCCAATAGAAAACAGAAAAGTAAATCTTTGAGCCAATGGTTCCTTCGAGGCCTGCTTCCCTCTCCATTGTGGGCTTGGAGTTCCCTTTTGCAGGGCATGAATGAAGAAGCCAACAAAAAGAGAAGTGTGTGGGGAGAAAAGAAAAGCATCTCATGGTGAAGAAAGGAATAAAAGCAGCTGTGGTTGTGACGATGTTATGGCTGTAATGCAACCTCTGCTGGGACCTGCCTTGCTGAAGTCCTGATGCCCTCTGCCTTTTGTTTCATGAGGGCCATCACAAAAAGCTGCTAGAGAGATGGCTTAGTGGTTAAGGCACTTGCCTGTGAAGCCTAAGGACCAATGCTCAACTCTCCAGATCCCATGTTAGCCAGACACACAAAGATGAGGCAAACGCAAGGTCACACATGATCACTAGTTGGCACAAGCATCTGGAGTTTAATTGTTCAATTGCAGTGGCTGAGGCCTTGTTGTGCCAATTCTCTCTCTCTCCCTCTTTCAAATTAAAAAAAAAAAAAAAGCTGCCCCAGAGACACTGTGGTTGATCACAACACATCCAATCAGGAAGCCAGAGGCTATGAGGCACAGCCCCCCAGCCCCCACCACCCAAAGACTACCTGAGACCTTATTTACCCAATAGTGAAAACCAATAATCTTACCCAGGAGAGCCCTTGGGGAAAGTGGGACCAGGGAGAGAGGATGTAAGACTACAACTTTTGTAAAAGATGAAAATAAATATAAAATTAAAAAAAAAAAGAGCTGCCCCACTCCTATGGCTCCATGGAATATTCCTTACATTCGTCCAGGTCCATGGTTAGCATGGACTTCCCCTATCAGGAATAGATATGGTTAAATTCCCAAAAGTAAACCATCGACTCAGTACCCCTCCCATCAAAGCATTCCAGGACCCATCAGTTCTTCAGGGCACTGTCCTTACATGCTAATTGAAGTCAGGTCTCTCCAGGTCTTCTTTCCAGCCTGTGGGGAAAGAGGAAATGAGAACGCGAGAATGCCACCCAAGCTGTCCTCTTAGGGTATGAATGAGATGTGCCAAAGAACGGAAATGCTCAGGTGGTACACCACATCTAGATGGGTTAGACCAACGAAAGAGTAGGGGCATGTGAGGAGTGGCACAGAAGGCCAGAAAATAAATCTCATTTCATAAACTAATTGGTTCTAAACGTAAGCCTTTGTTTTTATGATTTTTGTCCTTGTAACTGCCAAGGAAGCAAAATTAGCCATCAAACAGGAGTTTGAGGGGGATTTTCTTTTAGTATAAAAAGCTAAATTATTCCATTAAAATAAACTATTACTTAAATAACATGGTTATGGAGATGGTTTCCCTTGAATAAGTGCCTCAGGGGCTCTTCACTGGCTCTCCCCTCTGCCTGGAGAGTTCTTCCCAGGATTTTAATGAAGCTTTTCTCTTAGTCTTTACTTATTCACTTTAACTCAGAAGTAACCTGCTTTTGAGAGGGGGTACAGTTAGGGTGAC
The DNA here is from genome assembly GCA_036365145.1 of Orientallactaga sibirica. Classification (NCBI taxonomy): domain Eukaryota; kingdom Metazoa; phylum Chordata; class Mammalia; order Rodentia; family Dipodidae; genus Orientallactaga; species Orientallactaga sibirica. The sequence goes on from JAEOAD010002133.1 coordinate 868,699, forward strand.
TGGACCCCTGAAGGTAAAAAAGGCAGGAAAGGCACAGGGTACAATACTAAAGACCCCTGAATACAGTGATTCTATACAGAACTTAATTTCCTTCTTTCACAGGGGAATCCAGTAAAGTTGGGCAATTCACAGCAGGTGGGCAGGTAGGCTCCATCAAGGCATGCAGGGACCAGTGTTCCTCTCATCAGTTTCTCTGACATCCCTCAGAGCCCTGTCTCCACCCACTCACTGAAGCTGAGCCACTGAGAGATCCAGTTCCGACCATGGGGACTGGAAAACGAGAATGGGAGAATGTGCATCCAATATTTTAAAGCCAGGACTGTGCATTGCCTGTATCCCCTTTTCTCACTGATTGGAACTCAGCCACCTCTACCTGCAAAGGAGCCTGGGAAATGTAGTCTTTCCATGAGTGGTCCTGTGTCCTGCTTGTTAGAACTTTCTACTACTGAGAAGAAGGTGGAGAAAATAGGAGCAGGGGGCAACAGTTCAGTTGCTCTGACAATCTGGGATCATTTGCTACAGCAAGTCATTGTCTCCTTGGCTTTATCACCCAACAAGCTCTGCTTTTCCTCAATATGGCTCCGATTCTGTGGCATGTTCAACATCTCAGAGGTGCTTGAAACCATCATGACAGAGTGAAGAAAAATGCTTTATGTCTAATGTTACTGAAAAGCTCATTATAACCATTTCAATACCTTAATATTTGCCCTTTTCTCCTGGCATCATAGAGAAAAATCGTGTTCTCATTTGGTAAATGCAGTCAGGCATTCCTAGAGGAGTGCAGTATAAGAGTTCTTAATCTGAGGGCTGGAGAGATGGTGTAGCGGTTAAGGTGCTTGCCTGCAAAGCCAAAGGACCCAGGTTTGAATCTCCAGGACCCATGTAAGCCAGATGTACAGTGAAATGCATGCATCTGCAGTTTGTTGGCAGTGGCTGAAAGTCCTGGTATGTCCATTATCTTCCCCTCTCTCTATCTTCTTTCCTCTCTCTCAAATAAAATAAAATTTTAAAAAATATTTCCTAATCTGATGGGCTGAAATTATTTGTAAAAAATGTGTATTTTTTTCTGAAAGGTGTGCTCATAATCAATCAAGTGATTCAGTGATGCAAATAAAATTCACTATTTTATAGAAAAAATGTTAGATTTGCAAGAGCTATATTTGAGTTCTGGCATTGCCATTTGTAAATAATACACATTTGTGTGGATTTATTTAGATTCTAGTTATTTCGTCACATAAGTAATCTATAGTTTGACTTACATGTACCCATACTTCTTTTTTTGTTTGTTTTGTTTTTTTAAGGTAGGGTCTCACTCTAGCCCAGGTTGACCTGGAATTCACTCTGTATTCTCAGGGTGATCTCAAACTCATGCAATCCTCCTTCCTCTGCCTCGCGAGTGCTGGAATTAAAGGTGTGCGCCACCACGCCCTGCTTCCTTTTGTTTTTTTAACGTCCATACATGTACATAATGTATTTTGATGATAAGCCCCTCCCATTACTTTCTTTTGCCCCCTACTCCCTTTCACTGAACCTCGTCTTTCCAAGCACATACCTCCACTGAGCTGGGGGAGATGGCTCAGCTGGAAAGAGCACTTACTATGCAAGCATTAAGGGCCTAGGGCCACCTGAATTAGATTCCCCAACACCCTCACAGACAGCTGCACATTGGCATGCCCATTTGTAAGCCCAAACCTGCAGGGGGAAGGGCTGGGGATCAGAGAATCACTGGGTCTTGCTAACTGAAAAATTGACAAAAATGGCGAGTTTGGGTTGAAGTGTGAGACTCTGTCTCAAGGAAACAGTAAAGTGAGTGAAAAGGAAGGGGCATTTGATGTTCTCCTCTAACCTCTGCACACAGGGCACATGCATCTGCACACATACGCATACACTTCACATACATCGCACTATACTACACATACTCTATCCAACCCTCCCCCCACACACACAATGCATTTTGTCATTTCTGAAGTTATGTGGAATCCCATAGTAATGATGGGCTTAGAGCATACATCACACACCACATCACACATAGTCTCAACACACACACATGCACGTGCTTGCATGCACGTGTGTGCGCACACACAATGTGTTTTGCCCTGGCTGAGTACATGTGTGCTGTTGTATCCCATGGTAAGGACAGTGAGGCTTCAAGTAAACTCAATGTACTTGCTCAAGATCATTTTTTAAAAGATTTTATTTATTTATTTGCAAGCAGAGGGAGAGAGACAGAGAGAGTGAGAAAGACACAGAGAGAGAATGGTTGCACCAGGGCCTCCAGCAGCTGCAAACGAACTCCAGATGCATGTGCCACTTTGTGCATCTGCCTTGATAAGGGTCCCGAGGAATCAAACCCTGGTCATCAGCCTTTGCGGGCAAGCGCCTTAGCCATTGAGCTATCTCTCCAGCCCCCAAGATCATTTTTGTCCACAAAGTTCAGGGTCAGGACTCTGGCTTCCCCCACCCTTCAAAGTGTTCACTCCTCATAACGAGCTGCTGCCATTCTTCAGCCCACCGTCCTTGGGTGGGGACATTTCTTGGGTCACTTCCCCTCAAGTACCACAGGGAAGAGGGGCTGGCTGGCTCTGTGATTCCCCTGCCAGGTAAGTCTCATCCTGCCACCAGACAAAAGCTCTGTGAGCCCAGGAGGGGGAGCCTTATTGCCCATTCCTGACAGAAGTGGAAAGTTAAGTGCCAAGAGGGTAAGCGGCTGACTTGAGGCCAAGAGGCCAGTCATTTACAGAGCTCAAAGGTGATATTTCCAGCTCTTAATACTGCCCATTTGAATGACCTTGAGCATCTTTCCTCTACTAAGAAGAGAGCTCGCCCTCGTCTTCATAGCCCAGTATTTGGCTGTTCTTCAAAAAGTTATTTTAAAATACTTTGCAAAGCCTGAGCGGTATTTTTCTCTAAGAGGACAGGAAGGTCTGTGACATGCCCATTGAACAAGGACTAATGGCATTGTTAGAAAGGAAGGAAAAAAGATATCACCTCTATATTGATTCCAGCTCATGTGCATTAACACCAGAAGGCGACCTCTACAATGAGGAGAGCTTAACGCTGCAAATTGGCAAGAACCTTGCAATGAGGACTCAGGTGGGTCAGAGATTCAGCTCTGTCAGTCCAAGGCTTGCTATGAGATGCATCTGAAAATAACATGAACCCAACCAGTAGGTATGGGCTTAAAAAGTTTCCTTTCTTTGTTATTTATATATTTTATAAAGGAGAAAGAGAGAGGGAGGGAGGGCGAGAGAGAGAGAGAGAGAAAATGTATTGTATTCGTATATCTGACTTTATGTGGGTACTAGGGAATTAAACCTGGGTCCTTAGGCTTTGCAGGTTAATGCCTTAACCACTGAGCAATCTCTCCAGCCCTTAAAAAGGGGGGTTTTAAAGTTATTTGTATCAATGGTAGATTACACTTTGTGAAAAAAAACTAGAGACAATATTGAGAGGATTTCCAGCAATGTCTTTTTGGTGGTCAATAATATAGTAGTTTGTTTTAGGGACCAAATGTGAAGTGCAATTTTTGCTACTTCTTTTTTCTCTCTCATTTTTTTTCCCCAAGGCAGAGTCTCACTGTATCCCAGACAAACCTGGAATTTACTGTGTACTCCCAAGCTGGCCTCAAAGTCACAGCAATCCTCTTACCTCTGCCTCCCTAGGACTGGGATTAAAGACATGCACCATACCCAGATTTTTTTTTTTTGTACTAGGATTGAATTTAGAGCCTAAGACCTTGTGCAAACTGAGCAAGCACTTTACTAGTGAGCTATATCTCCAGCCAGAAGCATAGCTTTCAAATTAAAATACATTTTTGACCTCACAAACAACAGGTCTGAAAGCACACAATGAAGATGATAAATTAGACATTGTGCTATTGCATAGGAGCTTAAGTATAAGTAATACTTAAATTTTATTGTCTCCCCATGAAAATGTACTTCTAGATAACATGCTCTGGCCAGATATGCTTTCAAGAGACCATTCAGGGGCTGGGGAAATGTCTTAGCAGTTAAAGGCACTTGCTCGCAAAGTCTGCTAAACCATGTTCTATTCCCTAGTTCCCATGTAAAGCCAGGGGTCCAAAGTAGCACTTGTGCCTGGAGTTTCTTTGCAGTGTCAGGAGGTCCTGGCATGTCCATGCCCTCTCTCTCTCTCTCTCTCTCTCTCTGACAAATGAATAATTAAATAAAAGATTTTTAAATGAAAAAGAGACTATTGAGGTATTTGAATAAAACAGAAACTCAAAGGCTGGGCCAATTTTCAGTGCATTTCTGTCCCCCAAACCAGAGTAACTCTCCAGTTGCTTTTTGTTATGATTTGGATGGGGCTTGTCTTTTCCAAGTTCATGATGACATTTGGATACCATTGTGAGCCTTTGATAGCTAATTAAGTTGTTAGGTGGGACTGATGCTTTCCTCATAGAATGGAGTCTCATTCTCCAAGGACTGGATTAGTTACCACGAAAGCAGGTCTTCTTGATCCCTTTTGTATCTTCTACTCACACCTTTTCTATTGATCAAATAGCTCATCTGTTTTTTTTTATTTTTATGTATTTGTCTTTTTTAAAAAATTTATTTATTTGAGAGAGTCATGGGATGTGTGTGTGTAGAGAATGGGCACATCAGGGCCTCCAGCCACTGCAGACAAACTCCAGACACATGTGCTACCTTGTGCGTCTGGCTTACGTGGGTCCTTGGGAATCAAACCTGGGTCCTTTGGCTTTGCAGCAAGTGCCTTAACTGCTAAGCCATCCCTCCAGCCCACTCATTTGTTTTTTATCTACCAGAGGTGTAATGGAATAATTTGAGCTCTCTCTCTCTCTAAAAAAAATCAAATTTTTTTTAAAGGACTTGGAGACATTCTTTTTAAGGAGCTGCCAAACCAGAAATGCAGAAACAAAAGGTCTAAAAGCATATGATGAAGATTATATTGTTTGAATTATTCTCTTGGCCTTCTACTTTCTTTTCCGGTAGCTCTTTTGTTAATACTGACAAAGAAAACACTTCAGTTTTACGAGGACTGAGCTGGAAGCTAGAGGGAGAGAGAGAGAGAGAAAGAGAGAGAGAAGTATTTGAGTTCTCATATATATTGGTTGTAACTGTCTCACACTCCAAGTCCCAATCTTGAACATGGGAGGGTGAAAACATCCAGATGTTTGCAAGCTGCTGTGGACTGAATGTTCGTATCCGTCTCAAATTCTTCATGTTGAGAACTTAAGTCTCCTCCAGCCCCATGAGATGGTGTATGAAGCCTTTGAGAGGGAATTAAGTTATGGTGGTGGAGCCCCAAGAACAGGTTTCGTGTCCTTGTGAGAGACTCGAGTTTGTTCTCTGCGTAAGGATACAAGCTGGGAAAACAGATCTTCACCAGGTGTGCGATCTGCCAGGGCCTTGGTCTTAGACTTTGAATCATCCACATCATGAAAAATGTAAGCCAGCTGGCCTGTGGCATTTTTACTGTAACCTTCCAGAGTAAGACAGGGCTACACCCTCCACCATGAGGCTGGATGCGGCTGAGGAAGGACAGCAGGAAAGGTCTGTCGGTCAGCCTTGAGCAAGTAAAGACAGCAAGGTGAAGAATGACCTGGGACCCAGCATGGTGGGGCAGGGTGCAAGGAAGGTGGCTTATTTAAAGCTGGTGGTCACTTCACGCTGGCTGAGGAGGTTTTGAAGCCCAAACTGTTGAGCAAAGGGCCCTAAACTAGGAGCCACACGGGGGAGACCACAGTGAAGGCAGTTTCACCAGCTGAGGACTCCGGGATGGAAGTCATCAGGGCTTCCAGGCTGTGCCGGTGAGCCACAGCGCCCTCCTCTGTCTCGGTGAGGAAATTACACTCTCCAGGCACCACCGTGGTTAGGAATAGGATGGATGTGTGTGCTAGGGAACTTGCAACTGGAATCCCAAAGAGACTAAGTGTAAGATCTTTCCAGCAATAAGGTATTGAATTAGATGTCTTCCTGCCCCCTCTAATCCTCTCCTAAGAGGGATGGACTCTAGAGTAAGTGTGATCTGTTACAGGAAATAAGGAAAGTTTCGAGCTGGAGAGATGGCTTAGCAGTTAAGGCATTTGCCTGCAAAGCCAAAGGATCCCAAAGGTTGAATTCTCCAGGACCCACATAAGCCAGATGCACAAGGGGGTGCATGAATCTGGAGTTCCTTTGCAGTGGCTGGAGGCCCTGGAGCGCCCAATATCTCTCTCATAAATAAATTAATTAATTAAAAAATTAAGGCAAGTATCATATTTAAGCAGGAGTGTAGGGTTGAATCCAACCATTCCATATTGTTTATTTGTATTTATTTATTTGAGAGTGACAGACAGAGAAAGAGGCAGGGAGAGAGAATGGGCACGCCAGGGCCTCCAGCCACTGAAAACGAATTCCAGATGCATGCTCCCCCTTGCACATCTGTCTTACATGGGTACTGGGGAATCAAGCCTTGAACCAGGGTCCTTAGGCTTCACAGGCAAGCGCTTAACTGCTAAGCCATCTCTCCAGCCCCAACCATCTGATTTGGAAGGGAACAACATTCATTTGGGCTTTTTTTTTTCTTTTTAGAAACCTAATCCAATTACTTTATTTTCATGCCTTTTAGGCAAGGTATATGAGTCAATCAAATGGCTGATCCAATAGAAAAAAAAAAAAAAAAAAAAAAGAAAAAACTTTGATAAATGAATATATTGGATTTCATAAGATTTGTGCCCAGTTGCATGAAATGCACCGAACATATCTCACTGATAGACTAATAACACCACATCACATGAAGTGTTCTGGAGAAAAAAACGATTCCGTGAGCTATTGAAAAGCGTCATTAGAGGCCCCTTGTGAGTTCCTCCTTTCTCGGACTCTTCTTGACCCCTGTTGTCAGGCATCTTTCTTCCTGTCTCCAGTATTGTATCTGCCTGATAAAGTCAGCAGAAAAGCCACGCGAGCAGAGCCTCACCATGACTTCAGAGTCACACCACCCCTGGGTGGAAAACAGTTGCCAGTTTGATCATTGACTTTAAGCAACACATTATTTAGCAGACAAGGTGACTGAGGCAGGAGAATCACCTTGCTTACCTAGCTTGGGCTATAGAGTGAAGCTCAACCTCAAATAAATGTGGGTTTTTTTTTTCCCACTCATTTGTTTGAGACAGAGTCAAATGTAGCTCAGGCTGGCCTCGAACTATCTGTAGCCTAGGATGACCATAAACCCCTGGTACTTCCATCTCCATTTTCCAAGTACTAGGATCACAAACATGTACCACCATGCCCAGGTCTCAAAAAAGTATTTTTGGGTGTTTTTTTTTTTTTTTAAAGTAGGGTCTTAACTCTAGCTCAGGCTGACCTAGAATTCACTATGTCATCTCAGGGTGGCCTTGAACTTATGACGATCCTCCTACCTCTGCCTCCCAAGTGCTGGGATTACAGGTGTTGTGCCACCACGCCCGGCTTTGGGTGTGCATTGTGTGTGTGTGTGTGTGTGGTGCCTGCATATCTGTTAGTATTTTAAAATTTTTTTATATTTAATTTATTTTTTTGAGAGAGAAAAAGAAAGAGGCAGGTATATATGTAGAGAGAATGGGCACACCAGGGCCTCCAGCCACTGCAAACTAACTCCAAATGCATGTACCACCTTGTGCATGTGGCTTTAGTGGGTACAGAGGAATTGAACCTGGTTCCTTTGCAGGCAAGTGCCTTAACCACTATGCCATCTCTCCAGCCTGTGTTAGTATTTGTATTCTACAGGCACATGCATGTTAGGGTGGCTGTGGGTGTCTTCCTCAGTCACAGTTTAGCTATTGTTACTAACTATAAAACATTTTGAATTTCAAAGAGCCTTTTGTTGTGATTGGGAAGATGGCTCAGTGGGTAAAGCCCTTGCTGAGCAACTCTGGGTGCCCAAGTTTGGATCCTCAAACCCCATTCAGAAAACCAAAACCTGTGGCAGGCTTTTGTAATCCCAGTGCATCTACAGTGAGAAAAGGGGGAGGAGACAGGAGAATTTCCCAGAAGCCTCCGAGTGGAGTGATCAACAAGGAGATGGAAGGTAAGGATCAACCCAAAGGTTGTTCTCTGACCTCCTCATACACCTGCACATGCACACCTGCTCTCGCACACATGAACACACACATGAAATAAATTAAAAAATTCTTTTGGTTTTTCGAGGTAGAGTCTCACTCTAGCCCAGGGTGATCTGGAATCCACTATGTAATGTCAGGCTGGCCTCCAACTGACGGTGATCCTCTTACCTCTGCCTCCCGAGTGCTGGGATTAAAGACGTGTGCCACCACCCCCAGCTGGAATAAATAAAATAGTTAAAAAGATCCCTTTGTTTAATGTTTACTTATTTGTTTCCTTGGTTACATGTTTATGCCTTGTCTCTTGTCTCCTCGAGTTGGAGGGAGTATAACTGGGGCCCTCTGGTTTTTTGTGTGTGGAACTATGTGTCCGAGGCTGTGTTGTTCACCAGACAGGTACACAGCAAACGCACTAGACCAGTCCCAGTAGACACCATACTACCGGAAACCACTTAGGCTTTAATCTTGTCATTAGAACCTGGTACCACTTAGAGAAATCTCTTTTTTCAGATGGCAGTGACTTCTGAGGAGACTCAAACGCATGAAAGTACTGAGAGGACAGTTGGGTATTCAGCACTGAGACATCTCTGTCACACCCACCAAGACTCAGGCACTACAGAGGTGACCAAAAGAACATAAGAGCCAAAGATGGGAGGAGCGCTTGGGAACACTTGTCTTCCAGACACACTGAGGTCATTGTATTCAATGACCTCACAGGAGCTGTCATTATCTGCATGATATTGGGCCCATCAGCAGGTCATTATGAATGATGGAAGAGGGGGAAGCACGTTAAAATAGAAGAGGTGCCTGGAAAGATGGTGGTTACCTGCGCTTGCCTGTGAAGCCTGAGAATCCACGTTTGGCTCTCCAGATCACACATAAGCCAGACGCACAAGGGTGAGGCAAGCACAAGATCATACATGCACAGTAAGTTGCACAAGCGTCTGGAGTTACATTTCAGTGGCTGAAGCCCTGATGTGCCCATTCTATCAGACTGAGAGAGAAAGAGGCAGAGAGAGAGAGAGAGAGAGAGAGAGAATGGGCACACCAGGGCCTCCAGCCACTGCAAATGAATTCCAGATGCATGCACCATCTTGTGCATCTGGCTTACATGGATACTGGGGAATTGAGCCTTGAACCAGGGTCCTTAGGCTGCACAGGCAAGCACTTAACCACTAAATCATCTCTCTAGCCCTTGTGTTTTTTTTTAAATTTAATTTTATTTATTTTTGGAAAGAGACACAGAGACAGACAGAGAGAGAGGGAGAGGGAGACAGATAGAGATGGGCGCCAGCAGTCTCTCAGCTGCTGTGAATGAAATCCAGGTGTGTGCGCCCCCTTGTGGGCAAGTGTGGCATTGCATCCTTGCGTCACTTTGCATCTGGCTAAATGTGGGACCTGGAGATTGGAACCGGGTTCTTAGGCTTAGCAGGCAGGCGCCTTAACCGCTAAGCCATCTCTCCAGCCCCCCTGTAAGTTTTTTAAATAAAGGTATTTATGTTAATATTTAAAATTTCAATAGGACTGATAAATCTCTAATCAAACAGCTGAAGCTTGTGTAACCAATATTAGGAATTAGTATTGACATAACTATTGATTCTACAACATTTAAAAGTAAAACAGACACACTGAAAACATCTTTAGGTCAATAAAATTGAAAAAAAAGTCAACATAAAATAATACCTGATACTCAAATCTGGGTAGACCCCGTCTGGCTGCCTAGTGATTTCCCATGTTTGCAGCATGGGCATTGCAACTACTTCCCGACCTGGCTTTGCTTCCAGAGGAGCAGTAAAAGCTGAGGGTCTGAGCATGGGGCAGGGGACCTCACAAACCCAAAAAGAGCAAGAAACACTTCTGCCAATGCCAGAGACACTCAGCAAAGCAAACAACTCAAGCTCCTTTCATTAGCCACAAAGCACAATGGAAGGGCTAATTATCAGCTCCATGGAAGTGCTGAGAGACGCATTCATTCATTCATTCACCAAATGTATTTTTAAACATTTTATCTATCATTTATTTATTTGAGAGAGAGAGAAAGGAGAGAATGGGTCCACCAGAGCCTCCAGCCACTGTAAAGGAACTCCAGACGCATGCCCTACCTTGAGCACCTGGCTTACATGGGTACTAGGGAATTGAACCTCGGTCCTTTGGTTTTGCAGGCAAGTACCTTAATGCCTAAGCCATCTCTCCAGCCCAGCAAATGTATTTTTAACCTTAAACAATTTCTTTGATTGTCATTTGAATGTTCTGGTAGCCTGAAGACTTGTTCTCCGTGACTTCTACTTCTCACCTCCAGTTGGCTAGCTATAGGATATGACATTTATCCCACCAAACTTCACACCTTTCATGTCAAACATAGCCTTTTCATTCAGCACATGTTTATTGAATGAATATGACCAGTCAGCACCCCTCTTGGGTGTTAAGTCTATAGCAATGAAATAAAATGATTGCCTTCGTACTGGTTTTCTGGTGAGAAAAAATACACAGTGAATAGAAATCCAGACATGTGGGCTGGAGGGATGACTTAGTGGTTAAGGCACTTGTCTGCAAAGCCTAAGGACCCAGGTTTGATTTTCCAGGTCCCATGAAAGCCAGATGCAAATGGTGGCACATTGTCGGGAGTTTGTTTGCAGTAGCTGAAGGCCCTGGTGCACCTATTCTCTCTCTCTCTCTCTCTCTGTCTGTCTCTGTCTCAAATAAATAAATAAGATATACAGACAAGACATACAGACAGCCGGGCATGGTGGCGCACGCCTTTAATCCCAGCACTCAGAAGCCATAGGTATGAGGATCACCATGAGTTCAAGGCCACCCTGAGACTACATAGTGAATTCCAGGTCAGCCTGAGCTAGAGTGAAACCCTACCTCAAAAAAACAAACAGAAAAAAGAAATAAAGACTTGTCAGCTATGGAAGTTCTAGAAAGGAAACCACAGAGGTCAAGGAAGAAAGTGGGGAGGCCTTCGTGCATTATATGTAGAGAAATCAAGGCATGGGCTGCAGAGATGGCTTAGTGGCTAAGGCACTTGCCTGCAAAGCAGGACCCACGTAAGCCATCGGATGCACATGTGTCTGGAGTTTGTTTGCAGGGACTGGAGGCCCTGGCATGCCCATTAATGCCCATTAATGCCCATTCTTTCTTTCTTTCTGTCTCTCTTTCTCTCTCTCTCTCTCTCTCTCTCAAATAAATAAAGAAAGAAATTTTAAAAATAAGAAATCAAGGCAGAGTCCTTGGGAAGGTAATACTGGGCAGCTGGCCACAGGGCAAACTATGCAGGTGTCTGGGAGGAGAGCTTTCTAGACTAAGCGAGTCACAGGTGTCAAGGAGAGATAAGATACTTCTTGGCTCAGGGTGAGTAGGGAGAACTAATGAGGTCAGAGAGAAGGGCAGCTTGCACAGGACCTGGGGCCTGAGACCTGGGACCTGGGTTGAGCTCTGCAGGGGTCAGGAGAACAGGAAAGGTTTGAACAGAGAAGTTCTATTTTGGCTTCCCTAAGGAAGATGGAACATAAGCCAAAAGGCTGGACCTGGGGGTAGCAGCACACTAGGGAGGCTGAGGCAGAAGGATTACCATGAGTTGGAGGCCAGGTTGGGCTGAGCTACAGAGTATCAGAGAGAGAGAAGAGAACAAGAGTGTGGGAGGGGAACAGGGAGAGCTGTGACTAGTGAACTGTAAGAAGACAGTTGTGAATACTTTTTGGAACTCTGCTTAAAATCCATTGTGTTGGGAGGAGGGGTCTTTTCTTCAATTCCCTCCTGCTGTCAGTCCAGAACATAATTATAATGGCTGGAGCTCCAGGGGCTATCTTGGGTCACAAGGCTGCCATTAAAATAGGAGCCACCTGTTGAAGATAATGAAACAGGGAACTAAGGTTTTTCTGTTTGTTTTTTCCCCTTCCTTCCTCCCTCTTTCCTTTCCTCCTTCTCTTTCTTTTATTATTTTTTAAAAATATTTTCTTTCTTTATTTATTTGAGAGAGAGACAGAGAGAGAGAGAGAGAGAGAGAGAGAGAGAGAGAGAGAGAGAGAGAGAGAGGCAGATAGAAAGAGACAGAATGGGTGCACCAAGGCGTCTAGCCACTGTAAATGAACTCCAGACACATGTCCTACCTTACACATCTGGTCTTATGTGGGTACTAGGGAATTGAACTCAGATCCTTAGGCTTTGCAGGCAAGTGCTTTAATCTCTGAGCCATTTCTTCAGCCTGTCTCCTCTTTCTTTCTCGTGTAGTGACTACAGAACTTTCAGATAGTTTTGATACATTAGTGAGGGGGAAGAATTGAACAAAGGAAAGCAGACTTTTGAGCTCAGGGTTTTTTATTATTATTTTATTTTATTTATTTATTTATTATAGTCAGAGAAAGGCAGGGGTGGGGGAGAGTAAGAATGGGAATGCCAGGGCCTCTAGTCCCTGCAAATGAACTCCAGATGCATGCACCCACCATGTGTCTCTGTCTTATGTGGGACCTGGAGAATCGAACTGGGGTCCTTAGGCATGCGCCTTAACCGCTAAGCCATCTCTCCAGCCTCGTAGTTTCATTCTCTACAGAGGTTGGAAGGCTAGAGCAGCCCAGATTTGAGGCTGCTGGTGGCTGGATTTGGAACTTAGGGCCCAAGTGTCAGTTGGCCTTCACTAAGCAGGGACACAAAGAGACTGAAAGGAAGACAGAGAGCATGGGCACAAGCCAGGCTGGGCGAGCTCCTGACCCACTGCTTCTTCCATGAAGCATGAGGCAATGTCATCAGCTGAAGAAATGAAGGGAGAGAGCAGAGGTCCGAAGAGAGGACAAAGTAGGACTGCTAGACAATGATGCACACATGTCCACTGGAAAGTCAGCAGGTTAAAAACAGGAAGCATCATCATGGTTTCCTGTAACCCAACCAGGTTGCATAGTTGGATTTAACAGAGCATGAGTCTCCCCAGGCAAACGTGGTAGGACAGAAAGAAGGCATGCTGGCGAGAAGAGATCAGGATGACAGAGTAGAGATGGAGCGCAGATGAAGAAGCAGACACATAGATCAGTGATGTAGAAAAGAGTTGCGAGTGATTGTAAAGATGGAAAAATTCTGGGTTGAGGTCACAGAAGCTAAGCAGAGGGAGGCAACGTCCTGGTGTTCCAAAGCCTTGCTGGTTGAAGGCCATGAGTGTGAATGCCCTGATGGTTGAAGGGCATGATGGTTATGAACATGGTACTTGAAGGCCATGGTGGTTGAAGGGCATGATGGTTGCAAGGAGATGTTGGGAGAGATAGTTTGTGATGAGGTCATGGGCGGGGGGTTGGCATATATAAGCATAGGATATCAGTGCTGAATAAAGTATATGTATTAGTTATTTTCTCATTGCTGTGACAAAACACCTGCCAAAAAGCAACTCAAGGAAGAGTTTCTTTTGGCTCATGGTTTGAGTGGCGACAGTCCATCGTGGTGGCAGAAGCCTGAGGTGGCTGCTCACATGGCATCTGCAGTCAGGAAGCAGAGACAAACGCTGGTACTCCACTTGCTTTCTCTTTTTCATCAGTCTGGGATCCCAGCCAATGGAAACAATGTCACCCACATTCAGTATGGGGCGTCTACCTCAGTTATATCAATCTAGAAACTTCCTTACAGACATGGCCCGAGGCTTAGGTTCTAGGTGATTCTCAATCCCATCAAATTGATAAGCAAGAGTAACCATTACAGTATGTGAAATTTTAAGACTCATAATAAAAAAAACTGCTCACAAATTTATATAATTAGATTATCTTATTCAAATAAAGATATATTAATTAAGATAAGTATTTGAAATGTAAAAAAAAAAAAATCAGGGTGTTGAGCATCCTCAGGGTCTGTCTCCTACACCCTGCTGCTGATTATCAGGAACAGTGTGGAAGCAGCACTCTTGCTCGTCTCCCCATCCAGAGGCCCCTAAGAGCTCATCACTGAAGTAGACTTAAAACTCATCCACCATGGCTCAGGGAATTTTGTGGACGAGGGGGCAGAAAGATTGTAAGAGCCACAGGTTGAGACATCATGCCCAGAGGCATTCCCTCCCTCCCAAAATAACTGACTGCTGCTCCCACAATACATAAACTACAACCCCATGGGGAAGACTTGCAACCCCACTGGGGGGCATCCCCAGTGAAATGGGGGCAGGGACAAGGGAAAAGAGGGTTCCAACTCATGATGTATCCATACAAAACATCTCGTTATTATTAATAATAATAAATATAAAAAAACTAAAACTGTAAAAAATAAAAAAGTGAAAAAAAAAACAAGGGAAATTTTATGTGACTTTGAAGATCAAAGATTTACCCAAACAAATCAGTTTTACTTTGATGAAAATACAAAGCATTTTCATTACATGAAAAGTCTGTTTTTTGATATCTTTATTTTTCTTCTGTGAGATCTTTCTTAGATGGCTAGTCCATTAACATAGTCTTTTATAAAAACAGGCCTATTATTTTTCTCTGTACAGTTTTTCAAGCCAGAGTGTGTTTCTCATAAATTTTTCAGGGTGTTTTGTGGCAGTATTTTTTTTTTTCTGGCACTGGAGATGGAGTCCAGGCCTTTCCATTTTAGCAAAGTGCCCTATCACTGAGGTACACCCCCAGCATTCATTATTCCTATATTTCATTTTCTCAGACACTTGTTTCCCTCCTTCCTGCTCACTCTGCTTCTCAGATCCTCCCTTCTTCCCTCCCTTCCTTCCCTTCCTTCCTTCCTTCCCCTTCCTTCCTTCCTTCCTTCCTTCCTTCCTTCCTTCCTTCCTTCCTTCCTTCCTCCCTCCCTCCCTCCCTTCCTCCCTTCCTCCCTCTCTGCCTCCCTTCCTTCCTTCATTCCTTTCTTCTTTCCATTTTTTAATTGGATGGTTTCCCACAGGAATACTGAGAAATAATAGATCTGGTTGCCAGGGGTGGGGCTGTGAGCACAGAGGATCTTGCAGTCCATCTTAAAAACAATGGATGTGAGCTGGGCTGGGTGCCACATGCCTTTAATCCCAGCACATGGAGGCAGGCAGAGGTAGGATTGAGGTCCGCCAGGGCTAGAGTGAGACCCTATCTCGAAAAATGAAAAAACAAACAAAAAGCAACAATGAATGAATGTTCATGCAATGGGAGTTTGGAAGTTCCTTGTCAATACACCAACACACCAATAAATTTAGGGTATTGCCAGATCCTTGTCTTAAAAGTTTAAAGAACTAAAATCCATAGAACAAAGGGTAAGACTCAGATAGACTTTATTAGATTAAGAGAAGGAAAGAAGATACAGAGAGCTCCTGCCATGTGGAAGACAGGAGGGGGTAGGGAGCCCACCTTGGAGTAGGGGCCCCTACCCCTGTTGTCTCAGCCCTGGGCCCCTACCCCTGTTGTCTCAGCCCTGGGCTGAGGCAAGGAGGGATTAATTATATCAGAACAGAGACCTGAAAGTTCAGGAGAGGCCTTGCCCACCTGTAAGTATCTATGTATAATCTTATTGTGGTTGGCCTTATCTTCAGGCCAAGGTGAGCCTGAGAGAGAGAGAGAGCTGACTGGTCTGGACTCAAGGGCTGGCTCAGGAAGAGATGAGCATACCTGAGTAGGAGGCAAGAGAGAGACGATTGGATGAGACTGGAGCCAACGCTGAATTCGGGTTCTGCTGGCACAGGCAGGCGGTATTACATCTTTTTGTTTTCCTCTTTTGGACTCTCTCCTGACTGGCTGCTTAATAATAAAGCTACCGGACAAATTCCCCCTCATTCAGATCACAGGACCAGGCCTCTGTCCAGGCCCAGCTTGCCAAAGGTGGTCTCCAAAACATTATAAAAATTACTTGGCAACTCCCATCTCCTAGTCTCTCTTCATAAACTCAGAAGTTATTAATTGAGAGTCTATTCTGGGCTACTCATTGTGCTGATTAAAGTAATTCACATTAATGGGCTATGACTGATCAGCTTAATTCTCGATGGAGCAGTCACAATTTTAAAATGTGCACATTAATCCAGATAAATCTCTGATTCATGGAATGAATGTGAAGCAAACCATCAACGCCCTATTTGGGATTTTTCTTTGTCAGGGCTCTTTTTCTCTCAGGGTCTTAAAGTAGCTCTGATATCCCTTAGAAAATGAGCCAGGAATGGGTCCGCTTGGGAGAAGTTGTGCCTATTCCTGGGTGAGGGTGTGTGATGTACGCGGGTGTTTTCACCTTAGGGACCATGACTTGCGTCATCTTCAAGCCTTGTACCAGTTGCTTTCCCAAGCCACAATACCTATGTTCCAAATTCAAAACTGGAAGAAACTCATCTTCAGATAATAGTGAAGCCATGTGGTCCTCGGGGAGTTGTTCTTGAAATTCCAGGCTGTAATGTTCACGTGGAAATTTCTTCAGGTGCCCATCCAACTTTAAAAAAATAAAAGAGGTTTTCAGGAGCCCCAATCCTGGCTCGAGATTCTTTCATCTTAGTTGTTGGCAACTGGAAAATCCAGAATGAGTT
This sequence comes from Orientallactaga sibirica, assembly GCA_036365145.1. Classification (NCBI taxonomy): domain Eukaryota; kingdom Metazoa; phylum Chordata; class Mammalia; order Rodentia; family Dipodidae; genus Orientallactaga; species Orientallactaga sibirica. The sequence continues at coordinate 885,210 of JAEOAD010002133.1, forward strand.
GGAAGCCAGAGATGAGAGGTACCAGTTTCTGAGCCGGGTGTGGTGGCGCACGCTTTTAATACCAGCACTTGGGAGGCAGAGGTAGGAAGGATCACCATGAGTTCGAGGCCACCCTGAGACTGCATACTGAATTCCAGGTCATCCTGAGCTAGAGTGAGACCCTACCTTAAAAAAAAAAAAAGAAAAAAGAAAAGAGAAAGAAGGAAAGAGAGAAAAAGAAAGAAAGAAAAAGAGAGAAAGAGAGAAAGAAAGGAAGGAAGGAAAGAACAAAAGAAAGAAAGAAAGAAAGAAAGAAAGAGAGAGAGAGAAAGAAAGAAAGAGGTTTCTGTGTCCCATTGTGGCCTGGGCTAGATGAGTTTGTAGCTCATCCTCTGACCCCAGGTAAACCGCGAGGACAGGAGGGCCCATCACTCATGGCTAGCACAGCAGGCTTGAGGATCAAACCCATCCAAGGGCTACTCCCAATGGGAGTCCTACGCTTGGTGACACTGACGGAGCCAAGTGAAGTCTCTGGATCTGTCGCTTCTGGATGCGGCGATGCAGACCTTCGTGAACCCCCTGCTCCAGCAGAGGATCCGCATCTCGGATGCTCGGCAGGCTCTTTTCAGTTCTAGAACCTTCCCATTGGGACGGAGAGGCAGCGTAGTAGAAGCAGGTAGGTGAGCGAGACAGCTCTTTTCTCCTGCCAAGCTGCTAAGGGAAGTGACTTCTTCCCGTCATCCATGGACGCGGTCTGGTCGCGTTCCCAGTGGAGTGGCCGCTGGACCGGGAAAGGACCAGAAGCAGGTATCCTGCGCAAGAGAGTGCGTCCTCCTGCGCGGGCATGCTTCCTTAGAAGAACCGCTCGTCCTTGCACCAGCCCGCCTAGGTCTTGAACTTAAATATCCTGCACTTTCTGTAGGCAGCTCTCACGGGGGGGTGGGAGGAGTGGAAGGAGAGAGGAAAAATCAAAAGCAAGTTTTCTGAAAACACAAATGTAGTCGAATCCATCGCCTTTCCTCCTGCGGGGGGGGGGGTGACTGTTATACCAGGGAGGGAATTCGGTCCTCGTGGGCCCCAAGAGGTCGCTGGTGGCGCAGGAACCGAGGCCGGAGGGAGGGTAGACCCAGGCGTGGTGGTGTGTGCGTGTGGGGGGGAATGCAGCTCACCCAGAAACTTTCTTCCTGGTTGCAGATCCTCTCCACCCCCCACCCCCGTCCCCGCCCCGCCCCGCCCCGCCCAGCCCTCCAGCTCAAGCATCCCGGCCAGGGCGGTAACGTGACACCCGGGAGCGCGGCGCCCCGCGCACTGGGCGGAGACAGGGCGGGCGGGAGAAAGGGGAGAAAGGGGAGGAGAGGGGGAAGCCCCTTGTCTGGGAGGTGGAGCGAAGGGGGTGGCATCCGCCTCCCGGTCCTCCCTGCCGTTTGCAAGCCGAGCTTGAACCGGGACAAAACACGCCAGAGAGAGAGGGAGAGAAAGAGAGACCCACACAAAGCCTGGGGGTGAAGGGTGGGGGTCCCCGCTGGCGTTGGAAGGCGAGTCCCCGGCGACCGCGAACGAACGAACCCGGGTGCACTGGGCACGCAGGGACGTTACAACGAGACGCGGGACAGGGGACACGGGGCGGCGACCCCGGAGCCGGGTACCTCGGCCGAACCGCGGAGGGCAGGCGGAGTGAGGCGTGGGGACCATGCCCAGGAAAGTCTCCTGAGCCCCGGGCAACTTTGGGCGCCCTCCCCGCCCCCACCAGGCTGCCTTCGGCGCGGCCCTCCCTCCCCATGTGCAGCCGGCCGGCCGCGCTCTCCTCCTCGCGGCGGATGGGTGACCTCTTCCTGGCCCGGGCCGGCTGTACGAGGCGGCGGAGCCGGCGATGAAGAAGAAACAGCAGCAAGCACAGCAGCATCCCGGAGGCGGCGTTGGCGGTGGCGCGGATGCCTGGCCCCATGGGTCCCCGGCCGGGGGCGCCCCTCCGTGCCTGGGTGGATGCAAGCGCCGGCTCTCGCAGCTACCGTTCCTGCGTTTCTCCCTCCGGGACTACGGTTTCTGCATGGCCACCCTGTTGGTCTTCTGCCTGGGTTCCCTCTTCTATCAGCTCAGCGGGGGACCCCCGCGCTTCCTGCTCGACCTACGGCAGTATTTGGGTAAGGAAGGGCGGCGCCCCATAGGCAAAGTTGTGCCGGGGTTGGGGAGGAGGGGCGGGGGAAAGAGAGGGGATGTGTGGGGGACTTTTTTTTTTTTTTAAGTGTCGCCACTGGCCGCCGCCGTCCCCGAGGTTCTCCAGGTGGGATGCCCGCGGTGGTCCTTGCCATCCGAGCAGCGGCCGGGAGCGCCTTCCTCCTCTTGCTAGCACCCGGATGCCCGCAGCCAGGCGGGGCGCCCCTGGGATGCTCTGCGGGGCTTGGTACCCTGGGGCGGGGCGCCACATACCTGCCTCCCGCTGCTGACAGTCCTAGGGGGATGGAGTGTGTGTGTGTGTGTGTGTGTGTGTGTGTGTGTGTGTGCGCGCGCGCGCGTGCATGCAGCATGGAGGTGTGTGGAGAGAAAGGGAAAGGGACAGTCCCCCTCCACGACATCCTGAGTGACCACTGTCCGCCCTGTCCCACAATCTAGCCTCTAGAGGGCTTTAACTCCTTTCTCCAGTAAGTTCTACGACTTTTGTGGCGCGGGTCCCTCTCCTGCCGGTGGCTCCACGCCGTCCCTAGGCTGGGCTTGTCCCTTAGCAGCCCCTGACTGCGGGGAGCACGCTGTGCCTAGAGAACTGGGTCTGTCCAAAGGTGCCAGGCTGCCTGGCCATCAGTGTCCCCTCCTGTGGCCTGTGGATCTTCCGCAATCTGTGTATGTGTCAACTCAGAACTTTTCTTTCTTTCCTGGTTTTGTGACTTATTTGCTGGGATGCAGGCTGCCTATCTTTAGCAGAGGTAGGGCAGGGGATGCGACGCGAGTGTAGAAAGAGGATCATGAGGAGGGACCCAGCTGCTCCTTCGTCCCGGCTCCGGAGCCATGGGTGCCAGGGCTGGGCGAGCGCACGTCCCCGTCCTCCGGGGGATGATGTTGGCTCGCACGCGCCTGGGCCAAGAGAGAATGCAAATCCCGCTCCTGTCTCTGGCCAGAAGAGGTCGTGCGGGGGTTGGAGGACTCTTGCAATCCTCGGAGGTGATAAAGCTGAGAGAACCAGCAGGCAAACATCTGTCATCTGCAGGATGCAAGCGGGCGTAGGACACGATGACACTGAAGTGTTTGATACAAAACAGAAGGGGCTAGGTGACTCTGCCATACTGCAGACCCTCACATTTACCTCAGAGGTCCTTTGCATCATAGCGTACAAGCCACGGGTCTTGACTGCAGGCCTTTTGAAAGGAAAAACAAAACAAAACAAAACAAAACAGCAGCAACAACAACAAAAACCACATGAGCAAAGTGACTAACGTGTTAGGGTATTTGGGAATGGAAACAGATAAGAGAATCTTCTATCCGCAGAGAGAAGCTCCGATTTCAAAGTTTCATTTTCATTTTAGTGAAAATTCCAAGCATTATGATTTTGCGAGATGCTTTAGGGAAGACTTAAGAATGCTCTTGCCTTGTTTATATTTCCAAAGCATATATCTTAGCATTTGGCTTTATAATTTTGTGATAAAGTGCCCCTTTGGGCGTCAGATCTCTTCCCTGAATTCTATATTTTGGAGTCTTGTAGCTTCCCCCAGCTCTGAGACACCTGCTAAAGGTTGCTTGATTTTCACCATTTACAGCAATCACTGTTAGCTGGTATTGAGGGGTAAGTATTGAAACGGAAGGGTATTGTGCCATATAATCTAATACTACATTTTTTTTCCTCTCCAGAAGTTCCATTTAAGCAAAAAAATTTTTTTTCTTTTGGTTTTTCGAGGTAGGGTCTCACTCTAGCCCAGCCTGACCTGGAATTCACTCAATAGTCTTAGGGTGGCCTCAAACTCATAGCAATCCTCCTTTTTCTGGCTCTTACGAGCTGGGATTAAAGGCATGTGCCACTAAACCTGGCCATTTAAGCCAAAAAAAAATTTATTTTTTGGAGAGAGATAGAGAGAGAGGAAGAGGAAGACAGATAGAGATGGGCCCGCCAGCAGCCTTTCAGCTGCTGCGAACAAAATCTAGATGCGTGCGCCCCCTTGTGGTCAAGTGAGGCATAGTGCCCTTGAGTCACTACATCTGGTTAAACGTGGGACCTGGAGATTGGAACCAGTGTTGTTAGGCTTAGGAGGCAGGTGCCTTAATTACTAAGCCATCTCTCCAGCCCCATTTAAGCAAAATTTTGAGGCCAGGGATGTAGAGAAAGTGTTCTGGGTGGGGCTGGGACGATACTGCTCTTCACTGTTCTCAGGAGCACTTGGCTTTGGGCACTGTGCTGAAACATTTTTGCATCAGCATTTCATGGTATAAATTAGGGGTTGGATTAGATTTGCCTAAAACCTGCACCCAGCTCCTAAATAAATAGTAAATAGTGTCTGTAGCTAATGCTGTACTTAACTATTGGAGCCCATGGTCTTTCCAATTCAGTGATTTTTTTGTGTGTGTGTGTAGTATGCATGGTGTTCTGGGTCTGTGCTATATGCACATGTGTCCTGTGTGCACATGTAAACATGTAAGGAGGCCAGAGAAGAGCATCAAGTGTCATCCTCCCCTAATGCACATCTGCGTGTTTTCTTGAGACAACTCTGTCATTGAACCCAGAACTACCTTTTTAAAACTTTTTTTTGTTTGTTTTTTTCAAGGTAGGGTCTCGCTCTGGCCCAGGCTGACTTGGAATTCACTATGTAGTCTCATGCTGGCCTCAAACTCATAGTGCTCCTCCTACCTCTGCCTCCTGAGTGCTGGGGTTAAAGGTGTGGGCCACCACTCCCAGCCAGAACCACCATTTTTTAAAATTTTAATTTTTTTTATTGACAACTTCCATAATTTTAGACAATATCCCATGGAATTTCCTCCCTCCCCTCATTTTCCCCTTTGAAACTCCACTCTCCATCACATCCCCTCCCCCTCTCAGTCAGTCTCTCTTTTTTTTTTTTTTATGTCATCATCTTTTCCTCATATTATGATGGTCTTGTGTTGATCTTGTGTAGGTTGTTTCAGGCACTGCGAGGTCATGGATATCCAGGGCATTTTATGTCTGGAGGAGCACATTGTAAGGAGTCCTACCCCTCCTTTGGCTCTTACATTCTTTCTGCCACTTCTTCTGCAATGGACCCTGAGCCTTGGAAGGTGTGTTAGAGATGTTTCAGTGCTGAGCATGCCTCTTACTTCTTTTCAGCACCATGGTGCCTTTTGAGTCATCCCAAGGTCACTACCATCTGAAAAGAGAAGCTTCTCTAACCAAAACTGAGAGTAGCATTAATATATGGGTATGAACATTAAGAGAAGTGCTTACTGGGCAGTTGGGTGAGCATAATATATACATTTAGCGTGACACCAGCAGACGTTATACCCCTAGAGCTCATGACTACCCCTGTTGTAGGTTTTCAGCATCAGGCATGTATTCCCTCCCATGGAGTGGGCCTCCAGTCCAATTAGAGAGCGGTTGGTTTCCCCCTAACAGACATGCCACTACTGCACCCATTGGCTCATTGGCTTGGCTGGCTGAATTTAAGGCTTGCAGTGTCCACTGTTGAATATCTTCACTGGTGATTTCTCTCTCTCCCATTGAACTGCATGCAGCATAGCTTTTTCCAGCTTTCTGTCAGCTGGTCCACATGGAGGAGGCTTTCAGCTCAGCTCCAGCAGGTTTTCTCAATTACCTTGCAGCCCAAGAATGTGGAGTCTTCAACAATAGGGTCTTACCATCTACTCCTGGTGGGAAACCAAGGGCCTCAGCAATGGCCTGTAATGTTTTGGAGGTATCAGGGACCTCTTGGCCAACAACTCACTGGAAGGTATCTCATACCTGACACTGAGAATTTTCTAGTAACAATCTATGGCTTCTGAGTGTTCCATTGTCCAGAAAAGTAGGTTTCCGTATGACTTATTTATATCCTCTTAGATTTTGATTAGCCCTCCCTTCACCTTTCCTTTATTCAATCCCTTCTCCTGACCTCACTTAGGCCTTTTCACCCCCATTAATCTGTTCTTCTGCTTACATATATACAATACCATCCTCCCTTTATATCCCCTTTCTAGCTTACTGGCATCTGCTACTGAGTTTTATTCATACTCACATAGCAGTCCAATCATTTGTAGCTAGTATCCATGTATGAGAGAGAACATGTGGCGTTTGGCTTTCTGGGCTTGGGTTACCTCACTAAGTATAATCCTTTCCACCATTTTTTTTTTCAAGGTAGGGTATTGCTCTAGCTCAGGCTGACCTGGAATTCACTATGTAGTCTCAGGGTGGCCTTGGACTCATGGCGAGCCTTCCATCTCTACCTCCTGAGTGTTGGGATTAAAGGCGTGCGCCACCACTCCCAGCTCTTTCTACCATTTTTGATCAGGCTGGCTGACCTGGAAGCCCCAGGGATTCTCCTTTTCTCTACTGCCCACAGAACTGGTCCTATAGGGGTGTGTGTGCGTGTGTGTGTGTGTGTCCACTCCTACCTGTTTATATAGGTGCTGGAGAACCAAACAGTGTGAATCAGACTCTCTCAGGCCCTCATGCTTTCCAAGCAAGTGCTCTTGCCCACTGAACCACCTCACCAATCCAAATTCAGTGAAGTTTTAAAAGCAGCACTCAAACTTCGATTTGCGATGGAAAGTAAACACATTTCCTCTAGAAATTAGACTGTGATGCTGCCTCACTGCCAGCAGCCTTATTACTTATGATCTGTGGAAATACCAAAAACCTGGACCACCATTCCTTAGACTGATATAAGCAGAACAAGCCAGATGGCCCACTACCGATCTTGTACAGCCGGCAGATGCTAATGATTTACTGTCAAGACTTGGACATGTGATGTAGGCTTTATGGGAGCTAAATTTGTTGGATTGATCTTCGGTTGATATGCTTTCCTTTCCATTTTTTAATTTATAGTATCTTAAATGGAGATGTAGTGTTTTAGTTCTCAGAATCACCAATCTTTTCATGTATTATAGATGAACCTGGAAATTTAGAGTTGGAAAAAAAAAAAAGAAAAGAAAAGAAAAAGAAAATACATCATTTTATTGAATTTGAAATTCTCCAAGTTTCAATAAATTTAAAGAAAAATGTGAGAAGAGAGGTCCAGGTCTGTTACAAAATAATTTCTCTAAACTGTAAGAGCCAAAGCCAAATTCTATTTATCTTCTGCACATCACACATGGCTTAAATATAGTATTTTAGACTCCACACAGTAATCTAGGGAATGAATGCATAAAATGTGATGGTATCCATAGAAATTGTTGACATAGAAAAATGTCATTCTTGTTTATAGCTGGAAATTCATCTTCTGGGTTGGTTGGGGACACAGTGGCACTGTATTAGAGGAAAGGCAGAAAGTGGCATCTATTATGGCACTGTGTTCTGTAAACACATAGTGTGAATGGTGCAAAGCATTCTGCTTTGTAAACTATTTTTAATGTCGACTAGTCTGAGTATGAATTGTTTAAAAACAGCCATAAATATGGATGCTTTAGATACTGTCTTTTTTCAGATTCCCTGACATGGATCCAGGTTTAAGACACTTGTTGGTTTTGTTTTGGGGAAACCAGAAATAAAATGGTCAGGCCTTTTTCAGTCCCAAGAGAAACCGTGTCTATTGCTTCCTCAGAGGGAGGCCAAGGGACAGAACTAGTAGTTTGCTTTGCAGTTGCTCTGACGGCTGTCAGCGATGGACAGTGAAAAGGCACCTTATTTGATGGATTATTAGGAGTTAGCACTTGCCTTTTATTTTGAAGGAAGTGGCCACAAATACACTTGATCTTATCTGTATTTATTTGTGCCACAGAAAGGCATCTCTGGGCAATGACATACATAGACCTTTTGTTCATTGACCAGAGATAAGATTACAGTGACTCAAGTGTCATTGAAAACTCTTATTTTCAAAAGTTAATAAACGCAGTAAGTAAATACTGCAAGGCAGTTCCCAGTAATGTGCATTGCAGTGTTTGGTACTTATTCGGAGGTAATCCTTGGGCTGGGGAGATTGCTTAGTGGTTAAAGGCACTTGCTTACAAAGGCTGCTGGTGCAGGTTTAGCTCCCCAGCACCCATGTAAAGCCAGATACAAAAGTGGCATATGCATCTGGAGTTTGTGTATAGTGGCAGGAGATCCTGGTATACCTGGGCACACACAGACATGCACACACAGATAAATAAATAAAAATTAAAAAAAACAACAGGCCAGAGGTCTGGCTCAGTAGTTAAGTATGCTTCATGCGTAAGCACGAGGAGCTGAGGAAACCTGGGACTTCTGAGTTCAAATCTCCAGATCCCAGATCAAACAAATGGGTGTGACCACATGCACTGGAAACTGCAGTCCCACAGGGGAGCAAAGACCAGGGAAATGGCAGAGTGTCTCAGGTCATGGAGTCAGCAAAAGGAGACTGCAGCTCAAAACAAGACCAGACAGAAGCGTCATGCCTGGAGACCCAAGGTTTCACCTGGGGCACTGCAGGAGAGCCACCCCCATCACAGACAAGAGTATGGGGCACTTGCAAAGGTACAAATATGTGCATACCACACACACACACACACACACACACACGCATGCACGCACGCACGCACACACACACTTCACATCATCCACTGTCCCTCTCTCACATATCCAAGCAGAGTAAAACAAAATCTTTTAAATAGGATTAACATCTTATAAATGCTCCACTTAAAGATTTTAGAATTTCTGTTTTTGAAGAGAGACACAGAGATAGAGAGTGAGAGGGAGACAGAGAATGGGGGTGCCAGGAACCTCTCAGCTGCTGCTAACAAACTACAGATATATGTGGCCCACTTGTGGGCAAGTGTGGCATTGTGCCCTTGCGTCACTTTGCGTCTGGCTAAATGTGGGACCTAGAGATTGGAACTGGCGTTCTTAGGCTTAGCAGGCAGGTGCCTTAACTGCTAAGCCATCTCTCCAGCCCTACAATTTTTTTTAGCAAGTACGAGAGAGAGAGAGAGAGAACTGGTACACCAGGGCCTCAGCTACTGTATTCAAACTCCAGACATGCCACCTAGTGGGCACGTGCGACCTTGTGCTTGTCTCATCTGTGCATCTGGCTAATGTGGGATCTGGAGAGTTGAACATGGGTCCTCAGGCTTCACAGGCAAATGCCTTAACCAGTAAGCCATCTCTCTAGCCCTCCATTTTAAAGTTTTAATGACAGTTGTCTATAGCATTTAGGATATTCCTAGATATGTGTGACCATCACAAGTCCAATTTAGAGAATTTTCATCACCACCAGGAGAAACCCCATGCCCATTATCACCCTACCTGTCCCCCATCACCTAAGCCCTCCACAAACATTACCCTACTGTCTATCTCTAGAGATTTGCCTGGGATTAAAGGCATGTGCCACCACACCTGGATCCCTTTAATCATTTAAGAAAAATACTTAGAAATTTTTTTTATGAGAGAGAGAGCGAGAGAGAGAGGCCCAGCTCCTTTTAATCATTTAAAAAAATATTTACTTTTTTTTTTTTTATGAGAGTGAGAGAAAGAAAGAGAGAGAGAATTGGTGCTCCAGGGCCTCCAGCCACTGCAATCGAACTCCAGACTCATGCACCACCTGGTGTGCATGTGTGACCTTATGCTTGCATCACCTTGTGCATCTGGCTTATGTGGGATCTGGAGAGTCTAACATGGGTCGTTAAGCTTTACAGGCAAGTGCCTTAACCACTCTCCAGCCCAGAAAAAAAATTATTTATTTATTTGCAAGCAGAAATAAATACAGAGAAGAGATGCAGATAGAGAGAATGGTGACACCAGGGCCTCTAGCTGTTGCAAATGAACTCCAGATACATATGCCATTTTGTGCATCTGGCTTTACATGGTATATTATTCAGGGTTCTCTAGAGGAGCAGAACCGACAGAATGAATTGTATCAAAAGGGAATTTATTGGATTAGCTTACAACAGTCCAGCAATAGCAGGTTGCAGGCCCGAGAGTCAAGAGTCAAGGAACGTGGTAGCTGCTCAGGCCTGGAGGCATCCTGGAGAGATGCTGCTCTTCAGTCCACACTAGTCGTCTTCAGTCCACGCTGGTCTTCAGTTCACACTGGAAAGCAGCAAACATCAAACAGAGCAGTGAGCAGCACCAGCAGCCAGGTGGGAGGAGGGGATCCTTTCCTTCCCGGAGCTTCTTTAGATAAACCAGCACCCTCCTCTGAGAGGGGCCTCCCACTCCGGGGGAAGGGCTCACCCTGGGGGAAGGATTCTTCCTTTAGTTAATCCTTCCTAGAAGCAACCTCAGAGACACACTTATGGATTCCTAAACAGATCAAATTGACTCAAACTTGACCATCACACATGGGTACTGGAGAATTGAACCTGGGGTGTTAGGCTTTGCAGGCAAGTGCCTTAACCTCTGAGCCATTTCTCCAGCACCCTTTAGTCATTTTTAAGGTGCTAAGTATAGTGTCTGAATATATAGTAAAATCTAAATAAATTCCTAATAATTGATTGCAAAAATCAGAGACTTTCCCAAAGAATGGTAGAGTTCTTGTTTTCTAGTCATGAGTTACTTAAAATAATAACCACTGTTTGTGTGCATTTATGGTAAATGTATGATAATTATGAACACTTAGCACTTACTTAGTTGGAGATCACAAAGAACACTGCATCTTGCGTGTGGAATATGAATGCAGCCAATTGTGAATTGCAGATTAATTAGATACAATGGATGCATTTTTTTTTTCCATTTTTCATTTGTTCACTAGAAAGGAGCTGATGAGCTCAGCAGGGTCAAAAATTCAGTACATTGTGTTCCTCATGCACAGCACTATGATGTTATCAAGACAATCTTAGGCATTCTTGGAAAATTAGAATTTGTGTGAAGCTAATTCATTTTGTATCCATGCCGTGCTGTAATGTGCAGGACAAATTTATACTAACTGTATTTCCTACATATGTTTCTCCTTAGTAAATAACAAGATGATTTTAAGAATCCATGATAATTTTCTAAAAGTGACAGAAAGTTTTAGTAGATTTCAAAAATATAAATTAAAAAAAGAAGCTTTAAAATGTAGAGCCAGGCCTGGTGGCATACACCTTTAATTCCAGCACTCAGGAGGCAGAGGTAGGAGGATTGCTGTGAGTTCAAGGCCATCCTGAGACTACATAGTGAATTCTAGGTCAGCCTGTGCTAGAGCGAGATCCTTTCTTGAAAAACCAAAAAGTAGCCGGGTGCCGTAGTGCACGTCTTTAATCCCAGCACTTGGGAGGCAGAGGTAGGAGGATTGCCTTGAGTTCAAGGCCACCCTGAGACTACAGAGTGAATTCCAGGTCAGCTTGAGCTAGAGTGAAACCCTACCTCGAAAAACTGAAGAAAAAAACAAAACCAAAAAACCAAAACAACAACAAAAAAACCCTGCCTATTAGGATTTCAGTGTGTGTGTGTGTGTGTGTGTGTGTGTGTGTGTGTATTACATATTTCCCCATCATATACAAAATCTATTTATCTATTTGTTTATCTATTATTTATATGACATAAAAGTAGAAGAAGGACTATTTGGGAACAGGAAGGGTACCAGTGAGGTGGGGAAGAGGGGTGTGATGGGTGAGGGGCTGAATATGAGCAAGGTGCAATGAAATATATGATATATATATATATATATATATATATATATATATATATATGAAAATGTCAAAATAAAATTCCATCACATTGTATACTAACTAAAAAAACAAAGAAAGTGCAAATAAAAAAATAAAATTAGGGCTGGATAGATGGTTTAGTAGTTAAGGCATTTGCCTGCAAAGCCAGAGGATCCTGGTTTGACTCTCCAGGACCCATGTAAGCCAGATGCACAAGGTGGCACATGCATCTGGAGTTCATTTGCAGGGGCTGGAGGCCCTGGCGTGCCCATTCTCTCTCTCTCTCCCTCTCTCTCTCTCTGCCTTTTTCTCTCTCTCAAATTAATTAAAAAATATATATTAAAAAATAAAATAAAACTACCAGAGAACCAGAAATAACCATGGCGACAAAGCCATGCTGTATTTCTCTGTCGGTCTCAGATGGTGAATGAACTGTGTCTAATTTCTCAAAGATGGCCACTGGCTCCTTTTCTTTGCTCCCTGTCCGCCTTTACTTCCACTGATTCCTGAATGCTTGTTTCTTAGGGGCTAAAGCCTCCACTTAGGACCTCTGAACTCTGGGAGTGTTTCCTCCAGCATCTCTTGGGAAATTTTGGCACACATTCTTGCATTGTAGTCATTTGTGGGCAAGCTCCTGGAATGAAAAGGGCATATTCAGGACTTCCTATCTCTCCACTTATACCTCTCCTAGGTGCTGCATAGGCCCCAGGAAGGAGCTTTTGGCTCAGTAGGTTTGTTTTGCAGCTATCCATTGCTAAAACTCTAACTCCCGATTTACTGGGGATAAAGAATCTTGGGAGAGATGAGGAACTAAGCCCCATTGATGTCTTCAGTCTCTGCCTTCCTTACTGTTTGCTGCCAGTGCACCAAAAAGATATAAACTCACTTTGACAGACAGCTCAACAAACACTTCTTTCCGTGCCCAGCAATATCAGTGTGCCTTCCACTTTTGGGTATTTAGAATTACATTTTTAGAGCTCGTAGTAATTAAGAATATTTGAGGTCAATTTAGAGATTTGGCTGTGTGCGGTTAGAATGCAAAATTCTTGTTTATTATAATTTTTTTGAGCTCCGGATCAGCCATTCTGGGAGTTTCCTGAATGACATCTTGCTTCTCTCTCTAGGCCAGAGCATTCCTTCGGCAGCAGTTTGTGTAAATGTAGATAGTATGCTCAAAAAAATGGCTTTAAATATTCAAGGAGATGAGTCCATGGGATGATGTGAGTTTGGAAATGCTCACAGACTTTATTAGCCTAGAACCACAAAATGACAAGACTCAAATTCAGACCCAAACTGTTCATCCTTTTCAAGGTCCTGATGGGACCCTCAGTCATGGCTTTGGCTAAATGATTCTTAGTTCATTCATCGATTGGTAATTTACTCTTTTTTAAAAAAAAATTTACTCTTTTGTAAAATTTTTTTTTTTTTTTATTTTTGAGCAGAAAGAGGGATAGGGAGAGAGAGGAGGGAGGGAGGGAAAAAGAAAGGGGGAAAATGGGCACACCAGGATCTCCAGCGGCTGTAAACGAACTCTAGATGCATGCATCGCTTTATGCACCTGGCTGTACATGGGAGCTGGGGAGTTGATCCCAGGTTGTTAGGCTTTGCAGGCAAGTGCCTTAACTGTGGAGCCATTGCAGTGCGAGGGATCAAACCCAGGGCCTCATCCTGGCTAAGCCCACGCTTTGCCACTGAGTCCCAACCCCAGGCCTAGCAGATGACTTAACTGTATTGGATTTCCCAAATGCCAGAGATTTGTTTCCTACTTCAGTGAGAATGATTTTAGTGATCTTAATGAAAAGAAAAGTACAAGTGTTTTATTAAGGTATAAGAATTCCTGTGGGCAGTCATTGGAAAAATATTCCTTGAAGGCCTCTGTGTGTCAGAAGCATCAGGCCTTGAAAGAATGTCATTTTGAGGCAGGGCTCTGTGAGTCACTGTTACCACTTACAAGCTGGGAGAACTTGAGCAGTTTTTTTGTATCTCTGAACCTTAGGTGTTTTGAACTGTGTGATGGGATTAATAATTACCATTTCACAGGGTAATTCTCTATTCCAAGGCTTGGCAATTGAATTCAACAATGCCAATTTTCTCACCTTAATAATAATATTATTATTATTTTAGCACACGTAGCAAAGTACTCTACAGTAACACCCATACCAGTGGGAGTGTGCAAATTCACTTAGGATTTGGCTTCCAATACAGGAGCCATTCACGTTAACCCAGAATCTGGTGTTTTTGTGGCTTATCTTCAGTAGCTGACAAGTTCTAGGCATTTAATTGTTTAACTATTATTCTCTCTCTCCCTCTCTTTCTCAAACACACACACACACACACACACACACACACACACACACCCTATTTTCTGTTTCCTAGAAATGGTCTTTAAAGAACCTGTTCATGGGCTGGAGAGATGGCTCAGTGGTTAAAAACACTTTTTAAAAAAATTATATATTTATTTATTTGAGAGAGAAAGAGAGAGAGAGGGGGGGAGAGGGGGGGGAGGGAGGGAGGGAGGGAGGGAGAGGGAGAGAGAGAGAGGGAGAGATTGAGAGAGAGAATGGGCATGCCAGGGCCTCTAGCCACTGCAGACGAACTCCAGACGCATGTGCCCCCTAGTGCATCTGGCTTACATGGGTCCTGAAGAGTCAAACTGGGATTCTTTGGCTTTCCAGGCAAACGCCTTAACTGCTAAGCCATCTCTCCAGCCTCTAAAAGCACTTTCTATACAAGTATGAGGGTCCAAGAGATCACTCTGTACCCAAGACCTCCATAAACACCTGGGCAGGCCATGCAAGGCTGTAACCTGAGTCTTGAAGGGAGAACCATCAGGGCTTATGAATCAAATGACAAGCTGGCATCAGTAAGTAAGACTCTGGCTAAAGTCAGAACTGGCAGAAGAGTGACGATGGAAGGTGGCACCGTACATTCCCCTCTGGCCACCAGAGGTGAGTCCATCCTGCCTCATGGGGTGCCTCACAGGCACATACACATGTATACACCACACACACATACATAGCAGGCACACATAATCACCACATAAACACCACATACACACACAGACACAAGAAGATATTCTCAAAGAAATGTGGATGGCCTGGGGATATAGCTCAGTGGTAAAGTGCTTGTCTAGAATGCATAAGGCTCTAAATTTAATTCCCAGTACTGTCAAAAAAGGGATGGGGGTGGGAAAAAGAAAGAAAAGAAAGGAAGGATGGGAAAGAAAGAAAGAGTAGAAAAGGAAACAAAAGAATACATTCTTTGCAGAGAACGCCTTCCTGTGTTTTGAATTTGTCATCACCATTTGTTCCTCTGTACTCACAAAATAAAAACTATCGTGTGGAGGAACACAGTGGGGATGGAGTCTCTGGAAGGCTGGATGTTCTGAGATGGGCTAGTGATCCCTAAGTTAGGTCCATTCAAACCACACCAATCGCTGTGCCCGGCACATGCTACGACTGCCCCGAGAGCATTCTCCACTTGCCATGCAAATGTCAGGTCCGGCTGCACGGCCACATTCTTTCCTTGGTCCCGACTCATGTGGGTTTGCTAAGCTATCAATTTAGCCCCAACTTCATTCTTCTTTATGGCTGAAAAATTCTACTGTGTATATACTACATTGTGTTTAGCCAGTCTTTGGTTGATAGACACCTTGGGGGTCCAATAGCTTAGCTATTGTGCATGGTGCTGCAATAAACATGGATGCGCATGAATCTCTGTGATGTGTTGTCTTGGAGTTTTTCAGCTAAATAAATACTCAGGACTGTGATAGCTTGGTCATAGGTAAACCTAGTTTTAACTTTGTGAGAAACTACCAGACTGACTTCCAAAGTGGATGGATTCATCTACATTCCCATACAGTGTGTAAGGTTCCTTTTTACACACATCC
This sequence comes from Orientallactaga sibirica, assembly GCA_036365145.1. Taxonomy (NCBI): domain Eukaryota; kingdom Metazoa; phylum Chordata; class Mammalia; order Rodentia; family Dipodidae; genus Orientallactaga; species Orientallactaga sibirica. The sequence continues at coordinate 900,763 of JAEOAD010002133.1, forward strand.
TCACCAGCATTTGTTGTTTCTGTAATAACTGCCATTTTGACTGGGGTGAGATGGAATCTCAGTGTAGTTTTCATTTTCTGATGATTAATTAGTGAGATTGAATATTTTTCATATGTTTACTGCCAACATACTTCATCTTTAGAGAACTGTCTGTTCATTTCATTTCCTTCCTTCCTTCCTTCCTTCCTTCCTTCCTTCCTTTCTCTTTCTCTCTCTTTCTTTTTCTTTCTTTCTTTCTTTCTCTCTCTCTCTTTCTCTCTCTTTCTTTCTTTCTTTCTTTCTTCCTTTCTTTCCTGCTTCCTCCCGTCTCTTTCTCTCTTTCTCTCTTTCTCTCTCTCTCTCTCTCTCTCTCTCTCTCTCTTTCTTTCTTTCTTTCTTTCTTTCTTTCTTTCTTTCTTTCTTTCTTTCTTTCTTTCTTTCTTTCAGGCAGGGTTTCGCTCTAGCCCAGGCTGACTGGAATTAGTCTCAGAGTGACCTTGAACTCATGGCAATCCTCCTACCTCTGCCTCCCAAATTCTGGGATTAAAGGTGCATGCTACCACACCCAGCTCATTTTCTCATTTATTGACTGGGTTGTTTGATTTCTTAGTGTTTTTTTTTTTTTTTTTTTTTTTTTTTTTTTGTATATTCTAGATATTAACCCTTTGTCAGATGTTTAGCTTGCAAAATTTTTCTCCCATTCTGTAGTCCATCTCTTCATGTACGTAATTGTTTTCTCTACTGTGTAGGTTTTTTTTTTTTTTAATTTCATAAGGTCCTACTTGTCAGTTGTTGGCATTAATTCCTCAGTGACTGGAGTCCTACTTAGAAAGTCCTTGTTTGTGCCTTTATTTTAAGTGCTTTCCTACTTTTTCCTCTCACGGCTTCGGAGTTTCAGGCCTTACTTGAGGTTCTTTGATCCATTTGGAGTTGATTTTTGCTCAAGGGAAGAGATAGAGATCTAGTTTCATTCTTTTACATGTGGAAATCCAGTTTTCCCAGCACCACCCCTGCAGCTCTAGATTGTGGAGAAGGATCTTGACGTCTTCATGAACTTACTTTGCAAGTGTTTTACTGAGAATTTTTGTGTCTTTGTCCCTCAGGGAGATTGGACTGTATTTTGCTTGTTTTTGATGTGTCTTTTTTTTCAGGTTTGGTTTCAGTGTCATACTGCCTTTGTGAAATCAGCTGAATATCATTCCTTCCATTTTTATCTTCTAGAATAGTTCAAGAAGCATGGTTTGAGTTCTTCTGTTCAGGCCTGGTAGATTTCAGTTGTGAATCCATCTGGGCCTGGCTTTTTTTTTTTTTTTTTAATCTTGGGAGATAGTTTTCTTTTTAAATTACTGCTTCAATCTCATTGCTTGTTACAGATCTATTTAAATTGTTTATTTCATTTTGGTTTAATTTTTGATAAACATATGCATGTAGAAATTCATTTATTTCTTTTAGATTTTATAATTTAGTGGAATATGAGTTTAATATACATTGTTGTGTTCTCATGATTTTATGAATTTTGTTAGTGTCATTATAATGTCTCCACTTTCATCACTAATTTTGTCAATTTGGTTCTTCTATCTTTTGGTTAGCTTGGCCAAATGTTTGTCAATATGGTTTAACATTTCAAAGAACCAACTTTAGGTATCACTGATTCTTGGTATTTTATTTCCATTTCATTTAATTTCTGTTCTGATCCATCTACTAATTTGTGCCTTTTGTGTTGATTTTTTAGGGCCTTCAAGGTGTGTCACTAAGTTATTTATTTGAGATCTTGCAGATTTTTTAAAAACATATTTACATTTATTTATTTGAGGGAGAGAGAGGGACAGGAAAGAATGAGAATGGGCATGCCAGGGACTTCTGCGACTGCAAATGAACTCCAGATGCATAGACCTCTTTGTGCATCTGGCTTTATGTGCGTATTGGGATTGAGCCTGGACTGTCAGACTTTGCAAGCAAGGGCCTTTAACTGGCTGACCCATCGCTCCAGCCTTCACAGATTTTATAATGTAAGCGTGTATAACTGTGAGCGTTCCTTTTAGGGCTGCTCTTCTTGTGTCCCATGGGTTTTGGTATGCTGTGTTTGCTTATCATTTGATTCTAGGCACTTAAAATTTCCTTTTTTTGTTTTTTTCCAGTTTATTTATTTATTTCTTTTTTCTTTTTCTTTTTTATTAGATATGGACATATTTAGTGTGTAAACAACACATGTTGGTACCATCCTTTCCCTCCTTCCTGTCCCTTGTCTGAAGAGGCCTTCCTTTTTGGGGAATAAGTCAACCCCATGGGGATTGTAAGCCATACATTATGGGAAGGAGAGGCAATGTCTCTGCAAAATTTTCCAACTCGTGGTTCTAACAATCTTTCCACCCACTCTTCCGCAAAATTCCTTGAGTCATGCTGGGAGCATTTTAAGTCGACTTCAGTGATGGGCACTTAGGAGCCTCTGGATCTCTGCTTTGGTAGGTGTTGAGTGTCCTCAGTATCTGTCTCCTTCACCCTTGTGCTGTATCAGATTCACTAAGAAAGCAGCACTCTTGCTCATTTCCCCAATTCTTCTTTGATTTCAGCTGCTGGGGCCAGGGTGGAGTGCAATGGGTTGTTAATCTCAAGTCCAGCTCTGCGCCGGCTCGCACACTGTCTGTTCAAGGAGCTCTAACTGGGGAGGTGAGAGTAGGGGTCTGGCCTGTTCATTCCAGATTGCTACGCCTACCCGCAACCCCTAACACTTCCTTTTTGATTTCTTCTTCTTCTTCTTCTTCTTTTTTTTTTTTTTTTTTTGGTTTTTCAAGGTAGGGTCTCACTGTAGTCCAGGCTGACCTGGAATTCACTGTGTAGTCTCAGGGTGACCCTTGAACTCACAGTGATCCTCCTACCTCTGCCTGATTAAAGGCGTGTGTCACCACACCAGGCTTCCTTTTTGATGTCTTTGATGAAGCAGTCATCCAAGAAAGAAGAATATAGACATTTTTGGCCACCATTTTCTAAATCTTAATCTCAGACCTTTTTTAAAACACAATATTTTGAGACAGGGTCTCTGTGTGGCCCAGTCTGACTTCAAACTTGTAGTCTTCCTGCTTTTGTCTCTTAAGTGCACTCCTATGTCTGTCAAGCATTTTCATTTTATTAAATTTAACTGCATTTTTCTTGATTCGGCCTGATGATTCCAGCCTGCTTGGGCCACAAGTGGGTAGGATGTTGTTCCAGAAATTGTGTGACATAGAATGCACGTCGGAAGGTAGACGGGAAAGAGCTCAGCATCCCAGGATGCAATTGGAAAAAAGAGGGAACGGGTAGGGCTAAGGAAGATTCTTACACCCCTGCCCAGCCCTGGCTGTGCCATTCTGGTGGCCAGGAGAAGTCTTTACCGTGTGCCCAGCTCCCTCCTTAACTTCCCCATATTTATGTTCTTTCTGGAAACTCCGTAGGCTATTCTGTTGGATTTTAGTTTTCCAAATCATTGAAGATACAAGACTGATTGTTCTCTGTCTCCCCATAAACATTTAATCTTGTCCAGAAAACTACATTTGTCTTCAGGAGGTTCTCTTCTGATATAGTTTTTAAACACAAAAGACATGGAGTGGAGGGAGAGGGAAACAACATTAAAGCCAAATGTTCTGAGGAGTCTCACCCCATAAATAAAGCAAAAAGCCCAGACTGGCTACAGATGTTTCCGAAGGAAATGGGGCTAACCTGCAGATATTTAAAAATTCATAAATCACCAAGAAGAAGATGGCTCGTGAGATAAAGCAGTAGCGCATCCGAGCAGGCGATTCACAACTGGCCAGTGATGGATGAAAAGCTGAAGTGTTTTATTACCCTTCATAGCTTCGTCACTTCCTCTCTGTATATGGCCTTTCCTATGGCCTGGACAATTGAGAAAGATTCTAGTTCCTTTGGATATGATTTTATTATGTCACAAGTGACCCTCTTCTCTGCTACCTTCTTCGAGAATGTCTTTGCCACATCCATGCTTAGAGGTGAACAAGCCTGGCTTAGCTGGCTAGAGCCTACTGGGTCCTCAGGGCAAGCATGAACCAAGGTCCTGTTGGATGATTTTCCCACTAAGATCACCACCCCCCATGATCAGAGTCACACCCAGGCAGCCCGATGAAGCTCCTAGAACCCTTTGTTTCCCCGCACCATCTGCCTGTGGGTTATCTGAGTGAGGAAGCAGCAGAGGATTGAAGGAATCGGCTTCCAGCGGAGCATCCTGCCTGGCAGTGTTTTCTCTTTCTCCCAGCAAACAGTGGAACTGACTCATCTGGTTGGAGTTTCACAGAAATGGGATTGCAGATCTCCTGCAGTTTCATTCTGCTGTCAGAACTCCTCCAGGGACATGCCAGAAAATGTGGGTGAAATCACACACACATTCAGAGACTTCAAGAGGAAGTGATTTTTACCACGAGAGGAGAAAACCAGAAAGTGATGACTGACTAGTGGGGAAGCCGAGGCAGGGCCGGGTGGGAGGAAGTGGCTATAGACAGCTGGCAATGGGCCGCCTGGCCCTGTAACCTGGCCCTACCAGATTAGCTGAGCTCGTGGTGGGACCACTTCTTCGTGCATGGAGTGAAGAGTTCCCATGCAGAAGATCTGCTGGAAGAAGAATATTGACATAACCGCTCAGTGTGGGCAGGGTTGGGGGTTGCGTGGGTTCCTCCTGGGAATGTGTGGTGCGCTCTGTGGAGCCACCCAAAGAGGCAGGTTGCTAACATCAGACAGGGAGGGGGATAGTTCAGTTGGTAGAGTGTTTGTCTCACAAGCATGAGTACCTGAATTTGATCCCCAACACCCACGTTACAATGCCCGGTGTAGTGTCACGTACATGCAGTAGGGATGGAGACACGATTTTTGGGGTTTGCTGGCTAGCTAGTTGTGCTAGTTTGAACAGATGGCCCCCCCCAATATATTCAGTGTTTCATTAGTTTGTAGTTTGCATCTGCAGGCACCTGGCTGGAGGTGGTGTCACTGGGCGGATCTTAAGGTGTGGTGGTTGGTTTGAGATTTCAATCTAAAGATATGCAGAGTGTGCATAGCTGGAGTTCCTGAGGTGTGCTGTGCTGTGTGGCTTTTGACTTTTCTCTCTGTGTTTGGTCTCATGAAAGCAGGCCAACTTCTTCTGCCATTATGGAACTTCCCCTGGAGAGATGGAGGAAGGAGAATGAGCGTGGTGCCAGGGCCTCTAACCACTGCAACGAACTCCAGATGGATGCACCTGCTTGTGCATCTGGCTTATGTGGGTACCGGGGAATCAAACTTGGGTGCTTATGTGTCTCAGGTAAGCGCCTTAACCACTAAGCCACCTCTCTGGCCCATTGGTTAATACTTGAAGCAGGCATTATTCCCCAGGCATTCTTATGCCCTTCTCTCCTGTCCCTTATGGCTGGGGAGAGGCATGGAGCAGCAAGTGTTCTTGACCTTGCTGTGTTTTTGACCTCCCCCCACCCATGCTCTGGCCTGTGGTATGTATTAAGGTTTTTGGTTAATTAGCACAGCTCTTTAGCTTGGCAGGAAGAATCTTCTAGAACATGCTTTTGTGGCTGGGCAGGCTTCTGTCTCTGTGCTTTATGGAGGAATGCATTGCTGTGCCATCATTTACCCTCTCCTTACCAGGTTCCCCCCACTCCACCTCTATGGATTTGTTGTTGTTGATTTTGGAGTAAAGCTTGCTCTCAAGGCTTCTGCTTCATTGGAGTCTCACATCAATGAGAGACTTAAAGGATGGCACATGTGTTTTCCTATCACTTTCATATGCCTATCCTCCTGCACAGTTGGCTCGTAGCCCTCTTCTTCCATCTGTCATCTCCTCCTCCATCTTTGTAGGTTCATTCAGTCCATCAACAAATATTCACCAAGCACCAGTTAGGTGCTGGGTGCTGGAACAAGATTGACTCACAGCATATGTGAGGCGAGGCTGTGCTAGTACTCGGAGGGACAAAAGAGGGCGTAGCACATGGGATGAGGAGTGGGCATTAGAAGCCGGGATCATTTGTGCCTGGCTACAGTTAGACTCATAATCTCTTTGGTTAGGGCCCTGGTTATTCAAGATTAGCCACTAGTGGCAACAACCTGGAGGGCTTTGGAAAAATACTGGTTTTCATTCCTTTGGTTAGGAGTCGAGTTGGGCATCTGTGCATTAGACACACCTGGGATATGTCTAACCTGGAGAGGAGCAGAAGTTGAGCACGGGAACTGATCTAGGGGTGTACAGTAAGTCTGTTCAAGGTGCTGCTTAGGGACGTTTAGCTTAGTAATAAATCTTCTATTTGATGTGATGTCACACTTTAGCCTGAAGCATCTCTATTCCAGCACTTTTTAAAAAACAAATATGTTTTATTTATTTATTTGAGAGAAAGAGGCAGAGAGGGAGAGGGAGAGGGAGAGAGAATGGGCCCGCCAGGGCCTCCAGCCGCTGCAAAAGCACTCCAGATGCATGCACCCCCTTGTGCATCTGGCTTACAAGGGTCCTGGAGAATTGAACCAGGATCCTTTGGCTTTGTAGGCAAATGCCTTAACCACTAAGCCATCTCTCCAGCCCTTAATATCTTTTTTAAAAAATATATTTTCCAGCACTTCTTAAATGTTAATCTGCATTCACGTGAGCTGGGCATTTGTTAAAGGGTAAGTTGTAGTTAGGGCATTTCCAGCAAGTTTTCAGATGTCGTGGGTGGGAGTGCACTCTGGGAAGCACTTTGTACTTAAAAACAAACAAATGGAGCAGAGGTCATTAGAGATCTGGGGTATTGCTCTTAAATAACGGATGGATTTCTTTTCAATTGAATTTTCACTTACCCAGCTTAGTTGCTTGGATTGGAGAGCATTCTTAGGTTTTCCTTAAGTGAGAATTATGTGCTGGTATGACTCAGGCTTAAAATGTCTGCTTTGGGCTGGGGAGATCTTTCTGTAGGTAAAAGGTGCTTAATATGCAAATATGAGGACTTGAGTTTTGACCCCAACACCCATGTAGAAAGCTGAGTGTGGTGGCACACCCACCTTTCATCCCAGCACTAGGGAGGTGGAAAGAGAAGGATTTCTAGGGCTTGCCCACTGCTAGTCTAGCTGAGTTGGTGAGCTCCAGGCTTAGTGTGAGATCCTGTCTCATTAAATCAGATGGTTAGTGATTGAGAAAGACACCTGAAGTTGACCTCTGTCCTCCATGTGCAAGCACACACATACACACACATGCATGCACACACACGTATTCCCGCAAAAAAAGGTAAAACTCCTGTTTTTACCTATCTCTAATCTAATTATTGAAATGTAGGCTATTTGAGGATATGTAAACTTAGAGGTTTTAAAACAACTGTTCTTAGGTATGAAGTGACTTCAGATTTTTTGTTTGTTTTTGCTGATTTGTGTGCTATTTAAAAATTGAATACTGAGTCATTCTTTGTATCAGAATTCAACCCTAACATCCAAATAGTCCAGGGTAAGATTTATTTATGGCCAGAGCAAATTAGATGCAAATACTTGTGGCAAATAATTAGAATGACTCAGTGTAACGCTTTAAAATGTGATTTTAGGGTGCATAGTTGCATGTTCCTATAAGAAATTGGGAACTAGAATAAACCTAAAAGAAGAAAATTAAAAAACAAAAAACATGGCATTTTTTTTTCTTTCAGCTGCTGTGGTTTGGCTGTATACTTCCTACTTTCTCCACTGTCACACACGTCCCTTGCCGTCTGCACCTAATTTTCTGCAACATTAGTTTTCATGGTGACTGAGGAGCCAGAGGCGGTGTTATCGTTCCTCTAAACTGCCTATTTTTAAAAAATATATATTTTGCCTACTTTCAGTTCTTTTCACGATTGTAGGTAAAATTCTAACGAAAGTTCTTACATGGTTTTCAGATTTCTATTCCTAGATTTGGAATTACAAAGTATACTGTGTATCATTTTTCAATTTGATTTTAATGCAAACTGTTACATCGATACAGATTCACACATCTCACCGGCAGCTTATAACCCATGAGGTCTGTCCTCTTAGAACCACTGGGTATGATCTTTGAAAACTTTCCCACACATTGGATTGATGAAAAATCCTATTCTTACGTCTTAATTGATATTTGCTTGAAAATTAGTGTTAAAAAACTCTTTATGTTTGTGAGCTATCTTCTTCTGGGGATTAATGTTAAGGATTTTTCCTATTTTTAAGAATTATTTTATTTTTATTTATTCGACACACACACACACACACACACACACACACACACACACAGAGAGAGAGCAAGAGAGAAAAAGAGAGGGAGAGAGAATGGACACACTAGGGCCTCCAGCCAGTGCAAACAAACTCCAGATGCATGTGCCACCTTGTGCATCTGGCTTACGTGGGTCCTGGAGAATTGAACCTGAGTCTTCTGGCATTCAGGCAAGTGCCTTAACTGATAAGCCATCCCTTCAGCCCTTTTCTATTTTTTCTATATATGTGCTTCTCTTTAATATATCATTCTAAGAATCCTTTAGCTAGGACTGTGTCACGGTCAGCTTCACGTTGCTGGTATAAACTTCCAAACCAAACAGCAGTTTATGGGAAGAAGGAACTTATTGAAGCTTACAGATCCCTAGGGCAAGTTCCATAATGGCAATAGAAGCTGGCCTCCTTTCATAGGTCCACACAGAGAAATATCATCACCAGCACCAAAAAGCTAGCACACTCCAGAAACCCCAGGCAGAGCTCAAGCACTCTGCCTATCTTTAGTCTGAAATTCCAGTTCTGTCTCCACACCTTAGGGCTGCATACTAGGATCCGCCCACAGAGACACCAAGTTATAAGCTTGAATAAAACTCTTGAATCTATTGGGGGGCATCCATTCAAACTACTACAGAAAAGAAGGAGCCCTTTGCTGTATGAGACCATCTAATATCCTTGCATCTATTTATTTATTTATTTGAGAGCGACAGACAGAGAGAGATAGAGGCAGAGAGAGAGGGAATGGGTGCACCAGGGTCTCTAGCCACTGCTAATAAACTCCAGAAGCATGCGCCACCTTGTGCATCTGGCTTGCGTGGGTCCTGGGGAATCGAGCCTCAAATTGAGGTCCTTAGGCTTCACCGGCAAGCACTTAACCACTAAGCCATCTCTCCAGTCCATATCCTTGCTTTTTATTTGCCTGTTTGGTCTTAACATCAGTTTTTTTTGTTTGTTTTTTACATTCATTATTTTTCTTTGCTCTTTTGCTTGGAGAGCTTTATATTCTGATATGAAATAAATATTTTGTATATTTTCCTCTAGTCCTATTAGGGGTTCACCCTTTTTTTTTTTTTTTTTGAGAGAGTCAGAGAGAGAGAGAATGGGTGCGCCAGCAGCCTCTCAGCTGCTGTGAATGAACTCCAGATGCATGCGCCCCCTTGTGGGCAAGTGCGGCATTGCACCCTTGCATCACTTTGTGTCTGGCTAAATGTGGGACCAGGTGTTCTTAGGCTTAGTGACAAGTGCCTTAACTCCTAAGCCATCTCTCCAACCCAGGGGTTCACCCTTTTTTTTTTTTTTTTCGAGGTAGGGTATCACTCTAGTTAAGGCTGACCTGGAGTTCACTCTGTATTCTCAGGGTGGCCTTGAACTCACGGCGTTCCTCCTAACTCTGCCTCCCGAGTGCTGGGATTAAAGGCGTGCACCACCACGCCTGGCTGGGGGTTCACCTTTTAAAGAAATACTTTTATTACTTTATTTGAAGGAGAGACAGAAAGAGCACGGATATGGTCTCTGGCCACTGCAAATGAACTCCAGATGCACGCACCACTTTGTGCATCTGGCTTTTATGTGGGTACTGGGGCATTGAATCCGGGCTGTCGGGCGTTGCAAGCAAATACCTTTAATCACTCAGACATCTCTCCAGCGCCCTGGGTTCAATTTTGCATTGACCCTTTGAAACCTTTTGGCATTTATTTTGTGGGACTATAAAGGAACTTGATGATTTAACAAATTTAGCTGGAGACAGAGTAAGCATCTTTGCATGATACCATTTTTCTTGGGAAATTCCTTAAAGAACATTGGAATTAATTGTTTTAACTCTGTTTAGAGGATTGGACGCCCTGTTTACGCTTGATGACTTAATTTTGGGAGATGGGGGTGCTGTGAGACCATGTGTTAGTGATGTAAACACTAGGAACTCTTTGGGCCTCTTATCCAGTGCTTCCCCAAGCAGTTCTTCCTCAGTAGACCCTCTTCCTGCTCCTCCCCAGGCATACTCCCAGAGTACCCCCACTAGCTGTGTCCCCACCAGTGACACCTTCCTCAGATTCACCTCCCTAGCCGAGCATCCCCTACCCGTGATCCTCAGATTCACCTTCCCTGGCTGGAAACCTCTACCTGTGACCCTCAGGCTCACCTCTTCTCACTGTACTACTTCAGGTACCCCAACCCTCACTGCATCTTGCTTATCTGTACCCCCCCCCCCAGATCCACCTTCACTTGCTGCACCCCCTCATATGTCCCCCCTTCTGATGCACTGCCCTGTCTGCGCCTCTTCTACCTGCACCTTGATGAGTTGCCTCCTGCAACTGTCCCTTCTGGCTGCACCTCCCTCAGTACATTTCCCAGCTCCCTTGTCTAGCTACCACTGTTTCTGGAAAGTTCTTTTCTAGCAACATCAGTGGATCTTAGAGTCATGGGCACTCTGGCTAGGCCACTGCAACCACTCTCTTGCCACTCTGTCTTAGTCTTGGGTGTAGGACTAAGCCACTTGGACAACGGCAAGCAGCCTTGAGCTTGTTGACAGCCTGGCTGTCCACCCCCTGGTTAGTTATAACACTCGCTTTAATGCTGTTTATATCGGCAGCTGACCAGTAGTAAATGGTGTCGTTCCTGTGGGTGGTTATCCTTTTGAGTGTGTGTGACACGTGTATGACATTCCAGGAACAACACTTTGGAAACAGATATTTAAAGGCTGACATGGTGGATGGAATAGCAGCGCTGCATCGTCCTTTGGCAGGGGGTGGGGGGCGGGGAGTCACAGTTTCTTCTGTGCATTTGTCCCTCACAGGCTGATTAATATCACAGTGTCACAGAGGCAGTGTCGTATTAACAGAACATTCGGCTTCAAATCAGAAGTCCTCTGTTTGAGACCTGGCATTGCCACCATGCAGCTGTGTGACCTTGGGTAATTCACTTAACCTCTCTGAGCCTCCGATGAGACTTTAGAAGGACTCTTTTCTTTTCTAGACCAACCTCCATCAGACCACTAAGACAGTGCTTTCGGTTGGACACTGTCTTGCCTGGATGACTGTGAAAAGTTGCATTTATCATCCCTGTGAAAACACATCTTCAGTTAATCCTCCACACAGACGTCTGCCCAGTGCAGGTGGCAGATGGGAATGTAGGAAAGTAGGAGGTAGTGTGTGCTCCCCTCCCCCTCCTCTAGCCCCAGAGACTCAAGAAAGATTGTCTCTATATCCCGAGCCCTCTGACTGATTCATATCAAGTTGCAAAGAATAATTTCATGATCGAAAATTTGAAAATGGGCTGGGGTGATGGCTTTGTGGGTAAAATGCTTGCTTGCAAGCATGAGGACCCGAGTTTGATCCCCAGTACCTGTGTAAAATCTTGGGTGTAGCTGCATGCACCTGAACTGAGGAGTTAGAGGCAGTCAGTCTGTACTAATTGGTGAGCTCCAGGCCTGTGAGAGTCTGTGTGAAAACCAAGTGGATGGCATTCTCAAGAATGGTGCCTGAGGTTGTCCTCTGGCCTCCACAAGTGCATGCAAACACATGCACATGCACCCATACACATACGTGTGCCTACACATGAACATGCATACACACATACATGGAAATTGAAAAAAACTGTTTGAAAGCATTTATTCTATTGTCACTTAAGATTTTCGTGTTTTCTGTTTTTTTTTTTTTTTAAATGTTTTACCTATTTATTTGCTAGAGGATTGAAAGAGATGGAAGGAGATGGAGAGGGTTGGAGGGAGAGAATGAGAGAGAGAGAGAACAAACGTATGGGTGTTCCAGGGCCTCTTGTCACTGGAAAGGGAACTCCAAATTCATATGTCTCTTTATATAGGTATTGTGGAATCAAACTGGGGCCAGCAGCCTTGCAAGTAAATGCCTTTAACCGCTGAGCCATCTCCTAAGCCCCTTCCTTAATTTATTTTCAAAACTGAAAAATTGGTCCTCAGGGCTACTACTGGTCTAGTCATTGATGCAGGTGTATAATTAATTTTCATACAGGTAATTATTCTTGGTAAAAGACATTCTTCTATATGCCATGGGAACGATGAAAACAGCATTTTACAGAGACAGACAGGGTTCTTGGAAGAGGAGGCATCTGAGTTGGGTGTTGAAGCAGAGACAGGATTCTGCCAAGTCGAAATGTGAGAAAAGAACATTCTGGTCAAGGGGGAACCACTCATACAAAGGGGAGACATTGGACGGAGTTGTGGCACCTTTGGGTACCATGAGCAGCCAAGATGACTGCTGGGAAACTGGAATTAAGGAGGGAAGAGAGGGTTGCTGTAAGGAAGGCTCCTGATAGACACAGATGCATTTTGAAGGGCCTTGCATGTTACCCTACCCAGCATGAAGTGAGGCCATCACTGGATAGTTTTAGATCCAGAGTGATAACAGATTTGTTATTCAGAAAGATGGCCCTGAAGCTGATAGGAGATGCTGGAACCCAGCCAGGGATCGGATGGGGTCTTTAGATGTGAACAGTTCCTAAAGATTATGCTTCTTTATATGAGTGTGTGTGACATGTGTGCATGTGTGTGGAGGCCAGAGGTGGATATCGGCATTTTCCTCAACTTCCACCGTATGTTTTTATGAATTAATTTTTTATTTTAGAGAGAGAGTGAGAGACAGACAGACAGAGAGAACTGGCATGCTAGGGCCTCAGCCACTGCAATCGAACTACAGATGCTTGTGCCACCTAGTGGGAATGTGCGACCTTGTGCTTGCCTCTCAACTTTGTACTTCTGGTGGGATCTGGAGAGTAGAACATGGATCCATAGGCTTTGCAGGCAATCACCTTAACTGCTAATCCATCTCTCCAGCCCTCCACCTTATTTTTTATTTTAAAAAAGATTTTCATTCTTTTAAAAAATATTTTGTTTATGAGAGGGGGCCAGAAAGAAAGAGAATGGGTGCATCAGGGCCTCTAGCCACTGCAAATGAACTCCAGACACACATGCCATCTTGTGCATCTGGCTTTATGTGGGTCCTGGGGAATTGAACTGTAATTCTTTGGCTTTGCAGGGAAGTGACTTAACCGCTAAACCACCACTCCAGCCTGATATTTAATTTTTATTTATTTATCAGAGACACCATGAGAGGGAGACAGAGAATGAGAATGGGTGCGCCAAGGCCTCTAGCCACTGTAAGAGAACTCCAGATGCTTGCACTACCATGGGCATCTGGCCTATGTGGGTACTGGGAAATTGAACCTGGGTCCTTGGGTTTCTCAGGCAAGCATCTTAACCACTAAGCCATCTCTCCAGCTCTCAACATTGCTTTTTGAGGTGTGTGGAGGTCTCTTCCTGGTCCTGGACCTCACCAATTTGAGCAGAAACCCTTAGGCAGTCTCCTCATGTCTGCCTCCCCAGAGCTGGGGTTCCAGGTGGGCTTCACTGTGCCTGGCTTTGATATGGTTGTTGAGGGTGCGAACTCACATCCTCATGCTTGTGTGGCAAGCACCTTACCACTGAGCAACCTTCCCGGCACCAAACTTGCTTCTCTTATTCCACGCACCCCCTCTCCTTCTGAGTGGTGGGGGTGTTCAGATCCCTTGCAGATGAGGTTCTGATGTCTAGAGACAAGGAAGGGTGCAGCTGCTCAGCTGTGGGTGGCGATTGTGGGGTGAGGGTGAGGTCTGCACCCAGCCCAGTTTTTCTCAGACCATAGTAGTTTTTTTTTTTTTTTTTCCACCTCATGCCACATGGAAGCGAATTTCAGTACAATTTTCCAGGCGTTTTTCTAGCTCCTTTAATGAAAACCAATTCTCCACATGGCATTCATCTTGATAAAAGTCTGACAGGACCAGCGACTCTTGTATAACCTCTGTGTATTTATTTAGTATAATAGAGTCACATCACTACAATGCAGGCGTGCTCTCTTGTCATGGTGGAATTCTACAGGCTGATGGTTAGCTCAAATGGACAGAAACGTCCCCACTGGGTTTATTATATTAGCTTAGATATAGGCTATCTTGAGCTTTGTTCATGCTGTTTGGTCATACATTAAATTGGCGTGCAGTCTATAAGTTCTTGCTGTTTGGAAAATGACTGTGCACACAGTATGACAAGCTTATTTCTTCAGTGTTTTTTTTTTTAAACTTTTTGTTTATTTTTATTTATTTATTTGAGAGCAACAAAGACAGAAAAAGGCAGAGAAAAGAGAGAGAGATAATGGGTGCACCAGGGACTCCAGCCACTGCACACAACTCCAGATGCATGCACCACCTTGTGCATCTGGCTTACGTGGGTCCTGGGGAATCAAGCCTTGAACTGGGATCCTTAGGCTTCACAGGCAAGTGCTTAACTGCTAAGCCATCTCTCCAGCCCTTCAGTGGTATTCTTAGAGATTTTTGTTTGCTTGTGTGTGTGCTCATGTGTGAATGGGTATATATGTTTGTGTGTAGGTGCATGAACATGTGTGTGTGTGTGTGTGTGTGTGTGTGGGCGCACGTGCGAGTGTGCAGGGGGAGGTCAGAGATTGATGCTGGGCATTTCCTCGATTGCACTCCATCTTATTAATTTTTGAGACAGGGTCTCACACTAAACCTGTAGATCACTGATTCATCTGGACAAGCCAGTAAGCGAGGCATCCTTCTGTTTCCACTTCCCTAGCACTGGGAGTACATGCATGTATCACCGTGCCTGGCTTTTACATGGATGCTGGGGATCCGAACTCAGCTCCTCAGCTGGGTGGAGATGAGGGGAGAACCCCCTGACCCCTCCTCCCACATGGGCTGTTTCCCCCTCCTGCCTTCCCTCCACATGGCAGGAGCTCTTTGTACTCTCTTTTTTTCTCTCTTTTTATATTCCTTTTCTTTCCCTCTCTCCCTCCCTTCCTCCCTCCCTCCCTTCCTTTCTTCCTTCCCTCCCTCCCTCCCTCCTTCCCTCCTTTCCTCCCTCCTTTTTCCCTTCCTCCCTCCCTCGTTCTTTCCCCTCTTCTCTTCTCTTCTCTTCTCTTCTCTTCTCTTCTCTTCTCTTCTCTTCTCTTCTCTTCTCTTCTTCCTGAGGTAGGGTTTTACTCTAGTTCAGGCTGACCTGGAATTCACTATGTAGTCTCAGGCTGGCCTTGAACCCAAGGTGATCCTCCTACCTCTGCCTCCCAAGTGCTGGGATTAAAGGCATGCACCACCATGCCCTAGCCCTCTTTTTACATTTCTTCCAGGCCCACCCCTTGGGCTGTCAGACGCCACGGGCTCTCAGATCATGTGGACGTATTCATTTTCCTTCCCTTGGTTCTGTACTTTCTTCAATAAATAGAATAATTTAATAATTATCATTCCAAGTCTTAATTTATATAATTCTTTGGTTAGAAGTACACACAAACCTAGAATTTGGGGTTCAAGGACTTTTCTGAACCCCTAAAACCCTGTTTCACTATGTCCCATGTGCAGGTGCTGTGGAGGGAACCTTTCCTTTCTGAGTGCAGCTTGCTGGAAAGCTATTCGGTGGTTCCGCCCCTGCTGGGTGGCATCCAGCCCTGCCCTGTTCTGCCACCTGCTTTGGAATGGCTGAAAGTAAAATGTCTCTGTCATATTTCTTTTTTTTTTTTTAAAGCCAGGCACAGATTTCTAAATCTTCTATTTTGATAAAACACAGTTAGAGGGAGAATTATAAGTCCCAGAAAATTTTACTGTGAGTGATGCTCTTGACGTGATTGTTAAACTTATTAAAGATAATGTACTTTTAAAAAGATTTTATTTATTTATTTATATGAAAGAGAGAGAGAGAGAGAGAGAGATCGAGAATGGGAGCACCAGGGCCTCCAACCACTGCAAACGAATTCCAGATGCATGTGCCCCCTTGTGCATCTGGCTTATTTGGGTCCTGGAAAATCAAACTGGGATTCTTTGGCTTTGCAGGCACACGCCTTAACTACTAAGCCATCTCTCCAGTCAGAAGTGGTGCTTTTTAAGCAGTCAATGTTTGGTCTCTCAGGGTTGTTCCCGTCTCTGAATCTTGGTGCTCCACAGTTGGGCCCAGGGGCCAACAGCATTCTCAGGGTGACATTCTCAGTCCATGTTCTGGGACTGTGTAAGTCCTGAGCTCCTGGAGGTCTTCCCTTTCCAAAGACTGCACGTACCTTCAGTTTGCTAGCAGTTGTTGGTGAGTAAAGCGAGTGCATTTGCCTGGGTTTCTTTTTTCTACAACTTTGTTAAAATTTTCTTTTTCAGAACCTTGGCTGTAAATCTTGTCATATTTTAGGCACCATCGAGTTTGCGATCTCATGAAAATGTGCAATGAACTTTTAAAGAGTTACAGGAAATTGGATCTGTTGTGAACTAGATTATACATCACAATTTGCCCTTAATTTTCTTTTCCTTTCTTTTCTTTTTTCCCTTTCCTTCCCTCTTTCTTTCTTTCTTTCTTTCTTTCTTTCTTTCTTTCTTTCTTTCTCCCTTCCTCCCTCCCTCTCTCCCTCCTTACCCCTTCCTTCCTTCCTTCCTTCCTTCCTTTCTTTCTTTCTTTCTTCTTTTGGTTTTTTGAGGTAGGGTAAAATAATTTTCATTCCACACCTTTTATTTTACTGAATAGGGTATACGTTTGAAATTGGTGTTTTTTTTTTTCATGTTTGGAATAGAATGATATATATGTGAAGAGTCTTACTTTATTTTTTTTCAAGTGTAAATGGGAATAGCAGGAAACTGGTTTTATGCACACGCAGACACACCCTTCTCCACACATCACTTTTTTTTTAGTATATAAGGAAATGTAAAATTAAAAGACCTTTTCATTAGCTGACATTTTGTTGGCATATTTTAATAGAACATCCATCCATGCACATATGGATATATGCATTTTCACTTTATGAAAGGGATAGTGTAAGGACCATATGAAGGTAAATGTATGAATTGGCACCAGCTGCCAGGTGCAGGCCTGGTAGGATTTTGTACCTTGAGGCACCAGGTGCACTGAGGCCTTCCAGGGGGGATTGTCTGAGAGGATCACATTCCCAATTGAGGCGGCCCTATGATTCTTTCTAAAACTGATCTTCCTGAGAACTTGGCATGTGTCCTTCTTTCCCTCCCCACAGTTTCCCAACCCTCGGGTGGTGCATGACAGGGGTTGGTCTGGCTTTCCATGTGTTGGGTGTGAACATTTCAGGTGCCACATGGAGAAGTTGAACGGCTGTTGTCAGGAAAGTGAGTGACTTGTGGCTGCAGGAAGCCCTTGTGCAGGGCAGGTCTTTCTCATTCTTTCTTTGCTTTCTGCCCAAGCGAAGGAAGATCTCTCCAAGTTCTGGCTTTGGGCAGATCCCTGGCAATTTCTATGGGACTCAGACAGATGTTAAGAAGTAAATGGCATCGCCATATATAATTAAAGTTTCTTGTCCAGCTGCTGCCCACAAGGTTTCATTTAAGAGCAAAGGAAAAAAAAAATCAAATAAGTAAACTTCAGTTACAGATGCATTCATTAGGTGAGCCACACAGTCTGCCTCATCTTAGCAATCAGTGCTTACTTTGGATGTTTCAAGTACTGCTTAGTTATTCTGACCAATTATGAACTAATGGTAATCTTAGTAGTTCAATTTAGAATAAGTATTTTGAACACGTAGAGCATTGTAGGCAGTGGGAGCAGCCTTCAGTGTGTTTGTTTGTTTGTTTGTTTGTTTGTTTATTTATTTATTTATTTATTTATTTATTTATTTATTTATTTATTTTGGTTTTTCAAGGTAGGGTCTCACTCTGGCCCAGGCTGACCTGGAATTAACTATGTAGTCTCAGGGTGGCCTCGAACTCTCGGTGATCCTCCTACCTCTGCCTCCTGAGTGCTGGGATTAAAGGCGTGCGCCACCACGCCCGGCTTATTCTTTTATTTTTGAGAGAGAGAGAGAGAGAGAGAATGGCTTTACTAGGGCCTTTCAGCCACTGTGAATGAACTCCAGATGCATGCGTCCCCTTGCGTGCATGTGTGACATTGCACTCTTGCATCACTGTGTCTGGCTACGTGGGAGCTGGAGATTTGAACGTGAGTTTTTGGGCTTCACAGGCAAGCGAAATTAAGCAAAGAAGTTAAGGTAAGCCTTAACTGCTAAGCCATCTCTCCAGCCCTTCAATGTAAATTATATATATATAGTTACCAATAAAGTATCTACAAACATAGCAAATCTATTCTGTTAGTAAAAATATATCTTGTTGGGGGCATGGAATAAAAATAGAAGTTGGAAATTGTTACATCAGTTTTACCTTCTTCATTCTTCTTTTTCTACCCTCTTTTTTTTTTTTTTTCAGTTTTGGGGGTGGAACAAAGGGTCTCATGCATGCTAGGCCAGTGCTATGCTGCTGAGCTATATCCCTGGCCCTCTTTAAATTTTTTTAAAAATTTATTTCATTTTATTTATTTATTTATTTATTTATTTATTTATTTATTTATTGGGGAGGGGGAGAGGGAGAAATGGGTGCACCAGGACCTCTCTGGCCACTGCAAATGAACTCCAGGTGCCTGTGCCACCGTGTGCATGTGGCTTTATGTGGGTACTGCAGAATTGAACCTGGGTCCTTTGGCTTTGCAGGCAAGTGTCTCTCCAGCCATCTCTCCAGCCTTCCAGCCCTTTTTTAAGTCTTTGAATGCAGAGACAGTATCTCACCAACTTACCCAGGCTGAACTTGAATTCACTCCGTAGCCTTGAACATGGGATCCTCCTACCTCAGCCTCTTGAGTAGCTGGGATTATAAGCCAGAACCACAAAGCCCAGTTTTTGCTCTGCATTTTTGAAAGAACATGTGAATTTCAG
Source organism: Orientallactaga sibirica (assembly GCA_036365145.1). Lineage (NCBI taxonomy): Eukaryota > Metazoa > Chordata > Mammalia > Rodentia > Dipodidae > Orientallactaga > Orientallactaga sibirica. Next base: position 919,647 of record JAEOAD010002133.1, read on the forward strand.
AGAAAACATGAGTGACCGAAGAGTTTGTTCATTCCTCCCTTTCTTCACAACACTCAGCCTCTGACAGGTTTCTTCACACTGAGATAATGTAATACACCTAAGTTGCCTTTTCCCATCATGCTCCTGGCCTCCCTTGCCCAAGCCAGCTTTTGTTCTCAGTATTTTGTTTTTTTAATAATATTGCACCAAATCTTAAGACAAAGGACAGTGGACATGTTCTTGGTCTTAAATTTATTTTTCTCTGCCAAATTTTGTGGGTCTTGAATATGGTACAAATTTGAGTGCTTTCTTTGGGAAAAATAATAAAAATTTACGAGGACAAAGATGCACCCAGCACACTTGCACTATATCTGAGAAGCTGTATGAGGAAGGGAAGTTAGAGTAGAAAGAGACTGATTCTGCCAGCAGCAGGTAAATAGCTTAGCTTTGGGGCTGGAGATGAAGCTCAGTGTAAAATGCTTGCTTGCCTGAGTTTGAGCTCCAGTACCCATGTAGAAAAGTTGGGTGTACTGGTGCATGCCTGGAATCCCAGTGGGGGAAGGCAGATAGAAGGAACCCTGGAATTTTCTGGTTAGCCAGTTTAGCTTAATTGGTGAGCTCCAGGCCATGGAGAGACTATCTCAAAAAGAAGTGGGTGGGGCTGGAGAGATGGATTAGTGGTTAAGGCACTTGCCTTCAAAGCCAGAGTACCCAGGTTCAATTCCCTAGGACTGATGTAAGCCAGATTCACAAGGTGGCACATGCCTCTGAAGTTCATTTGCAGTGGCTGGTTGCCCTGGCACACCCATTCTCTCTCCCTCTCTTCTCCCTCTCTCTGCCTCTTTCTCTTTCTCAAATAAATAAATAAAAACAAAACATTAGAAAAAAGAAGTGGATGCCATTCCTAAGGATGACCCCTGAGATTTTCCTCTGGCCTGTATACACACATGCACACCCATGCACACCTACCCAAGCATGCATACAAGCATGGGTAACCTCACATGAACACATACAAAAAAAATAGTAGCTTTGCAGATTTTACAAAACCATGTGAAAATGTGAAGTTATCGTTAAAGTCTATCCCCAGGTTTGGGAGGAGCAGGTGCAAATAGCCCTCCTGAAACTTAAGTTCAAACCTCACTGTGCCTGTACCTACGTGTGCATAGCCATACATCACACACATACACACATGCGTCCTTAGAAGCTGGCTTCATGCTTCGGGTCCAAGTTCCTTGAAGGGACTTGTTTCTGTTTCTCATTCAGGCATTTCATGAAACTTCTTTTTCTTTTTCTTTTTCTTTTTCTTTTTCTTTTTCTTTTCCTTTTCCTTTTCCTTTTCCTTTTCCTTTTCCTTTTCCTTTTCCTTTTCCTTTTCCTTTTCCTTCCTTCCTTCCTTCCTTCCTTCCTTTCTTTCTTTCTTTCTTTCTTTTTTTTTTTTAGAGAGAGAGAGAGAGAGGAAGAGGCAGAGAGAGAGAATGGGTGCTCCAGGGCCATTTCCACCCCTGTGAACAAACTCCAGATGCGTTCGCCCCCTTGTGGGCAAGCGCAGCATTGCGCCCTTGTGTCATTTGTGTCTGGCTAAACGTGGGACCTGGAGAATCGAACGGGCATTCTTAGGCTTGGCAGGTGCCTTAACCCCTAAGCCATCTCTCCAGCCCATGAAATTTCTTCTAGTTAAAAAAATGTATGATCATTAGTATATTTTTCAATGTGTTCAAACTCTTTCTCCACTCAGCAGAAGTATGTGAGGTGGAATTTTGAGGGTGAGAATGTGGTCAGTGATGAGATAGAATTTCAGAGGCTTGGAAGTAAACCATTTCGTTGTGACCACCGGTGTTGTGTAGAACCACACACATTTTCCTTGCCCATGCTTAATTTTGGAGCAAAACTCAAAGTTTAAAGAAAACTATCATTTAGAGTTGGGCATTTGGAAGAGCAAAAGACATGATCATAATAAAAAAGTCACATGAAATATTCATTTTCGGGAATGCTAGGGAATGAAGTGCTTGAAATAATGGAGTTTTCTAGAAAGTTAAGGTTTATATCCTTAACCATTATCCCTCCTTTAAAAAAAAAGAAAGAAAGAAAGGAAGGAAGGAAGGAAGGAAGGAAGGAAGGAAGGAAGGAAGGAAGAGAAAACCCATTCGGTTGGATATCTCTTTAAAACCTGTTTAACTTTTTGTTCTGAAATGGAACTATTATATATTTTATCCTTGATGCTAATCATATACAGCATCTTTTGTGGATTTGGCCTAGGATGTTGTAGCGCCGTTCTCTGGATCTATCCAGACAGGTGGGACTCACCTTCTCTCCCACACCTGCCCCAGCTCCACTCTGCCTGGACAGCTCTTGGGTCTGTTGTAGGCTACTGTTCCGTGTCCTTAGTTGGGACCTTCCCTGCTCTCGGGTGCTGGCAGTAGCAATCTTTCTCCTTGCTGTTGTTACTACTTCCACAGTCAGTGAATTCAGACAGCAGACCACACACTTACTAGAGCTGTCTGTAAAACAAGGGCGACCCACTCTCAGGTCATCTCTGAAGGCAGGATGGATGTCTCTGCCCTGGGACAGAGAACTTCCTCTAGGTCTTCTGTTAGCTTGTCCTCCACACACTGTGTCAGAAAACTCAATACCAATGAGACTCCATGAATCCACACACTACCTTTTTTTCCTGCCTCACTATTATTTTCCACAGTGTTTTAGATGGCACGTCTGATGAATAACTCTGAGTAAATAAATAAGAATAAATTATGCAACTTTCACTTTTTCTCACGTAATGCCAAACCAAACAAATATGAAGCCAGACAAGCGAAAAGTTCATTTTTCTCAAATGAAGCACAGCGTGAATACTTTAATTGACTTTCTTTTGATTGAAATAGCAAAATTAAAATATGAAAAGTAAAAATAATAACATTGCAATGACAAGTTGACCTTTCTTTTCTGGGGCGTAGAGCCTTAGTTTCTAATTATTTTCATTTCTAGATCATTCAAGAAGAGTTACTGGGCTGGAGTGATGGCTTAGAAGTTAAGGCACCTGCCTGCAAAGCCAAAGGACCCAGGTTCAATTCCTCAGGACCCATGTAAGCCAGATGGACAAGGTGGCACATGTGTCTGGAGATTGATTGCAGTGGCTAGAGGCCCTGGCACATCCATTCTCTATCTCTCCCTCTCTCTTTCTCTCTCTCTCTCTGCTTTTTTCTCTCTCTCAAATAGATAAATAAATAAAATATTAAGAAGAAGCTTGTTTTAAACAGTTTCAGAAATGAGGAAAGGAGGTTTTACCTATTAACATTATTTTATTTTATTTTATTTTATTTTATTTTATTTTATTTTATTTTTATTTACTTCTGGTGATTTACCTAGAGGAATTGAAATTGTGAGGGGCTGGGCACCCCTTCAATCTCAGCACTGGAAGGTAGAGTAAGGAAGGTGGGGAGTTCAAGCTCAGCCTCAGCAGTTCAGGACAGGCAGAGAGGAAGGAAGTGAAGGAAGAAAGTGAGGGAAAGCAGAGAGATAGACACAGAGATAGATAGATAGATAGATAGATAGATAGATAGATAGATAGATAGATAGATAGATAGATAGGCAGGCAGGCAGACAAGGCACCAGAGAGAGCAGATTTTCTATATATATATATGAGAGAGAGAGAGAGACACTACCCCTGGAATTAATGATACAGGGACTCACCCTTTGGGAGGACGCAGACACTGGCTGCGCTGCTACTCCTCCTTCCAGGCCACCTTGGGCTGGGCACACTGGTCATGTGGCTCTGCCAGAATCCTTAGCTCAATGTGAGACCTGGCAAGAGTCTTACAAACCTGAGTCCCAAGGCTCTTAGAGTCATCTGGGGCCACTGTGGTCTATAGGCACTTTACACATCCCCACTGGCAGTGTGTGGGCTTAAGAGGTGAAGTCCAGGACCTTTGGCAGCTTGTTGAGGATGACAGAGCCGTCTGTGGTGAGGTGGGGCCTGGAGCCAGCGCCCTCGTCTCCGCAGACATTGCTCATGGCTGCTTATTCTGCCCTGTCCGGGAGACATTGTCTTCAGCCTATCTCCACTCTCTTCCCACTGCCGTCCATTCCCATGGAGTGAGCACGTGGCCCCTTGGCATCTCTGTGCTTTTTTTTTTTTTTTTTTTTTTGCAAGGCACAGTCCAGCCGCCGTGGCCCACAGCTATGGTTGTCTTTACCACTGTGGGTGCCCAAGGGGATTTCTCTCTTTCTCTTCTGAATGATTGCGTTTGTACTTCACAAAGAATGTTCTTTGTGGATTCTTTTTTTTTTTTTTTCTTCCCCCAACTCGAAAGTGCTACCTAAAACCTCCTGGAAAATTCCTCATTATTTCAGAAACATCTCTGGACTTCCATCCACTCAGCACTTCTGACGCATTTTCAAGTGTGGGATTTCAGACTTTCGTCGTCTTGTGGAGGAACTGAAATAAAAGACTTGAGGAGAACTGGTATATAATGTTAACTTTCATCACGGCTCCCCAAAAATGCTACTAGAGGTTTGGGTCATTTTTAAAGAAATCTCGTCCACGCTACTTTCTCTTGTACAATCCTTACTGGGCATTCTGAAGGAAAAAGCCGTGTGTGTGTGTGTGTGTGTGTGTGTGTGTGTGTGTGTGTTGGAGTGTGGGACCCAAGGCCTGGGGAACTTAGCGAGCTGACTTATGTGAGGATTCTGACATCTGGCGAAATGAGCCGAACTGACAGGGTCTGGTGTTGGTCCTGGTCTGGCTTCTTCCACACCACATGAAGGTCAGGATTCACACTCAGACCACTTTGTGGAGGGCTGCGAGGGCAAAATGAGATGTACAATGTGTGAGAGCATTTGGGCAATTAAAAGGTGAAGGAAGCCAGATTCAAATCCCCAGGACCTACGTAAGACAGACACACAAGGGGGTGCATGTGTCTGGAGTTTGCAGTGGCTAGAGGCCCTGGCATGCCCAGTCTCTCTTTCTCTCCTTCTTTCTGCCTCTCTTGCTCTCTCAAATAAATATATAAAATAAAATATTTAAAAAATAAGTGCAATGAAAAGTTACATTTAATTTTAACTGGGTAGAGATACTGTTCAAAATATTGAATCTGAAATTTTCTCTGTTAAACAGAAAGGTTATCAGGTTGTTTGAGATGTTAAAGATATCCTAACCCCAAACTATGACATTCTTTCTTATGTTCTCAGAAAGAACCAAAGAACAATTTAGAAAAAAAAAATCATTTTCCTAATAGAAGGCCAAGAAATGTTTTCCCTACCCACACACTATCAAAGATCACATTGAGTTCCAACAGTGAATATCTATACATGAAGATCTGTCCTTCCAACTGGAAGACCATGTCACCAAATTACACCTTCGGTTATGTCCAGGCTAGTTATAAAATCATATGCTTGTGTGTAATCTGAGTGGCCCACGGGGGAGGGGGAGAAAGAACAGATAGGAAGCTGGGTGCATATTGACAGTTTATGTTGTGTGTGTATCCAGTGCAGCCAGGAACAGTGCTTGAAATGGAGTAAATGTACATGTAGTTGTTGAATGCACCGATGAATGACTGAATGATAATGGTAGTGCTGTAAAATCAAGGCAGGCAGGCAGAATCAATAGACTATATGGTAAGATGCAATTTGTTCCAAGAACCTTGATATATGGAACCGTGAAGTGTAGAAGAGTCAGTGACAGCAGAGTGTGGCCGTGGAATATTTAACCCACTGTGACGAGCATGGATGCCCTTGTGCATTTGGAAATCTCAGGAAGCCATGGTCTTTCATGGTCTGTCACACCTTATGTTTTGCATCAAGAGGAGAAAAGCAATAAAGGCCAAGATATCAATCTTGTTTTCTTACCCAATGGTTAGATGATACGGGAGCAACTCTATCTTCTCTTGGGGCCTCTTCAGATCTGAAATAAGGACCACCATAATGCCCACTCCAAAGGCACTTTAGATGGACTCAAGTAGTGCATTTGGTTATCCTTATTGAAATCCATGCTTCTGTCTGTGTGTGTGTGTGTGTGTGATTTTTTTTCGAGGCAGGATCTTTCTTTAGTCTATGCTGACCTGCAGAATTCACTATGTAGTCTCAGGGTGGCCTTGAACTCACAGCAATCCTCCGACTTCTGCCTCCCGAGTACTGGGATTAAAGGTGTGTGCCACCACGCCCAGCTCATTGAAATTCATACTATGAAAATGACCAGAAGACTGCCATTTATTCAGAATTGTGGATAATATGACATTTTGATTACTTAAATCTGGAAAAGTATAATGATGTCTTTTCAATAAAGAAAATGGATTCCCATAAAAATATCCTTAAAATCAAAGCTGTACTGTCACAATCATTTGAAGGGAATTCATGATATTGCCATATACTTCATAACCATTTACTAAACATTAGAATAGGAAATATTTTGCTCTAATAAGATGCCTTAAATCACGTACTTAAAAAAATTAGCTCCTTAAAACACACATATTTACTTATTATTTATTCTTGATTATAATTGATATATGAGTTGAGGAACTGTCATGGATTAAAGGGAATAGACTGTTTTATATGGCGGGGGTAAACGTTAGCAACAATATTTTGTTTTGTCTTGTTCAAAATTAAAAAAAGATGCCAGCCTTTAAAAAGCAATACACTATAATTGGAATGCAACCTTTTAAGGCTTTGCTTAATGTACATCTCACCACCATAAATCTTGACAGGTCAAATGATATATTGCTATTGAGAAATGAGATCAAAGCCACTAATATTGCATACTAAATCTTTGTCAGCACGTTTTTGCTGCTATACTTTTTTAACAAAATAATTTACCTTCCTGAATTTTAGATTCACTTAAAAATATATTAACTACAAAAGACATGCATCTTTAGTGAGTTATTTTGTTAATTAGTATAAATGTCATTGGGTGCTTAAGTAATGTAGATATGAGGAAAGATTATTGCATGAAAAGATAATTAAAATACATTATGAATTTCTTGAAAAAAAATGCTGGTTATTATGCCATCACTCATTTCATAAAGTGCTGTTCATGCCCATAAACTTGAACCAGTCACGCAGATCACTCCGCATCCTCACGTAATAACTTTCTGACACATCCAATCTGCATGATGATGATAAAAATATGATCCAAGATGTTGATTTATAACATGTCTTAAGAGCTCTCTGAAAAATATAATAAAAGCTTTGATGTCCGGCATTTAGAGTAACACTGTTAAGAGAAATCAACTGCTTTGGGCTTGACTGGGTTCGTCTCCTTTTAAGATCAACTGTTGCTTCTTTTCTTGAAGTGTTCTGTAGCCATCTCATCAGCATGATGTCTGGAACAAATTATTTTACTTAAGCGCTCAGCTCTGACATTTGAAGTGAATGGTTGTGAATGGGCGTTCAGTTCAGGGAAATGCCGTGGTTAAAGGCTGGCCCACTTTCACATGGAGTCATGTTATTCAGGTCTTGTTTTGTGGTATTTAGGTTGTAAATAATATACCCAGAGTCCATGGAGTTGCCTGTGCGTGCCAGCTAATGCCACCTACTTCATGTGATCTTAGATCCAAGGCATCGTGTTGTTTAAAACTGCTGAAGGAAGTTGTCTTTGGTTTGATGAAAGTTGCAGTTAGCATTCATTTTGTGGCTGAAACAACAGAGGTGAAACTCAGTGCAGTTTTGTCCCCTCATTTCTTTTTCTTTCCTGGATGTTCAGCTGTTTTTCCACCTGAACGTCACCAGTCATTTGAGCTGAATGGTCTAGAAACTAGTGACTGAACATGGTCTGTGAATTAACAGGCTGGGCATCACCTGCATGTTGATCAAAACTGTAGACGTTTGGAATCTTATAGCGAGTGGACTATTTTATATGAAAACTAGAATGCTTTTGCAGATTAAATATCTCTCTCACACACACAGGTTTTCAAAAGTATTTTATAATTTTTTTGTTCTGTTTTATTTATTTATTTATTTATTTTTTGTTTTGAAGCAGAGTCTGACTCTAACCCATACTGACCTGGAACTCACTCTGTAGTCCCTGGACTTCAACTCACAGGGATCCTCCTACCTCAGCCTGTCTAGTACTGGGACTAAAGGTGTGCACCACATACCTGCCTTATCATTTTTTTTTTTTTTTTGAGGTAGGGTCTCACTAGTCCAGGCTGACCTGGAATTCACTCTGTAGTCTCAGGGTGGCCTCGAACTCACAGCAATCCTCCTACCTCTGCCTCCCAAGTGCTGGGATTAAAGGTGTGTGCCACCATGCCCGGCTCCTTATCAATGTTTTTGATCATTGAATCAAAGAGAACCTAATGCAACATTGAAAAAGCTTGATGAAGGCTCATGGATATGTATAGTAAAGGCTATACTTTTTTCCCTCAATTGTCACGATTTTACTGTATTTTTAGCTTTAAATTTCTATTGGTTTTCACTAGGAAATTTGGTTCCCTTGGTACTTTTCTTTCTCTTTGTCCTCTTCTTCAGTTAACATTATTGTGCATATTTTTAAAAATATTTATTTATTTGAGGGAGTGAGAGAGAAAGAGACACAGAGAGAGAGAGAAACAGAGGGAGAGAGAGAATGGGCATGCTATAGCCTCCAGCTACTGCAAATGAACTCCAGATTCATGTGCCACCTTGTGTATCTGACCTTATGTGGGTCCTAGGGAATTGAACCTTGGTCCTTTGGCTTTGCAGGCAAACACCATAATGGCTAAGCCATATCTCCAGCCCACATATTCTTTTTTTTTTTTTATTTTAAAAAATATTTATTTGCAAAGAGAGAAAGAGAAAGAAAGGGGAGGAGGCAGATAGAGAGAATGGGCATGGCAGTGCCTCTAGCCACTGAAAATGAACTCCAAACACATGTGTCACTTGGTGCATGTGGCTTATGTGAGTACTGGGGAATCGAACCTGGATCCTTAGGTTTCACAAGCAAGTGCCTTAACCACTAAGCCATCTCTCCAGCCCATGCTTATTCTAATATAAAACAGTTTTGAACTTGAGGCTGAAACTAGTTCCCTGACAGGGTGCACAGAGTGTCTTTCCCCGAGCCTGTGGACCATCCACATGGACTGAGCAGTTACCTTGGGAAGCATTTTGTGCCTGAGCTTTCCCCACTCCTCTTCTGTATTTCTCCCCTCTGCTGGGATAAAGCTCTGGTGAACGGAAACCTGTTGTGCTTTCTGCCCTTTCTCCAGTGCCCGGCAATGCCTGGTAGAGGATAACCCTTTGTTCCTTCAGCCTGGGAGGGATGTGCCCCAGGTTACACATCAAGTGCCTGGCTGTTATGGGCATGCAAAAGCCCCATAGACCGACCCAGTTTGGACAACCGTGTAGGATCGTTTCAGCTCTAGAGCTCCTGTGGGCGCAGCTGAGGGCTCTGTTGTGGGTGCTTTGTAGTTTGTCTTCTCCCTCTACCTGCTTCTCTTTCCTCTTCTCCCTGGTGGGTGACACCTGAATAGGGTGCTGGCTCTGTACCTCACCCAAAAGTGGATGTTTCACCTGAACCCTGAAGAATGCCAGTTAATCAGCTTTCACACTGATCCAACTGCTGAAACACGATCTGTTTTTTCTTTTCTTTTTTTAAATAATGTATGTGTTAGTGCACATGTCTATGGAGGGTCTGAGGACAACTTCATGTGTTGCTTTGCAGGAACACTATATATAGAAATAGATATGGAGATACACACACACGTATATAATTTTTTTTTTTGAGGTAGGGTATCTTTGTGTCTCAGGCTGACCTGGAATTCACTACATAGTCTCAGGGTGGCCTCAAACTCATGGCGATCCTCCTACCTCTGCCACCCGAGTGCTGGGATTAAAGGCATGCGCCACCACGCCTGGCTACATATATAATTTTTTTTTTTTTGAGACAGAGTGTCTCATTGGCCAGGAACCAACTAGGACTAGAGTGCCTGGCCAGCGAGTTCCAGAGCTCCTCCTCTCTCCACCTTCCTGGGGCTGGGGTTCCAGTTGCGGGCGGCCGAGCTCATCACTCTGTCTGGGTCACAGGGATCAGATTTAGGACTTCATGCTCACAAATGCATGCACTTTACCGATCGAGCTGTCATCCCAAGCCCAGGCTTTGTTTTGTATGAATGTTTGTCTGGCTTTATTCCTCTGCCTCCCTCAATTCAGTGATCCTAATGGGACTATTTTGGACTTTTGGCACCATCTAGAGATCTGGGGTTATGGCTGGCATCTCACAGGCAGGTGTCAGGGACACTGTTAACTGTGGTACAAGCCACAAGGGAGGTCTCCACTCCAAGGAATAATCTTGTCCCTAGTGGCAGTAGTGCTGAGATTGAGGAACCCCACTTCATGGAGAAGTTAGCTGGCTGTAGAGATAGAGGCATAGTCAGGATTCAATATTAACGCCTCCATCATATTTTCCTAGGATGTGGAGTCGATGTTTCAAACCACTTTCCATATTAAAACTATTATGTCGCTCCATGTATTTTACGTGCATGTATTTTCCCTTATTTATGTTTACCAAAATCTCACTCATCAGACGTGAGTAGGATTGACTTAAAGTCAGGATTTCCACTTCCTAGGGAAAAGTGGGTTCTTCTCGAACATCCTGAGGTTGGTGGCAGTGCCGACCACTCAGCATTCTGGAGAAACACACTGAAATATGATACAACACTCTGGTTGGTCTGGGCTTCATGACTGCATGTCCTAGAGTTTCTGTTTTGTTTTGTTTTCCTTTGGGATGGAAATAGTAAATTCTTCCTTTTGCCTGTGTCTCTCTAGAGTAACTCAAAGGGAGAAATGCACAGGCAGGAAGGATCCTGCTGGATCCTGCAGTTCATATTTCCTGTGTTTTTCTTTGTAGTCTCATGTATCTAACGGGAGCACAAAGCTCAAGAAAAGGTCTTGAGAGGGCTGGAGAGATGGCTCAGCAGATAAGGTGCTTGCTGGCAAAACCTAACAACCCGGGTTTAATTCCCCAGTACCCATGTAAAGCCAGGTGCACAAAGTGGTAAATACATCTGGAGTTTGTTTGCAGTGGCTGGAGATTGTGGCACTCATTTTCTCTGTCTGTTTCTCTTCTATCATCCGCTTGCAAATATAATAATAATGATGAAATAAAAAAGAAAGAAAGAAAGAAAGAAAGAAGGAAAGAAAAGGCCTTGAAAGAATAAGTCAGCACGAAAATACCAGTCACCTTGACCCTACAATGCTGTAACTGACCTTACGGATTTATTCTAGGACATTCCAAGGGAAGTGCCCTTCTCAGATAGTTAATCTAATCACCTTTGGTGCTAGAAGGCTGGTGGGATTTTCAAAGAAGTGATGCAAAAGTTCCTGAGAGTTGACTTAGCAGTTAAGGCTGCAAAACCCAAGAACCATGTTCACTCCCCAGGACCCCCATAAGTCAGATGTACAAGGTGGCACATGTGTCTGGAGTTCGTTTGCAGTGTCTAGAGGCCCTGGCATGCCCATTCTTTCTTTCTCTCTACCTTGCCTCTCTCTCTCTCTCAAATAAATAAATAAATAAATAAATACATAAATAAAAATAAAAATTTAAAAAGTACCTGAGAAGAATGACAAAAGCCTGACGAGTTAGCAAGGAGCTCAAAGGAGAAGACCGGTATTTTTACCATTTCCTTGTTAAATCTTACAGAATTGCATCATTTTAGGATTACTTGCTGATTTGAGCTAGAGCTCAGCTTCATAACCTGGGGCTTGAGACTCCGTTTGGCATAATTAAATGTGAGGTTGTGAAAATTTTGGCAACAGGAAAAGGTTTCTGAACTAATTCAGAGTCAAATGTGTAATGAATCTGAGGTAAATTCTGTAAGCACTCACCTGTGTGGCATCTCATGTCTTCACTGCTGCCTCGGTTCTGAACACACATGGGCACCTTGCACCGCACGTGTTGCCTCACCCTGAAATGCCCAGAAATGCTTCCTGTAGCAACACTGCGGCTCATACTGGAGGCTGTTGTGTGTTATGAACTGCAGAGTGTTCTGCTCTTATGGTTTAAACATAATAGTCAAATTACAGAAAACAAAGACAGTATTTTCTAACCATTACTCCTAAACATATAAATATCATGCTTTTGGATTGGATTGTGTTAGAATGTCTGATTTTAAAACTGCTCTTGGGGTTGACCTGAGTTTCATAAAGAATATAATAATAATAATTAAGTGGGGACTGGGGCAATATAGAGCTCAATGGTTACAAGTGCTTATTGCACAAGCTTGATGAGTTCCAAACTCCAGAATCCACGAAAAGGCAGACACATGTAGCACACGTGTCTATAATCCCAGTGGGCCTATGGCAATGGGCGGCAGAGCTAGGAGAATCTTAAAGCTCAGGGACTAGCTAGCCTGGTGTCCTTGGTAACACAAGCAAGAACAACCCCAGCAAGTGCACCTCAAACAAGATGGAAGGCAAGGGCCAATACCACAAGGATGTCCTCTGACTGCCATATGCACACACCATGGCAGGGATATAGCTGTATACATACATACATACATACATACATACATACATACATACGGACAGACAGACAGACAAAATACATAAATCTCCTGAAATGGATTTTAGCTTGGGATTAGGGTAGACTTTCTAGTAATTTCTGAAATGGCCTCAATTCCTTGTGCCATTTTATACTGAGCATTGATGGTTATAAAATAAAATATCAAGCAACTTTGAATGGAAGACACTTTATATCCTACAGTATCAAATACAGAGCCAAGATTGAATTCTGTAAGTAAAATAAATCAACACATCCATATCATTAGTAGGCAAATTAGCTTTTGCCTTTAATAAATGGTAAAATTATATGTATACCTAACAGTTGTTTTAACATAAATTTCTTTGTGATTGTTAGTAATATTTCATTTATATAGCTATTTCATATGTGCCTATACACCTAGGGTGGCATAAAATTTTCTCAGGTGAGAGGGATCATGAATGGGAAAAATTCAAGAAGCCTTGTTCCAGATAATATGCTATATTCCATTACTGTGATATTTTAAAAGGTGTTCTGGGCTGGAGAGATGGCATAGTGGTAAAGGCGCTTGCCTGCGAAGCTGAAGTACCCAGGTTCAATCCCCCAGTACCCCTGAAAGCCAGATGTACAAGGTGGCTCCTGTGTCTAGAATTTGTTTGCAGTGGCTAGAGGGCCTGGTGCACCTACTCTCCACCCCCTCTCTCTCTCTTAAATAAATAAATAAATAAATAAATAAATAAATAAATAAAATATTTTAAATAAATGTCTTTTGCCCTGAAATAAATTATCTTTGGCACTAGCAAAATATATTTATGCTGTAGGTGTTTCATAAAATGAGAAAGTGGCTGTTGCTTTCATCCCAGACTGGCAAAGAGAGCACTCAGGTTTAGCACCTTGCTTTGGCCAGCCCCATGCTCTGTGCTCCAGGACCCCAAAGTCCCCTGGGCATGTGACATGTACAAACTACGCAGCAGACACTTTTGACTAAAGGATCAAGACAGCTCTGCAAAGTCTGCCAAAGAGGGATGTGTGAGGACTGTCTGGCCGTACACTGCCTCCCACATGTCACATTTTTGCTGTCAGCCTGTGATTCAAGGATACTGTCCAAAAGTACCCAAGTTCACACTTCAGACTAAAAATTATGTGTCTTGTATAGCTGGGTTTTCAGTTTTCTGAGAAACTTTATAGTTAATCTTTTTGCACTTTTCTTTTTGGTTGAGAACTTCAATACACGGGCATATGGTAACTTGATTATATACCCATTCTGTGACCCTCTTTGTCCCTCCCACCCCCATTCCACAGAGGACCCTCTTCTTTCCAAGTAGTGCTTCATCTGTTTCGATGTCTCATTCCTTTTTTGTCCTCCTTTATCCTCCATGTCAAATGTTGATGGGCTCAGGACTGTGCAGGCCTTGGGGGTGCGTGGGCAACGCCAACCATTGTTGGGAACGTGACTGCACTAGCGGATTCAGTACAGTGCCCAAAGTACTCTTTCCCACCCTGGAGTTATTTTATTCCTTCGGTCCCCTTCTGCAATGTTCTCTGAGCCTGGAGGGTGTGACAGAGATGTCTTGTTTACTGTTGTGCTACTTCTTTATCCATTCCCTAAGATATGTATGTCTATGTATAATATATATATCTCCCTGTAGAGATGGTTCAGTGGTTAAGGTGCTTACCTGCAAAGCCTGACAGCCCAAGTTCAATTCCCTAGTACCCATGAAAAGCCAGATGCACAGTAGATGTGCATTTGGAGTTTGTAGCAGCTGGAGACCCTGTAGCACCCATTCTCTCTCTCTCTTTCTCTCTTTCCCTCTCTTCTCTCTATGCTTGCAAATAATATATGTGTGTGTTTGTGTGTGTGTGTGTGTGTGTGTGTGTGTGTGTGTGTGTATGTATATGGAAAAACATATCTAAGGAAACTCCACTATTGGATACATTTCTTTTTTTAAAGTTTCTTTTTAAAATATGTTTTATATATTTATTTATTTGAGAGAGAGAAAGAGGCAGATACTCCAGGGATAACAGCCACTGCAAACGAACTCCAGATGCATGTGCCCCCTCATGCATTTGGCTTACGTGGGTCCTGGAGAATCGAACTGGGATCCTTTGGCTTTGCAGGCAAATGCCTTAACTGCTAAGCCATCTCTCCAGCCCAGATGCAACATTTCTTGAACTGCTTTTTTGCTTTTTTACTATTTTTTGTACTTTTCAAAAATTAAGCTCATATGAGCAAGAACTCTTAAATATAACTGTTGGAACGGAAATTAGCAAAACTCCTTCCTGGTAATTAATTTTTTTTCATAGCCTTTGATTCAGACATTCTTTAGGGAGTTTATCTCAAGGAAAGAATCATTTGATGTGGTTAAAGATCTACTTACGATTATGTTTCTTACAGTGTTGATTATAATAAAGGTGAATTACAAACACCTGAATGTCTTTGATGCAAGTGTCGGTTAAATAATCCATTGTATACACATGTTATGGGCTGTGATACAGCAGTTGGAAAGATGTCGTAGAGGACTCTTTAATGAAGGGAAACGATTTCTGACATGAAGTGCAAATAAGATAGTAATGACAGGGAATGATCTCTGTATAGTCTGCAAATCCAGCCAGATGAGAGGCCCATAAATACCTGGAGCAATTAGTGAAGTGTGGTAGGATTTTCTTTTTCCTTTTCGTCTTCCCTTCCCTTCCCTTCCCTTCCCTTCCCTTCCCTTCCCTTCCCTTCCCTTCCCTTCCCTTCCCTTCCCTTCCCTTCCCTTCCCTTCCCTTCCCTTCCCTTCCCTTCCCTTCCCTTCCCTCCCCTCCCCTCCCCTCCCCCCTCCCCTCCTCCCCTCCCCTCCCCTCCCCTCCCCTTCCTTCCATTCTCTTCTCTTCTTTCCTTCCCCTTCCTTTTTTTCTTTTCTTTTCTTTCTTGTCTTCTCTTGGTCTTTTGAGGTAGGGTCTCAATCTAGCCAGGGCTGACCTGAATTCACTATGTAGTCTCAGGGTGGCCTTGAACTCACAGCAGTCTTCCTAACCTCTGCCTCCCCAAGTGCTGGGATTAAAGGTGAGCCCTACCATACCTGGTTTCATTTTTCGTTATTGTATTCTCTACACTGCAGTTATTTTCCTAATAAGTAAAAACAATAAATGACTAAATATGAAGGTACCACATGTGATTTATACTTACAGTGCCGTGAATAAATCATGTGACAGCTTGCAGAGTTATCACAGGGCAAGTACTCCACAAGCTAAAAGTCACCAGCAACTTTCTGTCCTCTACCACTTCTGCCTGCAGAGGTTCCTGCCTGACCCAGAACTGAATGCACTTGAAAATCATTCAGTATGGCTTTCTGGGTTCATGGCTGCTTCTGCTGGTTTCATCATCAATCAAACCTCTGGGTACTCCATGTCTGCACAGGTCATTTTCATTCATTCTTCAGCTGCAGATGGAGTGTAGCACTGCTTGCAGTCTCGTGCGGGAGGGCACTGCTGCTATAAGAGTTGTTTTGGAGAATGTTAGTATGTTTTACTATTGCAGAATTCTCTGGGGGGAAATGCTGGCTATGAGACAGGTCACTATTCAGTTTTCCAAAGAGGCTTCACCAACTTAATTCTTTAATCCTCCCTACTTGACTTTTTTTTTTTTTTTTTTTGCAAGGAGAAAGAAAGAGAAGAGAGAGAGAGAGAGAGAATGGGCATGCCAGGGCTGTCAGCCACTGCGAACAAACTCCAGAGGTATGCATGCCCTTGTGGCGATTGTGCGACATTGAGTGCTTGCATCACTGTGTGTCTAGCTATGTGAAACCTAGAGATTTGAACATGAGTTCTTAGGCTTCAAGGCAAGCATCTTAACCACTAAGCAATATCTCCAGCCCTCATTTTATTTTATTTTGTTATTTTACTTTATTTTATTTTATTTTTGGAGAGAGAGAGAGAGAGAATGGGTGTGCCAGCAGCCTCTCAGCTGCTGTGAATGAACTCCAGACACATGCACCCCCTTGTGGGAAAGTGCGGCCTTGCACCCTTGCGTCACTTTGTTTCTGGCTAAATTGTGGGACCTGGAGAATCCAATGGGTGTCCTTAGGCTTAGCAGGCAGGTGCCTTAACTGCTTAGCCATCTCTCCAGCCCTCTCATTTTATTTTTTGAGACATTTATTTTTTGAGTCCCTTACTGAACCCAGACCTCACCAATTCAGTAAGTCTGACTAGTCTGTGGACCCCAGGGATTCTCTGTCCCTGCCTCCTCAGTGCTGGGATTACAGACCCACAGCACCACACCTGGCATTTAAAAAAAAATTTAATGAGAGAGAGAGAGAGGGAATGAATGGGCATGCCATGGCCTTCAGCCACTGCAAACGAACTCCAGGTACATGCACCACCTTGTGAATCTGGCTTACATGGGTCCTGTGTAATTGAACCTAGATCCTTTGGCTTTGCAGGTAAGTGCCTTAACTGCTAAGCTATCTCTGCAGCCCCACACCTGGCATTTTTATGTGGGTGCTGGAGAGCTGAACTTAAGGTCCTTATGCACTGGAAGCACTTTACCCAAAGAGCCATCTCCTCAGCTCCCTTTCCTCTGTATTTTAGCAAATTCTGATCACAAGATTTCCCCAAGATCCTTTGAACTCTTATGGATCAATTGATTTATTCGATGTAGTTGTGTTTGAGTTTTTAAAACCTCTGTTAGGGTTTTAGTTGTAAGTTGAGTATTGATATATATTGAATTTGGAATGTTCCCCACAGTTCATATTTTGAACTTAGCTCCCAGCTGGTGGTACTATTTTAGAAAGTTAAGGAACCTTTGTTGCAGAGTGTAGTTGGTGGATGTGGGCTGCAAGGGATGGGCCTTGGAAGATCATACCTGTCCCCAGTTCTGGTCTAGCTTTCTTCTTCTTTCAGATGGCTATGATGTGACCAGCCACCTCATGCTTTCCCCACCATGATGGGCTGAACCTTCTGAAACCATGAGCTAAAACAAATCGTTCTCCCCTTAAGTTGCTTCTGTCAGTTATTGTCACAGTGATGCCCAAAGAAGCCAATGTCAAATAGTTTAGAAAACTCCCGACATTTATCGACTTTTTTAGGAGCATTGTATTTAATGGTGGAAGATGAACTTTCTCCTTAGCAAAGCGGTAAGTTTCTTGTACCTCTTGAGGTACAGGCAACTTTTTTTCCCCCTAAGAACTGCATTATTTGAAGATAACATCCTACTTTAAAAAAATTCTAACGAACACCTTTATTTATAGGGAAGTTGTTTTATGTTTTAGTAACAAAAACATGTTAGGGCAGCATTAAAAACCTAGTCCTGGGCTGGAGAAATGGCTTAATGGTTAAGGTGCTTGCCTGCAAAGTCAAAGGACCACAGTTTGATTCCCCAGGACCCATGTAAGCCAGATGCACAAGGTGACACATGCATCTGGAGTTTGTTTGCAGTAGCTGGAGACCCTGGTGTGTCCATTCTCTCATTCTTTCTATCTCTATCTGCATCTCTCTCTCTCTGTGTGTGTGTGTGTATCTCTCAAATAAATAAATAAATAAAATATATTTTTAAAACCCAGTCCTGACCTGGAGAGATGGTTTAGCGGTTAAGGTGCTTGCCTGCGAAGCCTAAGGACCCAGGTTCGACTTTCCAGATCCCTCGTAAGCCAGGCGCACAAAAGTGAGGCAAGCAAAAGGTTGCACATGTCTAGGTGGTGCAAGTGTCTGGAGTTCGATTTCAGTGGCTGAGGCCCTGGCATGCCAATTCTCTCTCTCTCCCTCTCTCTCTAAAAATAAAATAATAAAAAACCTCAGTGTGCTTGTAGGTTATATCAGTCATTGTTATAAGATTTATTGATTTTTGTAGGTGATGTTTTACAGTGTTCCAGGATTTAGAAGCCATAGGCTAGGGAGATGGCTCAGCAGTTAAAGGTGATTACTTGCAAAGTCTCAAGGCATAGGTTTGATTCCCCAGTCCCTCATAAAGCCAGACCCACAAAGTGATGCATGTGTCTGGAGTTTGTTTGCAGTGGCAAAGCCGTTCACCTCTCTCATTCTCTCCTCTCTTAAATAAATAAATAAATAATTTTTTCCCATGAATAAAAAGTGGGGGGCTGGAGAGATGGCTTAGTGGTTAAGGTGCATGCCTGCGAAGCCTAAGGACCCCCGTCTGATTCTCCAGGTCCTACGTAATCCAGATGCACATGGTGGCACATGCGTCTGGAGTTTGTCTGCAGTGGCTGGAGGCCCTGGTATGTCCATTCTCACTCCCCCCCTTCTCTATGTCTCTAATAAATAAATAAAAATAATTTTTTAAAAAGTGGGAATACTTGCAGAACTCCTGGCAGGTAGCAAGGCCCTTTGCAGAAGATTCCACTTGTAGATGTCTTGCTTGGATGAGAGCCGAGAGTCTACTCTCGCTGGCCAGAACCCCATGGAAGAGGCTGCTGGTACTGAAGAGAGGAGGAGAAGGAGCTTTGAGGGGAAGATCTTTCTTCTGAGGCCCCTGTGTATTTAGAGAAATGAATGAAGCATGGAGGTGATTTCTATCATATTGCTGTGCACGCGCTTGTCCGTGCCAAGCCCCTTCTGTTTCTGAGCATTCACCATTCAGGAACGCAGGCCCAAGCTCTCTTGGAAGCTGCGTTGTCTGCTCCACATCCTAAGGGAAGGCAGGCTGTCATCCTAAATGCACCACCCCTGACTCATGCTGTTTTTAAATATTAAAAAGGGCACTGGTTTTTTAATGAAAGCCTAACCAAGCTGTAGTTTCTTGACTTCTGTTTCTGGTCAGATTGCCATTTGTTTCATTTTCTGTAATGGGATTTGTAACACTTATTTTTTCTTCTTTTTTAGAAAGGAAAAATAAATTTCAAAAGTTCAGACGGTGTAGTATGAAATATTTGTGTGCGTTAGGTGGGGATGAGGTGTGGGCTGGGGGAGGAGGAGGACAAGAGGCTGGGCCTGGCTTGTGGTATGAGTGTTGTGGGGAGAGGCTCAAGTCTCTGCGGGGTTTGACTGGATCTCTGGCATCTCTGTGACAGACGCTGGGGGACGCTTCTGCCTGGGAAACTTGGAAGCCTCCCTCTCCTGCTGCTCTGCTCATGTGTATTGTGGATGTGTGACTGATTTATGACACAAAGTGCCTCCTTGTTTGATTCCTTGGACTTGGTGTGAACTTGTTTTCTTAAAGAGTAGGTTTTGGGTAGGACTCAAAACTCTGTGCTGGGTCTTCAAAAGTACATGAAAAAAAAAATCCCCTTAACACCTGCTCTATTTTACTCAGGCATTTTTGACAAAACAAAACAGTGATAGCTGCATGTAGAACAATTTCTTCGGGTGAGGTTGTGGAATGGATTCAGATCTAGAGCCTAGGGCCTGTTCTGCCCTAAAATATTCCATCTTTGCTTGGATTATATAACTTTGTATTCTAACAGAGGTATAAAACCATTCCCTGGCTTGATCTGTGTAACTGTTATGTCATCTGTGATAAATGTTCATATAATAATATTGATTCATTCATTCTGCCGAATTCATTCTGGCCTGGCTCAGGTGATAAACAGCCATTAATTTTGTTGTACTTGCTCAGGTAGTTTATTATAAGCAAAACAGAAGGTTGGCTCTTAACTACACCTGCATATGCTATTATCACCAGGGAAATATTTATGGTTCAGCTAATCTTGTGTAGGCCTACGGTAGCTGAGGTTTAATCACCCAGCAAACAAGATTAAAAATAGCATGTGGATAATTGCCCCAATATCCTGCTGAGATGCAGGGGCCAAAGGCTCCTGTGTGACTTTCACAACTTACAACACCGAAGGGTGCGTGAATCACCTTACGTAGGGCAAAGACGGAGATGAGACTCCACATGGGACTTTGACCTTTTCATCAGAATATCCATCCACACATCTAGAAAGGAGGTGGGTTTTGCTCTAATGGCACTGGAATATCTCTCTATAATTGCATATATGTTGAAGTTTGGTGAATCAAGTCATTTTGGAGCTGGGAGGAAGCGAAATGTAGGGAGGCTGGATAATCTGGTCTTAGGGAAACCTTGGAGATGGAACCCTGGCACCCTCCCCTCAACATGCTGGCTTTTTCTCCATCTAGACTAGCTCATTAAAAAGTGATGCTCTTTTATGAGGGTCTTGTGAAGGTATTGCTAGGCACTGCACGGTCATGGATATCAAGGCCAATTTCTGTCTGGACAGTTGCACTGTAAGGAGTCGTACCCTTCCTTTGGCTTTTCCATTCTTTCTGCCACCTGTTCTGCAATGGGCCCTGGGCCTTGGAGGGTGTGACAGAGATGTTTAAGTGCTGAACACTCTTCCATCCCTTCTTCTCAGCACTATGTTGCCTTTTGGGTCATCCCAGTGGTCATTGCATCTGAAAAGAGAAGCTTCTCTAACCAGAAGTGAGAGTAGCATGAATGTATAAATATGAACATTAAGTGTAGTGCTTTCGGGACAGTTTGGTGGGAATAATATATACATTTGGCCAGACAAGAGCAGGCTTTATGATAGGAGAAAAAGATGATGACATCAATTTAAAAGAGAGACTAGAGGAGAGAGGGAGGGGATATGATGGAGAGTGGAGTTCTGAAGGGGAAAGGGGGAGGGGAGGGATATGTCCTGGTTTATTGTCTGTAAGTATAGAAGTTATCAATAAAAAAAGTGATGCTCTTTGGTTCTTCCCTGCAGCTCTGAAGGGACGACAGTGAGATCAACGTGTGTTCTGTGTACAGGTTGTTTGATGGCAAATGCCACCGTAGCATGTGGTGAGGTAGACCTCCCAGGTCGAGGCCAAGCTCAGCCTAGTCATGTGCTAAGACTTCTCTGGGAACAGTGGGGATACGTATTTGGAACCCTAGGAAAAGGCCAGCCATACCCCCAGGTTCACTGCACTCTGATTTCCTATGTGAGTTTCTTTGATTTCCTTCCTACTTTCAGTCTGCTCCAGCTGACATTCAATCTCCTTTCTGACTGCCTACATATAACACTTAGTCCATATGGCATCTCCCACCTTGTGCCTGAGTTGTGCTTAAATCACTTCCCCACCCCACGGACTGTCAGGTCTCTGATAACAGGGGTCCTCATGGGATCTCCTTCATCGGTGTTCAGTCCTTACCCAAAGTGGTCAGGGAGTAGATGCCAGCTGAAGGAATTGGTACAGTGGGACTCATTGTTGGCACAGGCAGCAGCTGAGTGGTAAAACCCTACTTGGCACTTGTTATTCTTTGTTCATGGAAAGCCTTTGCATCCTTTCCCACTCATGGTGTTCCTCAAAAGATTTGTTCTAGTTGATGCCTTCTTTTCTCTCTCTCTCTCTCTCTCTCTCTGTGTGTGTGTGTGTGTGTGTGTGTGTGTGTGTATGCTCACCTGTGGTGGCAGACATTGAACATTGGGTATCCCACTCCATCACTCTTCCACCTGGTATTGTTTTGATATGTAGTCTCTTTATTGACTCCAGAGCTTACAGGATCTGACAATTCTTGGATCTCTGCGCCACTGCAAGACTGGGGTCACAGGAGCCCATGGGCCATACCCAGCTGTGTTACATAGGATCTGGAGATTTGAACTCGGGCAGTCCCAGTTCCCTGCCGGCCCTCATGGTGGCACAATAAGCACACTTAACCATTGAGCCATCTCTCCAGCCCTTGTGTCTTCTTTTGTCTGCACTTTTTGTCTCCTTTCCTCCTTTCTCTCCCTTTCTTCATTTCTCTCCTTTCGCCTTCCCTCTTTCTTTCTACCAGACCCTTCTCTCTACCTCTTTATCATCTTCTCTTCATCTTCTTTTTCTCCTCCACTGTCTCCCTCCTTCCTTCCTTTCTTTCAAATTTCTTCTCTGATTCCTTTCCTTTTACCCCAATTGTTAGTTGTGTTCTTCTTCTTATTTTTAATCTTTTAAATATATTTAATTAATTAATTAATTAATTTGAGAGAGAGAGAGAGAGAGAGAATGGGTGCATCAGGGCCTCCAGCCCTGCAAACGAACTCCAGATACATGTGTCCCCTTGTGCATCTGGCTAAACGTGGGTCCTGGAGAATTGAACCGGTTCCTTTGGCTGTGCAGGCAAATGCCTTAACCACTAAGCCATCTCTGCAGCCCTCTTATTGTTATTTTTTAAGTAAAAATTTTATTTACTAGAGAGAGAGAGAGAGAGAGAGGCAGAAAGAGTGAGAGATTGGTCGAGCCAGGGCCTTCAACCACTGCAAATGGACTACAGATGCATGCATCATCTTGTGCATCTGGCTTACATGGGTTCTGGGGAATCAAACGTGTGTTTCATTCCCTTGGCAAGCACCTTAATGGCTAAGGCATCTCCCCAGACCCGTCTTCTTATTCTTATCAAGAAGTACCTAGCAACTCAGAAAGCTCACACTCAAATCTTTTTCTGCTTGTTTGCAAAGATAGAGCTGATATCTTTTTGGTGGGTGGTTATGTGTATTGTGAAGTATTTTGGGTCTCACTTTGGCCTATGGGAGAAATAGAATTGGAAAGAGGAAAGAGGGCGTCTCTCTTATTTTTCGTCTGCATCTTTGCCAATGTAAAACATACTTGACATTGAAACTGAACCCCAGTGAATATGAGATGTTGAATCTGAAAGCTTTCTGTCTGCAGAAGAAGTTCCTTTGACTCAAGTGTGGATATTGTGAACAAGCTCTCATGAAAGTGCTGGGGAATGGAAATAATGTGGGCCAGGCTATGCCATCCAGCAGCTCTGTGGCCGTGACTCTGAGCAATAGGAGCCCTCTCTGGGTTTTCTCACCTTAGATATGGTAAAGCCAGCCCCATGTGGGCTTTGTGAGAAAATAGTGAAATGCTGTTGGCACTTGGCCTGACACAGGTCCTGAGTCACCTTCAGCATAGAAGACTCCGCTCCCTTCTCTCCCAGTCCACATTCTACTTCCAGTTTCTTCCGCTTCCCTGAGCTTTTGTCTTTTATTAAGACAAAGATTGCAGTCAAGCTAATGATCATGTTATGCAGGGAAATCAGACCTTTCCCTCTTACTTCTTTAGGGATCTGGCTTTGAGTTCCAGTTGGAAAGTGCCCTTGTCTCATAGTCTGAGACTGGGTTATTGTCTGGGGCCAGCATTAACATTATGGGGAATGAGTATATATTTGTTTACAACACACTACTCTGGATTTCTTCAAGGAATACTTGTATCTTTTGTGATTCATGATCAGAGACTGCCAAATACAAAGAAGTTGGGTTTTTCTAGCCGAGTTGCTGTTTTGGTTGGCAAACCGAGTAGCCTCCTCACCCACCCCACTTCTGATTACAGCCAACAATTGCATAACATTTTCAGATCAGAATTTTTTTCTCCTCTTTTTGGAACACTGGCTGAGACACGTGGCTCTACAGGATGCCTCATGGATGCCTGAAACCCTAATGGAATTCTAGAAGAAAACGATCCCACTTGCTTTCTTCTGGTTAGAGCTGAATTTAAATGGACTAAGAGAGATATTGGTAAATCCTTCTAACTTTCTTTTTTTTTTTATGAAGTAAAAGGCCACATTCACTTTCCCTTTTAACCAAATTCAAAGAGAAAGTTCTTTTGAATGGTTGAACACATCTTTTCAAAAAAATATTTTCTTTTAATTTATTTATTTGAGAGAGAGAGAGAGTGCAAGAGAGAGCAAGAGAGTCAGTGGGTGTGCCAGGACCTCTAACCACTGCAAATTTTGAACTCTAGATGCATGTGCCACCTCATGCATCTGGCTTATGTGGGTACTGGGGAATCGAACCTGGGTCCTTAGGCTTTGCAGGCAAATGCCTTAACCATTAGGCCACCTCTCCAGCCCTGAATACATCTTTTAATGCACTTTGATGGAGCATGGCTTGCATTTCCATATATATGGAGTATATCAGGATGATATTGTCTTACCTGCTTAGTCTCATGAAGTTCAGTGGTAGTGTTAACAGTTGGGGTTTCAAAAACATGGATCTGGGGCTGGAGAGATGGCTTAGTGGTTAAGGCGCCTGTCTGCTAAGCCTAAGAACCTGGTTCCAATCTCCAGGTCCCACGTTTAGCCAGATGCAGTGACACAAGGGTGCAATGCCACACTTGCCCACAAGGGGGCGCACACATCTGGATTTCATTCGCAGCAGCTGAGACTGCTGGCACGTCCATTCTCTGTCTCCCTCTCTCTGTGTCTCTTTCCAAAAATAAATAAAATAATTTAAAACAAAACATGGATCTGTTTTTGTTGTTTATTGTGTGTACACGTGAATCGTGGTAGATTCCCCCTTCTGCAGCTTTGATTTGGGGGGTGCTCATCTTTCTTGGACTTTATCTGTGGGATGAGTCGTGGTAGATTCCCCCTTCTATAGGTTTGATTTGGCAGGCTCATGTTTCTTGGACTGTATCTGTGGGATTTCTTGGAGGGTACTTCCCTGTAGAGAAGTTTGTGTTTGCTTGTGGCTGGTGCTCCAGGTATCTTTGATCTGAAGCCATAGATGTTAATCTCTTAGCATAAGAGCTCCGAGACTCTGTAATAGTATAGGATTTTCTCTGAAACTCAACTATGAATTTTCTGAGAGACTTTTCTCATTTTTCACCCAGAGCCCATACTTGGTACAAGTCTTCTTCTTCTCCTCCTCCTCCTCCTCCTCCTCCTCCTCCTCCTCCTCCTCCTCCTCCTCCTCCTTCTTCTTCTTCTTCTTCTTTTTTGAGAGAGACAGAGAGAGAATTGGCACACCAGCGGCCTCTCAGCTGCTGTGAACGAACTCTAGACATGTGCACCCCCTTGTATGCATGTGTGCGACATTGCGCATGTGTGTCACTTTTGCATCTGGCTAAATGTGGGACCTGGAGATGCGAACGGGTGTTCTTAGGCTTCACAGGCAAGCACCTTAACTGTTAAGCCATCTCTCCAGCCCCAAGTCTTTTTTTTTTTTTTTTTTTTTTGGTTTTTTCGAGGTAGGGTCTCACTCTGGTCCAGGCTGACCTGGAATTTGTAGTCTCAGGGTGGCCTAGTGTTTTCATGATCCTCCTACCTCTCCCAACCACAGTGCTGGGATTAAAGGCGTGTGCCACCACGCCCGGCTAAGTTTTTTTTTTTTTTTATAGTATGAGGTGGCCCCATGCAGGTTTGTGTTCTACTCAAGGTAGTGTTTTTAATGTGCCCTTCTCCCAACCACACGTTAGAATTCACCAAGCAATGCTGCACTTGCCCACAAGGGGCGCACATATCTGGATTTTGTTCACAGCAGCTGAGAGACTGCTGGCGCGTCCATTCTCTATCTGTCTCCCTCCCCCCTCTCTCTGTCTGTCTCTCTCCAAAAATAAAAAAATAAAATAAAAAATATTAAAAAAAAAAAAAAACAGGTTCAAATTGTAGCAATAGCCTATTGCGCACACCGGCAGTGTCAGTGACCTTCCCAGGTGCTCTTGCTGGGAAATACTCCCATTAAGTAGACTGCCAAGAATCCCAGCTTCCTCTTCTCTGGAGAAGTGCATCTCGATTCCCATCTCAGATTCTATTCCTCAGGACCCTAAATAACAACACATCGTCACAGTGCTTTATTTCAACCCGTCAGTTACAGTTCGTACAAACATAAATGACATTAACTGTTTAGAAATATTTTATTTTATTTTTGAGAGAGAGAGAGAATGGGCGTGCCAGGGCCTTTCACCTGCTGTGAACGAACTCCTGATATGTGCGCCCCCTTGTGCGCATGTGAGACATTGCACGCTTGCATCACTTTGGCATCTGGCTACATGGGACCTGGAGATTCGAACAAGCATTCTTAGGCTTCGCAGGCAAGAGCCTTAACCGCTAAGCTAAGCCATCTCTCCAGCCTGTTTAGCAATAGTTTAGTAAGCAAATCAAGAGTAAGCCACCTGTTGTGTTTGAAGTTTGTTTTTTTTAAATTCAAATGAACTCCAGACTCATGCACCACCTTGTGCATCTGGCCTTACATGGTCGTTTGGCTTTGCAGACCAAGCACCTTAACCACTAAGCCATCTTTCCAGCCCTGAAGGTTTTGTTTTGTTCTTTTGTTCTCTTGGAATGACATAATGCATGTGAGTTTATCTGAGTTTCAGTGAAATTAGCCTTGGTAGGTCAGGGTATAAAAGTATGGGTAGGAAAGATTATGGAGACCAAGATCTTCAGAAATCAGTTTAAGACACATCCATATTGTCTCCATCTCTGTGTTTCCTAAATTATAGAGAATTATGGTTATACTCTCAGTTGTGAATTGTAGTCAGGTTTGTAAGTACTGAGTACTGAGGGTCATAGTTGGAGGAAATGTTGAAATGTCATTCCAGGTGCTGTGCTTGGGAAACAGGAAGAAATTCAAACATACTAATGTATTTTCAGAAGTGAACATGTTCTTGACTTGAATAAGCAAAAAGCAAACAAAGAAAACAACCCCCCCACAACCCCCCCCCAAGACAGTTTTAAACTTGGAACTAAAAGGAAAAGGGGTCTTGGAGCTCTGAGCAGTGTGGTGGGCTCCAAGGGAGGTGGCTTCAGAGCCTTGTCAGACTCACTTCCATTTAGCATCACTGAATTTCATTTGCTTTATCATCAGTTATAAAGTAACTGTTGTGTAAGAATTTCAAATACCACCAGGAATGACGGCACACGCCTTCAATTACAGCACTTGGGAGGCAGAGACAGGAGGATTGCTGTGAGTTCAAGGCCACCCTGAGACTCCATAGTGAATTTCAGGTTAGCCTGGGATAGAGCAAGACCCTACCTTGAAAAACTAAGGGGGAAGGGGGAAAGAATTTCAAAGACCTATTATACTCCCTGCTATAAGGCTCTTGTAAGTGGTTGTTATTTCGTAGTACTGACAGGGATGGTATGAAAATGTACTGTCAGCATCATTTTCGTCATCAATAGAGACTGTCCCCTTAATATATTGTGCCACATGGGCTGCTGTTCTGGTATGAGTCTGTTCAAGAAGATGGTGAAGACCCTGGGCTAACCATGCGCACAGTGTCCGTGCCGTCATGACATTTCATCTCCAGATGTGCGAGGCGGTCTGGAAATGCGTTTCAGAGGGGAATGTCACAGCTGGAACTAAATATTTTTTTTCTGGCAAGTATTAGCAGCATTGTCTTTAAGATACATGCCGAAGTATAATATGCTGGCATTGTAGAGGATTTCATATAATTTTGGAACCTGAGCTCAGATTTGTAAAGCAAATAGTTAATAGGAAGTACATGAAAATTGAATTTATACACATTGGTCCACTATGCTGACTGCCTACTTATGTACCAGTGTGGTTCATAGAACAAAAATATATTTACACATGAGTGAAATTCTAATTTTTCTACATAATACTTTTCTAGGCTGTTGTCTTCTTTCTATGTGTATTAAGTTTTTTTCCTTTTAATTCTGCATGACCAGAATTCTCTGAGGGTTAACATATACATGTACATGAAAGACCATTTTATATAGATAAAGTCTTCAAATTGCTCTCCCCAGATAACTATTTCTCATTTCATTTTTGAAAGAGTTTGTTCACTATCCCAAAGCCATTATGCAATTTGGTTGTTTACGTAAATGTCTTCAAGGGATTCTGAAGAAGAAGTATTTCACTGTTATGTTGTGTGGAAACATTAGTAAATCATGTTAATTAGAAGAAGAATAGGAAATGAATAAATCTCCCTGCAGATTTCATTCCATGATTAAGTTTCTAAAGTCAACTGGAAAAAGCCCTAGATACTGGAAATTTTTGTTTTGTTTTGCCTTGTTTGTTTTTCTTGTAAGATGTATGTAGAAAAGATGTAAGAGGAAAGGAGAGATTCTATCTTAAATTTCAGTATCCTAAAAGTGATTCAGTTGTAACTGAAGAAGACAAGGAAGCAGTGAGAATTTCAGGAGTGAATTTTCAAGGAAAGGGAGAGGAAATTGAAGTTGATATAATGTTCCAACACTCTTTAAGATTTCATTTTCTTAAACTTCTTCTATTCCTTCAAATCATGCATTATAGTTCTATTTTACTTGGTTGATTCTTGAAAAGTGGCAGCTGTCCGGAGGTCACTAAAGAAGTTAAAACCCGTTTAAACTTTGAGATAATTTTCATTTTCTTATCTCTGAGGAGACCATTTGGAGCCAGCAAATGGAGACTATTTTTTTTGTTTGCTTGTTTTTTGTTTTCTGCTTTTGTTTTTCAAGGTAGGTTCTTGCTCTTGTCACTACGTCCTCGTCTCAGGATGGCCTCGAACTTGTGGCGACCCTCCTACCTCAGCCTCCCAAGTGCTGCCTGTTACCTACTTTAAAACAACTCTGGTTCTATTTCTACCATCCTTGCCGATGTTCTAGAACTTATTCATGGAAGAATAAAAAAAGATGATGCCTTGAGTTTACAGGAACTGGGAGGAACAGTTTTCTTGCTTGCCTAAATATACATTTTGAGAAATCAAAGGGCACATTTTCCTCTTGTCCATGTTTTTAGTGTAATTGCTGCTTGTCTTGGAAGCATTCTTGTTTTACTGTTTATCATTGGAACCAGGTTTATTTGAATGGAGTTCTAAGTAGAACCTGAAGTTGGTTAAGCTTTTTTTGTTGTTGTTGTTGTTATTGTTGTTGTGGACTTGTATGTAATCAGACCCATCGTTAAGCATTGGCTTATATTATTTTAAAAGTTGTTGCCAGGATGGAGAGATGGCTTAGCTGTTAAGGCGGTTGCCTGTGAAGCCTAAGGACCATGGTTCGATTCTCCAGGTCCCACGTAAGCCAGATACACATGGTGGCGCATGTGTCTGGAGTTCGTTTGCAGTTGCTGGAGGCCCTGGTGAGCCCATTGCCACCCAAACTTCACTTTGAAATTAAAAGACAAAGAGGTTGGCCTTCCCTCTACCTCTCAACTTAGCTTCCTGTATTTTTCTAATATATACCTTTTTATTTATTTATTTATTTATTCATTCATTCATTCATTCATTCATTCATTCATTTATTTGAGAGAGAAAGAGACAGAGAAAGAATGGGTGCCCCAGGGCCTCTAGCCACTGCTAATGAACTTCAGCCTCATGTGCTACCATGTGCATCTGGCTTACATGGATACTGGGGAATGGAACCTGGGTCCTTAGGCTTCGCAGGCAGGTGCCTTAACCGCTAAGCCATCTCTTCAGCCCCCTCTTTTTTTCTTCTCTGTTGATCTCTGAGTATTGAAAGGAGTTCAAGGTTGACTTCCTTAGGTGTGATGGAGAGAAGCAATGGAAAGAGATGTGAGCTGATGGAGGGTTTCCAGAAAATCCTCCATTATAGGCCTGGTCAGTGCCTTGCCATCTGCCAGCAGTGCCCTTCACAGGTGAACCAGGCGGGTGACTCAAGTGGGTGGGTGGCTGGAAGGATGCTTTGACAGCCTCCACGTCATGGCCCACATGGGCTGGAGTGGTACTCTCCTCAGTTCCTTCTTTCTCAGCCTTTGGTGAGCCATCAGGGAGCGGAGGAAACCACAAGAGCTGAGGTTGGTTGTTTCGGCTCCACTTCTCCATCTACCACTTACACGACCATTCCCAACTTGCCCAAATCTCTGACCTATTTTATGAGCTCGTAAAGGAGTTAGGAGAATGGACTGTGGGTTTTCCTAGACAGCTTTCTTCTGGCTTCCCTCTGGAAGGTCAAGAAGCAGGTTGGGCCTGAGGATCCTGGGGCTGGAGCAGCAGGGCAAGACAGTATAATGGGTGCTTCTAGACATGGCCATAGTTTTCTTTGGCCTGGGCAGTTGGACGTTTTGGGAGAGAAGTAAGAAGATAAGGGCATATTCCCACAGTGAGAAACGGATGGGGTTCTGTAATGGCTTGTGATGTGTGTAGTGTACTGAAAGGGATTACAACCCCCCTGGATGAGCATCTCCTTCTGGGAAGAAGTCAGATACGAACGCCAGTGAGGGAGCGACTTCAGATGGGACGGTGAGTAAGTTCTCGGAATTTACTCTCTGCCTGAGAAAAAACCAAGCACTTTCCGGGCTTCATGGTTCTGTCCCTTGAACCGGTGAACAAGTGAATTCTTATCTGTCCAGTAGGCAACAAACAGGTCGGAGGCCATGGGAAAGACGGATGGGGTCAGAGACATCAGAATAGGGCCAAGATGGGCTATAGTTGACACCCTTGTTCTATGGGCACCTGCTGTATCCAGGAGTGTGTGAGGTGGACGGGAGCACCGGTGGTGGGTCAGCGTGTGTCCACGTGGCTAGAGTGCTGCAGGCTGCCGGGAGGGAGTCTGGTGTCTGTGAGAGATTAGAGTCTCCCGGGGGACATTATTTTTCTTACCTACTCACTCTGTCTCTGGCTTTGGCATTAGCAAGGACAATATACCACTCTAGTCCTCAAGGCTGAGAGACGAACTTGGACTTTCTTCCTAGAAATCATGTTTTAGGGACTGAGGAGATAGCATGCGGTATAAAGCGTTCTCTGCAGGATCCTGAGGGCTGAAGTTCAGATCTCTAGCGCCCGCGTAAATGCCAGGTGGGCATGGTGGTTCACCTGTAATCCCAGTGCTCCACTGTTACGCAAAGGCAAGCGGATCCCTAGCAAGCTCTCTAGCTAGACTAGCCAGAGGGTCAAGGTTCAGTGAGAGACCCTGCATCAGTGAAATAAGATGGAGACTGATTGTGGAAGACCTCCAACATAAACCTATGGCTTATAGAGAATTGCACACGTGCGCCTTCACACATACAAACATGCAATTGCCCCATATACATATCCATATGCAAAAAAAGTCATTTTTTTTTAATGCGCCCATGCAGGATCCTGGACTGAACTCTTTCTCCAGAGGGAGGTGACTTCTACCTACTTGAGTGCGGGGATGTTTCCCATCCTGCCCTGGAGGGCAGCCGTCTTTACCTGGTTTGGGGAGGGTAGATGTCTGGAGGCTTTTTCCATCCTGTCCTGTGGTATATTGGACTTGTTGTGTCACCGTGGTGTACTGCATTGCCCATGTCACTGTAGTGTACCACACTCACCTGCCTTTGTCACATAGGGCCAGGTATTAAGTGAGGATAAGATTCTTGTCCCTCATCAGCAGTTGGTGGCTTTTGTTAGCGCATGGACAGGATTTGAACTACCTGTGTAGGATGAACTTTTGTGTCCTGCTTCCTCAGCTTCATAGGTTGAAGTCCCATCCCAAGGAGATGGTGAGGAGGTGGGAGCATGGGGAAGTGGCACCTGGCTTTCTGGCTGGCTTTCCTTTCTTGCATGTCAAAGGTGAGCATGTGTGTGTGTGTGTGTGTGTGTGTGTCCCATCTTTCTCTTGCCACCCTTTGAGATTCAGTTCACTTTGTTACCTTTTCACTGCCACATTCTAATGAGCTTCAAAAAAAAAAAAAAAAAAAAAAAAAAAAAAACCTGTGGGTTCATGGTCTTTTCCTTACATGGGGGCAGGAGTGTCTGTCTCCTGCAGCTGTCTGTATCTGAAGCAGAAAAGGGATTTGGAAAGCACAAGCTGGTAGCTGGTGTGTTGGTTGCCTCTGGAGTCTTATTGTTCCCACCTGGGCCATGGTTGGTAGTGTCTCAGTCTGAATCAGGTTTTCCCACCTTCCAAACACCTTCACCATTCAGAACCATCAGTGAGTCTTAGGACAGGAAGACACCCCAAATGTCACTTTATCCAGTCCCATACGTCAGTCTCAGACGCACATCTGCCCGTTTGCCCTTCCTAATGATTGTCTTGCCTTTTAATTTTAATTGTACATTGTTCAGTGTGGTGTTGATACGTCTCTTCTCACCTCACCGCAGCTACTGGGTGTATATAGGTGGCTGCACTCACATCATGTACATAAAGCTCGCTATCAGTTTTATTGGCAAGGAATGTTCCACGCAAGAGGACAGGGAGGGGGCTGACCCATCCTACTTGTTTTTTTTCCCCATAGTTTTCTGTGTATTTTCTGAGTCAATTTTAGGGTGCCATTGAGTTAAATTGGTAACTGGAAGAGAAAATACAGTAGCCAGAAGTAACCTGACCATTAAAACTCTTGAGCTCTGACCATAATATTGACCATTATGGCTGACCATTGACCATTATGGCTGACCATTGTGGAGTTAAAAGGTTAAGAAGAGGGCAGATCCGAGTTGCAAAGTATTTTTGGCCTGCTTAGAATTATAGTCACTTTTGGAAAGTTCTAGTAAGTGGCCTTGGGTCAGGAATAGAATAAAGGCCATAAATATGCCCCCCCTAAAAAAATTTCCTTTGGATGTTTCATTACATGGTTCACCATTGGCGTCGGCAGTAGGGAATTATCTGAATTCATGTAAATAGTATTTAAGATGCTCTTTCCTATGAGTAATAAGAACTGCACGTGGAGCGTTTCCGCTGGTGTATTACTTAAATAGATCACCAGGGTAGTTTGGCACACAGTTGCCATGAATATAATGACCTCATAGCTATTATTAGGGAAACTGTGTGGATAAAATAAACCATGCTGTTTGGTTACGTCTGAACCCTACTGCCCCTCTTGTAAGCAGCGTTGGGTCAAGAGAAGCTTGGCCTTTTGGAAGTGGGATACACCCTGTCTTCTCTCTGTAGGAAGTACCAGCAGAGAAGATGTTGTGGCTTGGACATTTGAGAAGGGCTCAGTATGGTTGAGAGTCATTTGGGGTGCATCCGTAGTTATCTGATGGTCCCCTCTGGTGGCTCACACACCCAGCTAGAAGTTGGCCACTATCGGTGGCTTTTCCAGCATGAACGCTATCTGTATTTCTTATGTGACAGATAGCTTTCCCCAGAGTGGGTATTTCAAATGAACCATACCAAAGCTAGGTGCTTTATCTGATACAGCCTTGAAAGCCACAAGTTTTTGCTTCCAGTATTCTCTGTTGGACATTAACAGTGGCCTCATTCAAGGGGAAGTGAAATTCATCCCATCCTGGGGCAATGAATATTGCAGAATTTGCAGATATGACGTAGAATCACTATCTCTTACAGTTGTACATGGGAAGAAGTCATTTCCTTAACAGAGGGAACTCGGTTCCCTCCGTAAGTGGGAACTCATTAGATAGGATACTAAGTCAAGTGCTACTGTCTTGATATCTTTAGCATTTGCTGTTCATATTTCTTTGGCGTGTGTGGTGTATGCATGTGTAAGTGTTGATGTGGCCCCGCGCTCTCACCTGACGTGCCCTGTGGGCTCACCTATGGTGTCTGGAACATGTGTCCCCTCTGTCATTCACTCACCTTTTTCTCCTTGTGATGGAGGCTCCTACTGATTCTGTAGCTTGCTGTTTGCCAGCGATTGTGCAGTCTCCACTCCCTAACAGGACTGGAGTTAAAGACAGGTGTGTCACACCCAGCTGTTTATGTAGGTTCTGGAGATTGAAACTCAGGCCCACTGAGGCCCTCAGGCTTGTGCTTGTATAAGAAGTGTTCCTAACTGCCGAGCCATCTGCCTAGCCCTTCCCATTCACTTTAAATAGTGAATTTACGTGCAGACTTTTCTCTTTTCTTTGAAAAGTGTTATGGGATTTAAACTAACCCCAGAAAATGAATTTTGAGAAGAATGCTGGTGTGTGTATTTGTGCTTTAGGTTTTGTTTTGTTTAGCTTTTGAGATAGGATCTTGACACAGAGCCCAGGCTGGTCGTCTATCTGCCTCAGCCTCCTGAGAGTTGGGATTACAGAAACAAACTTGGCTTTAGGTTTTTTTTTTTTCTTTTTCAAATCATTTTATATACACACGTCTATGCAAACACAAAACTGCCTGTAAGTTTTAAGTACAATTGTCTAGGTAGTGCATCAATAATAGCTCAGTAGGTTCTCGTTTGAATATTCCTGTTATAGACAGTTCCACTACCCTATTAGCACCATTCATTGACTCTCTGTTCCTTTGTGACAACACCTCAAATGTGGCTCCTTGCACCATGGACATTGGCTGTCTTATACAGCGTCTGTGAGTCATTAATCAGTGCCTGGCTTGATTCCCCCTCGAGTCCCCATCGGAGGTTGCAGTCGCCCTGGAAGGCTTCCCTGGGGGAATCTGCTATTGACTGTTCACGTGGCAGCTGGCTGGCTGCAGGTTTTGTTTCTGGACACATGGCCAGAAACAAACACATCTAATATATCTCCACTGGCCCAGCTCTTAACATGGAAGCTGACTTTCCACAGAATGAATGGTGAGAAAGAGAGAGATAAGAGAGAGCGAGAGCATGGGAGAGAAAGAGCGAGAGAAAGAGACAGAGCACATTCAAATGGAAGCCATGCTTTTTTGTACCCTAATCTTGGGAGCAGTATACTTTCACTTCCACATACTTTGTTGGCCGCACAGGCCGACTCTGGTGCCCTGTGAGAGGGGATCCACAGGAGTGTGAGTGTCAGAAGGCAGGGACCACTGACTGGCTTTTCTTGGAGCTCGGCCACCAACCACTGCTATAAACGTCTTTCCTTAAATGGCTCTTCGTCCATGAAAAGACAACATTTACTTTTGAAATGTTTCCTTCATGGAGAATTACCACACTATAGAGATTAACAAGCTAATAACTTCCCCTTTTCTTCATTTTAAGACATTTGTGCGTGCGTGCGTGCATGTGTGTGAGATGAGCATGTGTGTGTATACGTGTTCATATGTGTGTGCGTGTGCTCGTGTGTGCCCATAGGTTGGAGACCAGAGGTTGATGCTGGTTGTTTTCCTTAATCAGTCCCCACCTGATTTGATTGAAGTGGAATCTCTTACTTAAATCCAGAGCTCACTGATCCAGCTAGCCTAGTAACCAGCTTGCTCCATGAATCTTCTATATTTGCCTCCCTAGTGCTAGGATTATGGGTAGGCTGCCTCACCCACCCAGCACTTATGTGGTTGCTGGAAATCTGAATTCAGGTTGTTTTTCTTGTGTGGCAAGTGCTTTACCAGCTGAGCCATCTCCTCAGCCCCAAAACATTCTTACAGATGTGTGTTTAAGCATATATACGTTCCATTGAAAGATAGTTCATATAATTACTTTTATGTTTTCAAATGTACAGAAAAAAATTCTTTGAAATGTTTCACTATTCATATAGCTGCTAGTGAATATCCACAAAAATGCTCTCTGTTGGCTGTGATTTGGGGAATGTGGTGGTTTGAAGGTAAAATGTCTCCCATAGGCTCGAGTGTTAATTCTTTTTTTTTTATTTTTTATTTTTAGAGAAAGAGTGAGACAGAGAGAGAGAGAGAGAGAGAATTGGCACACCAGGGCTTCAGCCACTGAAATAAAACTCCAGACACTTGCTCTACTTAGTGGGCATGTGTGACCTTGTGCTTGCCTCACCTTTGTGCGTCTGGCTAACGTGGGGTCTGGAGAGTAGAACATGGGTCTTCAGGCTTCACAGGCAAGCGCCTTAAGTGCTGAGCAGTCTCTCCAAGACTGTGTGTTAATTCTTAATCCCCAGTTGTCAGCACTGCTTGAGGAGACTATGAAGCCATTGGGAGATGGATCCTTGATGTAGGAAGGGTCCCTGGGGGGCAGACCTTGAGGGTTAGATTCCTCTCGGCTTGGTGCTCCCGAGCTCCTCCACTTCCTCCCTGCTGTGATGTGATGCTGGCTGTCTGTTCCTGCCATGTCTTCTTTTGCCATAATGAAACTTCCTCTTAAAACGATAAGCCAAAATAAACCCTTTCCTTCTTTAAGTTGCTTCCGGTTGGATATTTGTCCCAGCAGCAAGAAGGTAAACTGCTACAAAGGAAGAGAAAGAAGAGCCAGCAAAACTTCTGAGTCCTGTTGTTTACCACACAGACACACAGACACACACACACACAGACACACAGACACACACACACACGTTTTACTTAGTGACGGGTTTCCACAAATTAGGCCACCTTACCCCTAACCTAATGTGAACTACCATCATTAATAACTCCTTTAATAGGAGACATTTTAATTGTTAAGTACCACATCCCTTTTAAAACAGAACATATCTCTCCCTGTTGGCGCCCAGATACAAATGTGTCATCTGTGCCATTTCTGAGCCATCATAAGGGAAAGCCTGGCATGACCAGGGCACTGAAGGGACCATTCGATGCTAGTCAATGTTTGAAGCCTTTATTACAATCTGTGAACTAACTTAATATGTTACAAATGGGTGACCACATGTTTTGTGAGTTCGCTCTCCCCTTTAGCATTTATGTGAGATAAAAGATAACTGATTCATTCTCATATCTGTAAAAATCTTTTAGCCTTTCGAGAAATCCACCTGGACTCAATTACATGTTATACTTTCCATCATTTCAAAATTCAATAAACTTTATAACACCTTCCATCTTGTGGGCGCTCCATAATTGCAATCATCAACTTAAATGATGGGGTGATAAGGACAGGACCCTGGTCCTCATAATGACAGGGTTTGCATATGTAATGAAGTCTTGGCCACCATGGGCAGGCAGAGCCACCTGTGCCAGGAATATGTGGGACTGGCCGCTCTTTATGGTCAGCCGAAGGATTATGCAGCACAAATAGCCCTCAGTGTGTGTGGGTGGTCCTCCCTCAGCCCTTTCTGCTTTAGGAGACTTAGAAGAACTGCCAAAGCACCTATAGAAGGTGTTTGATTTAGGCAGCTCTCCTGTTCTGCCTTCTTGTAGGGGCATGCCAGCACAGCTTGCAGCTGCAAAGCAAAACTCCGAGCATTTAACAGCATTCTGAAGGAAGAAAAAATAATTGTGCCAACAGCAAGAAATTCTTACAGATTTATGATACCTGGTACCTGAACCATACGTGTGATACTGAAGTCAACCCTGAGGCCAATCTGGTCAACTTACAACTGCGCCAAGACTGATGCGGTTTGCTTTCATTGTTTCTAGATTTCAGGAACATTAGAGCATTAGAGATTTCTAGAATCTCTGTTGGATTCTTCGCTTTGCGTTTCTTACCAGCAAACCTTCCCAGATACAAAACTGAGCGGAGTCAGAGCGACTGTGAAATCTCCCTGACCTTTCTTTCCAGGGATATTGGGGCTTCGCTGGTGTGGAGGGGCCTAGGTGAGGCTGTGTGGCTTCTGAGGAGGGCTCCTTGCATAAACCACACTCAGCTACTTCTCCAGCTGTCAAGTGGCTTTCTATGTGAGGATGTGTATATGTGAGTGAGGAGTGTAAGTTCAGTTTGTAATAATGAAAGACTGAAGGTAATGTTCTTGTCCATTCAAGGTACCTGTTCATTCATTATGTTATACTACACAGTGGAATACTATGCAGCCATGCGTTGATACAGAATGAACTCCAAGACTTGTCATGTGTAAACAGCAATATGCCAAGCCAAGCATATAAGTGATGCCCCTATTATATCTAAGGAAAAGAAAAGAAAGAGAGTGCGCTTGTTTGCTGAAATTGAGTAACATTTGACTGGAAGCCCATAGACAAAGTTAATAATGGGGAGATAGCTCAATGGATTAAGCACTTGCAGCACAAGCCTGAGCCAAACTCCATGCAAAAACCGGAAGCTGAAAAGGGGCCTCTGTGATTCCTGCACACTGATGGTTAGATGGGAGGCACGGGAAGGTGAACTTCCTGGAAGCTCCCAGAACAGCCAGTCTGGTAAATGCAGCAATGACTGCCTCAAATGAGGTAGAAGATGAAGCTTGGCCCCAGGAAGTTGTCCTCTGATCTCCTCATGTGTGGGGTGGCACACATGCATCCATACTCACACACACCAAAACATTTTAAAAATTAAAAATTAAAAGCTAATAATACTGATTTCTTTTGGGTATGGAATTGGTTAGCTGGTGGACAGAGTGGTATAGAATTTTTTGTATTTTGGATAGCCTTCTGAGCCATTTAAACTTAAGCTGAATAAGTGAAATGAATATATATGAACACATGTTTTTTTTTTTTTTAAAAAAACATGGGAACAAGATTTGAGGAATAAAGACCTGAGATCCAAGTGACCTGTGAACCCTAGAAAGGTATACACCCGATTCCCCTTTTTACTCATATGTTCCTAGTGTTCATACGGCTGGCACATAATAGATTCTCGATAAATATATGCTAACTGGGTTGGAAGGATGGCTTAGTGGTTAAGGCACTTGCCTGCAAAGCCAAAGGACCCTGGTTTGATTCCCCAGGTCCCATGTAAGCCAGATGCACAAGGTGGCACCTACGCCTAGAGTTCGTTTGCAGCATCTAGAGTTTGTTTGCAGCGTCTGGAGTTTGTTTGCAGCGGCTGGAGGCCCTGGTTTGTTCATATTCTCTCTCTCTCTCTCTCTCTCTCTCTCTCGCTCTCGCTCTCGCTCTCGCTCTTGCTGTCTCGCTTTCTGTCTCTTTCTGTCAAATAAATAAAAGTAAATATATATATATATGTATATGTATATGTATATATATACATATATATATGTATATATATGTATATATATACAAAAATGTTCCTGTTGGGGCCACAGAGAAGGCTCAGCACTATAGTACACTTCCTGCACAATCATGAGGGCCTGACAGAGCCTGAGATCTCCTGAGCTTGAATCTCCAGAACCCACAGAAATAGCTGGGAGTGGCCATCGGTGTCTGTAACCCTAGAACTGTAGAGTGGAGATCAGAGAATTGTTGGGGTCACAAATATTAAGTTCTGAAATCAGGAAGGGACTCCATCACATGATAAAACACGTGGGTGAGTGATGGAGGGAGACACCCATATTCTCCTCTATCTAGCATGTTGGCAAGCCCACGGGGTACCTCAGCTTAGCACATGGGGCACTGTGTCAGCACATATTCATGCATACACCACACAGAGAGAGAATACATACCACATGGAGAATATCTTGTCATTTTTACTTTGACACACATATTATATACTTGAATGTCAAGGTTAATGTAAATTGTCTTGGCTAGAAAAAAACAAAAACAAACAAATAAAATTCAGAAAGAAAAAGCTGTCATGGTTGGTAGAGAGTGATCTTGGGTTTGGATTTGCCTATGTTTTGTAACATTTTCCCTATTCTGTGTAAAGCCCTCTGTTCAGATTTCAGTGGTTATAGGACAGGAGGAAAGACTTTGATTGTTAATTGGATACTCATTGTTTTAGTAATAATGTAGCAGTAATTTAGGAATAATGACAGGCCAAGTCCTGAGTGGTATTTCTCCATGCTTCACTTCTCACCTTTCCTTCTCTAAACCGTTTCATTGCTTAGTAGCTGCAGATAGCATGGGTCTCGTGTTAAAACACAAACTCTCACAAGCACAGCTGTGACCTTCATGGTACTATCACCCTGCCACACATCACTCTGACCTTTGGGTGCTTAGCCATGCATTGTCCAGGATTTAAATGGAGTATTTGAAACTGCATACTGTGCTATTGTTGTGGGGATTTGCACACTTAAGTTAAACTTCTTAGGAGAAGGAAAGAAAAGCAAATCAATGGCTTGTCATACATTATAGTTCCCTAGTAGTTCCCAAATAGTGACTCCTAGTCTCACAGTAACCATGGGGACGAATGAATGACAGATATCAACATCAACTTACGGGGGAAATACATACCCAGACAGATAGGTGTATTTGCACTGGGGGGGTGGGGAGGAGTTGCACCCACTTGAAGGATATTTCTCAGTCTTGGGGAAGAAGAAAAACTCTAAATTGAATACATGTTAACTGAAGAAATAGTGAAATTACGTATACCCTGGTCAGGATGTCGATACAAATCCCAGTGCTTAAAGTGAGTGGGTGTTATGCTGTGTAGCTGCCTCTGTGTGTACTATGTAGCTAATTCCGATCTAAAAAGTTTTGGGAGTGATCAAAGCCAAAAGAGTAAAACCAAGCTGATGCTATCAAGTGAATATTT
This sequence comes from Orientallactaga sibirica, assembly GCA_036365145.1. Lineage (NCBI taxonomy): Eukaryota > Metazoa > Chordata > Mammalia > Rodentia > Dipodidae > Orientallactaga > Orientallactaga sibirica. The sequence goes on from JAEOAD010002133.1 coordinate 959,712, forward strand.
GTGTGTGTGTGAGAATGTGTGTGTGTGAGTGTGGGTGTTAAGGGTTACATCAGGAATTTACATGAAGAAAACTGAAGCTGAGTTTGACTGTGGGAGAAATGAGGCTGGAGAGATGGCTCCCCATGTAAGCTTGGGGGATTGAGAGGACTTGAAACGGATCCAGTTTGAATCTCCAGTTCCCAAGTAAGCAACTGGGTATGGCCATGTGCACCTGTAACCCCAGTCCTGCGAAGAGGAGCCCAGACAGGGGAATCACCTTGGTATCCGTAAACAACTCACTCAAGCTCTGGTGTCCGTAAACAACTCAAGCTCTGGTATCCGTACAACTCACTCAAGCTCTGGTGTCCATAAACAACTCAAGCTTAGAGTGACAATGAGAGGAAGAGCAATGGAAATAATACATCTGACATTCTTCTCTGGCAGGTGAGCACCTCCAGATGCAGACAAGCAAATGGGGTGCTGTAAAACCACATATACGTGCATACACCTCCCCAAAGCCCTGTCCCATCCTCTCACCACATATCATGTTACACACATATACACAAGCAAAAAACATATCTACAGAGGAAGAACCAACAGAATGTGATATGAACTATTTTTCTTTTTGTTGTATTTCTTAAAGATTAAGCTAATTATGTTGCATCATTTCTCGGGTCATGAATCATCCTGCAGATGAAGAGAACCTTGTTTTGGGGGTTCAAGGTTTGCATAATAGAGCTGTCCCCAAACCATCACCTCTGTCACATACAGAACTTTACTTCCTATCTTATTCTGAAGTCATGTCCTGTAAGATGTGAAATTTGGGTTGGGGAGATGGCTTTGTGGTTAAGGAGCTTGCCTGTGAAGCCTAAGGACCCGTGTTTTACTCTCTAGGTCCCAAGTTAGCCAGATGCACAAGATGACACAAGCACACAAGGTCACTCATACACACAGGTAGAGTATGCATCTGGAGTTTGATTGCAGTGGCTGAAGGCCCTGGTGCGCTAATTCTCTCTCTCTCCCTCCCTCTCTCTCTTTCTCTCGAATGCTTCCCCCTCTCACATTAAAAACAAACAAACAAACAAACAAACAAACAAACAAAAAACAAGATGGGAAATTCTATATGGTAAGAGTTAACTGGGAAGTTTGTAGACAGATTCCTGGACCCTCCTCCTGGGGATCCAGATTCAGAAAACTGGGATTGGAGCCCAGAAATATGACTAGTTCTCAAACATGCTAGGAAGTTTTGATGCAGATCACATATGGATTATTTTGTCAAAACCCCTTTCCCAATATTCGTTTTGTTTGCTTGCTTGCTTGCTTGTTGTTTTTGTTTTGCTATATAAAGACTAGCTTTCATAGACAGCAAAGCCAAGAAGTACTAAAACTGAGGTGAGAAAATTATGGCCTGCAGGCCAAATCTGGGTTTGCTTCTGTTTTTTGTAAATAAAGTTTTATTGGAACACAGCCATTTTCTTGGTTTACTGTAGTGTGTGGCTCCTGCCACATTCCATGGCAAAGTTGAGTGGTTGGGCAGACTGAAAACATAACGTATTAACTGTTTGACCCTTTCAAGAACCTTTGCCAAACGCTTGTTAAAAGAGTGGGCAGTCACCAGCTTCACATTTATTTCCCTGAGAACAGATTCGACCTTCTAAGATTTGACAGCTAGCAAGTCAGTTACAAGCGTTTGTCCATTAGGCACAAAAAGTTAAGAGACCCAGAATGCAGTAAATTCAAAAATAGAAGATTAAAGTAGAGAAGATTGGAGCTCAAAGCAGAATATATGTCTCAGGCCACTGAAATAAATGATTCATTTACCCAAGTGTGACTTGGGCCACCGATGACACCTGGTCCCATGCTGAGTTCGGGCATCCATATGTGCACAAGACCTGTTCTAACCTCACTTTTAATTGGAGGTAGACAGGTGCATTAAGTAATATAGGAAAGGGGTGAAACAGTAGGTCTCCATTTTTCCACTGAGAGAGAACTCTGTCTAGTTCAGTAGGTAGGAAATGCAGGTCTTGGCTTTGATTATCAGGCTGGCCAAGCAAATTTGGTTTCAATGTTTTAATGAGCAAGTGTGGGTGGCCAACAAATTGCAGGTTCAGACATAAATGTTTCAAACGTGGGTGGCTGGCTTTTAACCCTGGGGCAAATTCCGTGATTGTAAGGAAATTTTAGGCTGGTGGCCAAGTTCAAAGAGTAGTTGCCAAATATTAAGAAAAATGTGAGCTGTTTTTAGCAATATTACATTTTTCTTGAGGACGGGATTATTCTGTCCATTGAGTATGACAAATGAACATCATTTTGAGTCTACTCAAATTAGATGTTTGTGATATTGTGATATTTGTGCATACTAGTGGGTTTGCACTTGAACTTCATACACTGAGAAGTTATCTCAGATGAGAGAGAGAAATAAGAAGGGAAAGAATTGAGTTGTTCTTTTGTCCTTTTTAGTGTTTAGATGTGTTTACTATTTAAACCTACATAATATTATATGCCCAGCTTCTGGTTTTCTATATTGGGAATAATCAAAATATGGGTTCTTTTTTTAAAATTTAAGTACATACGTTGGATTGTTTGCCACTGCCCACAAACAGTTTGGCATCTGGCTTACTTGGGTGGCATGAGAACTGAATCCAGGCTGGTAGGATTTGCAAGCAACTGCCTTTAACTCTGGAGCCATCTTAACTGCCCACAAGCCCAAGTTAAGTTCTTAACGTCTTCTAAGATCCTTACAGGAGGAAAAGTAAATTTGAATCCAAGACATGGAGGGTTAATAGTTACTGGGTTTTTACGCTTATAGGAGGTTTGGTGTGAACCAGTGCTCCTCCTGGGTTCTGTGAGGGAACTTTCGATCACAAAGGTAGGAAACATTTTCAAGAGAAAGTAATAGATTTCAATTCAGTTTGTTTTTTACCCTGGTTGAGTAGTTGGAAATCTATCCCTGATCCTGTTAGCAGAGATAATGAATTCAAAGCAAGTGTGGTTTAAATGTTAAAAAGAGACTGTAAAAATACCTCTGTGACTTCTTGATTTACTCACGCTCATTACTCAGTAGAAAAAAATATGACTTGACATAATTCTCATTGTATAGTTACCTTGGGGTCAAGAAAACTCAGCCCTGTTACCTCATACTTCTTCCATTTGCAAAAGTAATCAAGACTGACTCAAATTGAACTGGAAAATCTATTGACTTAGAAAGAAAGACAGTCAACATCTCTTACATTCTTTCTCTTCTACAGGCAGCTTCTACAGGCTTTGTAAGTTGCTAGTTGAAAGGTATCAAAATGGATAACAAGGTATTTTGTGTTCTTAAAGAAGTTAAAAATTGGGGTTGGGTCTTTTGCATGTTGTGTTTTTAGACACTGAAAGCTACGTAAATATTGTGTTCTTCCTCAGAGTTCACCCATGCCTTTTATTTAGCATCTATTGATGATTCTTGATAGACTCAATTATTGTCAGAGGGATGCAGTGATTTCCAAATTACTGCCAAATGGTGCTTTTCTACCTTGGCATCCTTGCAAGATTTGTTTGCTGGCATTCCTACTGTAAGGTAGACATTTCTCTCTTTCTTATTTATTGAAAATAAATAAGATAATGCAGTCTTAATTGATTCCATGGGTTACAATCCAATTACTGTTTTTAAATTTATTTATTTGGGAAAGATCACTCACACAGTGAGTGAGCGAGAGAGAGAGAAAGAGAGAGAGGGAGAGAGTATGGGTACTCTAGGGCCTCTTGCAAACAAACTCCAGACACATTGTAAGCAAGTGCCTTTAACCATGAAGCAATCTGTCTAGCCAATCATTGTTTTGATGCAAAAAATAAATAAATAAAAACCCTTTCCATATTAAACTTGACACGATAGCTTATGTCCATAAATCCCAACATTGAGGAGGTTTCAGTAGGAGGATAAACACAAGTTCAAGGCCAGCTTGGGCTATAAAGTGAGTTCCAGGTCAGCTTGGGCTAGAGTAGATCCTGTCTCAAAACAACAACAACAAAAAAACAAACACACACATTGCTGTATTGGCCAGTGAGGATTCCATGGAGCTGGCTTCTGTGTCCTTTTTTTTTTTTTTTTGGAGAGATTCAGAGAGAATGGGCATGCCAGCAGCCTCTCAGCCGCTGTGAACAAACTCCAGACACGTGCACCCCCTTGTGGGCAAGCGCGGCATTGTGCCCTTGCGTCACTTTGTGTCTGGCTAATTGTGGGATTTGGAGAATCGCACGAGCATTCTTAGGCTTAGCAGGCAGGCGCCTTAACTGCTAAGCCATCTCTCCAGCCCTTCTGTGTCCTTTTGACATGTGTCTTTATTCTTTGAGCCAGCCCCTCCCCTCCCTTACGTTATGGTACAACAAGATATCACAGACTCATCTGATATCAGTTGCTTCTTCTCTCTCCAAGGTTATCAGATTTTTTTTTTTAGTGTTTATATAGCAAGGGCAGTTATTTATAAATCACGTTCTGGATCCTAGGGGGAGCACATGGCTACTGGAGAGTCAGAGAGAGCCTCTCTGTAAACAGATGAAAACTACATTCGATGGCTGAGTGGTTAAGGCACTTGTTTGTGAAGCCTAAGGACCCACGTTTGACTGTCTAGATCCCATGTAAGCCAGACACAGAAAAGGTGAGGCAAGCGTAAGGTCGCATGTGCCCACTAGGTGGCACAAGTGTCTGACATTCAATTGCAGTGGCTGAGGCCCTGGCACACCAATTATCTCTCTCTTTCTATCAATCTCTGTCTCAATCTCTGTAAAATAAAAATATTTTTAAAAATGCATTAAAAGTATACACATAAGGACTCTTGTGGGCATTCATGTTTGTGCATACACACACGCCTCTATATTGATTTGTTTTCTTGGTCTGCTAGATCCCTTTGTTTACACTTATACTCCAGTGTCAATCCAGCACTCTAGGTATATTCTAGTCTTGCCTCTTTCCGTCTTTATAAGCCTCTCTCAGACTAAGAAGACCCCCCCCTCATCCTCAGTCTTCCATTTCATTGCTCAAGGCCCTGACTACAGCCAGTCCTCAAATGCTATGTGCTGTGTGGTTGGCTCTGACTACACAGGCCCAGACTCCACATGATGAAAAGCAAAGTAATTCTGATAACCCCACCAAGGCGAGCCCTCAGTGGAATGGGTGCAGGGGAGGAGGGAACATCAAGTAAAACCCAGTGGAAATATGATGAGTTTGCAATATAGTAACGTGCTCAATTTAAAAACAGTTGCCGGGTGTGGTGGCGCACACCTTTAATCCCACCCGGGAGGCAGAGGTAGGAGGATCACTATGAGTTTGAGTCCATCCTGAGTACTACGTAGTGAATTCCAGGTCAGCCTGGGCTAGAGGGAGACTCTACCTGTGGCCTGGAGTGATTGCTCAGCTGGTAAAGTGACTGCCTTGCAATCAAGCATGAGGACCTGAGTTCAAGCCCCGGTACACACATAGGAAAACACAAATAAGTAAAATTTGGGAACTGAGAAGATGGCTCATCAGTTAATGGCACTTGCTTGCAAAGCCTACCAGCCTGGGTTCAATTCTCAAACCACCCACCTAAGCTGGATGAAAAAGTGGCACAAGAGTTTGTTCATTTGTGGAGGCAAGAGGCCCTGGTGCATACGTGCCATGCGCACACACACACGCATGTGCAAATCAGTCAATATATATTTTTTAAGATTAATGAAACCAAAGTGCAAGAAGCAAAGAATGTAAAAAGAGTGTAGAGCGAGGGCTGAGTACTCCATGTGTGGTCTCAAAGCAGGTATTTGACTTATAGAGCCTGAATAGCACTTCAGTGGGGGACCATGAGTCATGTACCATTTTGTAAATGGTACAAACAAACACGATTTCCTTTCCTTCAGGAGAGGTTTGTGATCTCAACAGGAAGACCTAAACGAATAAGCCTAAACCATTGGTTTTGCACTGAAAGTGAAAATCTCCCCGGAAGAAATAAAAAAAGACGTATTAGATGTAGCTAGGTTGATAGATATAAAAGTGGTTTGAGTTGTGGCAAACATTTTTGTAAAGAGCATATAAGATCTCAGTTGTTTTTACTAATAAACAAATTAAATAAGCTAACCATTAAAGAGTGCTAAGAGAGCTGATGCAATGTATTTATGGTTCTTACCTGGCTCTTAAAAGCCCTGTGTGTGGTTGGGTTTGTGTGCCGGTGGGCTGAGGGTAGTGTGTGTTTCTGGGGGTCAGCTTAATACCTCACCAGAGAGCTCGAAAGAATTCCCTTGAGTTACAGGAGAGGAGGCTGGGAGAGGCTATGTGTTAGTTGAGAAGCGTAAAATGTCACAAAACATGTTGACTGGTGGAGTGTTTTTCTTCAAAAAAATCTCATACCTGTTCACATTGTATAAAGATTTATGACAGCCTTGAAAGAAATACTTTAGGAAGAAGATTGTTATCTAAACACAGCAAGCAAGAAGGGGGGAGGGGAGTTTATCATTGACAATATAGAGGTTACCCTGGGGGAGAAATAAGTAACGGACATTATGATGCAGCCCTCTGTTCCGAGTTTCTCCTACATCTTCAGCTATCATCAGGCCTGGTTGATTCAGTGCTAATCTATTTATTTAAGAGAGAGAGAGAGAGAGAGAGAGAGAGAGAGAGATAGAGAGAGAGGGTACACCAGGACCTCTAGCCAGTGCAAATGAACTCCAGATGCATGCGCCACCTTGTGCATCTGGCTTATGTGGGACCTGGAGAATTGAATCTGGGTCCCTAGGTTTCATAGGCAAGTGCCTTAACCGTTAAGCCATCACTCCTGCCCACCTCAGTGGTAATCTTATTCTATGTCCAGAACACTTACTTTCCTCTGTGGGATGCTATAGAGGAACTGAACATTTTTGCAATAAACAAGCTAAGAGAGGATTAAGTTTTCTTCCTTTATGTTGTAGATGCCTAGGCTGTCTTATCACGCCACCCATGCTTCCTTTCCACTCTTCAGTTGACAGCACAGAGAAACAAGTGAGTTACTGATTGGAAGCCTCCTTAAACCTCGCCTCCCTAATTGCAAGGATCAGCCCATGTGCAGAGAATCAGTTAATACTGCTCTCTGGTGGATTCCATCTTGTGTGCTGCAGGCTGGGGCAAGGGAGTTTCATGGGACTTCAATGCAGAATGAATGAACGCAAGCACACCGACAGGTACACCTTCAGGTGCTGATGGAACCCAGCCTTGTGCTTTTACTGTTCTTGGTAGATTTCTAATCTTTAAAACAAACAAGAAACCATTTATTTATTTATTTATTTATTTATTTATTTATTTATTTATTTGAGAGAGGCAGGTAGAGAGAGAGAGAGAGAATAGGTGCACCAGGACCTCCAGCCACTGCAAAAAACTCCAGATGTATGTGCCATCCTGTGTAACTGGCTTACGTGGGTCCTGAGGAATGGAACCTGGGTCCTTAGGCTTCATAGGCAAGTGCCTTAACTGCTAAGTCATCCCTCCAGCCCTCTAATGTTTTTTTAAAAAAGAAATTATTTTTTTTGAGAGAGAGAGGGAGAAAGTGAGAGAGAGAGAGAGAGAGAGAGACAATGGGCACATCAGGGCCTCCAGCCACTGAAAAAGAACTTCAGATGCATGTGTAACCATATGCATCTGGCTTTACGTGGGTACTGGGGATTCGAAACTGGGTCCTTTGACTTTGCTGGCAGGCACCTTAACCACTAAGCCATCTCTCCAGCCCAATTTTTAATCTTTCACTTCTGTCTGAGAGCAATTTTCGTATCACTTAAAAGTGACCATGGAAGGAATTCGTGCTAGGTGTAGTCAGGGTTTAGAAATCTGAAGATGGTTTTGACTGGTCCAGTGAGATAACGGAGGAGAAGCTGAAGGGGAGGGAGGAAGTAGAACACGAAGGAGCCCAAAGATGCCGAAGCCGAGGTGGGAAGTGGGAAGTGATGGACCAGCGTCACTCAGGATATCCAAAGGTGTACCTAACATTCTGAGAATTTCCACCACCTCTTGAGTCTTAGTTATATCCGAGTACATTGTGCCTTGTATGTAAGAGCGGGTTCTGCCGAGGACATGTGCTCAGATGGCACAGAGAAGTGGATTTCGAAGGCTGATTCACAGAATGCATTGGCTAAACTTGACTCTTGTCTAGCTCTGGAAACCAAATGAGTTAAGCCAAGCCCTGTGCACCAGCCCCTAGGCGGTTGTACCGTCTCACGGCTAAGAGACAGTCCCTTGGCCTCTAGCTCAGTAATCCCAGGACCAGCATACTTCGCTTCGCCATTCAAACGCGAGTTCTTCCCAGACTTGTATCATGTGTGCGGCCATGTGGTTTTCTGCCATGGGAGAACCTCACACAGATTGACCTGTGTGTATTCCACTAGATGCTTGGTGCAGGAATTGGAGAGCCATCCAGTCTTCACTATCAGAAGGGAATGCTGATATGTGGAAGGAGTGGTGGCTACTAGGAGATACATATTTTTTTCTAGAAGGTGCATTCATCATTTATTTTCATTTTCTCCAGATCACATTTGGTGGTGCTAAACAGTATTTTCTTGGCACCAGAATCTGGCAAATAGTTCCCTGGGTCCCTTGAGTTAGTGCAGTCTGATATGGGTGTGTTGTGGAGGTAAGGGGTGAAGCAGGCCCTTTCTCAACTTGGGAGACAGCCCCTGGGGAGCCTGGAGGGAGCAGGGATGTAGAATGACACGCCAGCACGCGCTGCTATTCCTGTTGGAGACCCCAGTCATTAGTGTGTGGGGAAGGATGTCTTTAAATTGCTGTGTGATTTGAGTCGTGGCAACTGTCGGACCACAGGTCTATTATGTGTCCCCTCTGGATGAACAAAAACTTTTTTTTTTTTTTTTGAGTCATGAGTACTTCATTATCCCAATTATCCCAATCTAGGATTCCAGCCATTTAGGCAGTTAAGGCTGCGGTCTATAATTTGGCATAGCTGGAAAATACTTCGTGGCTTATTATCTTAGCTTTATTGAGTCTCAAGTGCTCCCGGATCTCCAAGGCATCTTAAATGGCCCAGAAAAGCTTCCAGTGGTTATAATGGGACTGTTCCTCTGTTCGTTGACTTGGTGGTAACCAAATGTCCTGGATATTCATTTTGTTCAAGGCACTGTCACCGCATTGCTGTGAGCTCAGCAGAAGCCAGCTGAGTTGCCATTATACCCAGATGATGAGTTGCCAGCATCTATGATGCAGAGGCGAGGGAGCAGCCTCTCCACTGGTTTAGGGGCGGGGGGAGAAGGTTCTGTGGAATAACATTGCATTCGTGATACGGAAAAGCAGGCAAGCTTGGTGGTGTGCTTTTCCATTTAGAAGATATTCCATTTAGGTGATGAGAATCAGAGTGGTGATTAGGATTGCTGTGGGAATGGGGATGGGAATAGGACAGATAGAATTTATAAGAAGTGTCACCAAGAGGTACTGACAGGTTAGGTTAGGCTGTACTGTGAGATGTCATTTATGGACTGAAACGACACTGAGATCTGGAGATTGGCAGTCATAGTGGGATCCTGACTGAAGGCAGATAATTAAGTCTGCCAAAGAGCATCTTGTTATTTATTGCGTGTAGATTTTTGAACAGAAAATAGAGCATTCACTTGATTGTCGATTTAAAAAGAAATAAGTGTGTGCTTTCGTTACTGGGTTTTACACAGTTTCACACTTCTTCGAACATTACGCCTCCTAAATTTTCAATTTCACGAGCTGTTTCAGTAGTCTATCAAGTGATCAGCCCTGAGCCTAACTTCCATCTCTGTCGCTGTCCTCGTTTTCTGTGCTAGGACGAAGTACCACAAACTTCGTGGCTTGACAACCTCACAGATACGCTGTCTTATACTGCTGAAGGTAGGAATTCAGTGTGAGTCTCACTGGGCTCAAAGTCAAAGGTCAGCAGGTCTGGGCTCCATTCTGTAAGTTCTAGAGGAAAGCCCATTTCCTCACCTTTTTCAGCTCTCACAGTGCCTGCATTCTTTTGCTTATGCCACTCTAACCGCCTTCAAGGTCAGCAGTGCCAGCTTGAACCCTTGCCATGTTGCAGCCCCCGGATGTACCTTTTTTTTTTTTTTTTTTTTTTTTTTTGAGATAGGGTTTCACTCTAGTGCAGGTTGACCTGGAATCCCTATGTAGTCTCAGGGTGGCCTCGAACTCACGGCTATCCTCCAACCTCTGACTCCCAAGTGCTGGGATTAAAGGTGTGCACCACCACTCCTGGCTGACTTAACTTTGCTTTTATCACCTCTCCATCTCTGACTTTCTGTTCTCTCTCTCTCTCTCTCTCTCTCTTTTTTGATTATACTGGGCTCCAGGAGACTCTCCCCATAGTCCTTTTTGCCATGTAAGGTTACACAGTCATGGGTTCTGGGTTTAAGTCATTAAGGGCTATGTATATTACGTCTTCCAATGAATGCCACAGATAGAGCATGTTGGCATCGTTGGCAGTGACTAGAGTGCAGATGTCTTTCTTGTTCCATGGCCTGAGCAGCCCATATATGACATCCTTAGGATCTTGCTGACAAGTGGACTGTTGGGGGTCACAACTGTCATTAAAACAGACCCGCTAGATTAGTTTCACATGTCACATAATTAATTCAAAATAACATGACATATATAAGATTTCATTCTTTAAATCTAAGAGGGAGGTCTGATGTCTTTTGAAAAAAATACAATCTAAGCTTTGAGAGAATCCCAACAAGCATATTTGTCACAGTGATGGTTGCCTTGCCATCTTTTCCTAGTTAGTGAAAAAGGAAATGTAATTGTGATAGAGTTTACTCTATGATCACTAAGAAATGACCTTGACAAGGTATTTTAACACATGTTTTTCTAAAACAGATAAAAAGCAATTTTACCCTCAAGCATACTTTTTAAGGTTTTAATGTTTTTCTGACTTTTTTTGAATCAATGAGATTGAGGAGAGAAGGCAATTCTTATAACAAGCCATTCTTATTTGTAGGAGCAGAAAAGCAATTTTCCAATAGTTCCATGTATTTGAAATTGAATAAACCATTCACTGTGGATTTCAGTCCCCTATGACCCCTCTAAGTCTGTGACTTTGGTTGTGTTTTTGTTCAAATTGAGTCTAATGGTTGATGCTGTCAATGCTGCTAGTCCATCAACATTCTTTTAAAAAAATACATATTTTATTTATTTGAGGGGGGGCAGATAGAGAGAATGGGTATGCCAGAGCCTCCAGTCACTGCAAACAAACTCCAGACGCATGTGCCACCATGTGTATCTGGCTTACACGGGTCCTGAGGAATTGGGTCCTTAGGCTTTGCAGGCAAGCACCTTAACCGCTAAGCCATTCCTGCAGCCCCAACATTCTTTTAAGAACACTGCAGGGCCAGAGAGATGGCTCTGTGGTTGAATGCACTTGCTTGCAATGTCTGATGGCCCAGGTTCGATTCCCCAATACCCATGAAAAAAGCCAGATACACAAAATGGTGCATGCACCTGAAATTTGTTGGCAGACGCTGGAGGCTCTGGCTTGCTCTCCCTCTTTCTCTTAGATAAATAAATAAATATTAAAAATAAAAACACTGCAATTGCATTGTTTACAACTTTGACCTTTGTTTCTTGCAGAAGATTTGAGGTTGAGAATTGTATGTAGGGAAATCTAAATCTCCAGTGCCTTAGGCATGTACTAAACTCTGTGTGTTCTTTTCCTGTAAAATAAAAGAGTTATTTGTAGGAAGAGCTCTAAAAGGATGCTATCATAAGTCAATAATGTCATTATGTTATTGGAAAAATTAAGCTAGCTATATAAATGTAATATTTGGAGAAAACATTAAAGTTTATATGCTCCTTAGATTAAAAATATATTTCATTTGCTTATGACTCTGTCGTGATTTGGAAGTGAAATCTCCCCCATAGCCTCATGTGTTTGTGGTTGAGCCTCATACTCAATCCCCAGCAGGAAAAGCCTTTGGGAACCTTGGTGGAGGAGGTGTGTCACTGGGTGTGGGCCTTGAGGTTTATTAGTCCAGCCTTAAAATGATGTTTCTTAGCTACCTCAATCTTGCTGCTACCTCTCTGCTCATGTAACAAGATGTGATGACCAGCCTCTGCTCTGTCATACTATTCTTGACATTATGAAACTTCCCCTAGAAACTATAAATCTAAGATTAAACCCTTTGGTCCCAGAAGTTGATTCTGATGGGGTGTTTTTCTTCCAGCAATGAGAAGGTAACTACTTTAGACCAGAAGGATAATCTTTGATTAAGAGCACAGGCTCTGGGCTGACTTCCTAGGCTAAAAATCTTGGTTCTGCCCCTTCCAAGATCCATGCTCTTGGGCAGGTTTCTTCACCTTACTTTGTTTCACTTTTTTTCATCGGTAAAATGAAGGAGAGGATGAGATGAGTTTACATACATAAAATATTTGGAGAAATTGCTCATCTTCAGTAAGTAAATTAAAGTATGTGCTATGAAGATTACTATTATTATTTATTTGTATTTGTATTATTATTTATTTGTATTATAAAACTTTATAGCAAAATCTTCATTAAGTAATAATTATTGAATACCTACAAAGTATCAGTCTTATTTATTTATTTAAGAGAGAGAGAATGGGCCCACCAGGACCTCTAGCCACTGCAAGCGAACTCCAGGTGCATGCACCACCTTGTGCATCTGGCTTATGTGGGTCCTGGGAAATTGAACCTGGGTCCTTAGGCTTCACAGGCAAATAAGTGTCTTAAGTGCTAAGCCATCTCTCCAGCCCAAAGAAATTATTTATTTATTTATTTGAGAGAAAAAAATAGAATCAGCCCTATTTTATGGCTTACAAAACATTAGATTAATCATGTCAACAGTAAAAACAATTTAATGTTACAATAATGCTTCTTAACCGGTCATATATTGTGGTTAATGTTTTATGAGTGGTCTACTTAAATAAACGAATTGAAAACAAAGTCACCTCTTCCTTAAAAATTAGCAGATGCTATTTATTTGGGAAGGATTAAGCAGGAATTATGCAAAATATACATCTTCTACTAGGAACACACACTTCCTTAGGGAAGTGGGAAATTTATTTACATAGAGATGTGCCCATCATCCGGTTGAGAGTGTCTAGGAACAACATGGAACATTCTGGTCTAAGCTTGGGATTCATGGATTGGTAATTTTAGTGTAAGATCAGGCTGGCAGTGTTACTCCAGGGGTTAGCTCATGTGCCTCCCTAAAATAGATGTCCTCATAAAGTGACTTAGTGACTTGTACAAAGAGCAAAAATATGCTAGAAATAGGATCATAGCTAAAAGTTTCTTGCCAACTAGTGGTAAGAAGGTCAAATTTTGTCTGCAACCCCGAGATGTGTGCTTTAAATGCTACTTTCCATTACTTTTGCATTTTAACATTTATTAATTTACAAGTGAAGAGCATTCTGGAAACTGATAGAACCAGTACAGATTCCATTCCATTTATCGCTGCAAAGATGACTGTCCCCAGGATTTTCGTGGGTGTTTTTTTTTCTTTTGCCTTTGTTTTTTTAAACTTTTAATCCTGCTATTTATTTGTTTATTTGAACTGCACATGACATTCCCACATGTGTGTGTGGGGGGGGTGGGGGGACAATGCTGGCGTCTCTTACTGCTGCAGACCAGTGCCAGACTCATGTGCCAGTCTTCAAGTGCAGCTTTATGTGGGTGGTGGGGGAACTGGACACAGATGAGTAGATTTTATAAGCCAGCACTGCTGAGCCATCTCCTCTCACCTCTGTTTGTTTGATTTTTTTTTTTTTTTTGCTATGTAGCCCAACATAGGTTTGAACTCATAATCCTTCTGCTTTATCTTCCTAGGTTCTGAGATTACAGGTGTGTACCATCGTGCACAGCCGTTACGTTCTTTGACATTTATGGGGCACTGGCTCATAAGGTGTTGGGTGACTGAACTGAAACGTAACCATTGCCCTAGGATATAGAGCTGTGACATTCCTGTTAATGAGGCAATAGAGTTAGCCTAAGAGTCCTCCCACTCTTAGACTATTGGATGAAAAAGTTGTTAGGAGTTTACCTGAGGCTGTTAAGTAAAAATATTGTTTTCGAAGTTTAAGTAATTTCACAATGTGCCACCTAAAGAGTCAGCTCTTCTTAGGGGTAGAGACATGGTAAAAACTTGCATGCCATACCCAGTCTCACAGATACAAAGTGCTATGCACTACACTTAAAACATGAACAGTTAATTGCCCTACATAAGGTTGTGATATCTGAAGCATCTTGTCTGTGAAGAGTGAAAGAAAATAAGCAAGACTCTTAAAAGACAATCTTGCTTTAGGCTAGTAAGAAAGGTCTAGAGGCAGATGGTAACAGTTGAATCATGCTGTGGTTGTACTTAAATCACATGTATATTTTGTCACAATAAATAATATCAAGGCAGACGTGGTGGCACACATCTGTCGTCCCAGCACTTTGGAGGCTGAAGTAGTAAGGCTCTGAGATCCAGACCAGCCCGAGCTATATGGTGAAGTCCTGTCTCAATGAAAACTACAAACACAGAACAAACAAAATTCCACCATCTGGTTTCATCACTGTTGCATAAAAGAAAGGAATGTTTGCATACCAAAAATGAAGGATAGAAAAGAGAGAAGAGGGCTGGAGAGATGGCTCAGTGGTTAAGGTGCTTACTTACAAAGCCTAATGACCCGGGCTCCACTCCCCATTGCCAACATAGAGCCAGATGCACAGGGTGGCACATGCTTCTGCAGTTTGTTTACAATGGCAGGAGGTCCAGGTGTGCCCATTTTCTTTGTCTCTCCTCTCTCTGTGCTTTCAAATAAATAACTAAATAAATAAGTAAATAAATAAAATTATTTAAAAAAAGAAAAGAGAGATGAAAGAAGAAAAGGAAAGAAGGAGAGGGGGAGGAAGGAGAGAACTAATCTCAGATTCAAGGACATGCCTTTAAAGTCATTAAGTGTATCCTAATGAAAATGATCGATTTAGTGCCCTTTGCTCATTCTGTCAGACTGGATCAGCACTGATTTGCTCACAGCCACACACCACCATTGGGACACCAGTACTGTACTATTCTTCTGTGTCACAAGTGGAAGAATTTAGGTGCAGAGACTTGGAGTCCCACGCCTGGTTCTGCCAGTTCCCGATCCTCAAGCATATCCTCTGGGCTGTGCCAGTTACAGTCTGCATTGCTTTGGGTTCCAGATTAGCTGTCTTTTGTGAATCCCCTTCGGTGTTCCACGCATGTGGAATATCTCCTGTTTTCATTTAGCAGACCTTTGTGGAGTACTTCCTAGGAGCAAGGCCCTCACCTACTTGCTTTCCAAATAATAACTCATACAGTTCTCAAGAATCCTATAAGATCAGTACAGCCTGTGATCCCCAATTTCCAAGTCAAGAACGAGAATCTCAGGCAGCTTAAGTACTTGCTTGGAGTTAGAAGCTGGTGAGTGCTGGACACAAATTCACCTTTTCACTTGTTGTCATGTGCAAAGTCAGTTACCTACCCCATTCATAAATAACGGGTGTAAAACTAGTGAACACATTTGATAGCCCTTTAATTTAACCTTGGGCCAAGTACCATAGACATGCATTTTAAAACTCTACCTTGTGTATGAGCATATTGTGGGATTTTTATTGAAACCAACTGTTGATGTGTATTCATTTTCTTTAGCTCTTAAAAAGTCCGTAAACTGAACACGTTGCTTCTGGGTGTAATTTATGTGCCTTTGTGTAAACTCGTTTGGATCTTGGGGCGGCGCAAGTTTAAAATGGAGCCGAGAGAGACAGAAAATAAACTGGTCCCCATGGAATAAAATGACTATGTATAGCTCTCTGGGATCTTCACTGCCCAGGTGGGTGACATGGTGATAGAGAAGTGACTGATGGCATCAGGGCTGCCTCTTTATGAGTTGGGAGCAAACTTGCAGTGATTGAGTGAGTTTGGGGAGGATATTTCCGGAACAAAATTCAAGGTCATCCTGTACTGGAAAGTTGAATTACAAAAAAAAAAAAAAACAAAAAACAAACTCAAAGATATCCGTCTTATATACTGTCTTGTGTCTGTTGGGATACCTAGTGGAGAAATGTAATCTGTTTGTGTTGGGAATCGGATGAGTTTTTTCTTTGATATTTAGGCAGAGGTTCAAATCTTCTGACGTATTATCTGCTTATTTTATTTGTAAACGTGCTACTTAAAACTTGCAAGCAGTTCAAGTTAGTGTTGTATTCCTGCCTGCCTTTTCTGGGTCATTCCAGAAGGACAGATAGTGGGAAGGGCATTAGAAAGTTTTCCTCTCATCCCTCATTCCAAGCAGGAGGGTGTATAGGATCTCAGGAATCCAACAGCCATGACAGTCACGCTTGGCCCCTCGCACTCCCCTGAAGCCAGCCAGGGTCCTGTCACCTTTGACCTTTGTTTCTTTTAGGATCAAGACCACATTGGTAGATGATAACAAGGAAGTTATTTGCTGTGGTTGTAAAACATTACATTTTTTTAAAATGTGTGCGAATGTGTGTATGTGCATGTGTATGTGGAAGCCAAAGGACAATTTTGGTTCTCAGCAGCTCCCGTCCACCTTTTTTTGAGACAGGGTCTCGCTCATTGGCCTGGAGTACACTGGCTGCTCAGTAAACTCCAGGGATATTCTTGTCTCCACCATCACAGTGCCAGCACCACAAGCACACATCCCTGTGCTTGGCTTTTTTTCTTTTAAAAAAAAACAAAAAAAAAAAAAAAAACGTGTTTTGGGGAATTGAACTCAGGTCCTCATGATTTCATGGCAAGCACTTTACCAACTGAGCTCTCTCTCCAGCTCTATAAACATTTTCTTTAAAACATTGTGGAACCTGTAGTGAAGAACTAAGAGAAAGAAGACATAACCTTTTTTTTTTTTTTTTTTTTTTTTTTTTTTTTTTTGGTTTTTTGAGATAGTGTCTCACTGTAGCTCACACTGAACTGGAATTCACTATGTAGTCTCAGGGTGGCCTTGAACTCTCAGCAATCCTCCTACCTCTGCCTCTCTAGTGCTGGGATTAAAGACATGTGCCACCACGCCCGGCTTCCTTGCCTTTTTTTTTTTTTTTTGTGAGGCAAGTGCAACAGATGACTAGCCTTTTTTACAGTGGAGTGGGGGAGAGAATTGTCGTGTCAGGACCTCCAGCTGCTGTAATCGAGCTGCAGATGTGTGAGCCACCTTGTGCACATGCGCGACCTTGTGCGCTTGCGTCACCTTGAGTGTGTGGCTCATGTGGGGCCTGGAGAGTCAAACATGGGTTCTTAGGCTTCACAGGCAAGTGCTTTAAACACTAAGCCTTTTCTCTAACCCCAACTTTGCCTTTTAAAGAGGATAAACTAGAAAATTCCAGGGAGGAAAAACATATGTCTGAGATGAAAAGAATACCTGTGGTCAAGGAAATTAGATGGGAGACAAATAGGCTATAGATACTTTAGCCTTGCTGGAAAGATTGCCATCCTTCCAGCCGCCCACCTACACACTTCACAGACTTGTCCACTATATGAATGACCAGGTCAGGGAAGTGGAGTGATTGAAATCCAACATGTGTCAGTCTGAATTTTTAGCACACATCTTTGGAACCAGCCATTTCATCAAAAAGGTTAAGGGGGGGGACATTTCTCAAGATCGCCACACAATATCCTGGGCTTGCATAAACCCTGATGGTTTTTAGAGCAAATCCTTTTTCTTACCAATAAGAACATTTTATGAAATGGTTGATTTTTCCAGGAGGCAGTTTTTATGTTGACCTTTTCACCAGCTTCTTTTTTCAGTCATAAATCAATGCTATTATTGAAACAATATGGGTGAGAATCTGTCAAATGTAATTTTTCCCCACCTATTGTCTCCTTGGTTTTACATCATTTAATAGCTCAGAACAGACCTGAAAAGAATAGCCTTAACACACGCTAGAGGATAAAAAACTGCCATCGACAGCTGTAAGACTTACTTCATCCTAACAGTGAATGCATTTAAACTAAGAAGGAAAATACTCAGTCTAAGGATAATCTGAATGCCTTGATCAACTTAAAAATGAAACACAATACCTTCCTTTCATTTACTTACATTGTGCAAGAAAACACTAGTAGATAACCTTTGGATTTTCTAGGAAAAAGCAAACCATTTTTTTTTTATTTTGAGAGAGAGAAAGAGAAAAAGAGGGAGAGAGAGAATGGGAGTACCAGGGCTTTCAGCCTCTGTGAATGAACTCCAGACCTGTGCACCTTCTTGCATGCATTTGTGACATTGCATCACTATGTGTCTGACTTACATGGGACCTGGAGATTTAGATAGGAGTTCTTAGGCTTCACAGGCAGGTGCTTTAACCACTAAGCCATCTCTCCATCCCCAAACCCTTTTTAAAAAAATGTATTTATTTATTTGATATATAGAGAGAGACAGAGACAGAGAATGGGTACGTTAGTGCCTCCAGCCGCTTCAAACAAACTCCAGATGCATGTGCCACCTTGTGCTTACATGAGTTCTGGGGAGTTGAACCTGGGTCCTTAGGCTTTGCAGGCAAGCACCTTAACTGCTAAGCCATCTCTCCAGCTCGCAAACCATTTTTTGAGAAGGTATTCTTTTTGGCTGAAACAGCATTATTTCCAATAAGGAAGCTACTCCTTCATTTAGTCCTTGTCCTAGTAAACATTTATGAGGGTGTATTATGAGTCAGACACTGTGCCATGGGCAAGAATTCTTAAATGAGTAAGGTATAGATCCTGCAGTCATGCAGTGTACTGTTCGTTAAAGATAAATTTCATGCAAAGTTCGCTAGTAGAAAAATAGTCATTTAACATGACCTATTAATATGCAAATACCTAAAAATATACAAATAAATCTTTAAGGCAGCAGTATGTTGCCACTGATTTTAAATTCCATCCCAGGAAACCCCAAAGACTTCATTGAATTAAAGAGGAATAAAACATGGTTTATGATTCCTATGAAAGACATAGAGGGTGGTCTGTTTTCTGGTCAAAGAAAGGTGCGGTTGAGTAAGCTTTCTCACAGAGACCGTGTCTTTATCAAACACAACATGTCTCTGGTCCCCTGATATTGAATGTTGGTCTCTGGTTGGTCAGGTCAGCTCTTGTCGTGGCTTGTTAAGTTTAACTGACATAGAAAAGACTGCAAAAGCCATCACTTTTCTTATCTGCCTTATGGGTGCCCTGCGTCTCTCTGGCACCCTGAGAATATTGGCCAAACCACCTGTTAAAATGTGGAGTGCTTTTGTGTTTTCTAAGCCGACGCTTGCTTGATTTATCTCAGAGCCTTTAAGCACTGACATTTATGTGAAAATTAGGGAGTGTGTGGGGTAGGAAGTTCAGAGCAATCGGCTGTCCTTGAAAAATATTTTTCCTTTTCAATTTTGTGGCTGTTTTTAAAAGGGGATGTTAGGATCTTTGGCTGGCTTAAAGATCCTTTCATGGTAGCATACACTTCGATGCAATGCAGTTAGAAGAAACCACCTTTGGTGGTATCTGGCCAATGACTTATTAAGTGAACAGTGCCCGTGAGCGGGTTTGAATTGCATTGACTGAAAACAAGATGCTGGGGAGTTTCATTTTCCTCTTTCACTTGGCCAATCAGAGTCCATGATGTTTTGTGGCAAGCAAGAAACTTCCCCAGACACACAGGCAGGGAACATCTGCCTGACAGCACACTCCATCCTTACAGCTATGGGGCTCCAGCTCTTGCCAAGAGCCCATGCTAATGCGGTGTTCATGGAAATTGCTTCTTCTGAGTCATGACTTTCCCTTCTTAGCTATCGTTGTTATTGGTACTGTAATGACTTGGCAGCAAGTCGTCGGTTTTCTTATGTCTGGCTCATGTTCGTCTGCGTTAACTCCATCTCACACAAACCCAAACAAACACCAGTTTCATAGGGCCTACTTGGCATCTGGCCTTAGGACATAACTCTGTATGTGTTTGCCATAACGGCCCAAATCCTCTATTAAAATGTGCGGTGAAGATGGTCCGTCTTAAATTGTTACTAGTATTGAAGTGTTTGCACACCCTGAGGAGTCATCGCCAAGTTTACCTCCAGAGGAATTACCTGGGGAGCTTGAAAGTACAGATTCTACTTGTTAAAGCTTTTGTTTTGACAAAGGGTCCTGGGCTAGGGTCCCACAGACCAGACCAACTAGAATGGAGTCCTTCCTAGTAAGTGCCACATAATCAGACTGAACTTTTCCATGGGGTTGGTGTTGTTTTTTTAAAGCTCAGCAGATCCCTGTCAATGTGAGTCAGCGAAAGAAGGAAGCCTCCTCATGGTTCAAAGGAATGTAACCTTGACATGACTGATGTACTTCCTGTCCCGCTTCTGCTTTTTTTTTTTTTTTTTTTTTTTTTTTGTCTACTGTTGATGACAAAAACACAGCTCTCACCTCAAAGGACACAAGAGACAGTTTATTCTGGAGCCAAATACGAGTGACCACGGCCCAGGAGCACAGATTTAGGTTACCCCAAATTCCACGTTCCAACATGGTAATGGTTTTATGAAGTTTTCATAGAAACAGAACAAAGAAAGTCACGAACTGTGGCCTTTTTCAAAGGCATCACTGGAAACCTCAGGTGGGCCGGTTACAGCAAATGAGGGAAGTCTCTCTTAGAGGCTTCAGGTGAAGATGTGTTCTGATGACATTCTTCCCCCAGAGGCTGATGGGAGTTAGTCTGTGAGTATCTTCTAGAAGGTTTTTTTTTTTACCTGATAGCACAAGGATGTTAGATCAGACACAGAGGTTGCCAGTGGATAGCTTACTATAAAAGGACTAAAGATAGCCACGTGCTTTGGCTGTGGACCTGTAACATTTCCATCTCTCCACAATCTCAGGTCCAACCAGTCAGTCCGCCTCATAGATGCTTGAAGTAGGTGCAGCTGCTTTTGGGATCTCTTGTTCCCAGTAACAAGCCAGTCTCCTCTGCTCAGCTCATGGGAACACTTGTCCCCTTTCATAGAATGAGATGGCAAAAGAAGCACTTACATTTGTTGTGGGTTTGTCTCTGGACGAGAGTTGATAGATCTGCAGTGGGACCCGGGGCTGCTTTTCTGACGAGTGAGTTGTCACGGTTAGTCGAAACAACACCCATAGAGCTCTACCTGTGATTTTCAAAGCATGCTGAGAGGTATTGAGTCACCTGGAAGAATTTTAAATTGCCTCGGCTCTCAGTTCCCGTCTGAGACAAACGCTGGCCTCTCTGGGGAGGAGCTCAGGTGTGGAGTTGTTGAAGTTCTGCTGGCAGGAAGACGAGCCTGAGAACAAGCAACCAGAAACCTCCCCTGACACCCCCCGCCCCCGTGGGGGTCTTGGCGAATAACTTGCCATAGGTTCCCATCGCCGGTGAGTGGTAGAGTGGAGATATAGCTGGGTTCCAACACCACGCTGGGAGCATTTTTCATGATGTTTCTCTCCTCTCTGATCCCAGTTTGAGGCAAAATCCCTTGCATTAGGTATTGAAGGAACACTGAGGAGAGTCCACAGGACACAGGCACTGACTGGGTTTACCATGCAGACGGCATCACTGGTAGGGTGGTTGCTGGACTGTTGGGGACACCTAAGGGACATCAGGAAGAGACATTTCAGAATGAATCCAAAGGAAGATGTCTTCCCAGCCTTCCAGATGCTGTGATGACCCTGGGCTGGGAACGAGGAGCCAGCAGTATGAAATGGGTATCATGAGCACAGTGAGAGAAACAGACAAACACATGTATGTCTTTCCACAATGTCAGAACTTTTTGAATAACAATGCATTCACAAGGTATGGTGATTTCAGTGGCAATAACTTGCTAGATACTCTCACTTTTCTTGATAGCCCTGGTGGATACAAACACAGACTCCTTTATTCTAATTTTAATTACTAATCGTGACGCTCAAGCCATGCATTTTACATAGCTCTCTATCCGTGCAGGTATGTAGGTTACAGAACTACTGCAAAGCATTTCAAACAGGCATGAGAGACCAGAGCTGGGAAACTGGTAGAAATCTAAGTGTCGGCTGGAGGAGTTGCTGCTGGCCATAGCCGAGCTGCAGGAACATGGTGAAGAGAAGGGCAGGACTGGGTCAGGGGATGGACAGAAAGACAAGAGGGACAAGCAGGTGAATAGGAAGGCAGGAGAGCTGAAACCTTTGAACAGCTGGCACTTCCTTGAGACACACTCCAAGTGGTCAGGTGACAGGTCTGTGGGACCCATCATCATCACAGTGCAGCTGTCCACCTCTTTTTTTTATTTTTTATTTTTATTTTTAGAGAGAGTGAGAGGGAGAGAGGAAGAATTAGCACACCAGGGCCTCAGCCACTGCAGTTGACCTCCAGACGATTGCGCCACCTAGTGGGCATGTATGACCTTGCTCTTGCTTCACCTTTGTGCGTCCGGCTTACGTGGGATCTGGGGAGTCAAACATGGGTCCTTAGGCTTCACAGGCAAGTGCCTTAACTGCTAAGCCATCTCTCCAGACCAGGTGTTCACTTCTTTATAGGATCCAGGTGAGGAAGTTATACCCAGTCCCTGGTCTGATGTGTCTGAAAAGTTCTCAGGTTTGGTTTTCTTGCTAAGACTTTTATATGCCCATGTGCTCTTATAGTCTCAATTCTCCCCAATGCATTTATAGGATGGTATGTTTTCAACTCCTAGGAATAAGACATTTATCAGTCTGTGACACTTCAGTGGTGCCAAACAGATGGTGCCTTTCTTGTGTCCATCCAGGACCAGTTATCTTCACCCTCAAAATGGAGTCAAAGATTACTTGTGAAATGGAGTCCTTCAGGATCAGGCCCAATCTGAAAAGCCACTGTTTTACACAATGTGGAGTCCCTTAGAACAGGGCATAGCCTGATCTCAGCAATGGGGTTTGACTTGTGCACTTGCTGGGATATGTGCTAAGAGGTGTTCCGAAATAATGATTAAAAAAAAAAAAAAAAAACTCTTGGTCATTTTCTGGTAGTTGCATCAAAAAAAAAGTGGGTTCGGGTATAGTTTGGTATAGCATTTGTGAGGCCCTGAGAGTAAAAAAGATGTGCACCGCCCCCTTGTGTGCATGTACAACCTTGCATGCTTGATGCTTGCATAATTGTGTCTCTGGCTTACATGGGACCTGGAGAGTAGAACATGAGTCCTTAGGCTTCATAGGCAAGCACCTTCACCGCTAAGCCATCTCTCCAGCCCAAGAATGTTCTTAAGTGGGGAAAAAGCCAGTTAATTATAATGTGTCATCTTGCTATTTTGTGATGGATTTTTTTAAAAGACCTAGTAAAATTGAAAGTAGAAAAAGTGTACTTCATAACTTGTGAAAAAAATGTTCTTTAAAAACAGAGAAAGATTGTCTTTTCTTTATTGGGTGGATTCATTAAAAATGAAGTTAAAAAAATTCTTATGCTGGCAGTAAGTCGGGTCCCTAAAACAAGCTACCGGTACTGCACTTCTTTACATGATACCCTCTTGGAAGGATCAAGTTCACACTTACGGAAAGAAGGAATTATTGAGATTATCCCTCCCAGGAAGTTCTATTCCTTGGAACTGGTGAGAGGAAAAAAAAAAAACCCATCTCACTATGCTGGCGGATTTGTTTGCTCCTGCTCTATTGTGATTTAGCTAGTATTTGGCAGTTAGCACAGAAAACTTTTGAAGGTTTTGTTTTGTTTTTTCTTTCTTCCTGAGCTTTCGTTTGCCCCAGGACACTCGATTTTTCACCATTTATGTCTGAATAGACAGCAGATTGTGGCTGGCGTTCCCCAGGAGAGCCCACATGAGCTCCGCTGTGTTTCTGTACGAATCTGAACATTTTTGTGAATTATTTATCCCGTTCACCTCAGGCAAATAACAGTCTCCAAGGATAAGCGTTGACTTCCTTTGTAAGAGCAGGGAATGAATTGCGAGTCTTTCCAACATCTTCCTGGGGATGTACGAAGCCTGTCATTAGGATACAGAAAAATGCTAGTGAGAGTGAGGATCGGTTCTAATTGCTTTCTGAGGGTGGAGGAAGTGAAACTTCAGTTGATTGATTGATTGATTTTGTGCTTCTTATTGGAAGGAAAGTCAGACAGTTGTACGGATGTTCCTATTGTGACTGTCTTTGGACAACCACGATTTATCTGACAAGATCTATCTGCCGCAGAGAGCTTGGGAAAATAATGGCTTGGTGGTTTCAGACAAGGGCATAAAAGAAAGACAGAGAGGGATCTCAGCAGGTGTGTGTGTAGGTGGGGGGGGGGTTGGTGGCTGTTGTTGACTTTGCTGAGGAAGTTGGGGTGCAGTGTTTGGAGGGTGCTAAAACAGGTAGGGAAGTATGTGTGAAATCTTCCCCCTCCCCATCCCTTTGTCTGTGGTTATCTAAGCAAAGTGAGAGCACTGGTTAAACCATGTACTTCTTTATTTTCCTGGAGTATTTGAAATGTTTAAAGAGTGTCAGCCATTTCCTCAGAAGGCCTGTGCTTGCCCTTAATCTTAACTCAGGCCCCCAGAGGCAGCACACACCACGTGTATTTTAAGAGGTTTCTTATGACAGGGCTGGTCTGTGGTGCGCCTGGGGAGTAGCACTTAGTGGGTTTACAAACCACTCTGTTGCGGCGATGACATCCTCAGTGTGGTTCTGGAAGCTAAATAAAACACAGGAAAGAGATATTAAATGAAGTGAAGAACACACCTATGTAATTATTGCCAGAAATGAAAACTTGAAACCCTATATTTGAGTGTGGTACAGGCACCAGAAGATTCCTGTAGATATACAAACATCATTTCCCAGATTGACATTTCAGAAAGGCAATGGCTTTCAAGCGTCTTTTTTAGATTCAGTGTTTTGACTGACCACCTGGGAAGCAAAGCAACAGTGAGTGCCACAGTCCCTCCTTAATGACTCCATCAACCCCTCACGTGACATTGCAGACAGCTGGGGCCATCCCAATGTCACTTATTCTCTACAAGGGGACTATACACCCACTTGGAAGAAACTCGGTGCCTCTGTGAAATTGTTTTGTGATTTAAAGCATCGATCTTTTTAACCCTTTTGAAAATAAGATTTTCTTTTCAAAAGCACCACCAGTTTGGCCAGAGAACTCCAGGCTTTTCCTCCTGTTGAGATTAGAGGTGTGCACAACCACACCTGGTATTTTACATGCGTGGCAACCACGTGGCAACACTTTACCAACTGAGCTATCTCTCCCACCCTCACTTTTGGAAAATTATGGTTTTTCAAACATAGTGTGTTTTATTTTATTATTTTTAATGTTTTCATTTTATTGTTTGTGAGAAGAGAGAGACATGGGCTCGCCAGAGTCTCTTGCCCCTGCGAAACAAACTCCAGGTGCACGTGCCACTTTGTGTGTCTAGCTTTATGTGGGTGGTTCAGTCAGTAGTATTATAGTTGAGGTCAACACACCTGTCTTCCTTGGGCTACACACTAACTTGGGTTTTTTTTTTTTTTTGGATTTTTTTCTGTAACCATGTCTGTGAGAAGTGAGGTCAAGTTTTTCAGGCCTCTGTTGTTTACTTCCTGTTTGGGCTATAACACGTGTGTGCACACAGATTATCTTGGTTGATCCTGAAGATAACTTGCTTTAGGCATTTTACAAGTGAGGAAATTGAAGCTCTGTGAGATGAGAGAGTGTTCAGAAGACTGTTAGGTTGTTGTGAGCAGGTTTGAGACCACCTCTGTCTACCTAAAACCGTGTCATCTCACTGGCTCTGACCAATGCAAGTGGCCCTAGCAAATTCAGATACTTATATTGTAATGCCCAGTTCACGGCGCCCCCAGTGCCCGCCAAGGAAGACCAAACACGTATGCAAATGCAAAGAGCTTTACTCGGGCTTAAGCTTGGTCTCTTGCCTTCACCAACGCAGTGGATCTATGCAAGAGCCTGGAAAATCAGAATGGCAGACTTTTTATTGAGGTTTGAGCAAGGGGGAGGGGACCATCACCTACGCAACTACATGACTGGCTAATTTGAACATTAACTGTACTTGGGGGTTCTTGATTGGTCTTAGGATTTTGTCGGGCTAGGTCTAGGGGAATTTCAAACTTAATTGGCTTAGAAAGCGGTGGTTACATTTGAACAGGTTGGCGCGCTCGGTTACATTCATTTGATTGGTTGACATTTACAAAACTCTGAGATGGTGGATCTTATTGGGCCATCTGGCCCAGGACCGCAAGAATGTTGAGTCATGCTCACACAGCAAGTTTATGGTTTTTCCTGGTACTGCTTGTTCTTCCCTTGATTCTGGGAACTCGCCACTTCAGAGTGACTGAGGCCTGTCATGGTGCTGCTCTGGCCTGGGTCTTTCAATATTATTTTTAATGTATTTATTTATTTTGCAGGCACAGAGGGCGAGGGAGATAGAGAATGGATGTGCCAGGGCTTCTTGCCAATGCAGACAAACTCCAGCTGCATGTGTCATTTTGTGCATCTGGCTTTACATGGGTACTGGGGAATCGAATCTAGGCTTTTAGAGTTTTCAAGCAAGTGTCTTTAACTGTTGAGCCACCTCTTCATCCTCTACTTTTATAATTTGGCTAGGTTTTCCAGATAGCTGAAGTGAACCACACTTCTAGTGTGACCCACGCGTTTATGGCTTCTCTCATTTATGGTGCCTAGCATGGTGCTCTGTATGTAAATACTGATCAGTGAGTATCTGCTGAGTTAATTTTCTCAGCTCCTGTGAGCCCCATGAGTATTGCCTGCCATTAAAAGGCTCTCAGATAGCCGGGTGTGCTCAGCACTTTCGAGGCAGAGGTAGGAGGAATGCTGTGAGTTTGAGGCCACTCTGAGATTGCACAGTGAATTCCAGGTTAGCTCAGACTAGAGCAAGACCCTACCTTTAAAATCAGTCCACCCCCAAAAAGTGGGAGGGTGGGGGAGGCTCAGAGAATACATTTTGGTTAAATAGGTGGAGGGTTAGGTATCTGCACCCTTTTGTCCACCTGGTGATAATCCTATTTAAAAAACTATATTTTTATGGTGGGCGTGGTGGCGCACTCCTTTACTCTCAGCACTTGGGAGGCAGAGGTAGGAGGATCACCCCACCATGAGTTTGAGGACACCCTGAGACTACATAGTGAATTCCAGGTCAGCCTGAGCTAGAGTGAAATCCTACCTCAACCCCCTGCCCCCCACAAAAAAATTATTTATTTGAGCCGGGCGTGGTGGCGCACGCCTTTAATCCCAGCACTCGGGAGGCACAGGTAGGAGGATCGCCGTGAGTTCGAGGCCACCCTGAGACTACATAGTGAATTCCAGGTCAGCCTGTACCAGAGTGAAACCCTACCTCGAAAAACCAAAAAAAAAAAAAAAAAAAATTATTTATTTGAGAGAGAGAATGGCACGCCAGGGCCTCCAGCCACTGCAAACAAACTCCAGATGCATGCGCCACTTTGGGCATCTGGCTTACATGTGTGTTGGGGAATTGAACCTGGTTCCTCCGTGATAATCCTGTTTTAAGTACTAGTTTAAATCCTCATTTCCTTTTAGGTAGCTTTCTCTGGCCCACTTGGCCATTGAAGTAGAATTACTTGCACATCTGTGCGTGACTTAAAAACCCTTTGTTTTAAAAAATGTACAAACTCCCTTCAACTTACATTTCTCTCATATTGTTGACTATCATATCAATAGATATTTAGGCATTCTAATGTATTTGGTAGCTATTCTAAGAGACTATAAGAAACACTTTATATGATCACCAGATATTTTATTGCCATATCTGTGTAGATTCTCTAAACTTGTGTGATTTATAAAGAATTCTTTCAGTACATCTGAATTTTAACTCTAAAAAGCACTTTGTGTATACTTTCATGCTTTTTTAAAAGTTAGAAGAAGAATAACTTTCCCCCTTTGAGTGCCCTGTCATGCATTAAGCTTAATTTTCTATAGAGATTGTCCCTTTTTTCATTCTCCGAGCAGTCCTGGGAAGTGGATCCAGTTGTCCTGAGTGGAGAAAGAGCATCTCAGTGGTAAGAAGGCACTTACGCGAAGTGAGGTCACGCAACCAGTGAACTTTTGGAGACCAGGTCTAATGGACTCCTCATGCCTGTGCTTTCACTGTGTTCTTTTTGTTTTAATATTTTTATTTTATTTATTTATTTGAGAGAGGGAAAGAGGGAGAGAGAGAGGTGGGGGAGAGAAGGGGTGCACCAGGGCTTCCAGCCACTGCAAACAAACTCCAGATGCATGCACCACCTTGTGCATCTGGCTTACATGGGTCCTGGGGAATCGAACTGGGGTCCTTTGGCTTTGCAGGCAAACGCCTTAACTGCTCAGCCATCTCTCCAGCCCCTCACTGTGTTCTTTTAGAAAAGGGGCTGGAGAGATGGCTGAGCAGTTAAGGCTCTTGCCTGTGAAGCCTAAGGACTCATGTTCGACTCTCCAGGTCCCATGTAAGCCAGATGCACAGTGATACACATGTGCACAAGGGGGCATGTGCATCTGGAGTTCGATTGAAGTGGCTGGAGGTTCTGGCACACCAATTCTCTCTTTCTCTCTGTCTCACACTCTCTTGCATTAAAAAAAAAGGCAATCCCTTTAATCCCAGCACTTGGGTGGTATAGGTAGGAGTTCAAGACCACCCTGAGACTACATAGTGAATTCCAGGTCAACCTGAGCTAGAGTGAAACCCTACCTCGAAAAATCAAAAAAAAAAAAAAAAAAAAAAAAGGTTGAGGTAAGTGTTCATATTGTCCGTGTATGCTTATGATAAGGCTTGACAGATAAATGCACGCATCCACTTAACTGTTAACCCAAACAGATCTAGGGTATTTCCCCCACCTGGCAAGGTTCCTCCTGGCCCTTTCCCATCAGTCTAGCCACTCTGGATTAGAACTGTTGGCTCCTAAACTTGATAAACTTGGACTCTGGAGTATGTATGTCTCCTGCTTCTTTAACTCATAGTATTGTTTTTATATGTAATAGTTTATGCCACATTACTAGTTCATTGATTCCTATGCAGCATTCCATTCATTTCATGACAGTGTGTTCAGGAACCATTCTTCTTCTCATGGACAGTTGGGCTCTTTGTAGTTTGGGGCTGTTGTGGACAAGGCTACTGAGAACATTTGTGTGCACGTGTCTTCCTTTTTCCTGGGTAAATACCTAAGCGTGTACTCACCGGCTCATGGCTTAGAAGCATGTGTCATCTTATAAGGAATTGCCAGTTTTCCAAAGTGTCAGTATTGTCTGTCATTTGGTGCTTGTTGAGCTTTTGAAGTGTCGTGTTTCCTTTTCACACATGATGTTTCCCACACTGAGCTTTCCAAGGTCAGGAAATGCAAACACATGTCATTCATTTCTCTATTCATGATTAGCTCAGTGTCTGGCAAAGGGAATATAATGCATATGAAAATATAATTTCAAGAATTGCCAAAAGGGGTTTTGAAGGACCCTCCTAGTATGAGAATCCGGACTGCAGAGTCCTATAGTATACAGGCAGTTTAAACCAAAAAGATCAGGCAGCAGCTTTTCAGAAGGAAGTGATAGATTGGTGCTGCTCAGAGAGGAAACCAGGGTCCAGATAGGAGGCCAGTGGCTCACCTGAGTGACCTGGGCTGGGGAGTCCCACTGTTGGCTAGGAGATTGGGAACCAACTACAGCCTTGTGGAGTAGGAAGTCCCTGGAAGGAGGCCTGGGAAGATGGCTCATCAATTAAATGCTCTTGCTTGCAAAGCCTGACAGCCTGGGTTTGATTCCCCAGTACCCACGTAAAGCCAGATGCACAAAGGGGAGTATGCATCTGGAATCCGTTTGTATTAGCAAGAGGTCATGTCACTTCTGCATCCTCTCTCCCTCTTTCTCCTTTCAAATAAAGAAATAAAAATATTACAGAAATACAGTCCATACAGACCTCAGGGGATACGAGTATCTCAGCTCTTGTTGACCTTGGGCTGACCTTCTTTCAGGGTGATTTTCTTCTTATCTGTAATTGTACAACAATTCCACCACACACCTAATGGCTCTCAACCACACTTATCTGAAAGTCCCTGTGGGTCAGGAGTCTGATCTAACTGAAGCTAAGTCTTTTATCTCCCCATGGCCACCATTTGGATGGGGTTTTGTTGTTGAGGCTGTACTTAGCTAGGGAACGGGGCTACTTCCAGATTCTGAGGGTTGTTAGCAAGACCTAGGTTCAGGTGGGGCTCTGGGCTGAAGGCCTCAATTTCATATTAGTTCTTGGCCGGAGGCCACCCACAGTTACTTGTTGTCATGAATGTATGCGATCCACTTTCTGCCTTGGCATCCATGTTTAAGCCTTGAAGTAAGTTGTTTGCAGTTCCAGTCATACCGTGTCACCTTTGGCCTCATTAAAATGTCCCTTCGTGTGTGGTGGTTTTCAGTATGACCCACCCATCCCTTATACAAGGACATGCATATCAGGAGGCAGGGAGAACTAAGTTATCTTAGAGATTACAGCCCCCAGATGGTTCATAAAAATTATTTTTTAAGAAGTAGAAAATCCACATCTTATGAGGCCAGTAGTTGTTCTGACCCAAAGAGGGTACTCAATTTTTTTTTTAAACTGTTCTGATGAATGGTTTTCAAAGGCTTCAGCTTTACCCAACACAGGGACACTGTTCTGTGTCAATTATCTGCAGTTAATGTCCACTGGTATAGAAGATGGATAGGAAAGCCTGGAGTGATTTGGGGATAAACACTTCTCAGTGGGTTCATTCAGTGTGGATGAATTGAGGCCTTTCTGTACTCCGCTCGTGGACAGAGCTTTGGCTTTGAAATTCGCCATGGAGTAGAGAGATTGGCACAGTAACCTCTAGACCCCAAGTGAGGGAAGCCAAACTTTCTGTGAACAAATTTGCTTATCTGCAATGGAACTATTACCTCGCACAAAACACTGTCAAACCTAAGAGTCATATAAAACCATATTGTCCATATCCTTTTTGGGGGAGAGTCTTCTTAATTAAGAGTCCACCACTTACATGAAAAGCAGAATGGCGTGTTTCACTTGAGCACAGATACCTGGGCGATGATCAGGTTTCCTAAGGAGGGAAGCTGAGCCCTGTCCTCTTCAAGGTTATTCTGTTCATCCTGGGCCGTTAAGTATGTTGCAGGGTGCTCTAAGTGTTTTTAAATTTAAATCCAGTTCAAAGGTTTGTTTTCAGGATTGGGGGAAATATTAGAATCCTTTAATAGTTTAGAACATTCTGAGAAAGTAAATTTTAAAAAGCTTATTTGTTTACAAATTCATCTCCTGAGATTGGAATATAGTTCAGTGTTGGGTTCATGGTTAGCCTTTATCAGCCCTGGGTTTAATTCCAATACTAACAAAGCAAAACAATAAAACACTCCCCTCAACAGATCGTCCTCAGCAACCTGCAAAAACCCCTTTCTTTCAGGATAGAAACTAAACATTTAGGGGCTGGAGAGATGGCTTAGCGGTTAAGGCATTTGCCTGCAAAGCTTAAGGACACAGATTCAATTTGCCAAGACCCTCGTAAGCCAGATGCACAAGGTGGCATATGCGTCTGGAGTTCATTTGCAGTAGCTAGAGGCCCTGGTGCGCCCATTCTCTCTATCTGCCCCCCCTTTGTCTCTCTCTCTGCCTCTAATAATAAATATAACAAATACTTTTTTTTTCTTCGAGGTAGGCTCTTAATCTAGCTCAGCCTGTCCTGGAATTTCCTATGTAGTCTCAAGGTGGCCTTGAACTCAGAGATCCTCCTACCTCTGCCTCCCAGTGCTGGGATTAAAGGCATGTACCACCATACCCAGCTCAAATAAATAAAATATTTTTAAAAAGAAATTAATCACTTTAAATAAATAGAAAAAAGTGTATGTGATGGTTAAGTTTGTGTCAACTTGATTTGTTTAGGAATCCACAGACATTCCTCATAAGTGTGTCACTGAGGTTGCCTCTAGGAAGAATCCTACCTCCAGGGTGAGCCCTTCCCCCAGAGTGGGCGGCCACTCTTGGAGGGAGGGGGCTGGTTGATAAAAAGAAGCTCTGGGAAGAAAGGCTCTCTCTCCTCCCACCTGGCTGCCAGTGCTGCTCACTGTTCTCTGCTTGGTGCTTGCTGCTTGCTGCTTGGTGTTTGCTGCTTTCCAAGGTGGACTGAAGAGCAGCGTCTCTCCAGGACGCCTTCAGGCCTTTAGTGCTGGATTGGGACTGCTGAGGCCTCCAGCCTCGTGGACTGAGCAGCTACCGGGTTCCTTGACTCTCGGGCCTGCAACCTGCTATTGTTGGACTGTTGTAAGCTAATCCAATAAATTCCTTTTTTTTTTTTTTTTTTTTTTTTTGGTTTTTCGAGGTAGGGTTTCACTCTAGCCCAGGCTGACCTGGAATTAACTATGTAATCTCAGAGTGGCCTTGAACTCATGGCAATCCTCCTACCTCTGCCTCCCGAGTGCTGGGATTAAAGGCGTGCGCCACCATGCCCGGCATAAATTCCCTTTTAATACAATTCATTCTATCTGTTCTGTTCCTCTAGAGAACCCTGACTAATACAGTGTATTTTACCTCTGCTGGTTGAGGAGAAATTATTAATGAATGTAAATTAAGAGACGTTTGGAGGCTGCTCTTGTGGCATTTCCAAGTCATTCTAGACCTTTCTCATTGGAGCAACAGCAATAGCAGCATGACGTCTTTTGATGGATACAGACTGAAAACAATCTTATTTTAGATAAAAATAATAATTGTGCCAGTACCATAGGGTTCATCATGTGCCAGACACTGCTTATTTCTATCCAGTGTATACACATGAGTTTGAGGCCATCCTGGAGCTACAGAATGAGCTCCAGATCAGCCTGAGCTGGAATGAGACCCTGCCTTGAAATAAAACCCAGAACAAGGTAATTTTTATAACTGTCTGTTAAGGATAAGTATCTTAAAACATAGAAATGCATATAAACCACACCTGTGCATTTTCCCCCAACCATCTTACTATGCTTTTATTAATGAGTTAGATAAATAGTTGATTCATGCTCACTTTGTATTTATATAAAGTAATATTTTCACTTTTAAAAAATATTTTTATTTATATATTTGAGAGAGAGAGAGAGAGGTAATGGGTACCCCAGGGCCTTCTGCCACTGCAAATGAACTCCAGACACATGCGGCACTTTGTGCATCTGGCTTTCTGTGGGTACTGAGGAACCGAGCCCCGTGCTGTTGGTCTTTGCAAGCAAATGCCTTAATTGCCTAGCCACCTCTCCAGCCCACTTCTTTTCTTCAGGGAAGAGAGTACAGGCTGACCTGGAATTCACTATGTTACCCCAGGCAGCCTTAAACACCCGGCAGTCTTCCTACCTCTGCCTCCTGAGTGCTAGGATTAAAGGCGTGTATGACCACACCTCGCTTCCACTTTTGTTTTTTTATATGCATGTGTGGGCGCATGTGGAGGTCAGAGGACAATGCTGGGTGTTCCTCAGGAACCTTTGATACAGCACCTCCTTTGATCTGGGGCTCACCAGTTAGGCTAGATTAGCTGGCCAGAGAATTCCAGGCTCCTCCTCAGTGTTGAGATTGGAGGTGTGCACCACCACACTTGTCATTTTACACGTGACAACCACTTTACCAACTGAGCTGTCTCCCCAGCCCTCACTTTTGGAAAATTGTGGGTTTTTTTTTTTTTTTTTAACATAGTATGTTTTATTTTATTCAATATTTTTTTTTATCATTTGTGAGAAAAGAGAGACATGGGCTTGCCAGAGCCTCTTGCCACTGCAAACAAAGTCCAGGTACATGTGCCACTTTGTGCATCTAGCTTATGTGGGTCCTGGAGAACTGAACCCAGGCAGTCAGACTTTGCAAGCAAGTAAGTACCTTTAACCACTGAGCAGTCTCCTCAGCCCCCAAATCATGTTTTTTTTTTTTTTTTTACTTTTCTTTTTTTGAGAGAGAGAGACAGAGAGAGAATGGGTGCTGTGGTAGTTTGAGTATATGGCCCCCAATATATTCAGTGTTTTATTAGTTTGTACTTTGCACCTGCACCCACCTGGCTGGAGGAGGTGTTACTGGGCGGTTGCGCCCTAAAGGTGTGGTGGTAGGTTTGAGATTCCAATCTAAAGATATGCAAAGTGTGCCTAGCTGGAGTTCCTGAGGTGTGCTGTGCTGTGTGGCTTTTGGCTTGTGGCTTTTCTTTGTGTTTGGTCCTGTGAGAGCAGGCCAATTTCTTCTGCCATTATGGAACTTCCCCTGGATCTGTAAGCTTCAATAAATATCCCTTCCTCCATAACTGTGCCTGGTCTGTTAGTTCATCTCAGTGAACCTGAAGCTGTCTGCTACAGGTGCGCCAGTGGCCTCTCAGCCACTGTGAACAAACTACAGAAGCATGCGCCCCCTTGTGTGCATGTGCGACGTTGCCTGTCTGTGATGGTGCCAGTATTTGAAGGCCAGCAGTTTATACTAGATGTTCAACTCTTAACTGTCATGCTATGCCTCTTCTTCAAGAATTTTTCTTTCTTTTTTAAAAAAAATATTTTTTAAAAAATATGTTTGGGAGAGAAAAAAAGAGGGAGAGAGAATGGGTATGTCAGGGCCTCTAGCCACTGCAAAAGACTTGATACTTGCACCAACTTGTGCATCTGGCTTTTATGTGGGAATTTTATGTGGGAATTGAACCTAGGTCCTTTGACTTTGCAGGCAAGCACCTTAACCACGAAGCCATCTCTCCAGCCCAGGAATTTGTTTTCTTTAAACATGGATTTAGGCCATAGCCACCCTCTGACCCTACAGAAACTGAATCAACACCAGAGCACAAGAGGAGCCAGTGCTTTCCAGCCTAAGGAAAACAAGTGAATCACAACAGCACACCTGCTCCAGCCTGGCCTTGGCCTCTAGGTTAGGACTTCCCATTTAAGCAAGCCCACACTTCACTGTTTTAAAAGAAAATAAACACCCAGCCAGAGGGGCCTCACCATGATCCTGCAGGGTTCCCGGTGGGATAGAAAGCAACAAAAGCTGAAGTCCTGGATGGGCTCTGTGAACTGACTTCGTTGCCATCCTTGAACTGTGGCCTCCAGGTTGACGTATGGGATCAGAGAGAAGCCAGGATTACGACAGAGACTCAATGAACCATTCCAGAGTTGTGTGATTGTGATGGACTCTTCACTGATACCTGCTCTGAACCCCAGCCCCCTTGCCCCACATAGGACGGGTCTTCCAGCAAAGTTACACGGGCTCAATGATGGCCCCTCTCTCCTCTTGCTGACTTGTGTGGCCTCAGGCTGCAGAGAGAAGCTGTCTGGGAACCCTGAGGTTTTCCTGACACTGACACTCACCGTGCAAGAATGACCTTTAGATGGCATCATGCTGTTCCAGAACTTTTTCCTTGTGAAGCCAGTGGCTCCAGACTCCTGGCCCTTGCCTGGAGAACTTGATGGGAGTGATACCAGGAAGGTAGAGGAAAGAGCAGGCTGCCCGTGTAGACCTTGTTGGTGGGCCTGGCTCCTTCTTCTGGAAGTCTTTGAACAACAGTTATGCTTACAGATAGATTTAGCATTATTTGACCCTGAAACGTACCTTGGGGAGAGTCTAGTCAGCTGCCTCTTTGTATTGCCCTGATTGCTGTCCTTAAAAATATTGCGTGTGCCAGGCGTGGTGGCGCACGCCTTTAATCCCAGCACTCGGGAGGCAGAGGTAGGAGGATCGCCGAGAGTTCAAGGCCACCCTGAGACTACCTAGTTAATTCCAGGTCAGCCTGGACTAGAGTGAGACCCTACCTTGCAAAACCAAAAAAAAACCAAAAAAAAAATATTGTGTGTGTGTGTTTTCACATTTAAAAATTATTTTATTTATTTGAAAGAGAGGAAAGGGAGAGAAAGAGGAGATAAGAGAAAGAGAGGGAATGCATGTGCCACCCTGTGCATCTGGCTTACTGGGGAATGGAACCTGGGTCCTTAGGCTTCACAGACAACCGCCTCAATGGCTAAATCATCTCTGCAGCCCCACGTTCACGTTTGAATTATAGTTTTTTTTAAGTAGACAAATCATTCTCATTATGTAAGCAACATAGACATTGCAAAAAATAATCAAGGAAGATTTCCTAAAATTCAGTCATTCGTAGATATTGCTATATTTACTAAAAAAAGGAGCATTACCATTTAAGAGCTCTTTCATGCCAGTCTGCATGTATGCATATATGCCTGTGTGCACACCTAGTTATATGAGAATCTAACTATACCAAAGAGGCTGTTGATCAACTTCCACTCAGCGAGGAGAACTTTCACGGGTAATAAATGCTGATCCACATCATCATTCTAGTCAGCAGACCTGTGACACTGTGACTTGGGCCTTCCTGGAGTGAGAAGATGGCCATTCATAGCATGATCAGGTACCTAGGTTTGGACCCACTTTTTGGACACTTTCATATATGTGTACGATATATTTTGATTCCATTTCCACCCATCTACTCTCTTCCCCTTCCCCTCCCACTAAGACCCTTTTTCTTCCCGAGAGATCCCTACCCTGTTTCCATACCTTGTCTATTATTTTTGACCCACTGAGTTAAATTAGGGCTGCTTGCTTAATCATGGCTATTTATTGGAGGGTGGGCAATCTTCCTGTGGCTGTTACCCCTAAAGGACACGAGTTTCCTTCCCCCAGCGATCATGTTTCCATTAAGTTCTCTGGAAGGTGTTGGGGGGGGGTGGCTAACCCTTATCTCTGATGCAGTGTTGCCAGGCTCCATCATGTGTAGAAAAGCCCTTGTGCTCTGAGTCCTTTGTGCTGTGAGTCCCTTGTAGAGTGTAGCTGACTTGTACCCGCAAGACAGCTGTTCTTCCTGAGTCTGAAAACTGCACATGGAAATAAAGTTGTATGCATGCATGAAAACAATGAAGTGGCAAGGAGCCCAAGCTGGGGGCAGCTACACTCAGAGGACAGCAAGGATGAAACGGAAGTGGTTGGTGCACCCTGAGAGGCTGTTGTCCCTGAGCTGCCCTGGATAAGGCCATGTGAATGAGAACCCCACTGCCTGTGGCTGGGAAAGTTCCAACCAACCGTGACTTTTCACCTTTATTCATACAAGTCTTAGATCCTGGGATGGCCTTGTGTGCTTATTTAATTAGTGGCCAAAGGAATCGAGCAAACTAGCAAATTGATGCTCCCCCCCCAAAGGTTAAAAAAAAAAAAAGTCAGTGATCATTGCAACCTTTCCTTCTAAACATCTTAAACAAAATAGAAAAGATGTTTTTAAACTTAAACTGCAAACCTTGTTGTGAGTCTGTGACAGAAGTTCACGGCTTCTTGAAGAAAGATTCTAAAGGAGAGTTAGGAACATTGCGTAAGATGCTTAGAAACAAACAGACAAAGCCGACTGATTGTCATTTTTTTCCTTTTGGGAAAAAGTGACAGTCATGTAAATAGATAGATTGCATGAATCTATTGAAAACACATGTCCTGTTCAGTTAAATGCTAATCTCTTATTTAGCGTCCCGCTGCCAAGGCCTGTGGAGCATGCCTGTGTCTGAGTGTGTGTTTAAGCTATTCCAGCTCAGGAAGGGAGCATACCCTTGTTTATGTTCTGCGGAGGCTCCCATTCTCAAAACATACTGATTTTTAACCCGGAGAATTTACTGAAATATATACTAGTGTGCATCACAATGGAAGCCAAGTCTACTTTTTTCCCCCTCCGTCTATTTGTATGAGGAAATGTTCAGAGCCTTGAGGCACACAAATTACTGGGACAGTGTATACAGTAGGAGTGTCCTCCTATCTCCTTTGAATGTGATTCTCTTGATTTCTCAGTTCTGGTTGATATTTTCTACTTTTTTTTTTTTGGTTAGTATGTATGTATGTATGTATGTATGTATGTATGTATGTATGTATGTATGTATTTATTTATGAGAGGCAGAGAGAAGGTGAGAGAGGGAGAGAAAATGGGCACACCAGGGCATCCAGCCAATGCAATCAAACTCCAGATGCATGAGCCATCTTGTACCGTCTGGCTTACATGGGTCCTGGGGAATTGAACCTGGGTCCTTTGGCTTTGCAGGCAAATGCCTAAACCACTAAGCCATCTCTCCAGCCTTTTTTCTACTTTTTAAAAAAAATTTATTATTTATTTATTTGAAATAGAGAGGGAGAGAGAAAGAGGCAGAGAGAGAGAGAATGGGTGTACCAGGGACTCCAGCCACTGCAAATGAACGCCAAATGCATGCGCCACCTTGTGTATCTGGCTTATGTGGGTCCTGGGGAGTTGAACCTGGGTCCTTTGGCTGTGCAGGCAAGTGCCTTAACCACTAAGCAATCTCTCCAGGCCTCTACTTTTTTTTTTTTTTTTTTTTTTTTAATGAGACAGAGAGAGAGAATTGGTACTCCAGGGCCTCCAGCCATTGCAGGCCCTTGCGCCACCTTGTGCACATGTGTGACCTTTGTGCTTGCATCACCTTGTGCATCTGGCTTACAAGGGACCTGGGGAGTCAAATATGGGTTCTTGAGCTTTGCAGGCAAGTGCCTTGACCACTAAGCCATCTCTCCAGCCCATGGTTGATCTTTTCTTTTGAAACACTGGTGACATCTTTCCTAGGAAGTCGTTCTGACCCCTGAATGCCTGAGTTGGGTATTCCTTTTCTGGGGTTTCCTGCCTCCAACTTTATACCAGGTTACTGCTGACTGCTTACCTGCTTCTAAACCTCCATAGTCCTTGTGGTCTGTGTGGGTCCTAGTCCCAACCTTCTGCCTCTGTCGTTATCCGCAGCTCCTGGAACAGTATCTGACCCACAATTTTACTCCATCTCTGAGCAAATGAGGAGACGTGTTTTCTGAAAGCCGTTTGTTGTGTAGAGGGTACTGCTGCTGAGAGAAGTCATGAACACCTCCTGCTCTCGGGGTCAGCTCACAAACCCTTGCATATCTGAAGCCGTGGGGGAGCGTTTAAGACGTCTACTATACTAGATACCTGTGCAACCTGTGCGTATAACAAACTTCTTTACCCTCTAACAAATGCCACGCATGATTAAGTCTGGCAGCTAGTGTATGTAATTGATAGGAAAAAAAGCACTTGAAAAAAGAAAGCATGTGGTCTTCAGGATAAGATTATTTTGACTGGATTAGAAAATGACTTAGAAAGGCTGGAGAGATGGCTTAGCGTTTAAGCGCTTGCTAGTGAAGCCTAAGGACCCTGATTCGAGGCTTGATTCCCCAGGACCCACATAAGCCAGGTGCACTTGGTGGAGCATGTGACTGGAGTTCGTTTGCAGTGGCTAGAGGCCCTGGTGTGCCCATTCTCTCTCTCTCTCTCTCTTCTCTCTTTCTTTCTCTAATAAGTAAATAAAAAATGAAAACAAATAAATTTTAAAAAAAGAAAAGAAAATGACTTAGAAACAGCACAGTGAGTGTTCTACAGTCCCTCTCCCCTTGGCCACCACCACAGGATCTCACCAGAAGCTGGACCCCCCCCATCTAAGTAGCCCCCATGTACTGTGTTGGTGTTGGGTCTGGGACTTAGCCACTGCAAGCACTTCCAGCGTGGACATGGAAAGTAACGGTGAGACTGCAAAGACCCCAGAAGATCTTTGATGACTTTTTGCTTTTGCAGAACCAAAAATTAAACTTGATCTAACTGTGACTTTTCACATATTCACTTGTGTTCCTATCAGCATGCTGTATAGTCAAAGCACAGCAAAGATGTGGCAGGAAAAGACGACATGTAGTCTTAGTATGTTGGGGTTGGCGTACTGCGCAACCTTAGTACCGCATCGTATGTACAGCAGTGCTGTACTGCCCCAGGTTCTAGAAGCCGGCAGTCCCAGATCAAGCCACCGTTAAGATTCCATTCTTCTTACTTTACCTTCATGTGCCAGAGGGCAGTAAAAGGAAATGGGCGGGGGGGGGGGGGCGCTGGAAAGATGGCTTAGCCTTTAAGTGCTTGCCTGTGAAGCCTAAGGACCTGGTTTGAGGCTTGAGTCTCCAGTACCTACGTAAGCCAGATGCACAAGGTGGCACATGCATCTGGAGTTCAGTTGCAGTGGCTGAAGGCCCTGGTGCGCCCATTCTCTTTTTCTCTCTCTCTCTCTCTCTCCCCCTCTCTCTCTTTCTCTCTCTGTCACTCTCAAATAAATAGATAAAAATAAAAACAAAAAACATTTTAAAAAAGAAAATAATGTTCCTCAAACCTTTGTAGAGGAACTCTAATTCCATTCATAAGAACCAAGCTCCCAGGAGCCTCTCTTCTCAATACCTTCACTTTAAGAGATAGGTTTCAATAGAGGGGACACAAACCTTCAGACTACAGCATACATTTTAGATCCAAACTTAATTTTAATGGTACCATGCTTTAGGGAAAGACCGTGTTAGAAAATTCTAGACATGTTGTTGCAGGCTTTGAGAGTGAAGGAGCCTTTCTCAGCACTGGTCGGGCTTACCTTAGGGGTTAGAGTGCTGGACACTCAGTGGTCACTAGAATGTCCTAAGCCAGTGGCTCTTTGGAGTCCCTTATCTTAATAACCTGCATAAAAATTGACAGATGCAGGCAAAGTAGGAGGACAAAGTTAACTAAAGGCTTTATTTATTTTTTTTAGAAAGTAAAGCAGAAGGCTCCTTACCTGGGAAAGGCCCGATCAGGTAATCCACTTGGTAATGGAGACCAAGAGATTGAAAAAGGCTAACATATATATGGAGAGAGAGAGAGACAGAGAGACAGAGAGAGAGAATGGAGAAAACAGGCCTCTAGCCACTGCAGACAAACTCCAGACACATGCACCATTTGTGTAGCTGGTTTATGTGGGTATTGGAGAATCAAACCTGGGTCTGTAAAGCTTTGCAGTCAGGCATC
This sequence comes from Orientallactaga sibirica, assembly GCA_036365145.1. Lineage (NCBI taxonomy): Eukaryota > Metazoa > Chordata > Mammalia > Rodentia > Dipodidae > Orientallactaga > Orientallactaga sibirica. Next base: position 1,000,353 of record JAEOAD010002133.1, read on the forward strand.
CTAACTGCTGAGCCATCGCTCCAGCCCCTAAATCCCAGCCCCCCCCCTTTTTGAGGTAGGGTCTTACCCTGGCCAAGGCTGACCTGGAATTCACTATGTAATTTCAGGGTGGCCTCAAACTCACGGTGATCCTCCTACCTCTGTCTTCCAAGTGCTGGGATTAAAGACTTACACCATCACATCCAGCTCTAAATCCCCTTTTAAATCCCCTTTTAATACCACTGCCTTCTATGGGTTCCGTTCCTCTAGAGAACCCTGACTAAAATACAGAATGTGAGTGTACCTGTATGTCACATTAGTTTTTTTTTGTTGTTGTTGTTGTTTTAAATATTTTATTTTTATTTATTTGACAGAGAAAGAGGAAGAGACAGAGAGAGAAAGACAGAGAGAGAGAGAAAATGGGCGTGCCAGGGCCTCCAGCCACTGCAAACGAACTCCAGACACGTGTGCCCCTTGTGCATTTGGCTAACGTGGGTCCTGAGGAATCAACCTGGGTCCTTTGGCTTTGCAGGCAAACACCTTAACTGCTAAGCCATCCCTCCAGCCCTGTTGTTGTTTTTTAATATCATCTTTTAAAGGAACACAGCTAAGCACATCTTGAAACTGGCAAACACATTCAGTGAGCAGAACATAAAAATTTCACCTGCAAGTTCCAAGACAAACTGTAAGAGTGCTCTTAGGAGAGCTGCAGGTAGATCACGTGAATCTTTTCCCTCACATCTCCCACTGTGACTTCCACTGGAAGTTCTGTCATGGTGATCTGTGACCACAGCTTGGTAAGTGTGCTTAGAAGGCAGTGGGCAGGTACAAGGAACAGAGCTTAGAGCCCAGACTGTTGCACATTCATCTTAACTCTAACTTCCCTTGGAGGAAGTGCGACATAACTTGACCAATATTATAGAGCTCATGAATGGTGAAGCCAGGATCCAGATTTCACATAGTCTGGTGTTTTTTATTGTTTGTGCGTGTGTGATACATGTATGTTCATATGTGTGGGTGCATGTGTTTGTGCTGGTTTGTGTGTATGTGTGCATATGGAGGCTGGAAGTCAATACTAGACATCTTCCCCAGTTGCTCTTCATCTTAATTTTTAAAATATTTGTTTGTTTGACTGTATATTTAAGAGAGAGACAGAGAGAATGGGCACGCCAGGGTCTCTAGCCACTGCAAACACACTCCAGGCTCATGTGCCACCATGTGCATCTGGCTAACCTGCGTCAAATCAGTGTCCAGAGCTTTTGCAAGCAAGTGCCTTAATCACTAAGCCATCTCTCCAGTTCCCTTCATCTTACTTTTATGAGACGGAGTCTCTCATTAAACCTGGAGCTCACCAATTCTGCTAGACTCATGCTCTGGAGATGGCCTCCCGTCTACACCTCCTTGGCCCTGAGTTTGCAGATGTGTGCTGCCACACCCCGTAAATACATGGGTGCTGGGGATCTGAACCCAGGTCCTCATGCCGGCATGACAAACACTATACCAACTGAGCCACCTCCACAGTCCCCAAATTTCACATTTTTTTGAGAGAGACACAGAGAGAGACAGTGAGAGAGGAAGACGAAGACAGATAGAGATGGGTGCGCCAGCAGTCTCTTAGCTGCTGTGAACAAAATCCAGATGTGTGCACCCCGTTGTGGTCAAGTGCGGCATTGCGCCCTTGTGTCACTGCATCTGGCTAAATGTGGGACCTGGAGATTGGAACCGGTGTTCTTAGGCTTAGGAGGCAGGCGCCTTAACTGCTAAGCCATCTCTCCAGCCCTCACATATATTTTTTTAAGCTCTTGTACTTACAACACTTCCCTGGTGTGCTAAGAGGAAGAAACATCGCAAATGCTTCTCCACCTTTGTCTGTCTTTTCTGTCCAGTCCAGGCCGGGTTGGTGGTAGCTGAGAAACCCCAGTAGAGTGATTTCTTGGTCAGTAATGGGGACCAACCAACATACAGAGCCTGGGTGGACATGAAACAGTGTGGGATGTTGTTTGCAACATGACGGGATAATCTGGGTAGAGTGAATTCTCGGGTTTCTAAGCCAGAGGGCACTCTACAAGAATGGGTTGGCAATGTCATGGATGAATATAATAAATAATAGATATCATTGTGTTATTTCTATAAAAGTTATAGGGAATAACAAAAAACATTCTAGAACTTGTGTACTGGGCTGTGAGGCATGTCCGCTGTCTTTCCTTTGTTTCCTCTTGTTTTACTCCAGTGCATGGGGCTCCTCCGTCCATGCCAAGCAAACTGTTCCAGAAAGGCTGACATCTATGTTCTCTGTAAGTGTTAAGAAAGGTGTTTATAAATTTGGTTCATCTTATGCATATGGTCGTTTTGTTCATAAAAGATTCAAAATCAAGGTAAGCCAAATAAAAAAAACACCACTTTGTCTTTTGCAAGTTGTAAGCCCATAAGTGGTCAGGACTATGAGCATTATGTTGGCTTCAGACCTTCGAACCTCAACTGCAAATGTCACTTGGGTGCCTTGATAAACTATGAATAGCTACTCAGGTGACTCTGGTGTGACACATTCAAGAAGGACTGTTCTTAGAGGAATTTGGCTCAGAATCCAGCTTCTCTCCTGGTATGTAGGGCGCTTTTGTTCCATTCTTGATCAGAATAGATGCTCAAAATGACCCCTGGCGTGAAGTCACAGAAGGACTATTTTGAGATCTGTCCTTTAGATGCCCTTGGGTTGGGGATGTGTTCTCGCAGTGTGAAGAGGATGCCTCATAGAAATGGTCCTTCAGGATGAAAGGAATTTGCTGTGTGGCGTCAAATTCTGTAGGGAGAAGTCAGGTGTTTGCTTAAGTTCTTGTTGTGTTTTGTTCTTAAAGCCATTTACTTTATGCTTTTCTGGTTGAAGATGTAAAGAAGAAAGGTGTACCTGTTGGTTACACAGGCTCTTCTTGCGTGCAGCTAGCCGTCACCTTGGACTTTAGTGCGTGTACACAGAGAGTGAGAATTCAGAGAATAGACAAGTTAATGTGGTATAGAGTTGTTCGTTTATTTTTTCTCAAGGCAGGCTGACCTGGAACTCTTCCTGTAGTCCCAGGCTGGCCTCAAACTCAGGGCAATCCTAATTCTGCCTCTAAAGAGCTGGGAGTAAAGGTGTGTGCCCACATGCCTGGCTGTGCCTTAGAGTTCTGAAAAACAAGTTTAATGAACGAAGAGAGGACATCAACAACTTAAATCCGAATGGGTGAAAAGAGGTGATTAAAAATATTCTAGGGGAGAAAAAAATTGGTAAGCATGACTTTTAATGTTTGGGGAAGATATGCATGAAGCATTTAAAGATAGAATTTGAGTTTTAAGTTGTAACGCATGGTTTTGGCATGTATTTGGTGTGTGTGCCTATGTGTATGCATGCTCATGGGTTTGTGGGTATGTGTGTGTGTGTCTGTAGGACATAGAACAACCTCAGGTGACATTCTCAGGTATGTTGTCAACCTTTTCTTGAGATAGCGTCTCTCACTAGCCTGGAGCACACCAGTTAGGCTAGACTGAATGGCCAGCAAGCCCAAGCATCTGCCTGTGGCACTCTGCCTACCTAGTTCTGAGATTCCAGGTGCATGCTACTAAGCCTGGCTTTTTTTTTTTTTTAATGTGGGTACTGGGAATCTAACTCAGGCCCTCATGCTTGTAAGAAAAACCCTTAACCACTGAGTTACCTTTCCAGCCCTCTTTTTTAAGACAAATATTTCTCATATATGTACAACTTTATGCAACATTATTTACATAGTTTTGGAATTTATATATTTGTGTATGTTTTTATGCACACAGATGTATAAGAGACACATGGAGAGATTTTATGACTACTTTATGGTGATGTGATAACTAAAAACATACTTAAAAAAATATCTTGACACAGGTAGTCAATGCCTTCCTGGACTCCCTGTGGCCATCTTTACCTGAGTAAGATAGGTCTACGTGATTCTGGGCCCATCACCATATACTCGTGACTGATGAAGGAGGATGTAAAAAAAAATGGCATCAAAATAGAAGAGGGACTAGTTGGAAGGAAGAGGGGGTTTAGGGGGCTAGAGAGATGGCTTAGTGGTTAAGGCACTTGCCTGTGAAGCCTAAGGACCTATGGTCGATTCCTCATTACCCATATAAGCCAGCTGTACAAGGTGGCACATGCATCTGGAGTTTGTTTGTGGGGGCTAGAGGCCCTGGTACCCTGAATTCTTGCCCTTTCTCTCTCTCTTTCTCTCTCTCTATCAGCCTTTCTGTTTCTCTCTCTCAAATAAGTAAAAAATTAATAAATAAAATATTTAAGGGGGCATTCAGTAGAAGGTAAATAGGGGAGAGGTGCCAAAAGAAAGCAATAGATGATGTGGTGGTTTGAATGTGACCTGTTCCCCATGGCCTCATGTACCTGTGATTAAGCCTCATTCTTTTTGTTGTTGTTATTTATTATTTATTTGAGAGTGATAGAATGGGCACGCCAGGGCCTCTAGCCACTGCAAATGAACTCCAGACACATGTGCCACCTTTTGCATCTGGCTTACGTAGGTTCTGGGGAGTCAAACCTGGGTCCTTAGGCTTCACAAGCAAGTGCCTTAACTGCTAAGTCATCTCTCCAGCCCTAAGTCTCACGATTAATCCCCAGCTGGTGGAGCCTTTGAGAGGTGAAGCCTTTCTGAAGGAGGTGTGACACTGGGAGTAGGCCTTGGGGTTTTATAATCCAGTCCCCTTGTCAGTGCTGGCTAGTTTGCTCTTGATGCTTCCTCCCAGCTGATATGTGGCAATGGGAGCCAGCTTCCTGTTCTTTTCATGTTTTCTCTGCTGTGATGAAACTTCTGCAGACTATAAGCAGAAATCAACCCTTTTCTTCCATAAACTGCTTCAAGTTGGGCATTTTGTCCCAGCAATGAGAAAGTAACTGCGATAGCCAGGGATTATGATCAAAATACATTATGTACACGTATGAAAACTGGCCGTAAAAGTTTAAAATAACAAAAATGCATCTATTTACTTTTCTAGAAAGTAGTTGCCTCTGGGCTGGAGAGATAGCTTAGTGGTTAAGGTGCTTGCCTGCGAAGCCTGAGGACCCATGTTGGATTCCCCAGATCCCACGTAAGCCAGACATACAAGGTGACACATGCACATTGTCGTGCCTGGGCACAAGGTGGTGCACATATCTGGAGTTCAATTGCAGTGGCTGGAGGCCCTGGTGTACAAATTCTCTCTCTTGTCTGTTTCTTTCTCCCTCCCTCCGTCTTCCCTCCCTCCCTCTCTCTCATAAAAAAAAATACCAGTTTAAATTTGACCTGGGTAGAAAAATGCATGTTTAAAAAAAGGAAGTAATTGCCTCCCCAACTCCACAGTCAGATTTAAAATAAAATAAAACATTAACCACAGAATGTAAAAATCCTTTGTGGGTTTGGAGGTAGAGTTGAGTGGTAGAACATTTTCTCTAGCATGCATGAGAATCTAGGTTGGATTCCCAGAACTGTGTAACAAACAAACAAGCCTGAGATAGGCCAGGCTTCATTTCTGCCACTGTTTTGGAAGATGTTTTTAGACTCCTTGCATTTGTATTCATGTTCATGTTTGGCTGGGTGAGGAATGAGTGGTGTGGGAAGGTATAGTAAAGGTAGCCAGGTTCCTGCCAGACCTGGGAACCAAAGTGTTCTGGGCCTGTCCAGCCCCTGCCATTATCCATTTCTCTCTTCCTGCAAAGTGTGCTGACCTCTGTGAGAATGGGATTTCTCCTCTGCAAGGTGAGAAAACGACCTCCACCCCAAACTGTTAGAGAGCTGTCTTTAATGAGTTGTCTGAAGCATGACTTGTGATGGACACATCTTCAGTAGTAGTTCCTTTCTCCATTTTACACACACACACACACATGCACACACACACACACACACACACACACACAAAAGCCCAGAGTTCCTTACCTACAAAGCCATTTCCCATGGCATCTTTCTATTTTCTAATGTAATTTAATTCTCCACTTCCAGCTTCCATCATTGTGGGTTCATTAGCATATTCAATTTCTCATATTATTTATGACTCTGCATTATTATTATTGTTTTTATAATCCTTACAAGTTATTTTTGCTCCAGTGCCTCTTTGCATTGTCCTGAAGTGTTTTTCCTCCATTGCTGAGGCGCTGTCTTCAATTATTCTCTGCTGTGTGTGAAAGCATTTCCATACACTCCTGTAGCTTATCTTTCATGACCTTAAGCATCATCTCCTCCTTTTCTTTTTTTCTTGTGTGCACTTGTTTATGTGGTACATATCTGTGTATGTATGCACATACGTGTGTGTGCAGGTGTGCGTGATGTGTATGCATGTGCATAGGGAGGCCAAAGGTCAACACCAAGTGTCTTCTTCAGGTTCTCCCCACCTTAGTTTTTTGGGGGGTGGGGTTCAAGGTAGGGTCTCACTGTAGCTAGGCTTTCCTGTAATTCACTCTGTAGTCTCAGGGTGGCCTTGAACTCATGGTGATCCTCCTCCCTCTGCCTCCCAAATGCTGAGATTAAAGGCGTTTTCTGCCACACCCAGCACCCACCTTATTTTTGAGACAAGATCGTTCTTTCTTTTTGTTGTTGTTTTAGAGAGAGAGAGAGAGAGAGGGACAATTGGCAAACCAGGGCCTCAGCCACTGCAATCGAACTCCAGATACTTGTGCCACCTAGTGGACATGTGAGACCTTGCACTTGCCTCACCTTTTGTGAGTCTGGCTTACGTGGGATCTGGAGAGTCAAACATGGAGGTCTTTAGGCTTCACAGACAAGCGCCTTAACCACTAAGCCATCTCTCTAGCCTAAGACCAAACCTGGAGCTCACCAATTTGGCAGACCAGCTAGCCGGCAGACTCTGGGGAGGCTCCCATCTCCACCTCCCCAGCACTGGTGTAATCGGCACATATATCAGCTTTCCCATGGATGCTGGGAATCTGAACTTGGGTCTTCATGCTTGTGTGGGACCAACTGAGCCATCTTGCCAACTACCCTTCTTCCTCTTCCTCCTCCTCTCCTCCCCTCTTCCTTCTAATACTGTTGCTTGGTTTTGACATGTGCAGCGACTCCAGGTCAGCCTAGTGTTGTTCTTACTAGTGTTTGACTTAAGCTATGAATAATTACCAGAAATCTTCCATGTCTCCTGTGCTGGACTCAGACTTTTCAGCTCTTGTGTCCTGACACCCAGTGGTCTCATCCTGATGCATTCCTGGTTCCTACCACTGCAGTGGGCACAGGGCATGGCTGTTGCCTGCTATTCAACACAGAAGAAAGGCCGACTTTCAGGCCATTTTCCTGGAAGGAAGTCACTTCTGAAAAGCAAAACACACTCATATTTGCATTAACCAGCTTTTTTTCAATCCCTATCTTTCTTTTATACAGTGCTGAACTTCATATATGTGTGTGTACATATATGTAAAGCCATTTGTTTTGTCAAATTCTATGCATGAGAGTCATACCCATATCTTTTTGATATTGACCCTATTGATATTTTTATAATACTCATACTTATTTGTGTGATTGAAATCTGTACATTAAGTAAAGCAGGTTTTAAAAGGTGAACACTACTACTTACTTCTTGCTTATAAGGGACCTTCTGGAAGTCTTTGGATTTGAAAGTTGGAAGGAAGGTTGAAGGGTCACACACCCCAGCACCCAGCACAATACTCTCCTTCTTAAGGCCTGTAGGGGGTTGCACAGCCCAGGCCCTATCACTTCCACGAAAAGGTGCTCCGTTCCTACCCAGGCCACCCCTCACACTGAAAGTCCTGCTTTGTGGTGAGCCACGAGTGTTCTTAGAAGGTATAAATTCACTCAGTTGATAGGAAACTTTTAAAATAAAGAAGTATTTTCCAAGAAGCAGGTTGAGATTCACTCAGCTTCAACATACTTATGATAAACAAACCGAGTTTCTCCATCAGCATCTTGAAACTGGGAAACTTGGTCTGATGTGGTGACGGCATTACAACGGTCTCCAGCTGGGCTCTCAATTGCCTTTGCTTCAAGCCCTGGGGTTGCTGCCACCCTCAGACTCTTTCTTTACTGTTTCAAAAGCCAGAGACTCACGGCGACTTTGAAAGCCATTAGTATTTCAAGGCATCCAGGCTGGGTTTAAGATTGCGTTCTTCCCCCATGCACTTTGTCAAAAGGCAAGATTAAAACCTTGCTAGACAAGAAACTGCTCTAGTATGTGTTAAAGAGTATTTATGGCCCACACTACATTTTATCTTATAGCATAAAAATGTAAGTGCCAGTCCTGCCAGGGTTTAAGAAATTACATTGCATCCATGCCCAGGTATAAAATCTGAGCAGTGTGGTGGAGACTGTGACGGGCCATCTAGGGCATAATGAAGGACACGTCTTTGGTGCGAGACTGATGTTTATGTATGTCGTTGTGTTGTAGAAGCTTTATTTAATGCACCATGGCTTATAATTAGCTCTATTTTAAGTGTACTCATTTAAGAGTGACACTTTATTGTGTATATGCTAGGGGTTTTGTTACTGATGTTGTTAATATCCTCTGCCCTAGAAACAGCTGTTTTCTTTTGGCTTTCCTGAAGTGCTGACATTTTAAGGCATTTATTTATTTATTTATTTATTTATTTATTTATTTATTTATTTAGAGAGCAAGATTGAGAGAGAGAATGGGTGCACCAGGGCCTGGAGCCACCGCATGCATCACCATGTGCATCTGGCTTACGTGGGTTCTAGGGGAATTGAACCTGGGTCCTTAGGCTTCGCAGGCAAGTGCCTTAACTGCTAAGCCATCTCTCCAGCCCACATTTTAAGGTTTTGCTCAAGGTCACCTTCAGCGAAGTGGATCACTCCCAGGGACTGTTTGACTCCAACAGCCATGTTGTTTCTCCTACTTTCTTTCCCTGGGATCTTCTGATGGTCTTGGCCATGGAGTCTCTGCTTTGTTGTAGGTACCTATTTGTGTATCCTCTTCATTTGTTGTAGTCTCTTTCTTTCTTTCTTTCTTTCTTTCTTTCTTTCTTTCTTTCTTTCTTTCCTTCCTTCCTTCCTTCCTTCCTTCCTTCCTTCCTTCCTTCTTTCTTTCTTTCTTTCTTTCTTTCTTTCTTTCTTTCTTTCTTTCTTTCTTTCTTTCTTTCTCTTTGTGAAGCAAGGTCTTTCACTCTAGCCCAGGCTGACCTGGAATTCACTCTGTAGCCCAGGCTGGCCTTGCATTCATGGTGATCATCCTACTTTAGCCTCACAAGTGTTGGGATTAAAGGCGTGCACTGCCGCATACAGCCGTTGTATATTTTTATTTTGATTTTTCCTTTGGTGGTGTGCATAGAGCAACACAAAGCTACAAGATTGTGCTTTTATCCTTCATCAGTATAGTTCTGTGAACCACCAGCCAGACTATATCCTATTAAATCTGTCACCACATAGAAGGAGAGATAATAGGAGAGATGGTATGAGTTTATTGAAACCCACTCTCTTTGAGGCTTCAGGCTCCCATGTTTGATCAATAGTTCATTTTGAGAGGATTACTCTTCCGAATGGCTTTAGTAATTTCTCCAACACTATTAAAAGTCATTTGAAGACCTCATAAAGAAGAAACTGTGATGTCTTCCTTGTGTTTCTTGGGGGTTTATAGGAAACCAGTGCCAGATGGGCTAGCTCTGTCTGCTTTGCGACATCTATGTGTGTCTGGCAGGGCCCTCAAACCCATTTCATCCACACGCTTTCTAAATAGACATCTGTGTTCATGAACAGCTCACATGTGTATCATTGTATTGGAAACACCAGTAAAGTAATCCTTCCTACTCATTTTCCTAAAGCATGAGAAGAATTGGCAAGTGACGAGTCATTTCTCTGTCAGACTTCTAATTAATTCATTTATGATAGAGACACACAGATACTCATTGCCAGTGGCCCGAGGCCATGGCCCAGTTATTCATCAAATGAAAGATAGAACTGGACACAGAAAAGCTTTTGCATCCATTGAAAAATGTTTGCTTTGGTGTCAGCCTTCATCATTTGTTGGCCTGTCATCCAGCCAGAGTCTTGTCATTCATAGGAAGTCACCAAAGCCCACTGATGGGCTTCCCCGTTTAGTCATTACCGACTTCCTCCATTTGGATTTCGAGTTCAGCCTTTCCCGTACTCCATGCAGACAATGCGCTTACACACACACACACACACACACACACACACACACACACACACACACACTTTCTCTCTCTTTCTCCCGGAGGAACTTCTCCCATCTACCACTGCCCAGCCATTCATAGAACTCAAACCCAAGTCCAAGTCGAGTTTTGACACCACCCACCCATGTGACCTTGAACCTGATCAACTTCCTTCCTTGAAAAAGAGGAGCGTTTATCTGTCCTGTTGACCCCAAGGATCTGATGCTGAGACGACATGGTCAATATTAACATGACATGCTCCATATGCATGTGTGATAGTTTGAATATATGGTCCCCAATATATTTGGTGTTTTATTAGTTTGTTGTTTGTATCTGCAGCCACCTGGCTGGAGGCAGTATCACTGGCTGGAGGCAGTGTCACTGGCTGGATCTTAAGGTGTGATGGTGAGTTTAGGATTTAAATTGAAATATATACAAAGTGTGCCTAGATGGAGTTCCTGAGGTGTGCAGTGCCTTTTGGCTTTTGGCTTTTGGTTTTTTCTCTCTGTGTTTGGGCCTGTGAAAGAAGGCTACTTTTCTTCTGCCATTATGGAACTTCCCCTGGATCTGTAAGCTTCAATAAATAATATCCCTTCCTCCATAACTTTGCCTGGTCTGGAAGTTCATCTCAGCAAACCTGAAGCTGTCTGATACAGAAAGTGGTACCGACGAGTGGGCTGAGATGAACCTAACCATGTGGGTTTTCATCTTTTGGAACCTTTGTTTTGGAGGAACAGGCATGGACTTGGTGCTTGCAACTGAAGACACCTTCTTTAGTGGAAAGCCAAGTTTTATGGACTATTCTGATGAGAGTTTAAGAATCCTAAGTATTGAACTTCAAGGTTTGGCTTATGAGCTTTCTAAGGGGAAGGAAAGACTATAGAGGATTTTGTTGGAACTGGGCTACTGGCATAAGGGATGGCTGTGTTCTGCTGCCCAGGCCCAGAGAGTTTGATCAAGGTTAAATTTTTAATGGATTGATGTGCTTGGCTAAAGATATTGGACTGAGAGATTTAAGATTTTAAGTTGGAAAACCTCAAGCAAGTTAAAATTAGAGGCACTGAGACTGGTTTTAGGTTACTGGAGCTGCTATTGTCAAACACATTAGCAATCTTAAGGAAGGTGGCCCAACTGCTTTACATTAAAACAATGGAGAGAATGCCTGAGGAAAGACTGTTAGAAATGCAAACTCTTTTGGAAAGAGTTGACTGGAGAAAGAACCTGCTTTTCAAAGCTGTGATTTATTTTGTCCCTGAATTAAGAACATGGCTGTGTCCTGCACACCTGGTATTAGTTTTGGAAGCATGAAAAATGCATGGAGTGGTCATGAATTGCACACGGTTCCAGGAGCCGCTGCTGAGATGCGGCATGAGGCAGGGCGTGAAGACCCTCAGGAATAGGCTGGAAGAGCCTTTGGAAGATGGACTGTGGTTTGCATGGAGACCTGAAGACATTTTGGATATACCAGGACTGTGCAAAAGGGCTACCATGGCGTGCACTGTTGGCCTGGGATGGAAGTTTTCCCTGGCTACTCTGCCCAGCTGTTGGGGCGGAATTGGAAAACCTGGAGACTGTCAGTCTCGGGTTATATTGAACTTGAACTGCAGAAGTTTGATGACTGCTGATGGTGGTTAAGTTTGCATTGTTCTAGTCTCTCCTTGCTATGCCTTATACTAGTAAAAAATGTTTACTCTGTGCCTTTATATGTTAAAAGTATTTATCTTGTTTGATTTTACAGAACTCACTGTCTTAAGTTGGTCAAGACCATGGGGACCTTTGAAACTGGACTGAGTACTATTGGGGGCCAGGGGCGGAATGTGGTAGTTTGAATAGATGGCCTCCAATATATTCAGCGATTTATTAGCTTGTTGTTTGCATCTGCAGCCACCTAGCTGGAGGCAGTATCACTAGGTGGATCTTAAGGTGTGGTGGGTTTAGGATTTCAATCTAAAGATATACAAAGTGTGGCTAGCTGGAGTTCCTGAGGTGTGCAGTGCTTTTTGGCTTTTGGCTTGCGGCCTTTTCTCTCTGTGTTTGGTCCTGTGAAAGCAGGCCATTTTCTTCTGCCATTATGGAACTTCCCCTGGATCTGTAAGCTTCAATAAATATCCCTTCCTCCATCACTGTGCCTGGTCTGGAAGTTCATCTCAGCAAACCTGAAGCTGTCTGCTACAGCATGTAACCACATATAAGGGTGCCTAGAGCACCCTGGACTTTAGAATCTCTCCTTCTAGTAGGGTGGGGTGGGAGATGCACATGCCATGTGTAGGTCAGAGGACAACCTTGGGTGTAAATCCTCGTCATCCAGCTTGTTTGAAGCAGGATCTTTTTGCTTTCATTTTGAGAGCAAGAGAAGAGAGTGAGAACGGGTGCACCAGGTCCTTTAGAAGCTGCGAATGAACTCCAGATGTGTGTGCCCCCTTGTGGCATATGTGCGACATTGTGTACTTGCATCACTGCGTGTCTGGCTGTGTGGGATCTGGAGATTCAAACCTGAGTTCTTAGGCTTTGCAGTCAAGCGCCTTAACTGCTAAGCCATCTCTCCAGCCTGAAGCAGGATCTTTTGATGTTCACCATGGTTTTTTCCATCAGTCTAGCTGGCCTACCAGCTTCTGTTTCCGCATCCACCATAGGCACAGTGAAATAGCAGACTTGTTCTACTGCATCTCTCTTTACGTGCTTTCTGGAGCTATGAATTCAAGATCCTCATGGTTACAGAGCAAGTGCTTAACCCATTAAGCCATCTACCAGCTCCTAGAATGTCTTTTTACATGAGGGTTACGTCTTCTTATCTTATGGTTTAAGTTTTATTCGCAAGGTGTGTGTGTGTGTGTGTGTGTGTGTGTGTGTGTGTGTGTATACACACCAGGGTTTCTTGCTGTAAATGAATACCTGATCTAGCTTTTCATGGGGGGCTGGGAAATTGAACCCAGGTGGGCAAGCTTTAGAAGCAACCACTGAGCTGTCTCCCCAACTTTCTCTTGGTGTTAAATCACAAGGACATCCTGAACCCAGACCCAACACTTCTGTAATCCCTGTGTATGCAGACATTCTGCCTGCAGCTCAGTGCCCACACCCTGCCCATGTTCCCTTGCCCCCCTGTTCTTTGGCAGACACAGCTGAGGTACTGTTCCTTCATGGAGGCTGATCCTACTTTTAGAGAGTATTTTCTTTAGTCTCCTCTTAGGACCTCATAGTGGACAGCTTTCTTCTAACCTGCTGCTTCAACACAAGCCAGCCCCATCTCTTGTGATGCTGCCTCCCACCCTCTGACTCCTCTGTATGAACCAACTCCAGACACGTGTGCCCCCTTGTGTGCATGTGTGACATTGCACGCTTGCATCACTTTTGCTTCTGGATAAACATGGGACCTGGAGATTTGAACTTGCATTCTTTGGCTTCGCAGGCAGTAACCTTAACCGCTAAGCAGTCTCTGCAGCCCTTCTTTTTTTTATTTATTTTTGGAGAGAGACACAGACAGAGACAGAGAGAGAGGGAGAGGAAGACAGATAGAGATGGGCACGCCAGCAGCCTCTCAGCTGCTGTGAACGAAATCCAGATGTGTGTGCCCCTTGTGATCAAGTGCGGCATTGCACCCTTGCATCACTGCATCTGGCTAAACGTGGGACCTGGCGATTGGAACCGCTGGAGATTGGAACCAGCTTTCTTAGGCTTAGCAGGCAGGCGCCTTAACCACTAAGCCATCTCTCCAGCCCGCCCTTTTAAATTTTTAAGAATTTTAATTGTATTTATTTGAGAGAGAGAGAGAAGAGGGAGGGAGAGGGAGAGAGAATGGGTATGCCAGGGCCTCCAGCCACTGTAAACAAACTCCAGATGCATGTGCCACCTTGTGCCTCTGGCTTATGTGGGTCCTGGGGAATTGAACCTGGATCCTTTGGCTTTGCAGGCAAGCACCTTAACCTCTAAACCATATCTCCAGCCCCTGGACTTTACTGTTAATCAGACTTGGTACAGGGGTGATGCACTTACTTTGTAATCATTTGTGTAGTGCCTGCCACCACTTTCTGCTGCTTACGAAGGGCATTGTGTGGCAATGGATCGTGCACCCTTCTAAAATCTATATATTAGAGCTTTAAGCCCTGTGTGATAGCATTTGGAAGTGAGGTCCTTGGGAGATGATTAGATTTAAATGAAATCTTGAGGATGAGGCCCCCATGAAAAGATTCATGTTCTCATAAAAAATGGAGAGACTATAAATAAAATATTGTTTTAAAAATTGCTCCAGGCTGGAGAGATGGCTTAACGGTTAAGGTGCTTACTTGTAAGCCTAAGGACCTGGGTTTGATTCCCCTGGACCCACATAAGCCAGATATATAAGGTGACACATGCATCTGGAGTTCATTTGCACTGGCAGGAGACCCTGGCATGCCCATTCTCTCTCTCTATCTGCCTCCCCCCTCTCAAATAAATAAATAAAATACTTTTTAAAAATGGAGAGACCAGCCGGGCGTGGTGGTGCACGCCTTTAATCCCAGCACTTGGGAGGCAGAGGTAGGAGAATCGCCGAGAGTTCGAGGCCACCCTGAGAATACAGAGTGAGTTCCAGGTCAGCCTGGGCTAGAGTGAGACCCTACCTCAAAAAACCAAAAAAAAAAAAAAAAAAAATGGAGAGACCAGAGTATTCTCCCTCCTTCCATTCCTTCCTCCCCCCTTTTGCGTTCTCTCTCTCTCTTTCTTCCATGTGTGGACACAGCAAGAAGGTGACCATTTGCAAATCAGAAAAGGGGTCTTTAACAGAAGTGAACCATGCAGGCACCCGCCTCCAAAGCTTGAAGAAATAAATGGATGTTCTCTGGGCAGGTAGTCTGTGAGAACTGCGTATGGCACAGCCCAAGCAGGGACCCAGCACAGAGACTAGTTTAGAGAAGACCCTGGTGTGTGTCTGGTGGCTGAGGTAGTGCTGTCCTGCCTTCCCCTCCCCCTCGCACTTCCTGAGATGCTTCGCATTTCACTCACATTTCTGCCCAAGGCCGGGTTTCATGCATATGTGATTCCTCTACTGAAGTGGATATTCTGAGGTATTATTCCTTCCCAACAAACGTGCCAAAACTTGAACATCTGAAGGAAGAGGCTGAAACTCCAGGCAATTGTGAGCAGAGCACTTTGAGTTCAGACTTAGGAAATTGTCTGCAGTGTTTGAAACAGATATATATGTATATTTCTTTCAATAATAATGCTTTTTTTTTTTTGTCTTTAGAGAATGAATTTGGTTATATAATAGAAATCCTGTCACTCCAGTTCAAGTCTAGGGAGTAAAAAGTAGGTGATCAAGCTCAAAGATTTTGACCATTTAAGGTCAATGACACCATGTAGTATTTTGTTACTGGTCAGTACTTAAGTCTATTCTCTTTTGAAAATATTTTTATTTCTTTATTTTCAAGCAGAGAGAGAGACAGAGAAAGAGAGAATGAAAATATGGGCACACCAGGGCCTTCAGCCACTGCAAACAAATACCAGACGCATGTGCCACTTGGGTACTGGGGAATAAAACCCAGGTTAATAGGCTTTGCAGGCAAGTTCCTTAACCACTGAGCCATCTTTCTGTCCCTTAAATTTATTCTTACTCTTACTACCAACCAGCCACATATCATAACCTAGCTTCCTCCTTCAGTTATTTTCTCTGTAATTGGATGGTGGGAGACTGAGTAGCTTTTGTTAGTTTCCTTTATCTTACGAATATGAGTATATGCACAGGCAGGACCAGACGCCTGTGGTGGTTCTGATAGCAGAGCCAGAGAGAAAGTTCTAATCTAAAGCCCTGGTTGTGAGACCCTCGTTCACAAACAATGCTTGAGTTGTAACAACTTCCAGTTGTCCAATTATGGAATACTTAGAAAATTAAATTAAAATGTTTGTGTAGCACACTGAAGCAGACTGGTAAGGGTGGGAAAGTCCTTGTGAGGCCTGATGAAAACACGCTTTGCATCTTCTTTTTATTGTGTAGTGATTATTAGCACACAATATAAAATATTAAGCTTGTGGAAACCTTCTAGAATAAGAAAATGTTGGAATGTATATTTGAGAATGATGACCTCTTGTTTTTTTCCTCTCAAATTTCCAACTTATTCTATTTCTGAGCCAGCCTTTTGGATAATCATTTCTTAAATCTTTGAGAATTGCCATTGATCAGAACCTTTGTTCATGTAAAGAGATGAAAAAAATTAACAATGAGGCTAATCTTCTCCTGCTGCTGTAACAAACTGACCATAAACCCAGAGGCTTAACTAACACAGAATCACTCATCCTTACTGGACTTCAATGGGCTCCAGGAACTCGTTAGCAGAGCTGTGTTCTTCATGGAGGCTCTTTCTTTTGTAAATATTTGATTAATTTATGAAGGGGAGAGAGGGAGCCGAGAGAATGGGTGCACCAGGGCCTCTTGCCACTGCAAATGAACTCCAAACGCATGTGCTGTTGCAGTCAGGTTCGCATTGCTGCCTGAAATCACCCAACCAAGAGGAGCTTTTAGGAAAAAAGGGTCCATTCTGGCTTATAGACTTGAGGGGAAGCTCTATGACAGCAGGGGGAAACGATGGCATGAGCAGAGGGTGGACATCACCCCTGACCAACATAAGGTGGACAATAGGAACAGGAGAGTGTGTCAAACATTGGCAAGGGGAAACTAGTTATAATACCCACAAGCCCGCCCCCAACAGTACACCGCCTCCAGGAGGCTTTAATTCCCAAATCTCCATCAGCTGGAAACCTAGCATTCAGAACTCCTACATATAGGGGGGTGGGGGGACACTGAATTAAACCACCTGTAGCAGACAGCTTCAGGTTCGCTGAGATGAACTTCCAGACCAGGCACAGTTATGGAGGAAGGGATATTATTTATTGAAGCTTACAGATCCAGGGGGAAGTTCCATAATGGCAGGAGAAACTGGCCTGCCTTCATAGGGCCAAGCAGAGAGAGAAAAAAAGCCTACTAGCCACACAACACACAGAGCAAAACTACAGCCAAAAAGTCACACAGCACACTTCAGGAACTCCCCATTAGGCACATCTGCATATCTTTACAATAGAATCTCAAACCCACCACCATGCCTTAAGACTGGCCCCCAGTGACATTGCCTCTAGCAAGGTGATTGCAGATGCAAACTATAACTAATAAAACACTGAATATATTGGGGGACATATATTCAAACTACCACACCACCACATGTGCCATGTTGTGCTTCTGGCTTTATGTTGTTGCTGGGGAATGGAACTCAGTCTCTCGGGGTTTGCAAGCAAGAGCCTTAACCACTGAGCAATGTCCCAGCCCTGGGCAACTTTCTTCGTGGATTTGTTGTTGTTGCTGCTGCTGTTTGTTCGTTTGTCTTGCCTCTCCAAGTAACTCTAGAGGCTGTCTGTATTCCTTGACTCATGGCCCTTCTCTCTTCAAAGCATGACCTTCTATTCCCATTGTCACCACTTGTCTAGCTCTGTCACTCTGCCAGTCTCATGTAAAGCCCCTCATGTTTACACTGGACCCACCGCAAGCCTCCAGAATGATCTTCTGTGTCCAGGTTCCTCAACCCCATCAATAGCAGCAGTTTTCACATGTAAAGACAGAGTCACAGGCTCTAGAGATAGGACAAGGACATCGTGGCAGGTGTGTGTGTGTGTGTGTGTGTGTGTGTGTGTGTGTGTGTGTGTGCGCGCGCGCGCGAATGTGTACATGCGCACATGTGTGTGTGTGTGTGATTTTTCAGCTAATTCCAGCCACCATTCAAACCATGTTCATTATTTGAAGTTAAAGTTAACAAAGCAAACATTCCTTCCTTGTCTGTTGATAACAAACGTGATAATTGAAATTTCTTACAGCAATGTGATTGGATTTCTAATCTCAGCTAACTTTTTTTCAAATAAATTTATTTATTTATTTGCACATGTGTGTGGGAGGTGGGGGGGGAGCTGGGTATCAGGGTCTCTTGCTACTACAAACAAATGCCTGTCTGGCTTTATGTGAGTGGCTGGGGAATTGACCCGTGGCCAGTAGGTTTTGCAAACAAGTACTTCTAACCATTGGGCCATCTCCCCAGTCCTCTCCACCTCCCAGCTAACTGTTTATATCAAATATTTCAGAGTTATGCTGATTGCCAAATAAATCCATGGTAGTCGGGCAGCCATCCTGTAGCTAACTTCGGCCGCTGAACTAAAGTGGTTTCCAGAGGTGACCAGGAGGTGGCTACAGGTTCTGGGTTGCAGCTGGGATGGGCTCAGCAAACTTGCCACTCAAAGCCCACCCTCACCTTTCTATTCCTGAGCACTTGACTGTTCCTTTAAGTTCCCGGGTCCTTCAATTCTTAAACGGCCCCTTGTCCTCAATGGGTGGTGACAGACAGTGCCAGAGGTCCACGTGTAGCTGAGGAGTGTCCCATGTAGCACATAGAGCTCAGACCCCACTCTGCTCAGGCCAACCCTGTCCCAAAGGGATCAAAACATGTCAAGGCCCCAGATTGGAATCTTCGACTGAGCTAGAGGGTGTGTGGCGTGCAAAGTGGCTTCATGGTCAAGCAGCTAGGGTCAGGCTGGTTAGTTGTCTGATGTGTGCAGGTCCCTAGCTCTCTAAACTTTGCTTGGAAACCTTCTATTGTAAAGCAGAGGCCACTACTGAGTCTTGTAGGAGCTGAATGGAGTGAGACCCATAGAGTGCTTTGTCCCAAGCGTAGAAGAGCTTTGGGCTAGCTATCCAACCAGCGTTGAGTTCTTTCAGCCTAGTCTTGTTTTATTTCTGTTAGGGTAGATTCTCAATGGTCTCCTTCCAGTCTGTCTCACCCTCTCTACTGATTCAAGATTGCATTGAACGTGGTGGAGGTGTCACCCGTCATGACTGACATGTGGAGTCTATGTACTGCTGCAACGGGACTCAGCTGGCTGCAGGGTCTAGGCTTGTGGTGTGCATGGCAGTGCTGTGTTGGCAGGCACTGTAGAGCTTTACTGGTGGGATCACTTGACTGCGGTCATTACTGTGAGGAAAGAATCTAGTGGAAGGAAACAAGAATCTAAGAGAGATTACATCCCTCTTTGATACCCCATTCCCACCTGCATGAGATCATCAAGAATTCCCAAGCTGATTTAGAAATAATACATATTTATACTTATGTTGATGTGATGGGAGCAGTGTGATGATCATTCGATTGCAAAAAATAATTTCCTTTTACAAATTTACCCTTGACTTCCCAAAGTGGATATTCACATTGAGTGAAGAGCTGAGTTACAAAATAAGGTAAGCAAGGTGGGGGTGGGGAGAGGGAGCTGTGTAGATAGAGCAGTTGGTAGAGTGTTTGCTGAACAGGCATGAGGACCCAAGTTCAACTATCAGAACCCACATTCAAAAGCTGGATGCAGTGGTGTGTGCTTGTAATCCCAGTGCTGGGAAGGTGGAGATGGCAGTATCCTAGAAGGCTAATGGCCAGTCAGCACAGCCTTGTTGGTGAGTGAGCTCTCCAGGCCAATGAGGGACCCTGCCTCAAAAAAGGTAGACGTTGTTCCTGAAAAAAATGACACCCACGGGTGACCTCTGGTCTCTACAATATGCATATATGTGCACATGCACCCACATGTGTAACTGCACAGACTTGAATGTATACTCATGTTTTAAAAGGTGGTAATTTTTTTTTTGAGCCAGAGGTAAAAGAAAAGCGTAGTAATTTGTTTTTTTAAGTTTCCTTAGGAATAGAAGTCATTTTCTAAGTCATAACTGATAGCACTTCAGTTTTAATTTTTAAAAAAATATTATTTTATTTATTTGAGAGAGAGAGTGAGAATGAGAGAGAGAGCATGAGTAAGCCAGGTCCTCCAGTCACTGCAATGAACTCCATATACATGCACTACCTTGTGCATCTGTCTTACGTGGGTACTGGGGAATTGAACCTGAGTCCTTAGGCTTCACAAGCAAGCACCTTAACTGCTAAGCTCTCTCTCTCCAGCCCCAATTTTAATTTTTTTCAGTGTCTTGAATGCCCATTTTTCACACTTAGTACCAAAAAAGTATTTTCAGAATATTATTGCCTTTATTAACTGGTTGAGTGAGCATGTACGATTTTTCAAAAAAAAAATGCTTTGTAAAAATAGTTAAATATTTATAGTTAATAAGGCCATTTGTTTTAACTTAGTGGAAAATAATTTTATTAAAGCTTAAATAGAGCTGGCCAAACAATTTCCCTCTATTATGGTGTTTTGGGGGCTGTGTAGATTATAAGAAATGGAGCAACTGAGACATTTACTCCATTGTTAAAGATGGCTGGTGTGTGTTGACAGCAACCTTCTAGAGGAATGTAACTCACGGTGGTAGAAAGCGTTCGTTAGCATGATTTGGGTGAGGACGAAGCTGGGATTGAAGGGTTTCCTTCCCCAGAGATGCCTTCATAAACTGTCCTATCAGAGGTCCACAATCCTAGGGGAGATGCAGACATATGAGACTCTGTGCTAGATAATCAGATCCCTGTGTAAAGTGGCTTGTCCTAGAAGAAAGACTTTGAAAAGAAGTGCTTGTGTGTGATCAAAATTGAAAGGATAGGTCTGGGAGATGGGTTAGCAGTAAAGGTTCTTGCCTGCAAAGCCTACGGACTCATGTTTGACTTGCCAGGTCCCATGTAAGCCAGACGCAGTAATGCAAGTGTGCAGTGTTGCACGTGCACACAAGGGGGTACATGCATCTAGAGTTTGATTGCAATGGCTGGAGGTCATGGCACAGCAATTCTCTCTCTCCCTCTCATTAAAAAAAAAAAAAAAAGGCCAGTCTGTTGGGCTTGCCTCAATTTTTTTTAAATTGACATGATATAAATGCATCCTTTTTGACATCAACCCTAATGCATACTATGGTGTCTATGACATTGACACTAATGCCTATTATGGTTTATGTAAGGGGAGTGAGAATTCAAACATCTCTGTTCTCCAGGGACCAATTCCGATAAACATAGAACTGCTAATGCCTTCAGAGTCAAGAATAAATTCTATCCCCTGAGATTCTGTAAGTTCATTTTGCATACTGCTAAAGGTAATTCACATAATTGGAAAAATTTGTACATTTTAGAAGATATGGGAAGAGAATATTGGAGAGCAATTGAAAATATCAGATAATTATTTTCTATTAAGATTGATTCTTTCTACTCTAAACTACTTTCCTGACCTCAGGAGTCCCTTTGTTTTGCTGGGACAAAGACACAATTGTGAAAATAAACATAACTGATGAGATTATCTAATGTCAAGGAGGACGTTGACCATTCCTTCAGTATTTACTGTGTTCTGGGGGGGGCACTGTGTGTTATACACCTAGTAGGTTGAATTTTGCATCTCATTTCACATGTGTATTCGCCTCTACTGTATTTAATTTTTGAAACTGTGACTTAATGTCCTCATGTTACAAATAAGGGCATTATGTCTCAGGTAAATGAGCATCTCCAAGAGCATCAAACTAAAGGGCAGGATTGAGATGTGAACCAGGTCCTAGCGCCTTCCGCCCTGCCTCCTATGTACTGTTGGGTCAATCTGATTAAATCGATTAAGTCATTTGCCTGGTGGCCCTTCTCACACTGGAATGTTAGAGCCACTATTGCTATTTAAATCACAAAGCACCCCGATGGTGGTGTTCAGGAAATACTTCTGGGTCAGTGAACCAAGCAGCTTCTTCGTTCCATGGGGCGTTGGTCTATGTTGTGTTCTCGTAGGTGTGACATACGACTCACCCACTGACCAGGTTCTCTCTCGTCCTCTCTGTCCTGGGCCCTCAGCCTGGAAAGAGATGCCTAGGCACTGCCACTAGAGACTGTCTTTGTTTTAGATTTTTCCAGGGGCTTCTTACTTTCCGATCTGGTGGGCATATGAAATGTGTGTGTGTCAGTGATAGGGGAGTGTTTCAAGGACCAGTGACTGAATATCCCCTTGTCGGAATCTGAGGAAACCCCAAGGCAGATGGAAGATTATACACTTACCTTCTCCTTATACCCAAGCACAAGAGGTTCAACAGAACAATACACTATTTGCAGGAACTATGTATTTTTAAATATAATATTCTGTGTGTGTGTGTGCACACGCGTGTGTGTGTGTATCCTTAGAAATGTTGTCCATCATTTTTGAGATAGGGTCTTTTTTGGCCTGGAGCTTGCTGAGTAAGTTAGACTGGCTAGCCAGTGAGCCTCCAGTATCTGCCTCCTCAATGCTGGGATCACGGTTGTGTGCCACCGTGCACGGTGTTTTCACATGGGTCTGGGGATCGAACTCAAATCCTCCTGTTTGCAAGACAAACACTTTACCAACTGAGCTACTCCCCCCCCCAAAAAAAAAAACATTTGTGAAAGGATTTTTGGAATCTCAGAAATGTTTAGGATAAGCTGAGAAGTGCCTTTTGTGGGTGCCCTCTCTGGCAGCCTGTAACTGGCTCAACCTTTTTAAATTTCCTTACTCTCCTGGTGTAAGGTGCAGGTGCTAACTATATCTTCTTGGCCAGTCTCCCCCTCAACACACCACCACCTTTTTAAAATTATTTTTATTATTTGTTTCGTCACTGGGAACTTTATATCCATCTGTGCCCCATTTACATTCTCCTTTGACATGACTCATGTAGAAATCTCCCATCACCAATGATGGAGGTGACCCTTTGGTTTAGAGGAGCCGGGGTAAGATATGAGGTTTTTTTTTTTTTTTTTTTCCCTTCTACCAGAAAATTGCATTTGGCCTGAGTTATGAAGTACATTAATTTGTGTTTTGTAGCTCAGTGGTTCTCATCCCTGGCTAGATGTTAGAATTACCTAAGGAACTTTAAAAAATACCAAATGGCCTGGGATATTTCCCAGAATAATTAAATCAGAATTGCTAAGGCCAGAGCCTGGCATCAGCAGTTCTTTAAAGCACCACGGGCAAGTGGACCTTGAGGCCAGGGATGAGAGCTCCCCCACCCCCCCGTAAGAAGATGGCGAGGCGTGGGGGCTCCTCTTGCCCTGCTGCTGCTGCTCCTACTGGGAACACAGTGAGTCCCGCTAGTGATCACTAGTGAGGTACCTAGTTGTGCAGGCATTGTTCTGAGAATTTTTTTTTAAATTATTTATTTATTTGCAGAGAGAGAGAGAGAGAATGGGCACACCAGGGCCTCCAGCCACTGCACACAAATTCCAAATGCATGCGCCACTGTGCATCTGGCTTTATATGGGAACTGGGGAATCAAGCCAGATCCTTAGGCTTTGCAGGCAAGCACCTTAACCACTGAGCCATCTCTCCAGCCCCATGTCCTGAGCATTTTCAGAGAATGAAATGAACCTCGTGTACTCCTTTTTTCTTCAGCTTGACAACAAACTGTCATTATTGATCCTTAAAGGAAAGACTTAAGTCTTTTGTTAAGGCTGGACTCAGAAATCCAGAAGTGCTGCTAACTTTCTGGAAAGAAAGGAGATGATGTGTCCCTGCAGGGCTCTGAAAATAAGAATAGACTCCTGTAACTCCAGTCTGAGAGCAGACTGTACAGGTTGTTCGGTATGCATCCTTTCTGAAAGGTCTCCATTATGGAGGACCACATGGGTAGGTGGGATTTAGATTACATAGGCAGGAGGATGTGCTGTCAGGCAAGAACATGCCCTCTGTCCAGCCCTGGGGTCGTTCTCAACCCTCTCCTGTCTTGTCTTCCTCTCCCAGAATTCTGATGCCCAGCACCATGCCCACGTGCCCTGAGAGCTCGGGTCTGCCCCTCCTTCACCCAAGTTAGCACCACATACAGAATCATCTGCAAGGCAGAGGAGCAGCAGAGCTGCTTTGAAGCTGGGGAATCTATTCTGGGCAAAGCCGTTTTGATAGCAGCCCAATCCTTTGATCTCTGCTGTGAACAAGTTACCTACTGCATTGTCTGACATCCTCACAGTTTGTTGACTTTGCCCTATGAAAGCTTAAGATCTAAGGATGCAAAGCTCTACCTAAGTACTGAGGAATTACATAGTCACTCCTTAGGCACGAGAGAAGCTGGCTGTCTCTACCTGGCTTTTCTTTCCCTTTCTGAACCTCTGTTGCCAGCGTGAAGCATTTAGTGCCTCTGGGTTCTGATGAAGCACAGGGGCATGACTAGTGAGCTGCTGAGGAGGAGCCCCGTCTCTGCCTGTGTGTGCACAGAAAGAAGTGTTAACCACACCGACTCGTGCCTGTGGTACGATACCCAATTGTGAAAGTCTTCTGTAATGAAGGGAGGAAAAAAAGAAGGGGAAAGATAACAACTAGGGATGGGGAGATAGCTCATTCAGCGACATGCTTGCTGTGTAAGCTTGAGGACCTAAGTTTGATTTCCCAGAAGCCATGTTAACAAGAAGCCAGACCCTCAGCCTGGGAAGGTGTGGAAGAGGTGGCGGAAAGAATCTAAGAGCTAAAGGAAGGGTAGGATTGCCTACAATGTGCTCTTGCAGATGCAGAATGGCCTGGATATTCATGACCTCCCAGTGCCTGACACTGCCTACACAGGATCATCATAATAGGAGGAAAAGATGATGATATCAAAATAAAAAGAGAGACTGATTGAGAGGGGTGCAGGATGTGATAGAGTGAAAGGGGGGTGGAGGGAATTGCTAAGGTTTATTGTCTATAATTATGGAAGCTGTCAATAAAAAAAAAGTTGAAAAAGAAATAAAAAGCTAGGCATAGTGGCACACACTTATAATTCCAACACTGGGGAAGAGAAGGCAAGAGCGTCACTGGGGCTTGAAGACTGAGCTGTTGGTCAGTGAGAAACTTGTTTCAAAAAAAGGTGGATGGGGGCTGAAGACATGGTTTAGCAGTTAAGGCGCCTGCCTGTGAAGCCTAAGAACACCCGTTCAATTCTCCAGATCCCACATTTAGCCAGATGCAAAGTGACACAAGGGTGCAATGCTGCACTTGCCCTCAAGGGGGCGCACGTGTCAGGAGTTCGTTTACAGCAGCTGAGAGGCCGCTGGTGTGCCCATTCTCTCTCTCTCTGACTCTCTCCAAAAAAAAAAAAAAAAAAAAAAAAAAAAAAAGGTGGATGGTACCTAAGAAAAATACCTATAGGGAGGGGACATCCTTTGGTCTAATCTCTCTCTCTCTCTCTCTCTCTCTTTCACACACACACACACACACACACACAGAGAGAGAGAGAGAGAGAGAGAGATAGGAATCATCTTAAGGTAGTTTTGCAGTTTACCAAGTGGAAGTTGCCAACAATAGTCAAAGGATAAGGGTTTGGATTCTTCTGGGTTTACTAGCTATGTGGCCTGGGTGAGATGCTTATGTCGCCTTGTGAGGCTTAGGAAAAGCAATCATTATAAGCTGTCTGGCAAATAGTAAGCACTCAGTAAAAGTGAAAATAGGAATCTCATTTCTTTGATAGAGTGTGAAGTGTTCTAAAACCCGTGACTGACTCCATAGACGAGGAGGTTAGGGATGCTAGTGCATGCTGCCATCAACTTAACCATTTCCTACTGTTGTCGGGAAACTGGGGTTCCCTTTTGTGGGTTTGCAGTCTCATTAATAAACGAATTTGGGAACAGATTCAGGAGAAAGCTCCAGGATCGTCTCACTCTTGCTGCAGAACAACCCACAAGGAAGACAAGCTCGAAGTGTGTTCAGCTCCTGGGAGGAGGGAGGTGGGTAATAAGAATAGAGAATGGCATGACTTTTGAGTTAGCAGTAGAGACCAGCAAATAGATACATGAGGCGGGGGTCTTCAGAAGAACAGTGAGAGAACCCAGAGTGCCAGGGCAGGCATGCTTGGAGATCCAAAGAAGAGTTAGGTTTTTGAGTTAGGACTCAGGAAAGCAGACAGGCTTAGCAAACAATTGCTTTGAGGGAGGAGCTGCTGCCGGCTTAGGCACAGTATCACATTCAGGGGATAAATATTGCTCCATCTCCTTACCAGGTCTTTAGGTGATGGCTGGTGTTTTGGCCAAGTGATTGGACAACTCTGTTGGATTAAGTCTTAAGAAAGGGGACATAATCTATATTCAGTAGTATAGAATATTATTTTTCCTGCTCAGGGTCAAAGAAAATCCAAAATCTATTTTTAAAAAAATATATGTATATTTTTTAAAATTTCATTGCAAACAGAGAGGGAGAGAGGAAAGGAGATAGAAAGAGAGAATGGGCACTCCAGGGCCTCCTGCTACTGCAAACGAATTCCAAATGAATGAACCACTTTGTGCATCTGGCTTTACGTGGGTACTAGAGAATCAAACCCAGGCCATCAGGCTTTTCAAGCAAGTGCCTTTAACCACTGAGACATCGCTCCAGCCTTTAAATTCTATGCTTGTTGACCAGGAGGAATTAGTTTTCCCTCAACAAAAGCTCTGGTATGTTCACCCTCCTCCCTTTTCCAGGGACTCTGGAAGATTTCAAAGGGAACATTTATTAAAGCTGTTTTGAAAGCAGACAGCACTGTGCTAGGTTACAGGTGTTGCTTTATCTGATCCAAATATGAGAGGCAGGTCAGAACTGTTCCCATTCCAGAGGAAGGAATGGGGGAGGAGTGCTCAGTGATCTCCTAGCTTCCTCGTGCTGATTTAACTGCCTCACTAACCATGTACATGGTTGGCTTTTGGGGGAGGGGGTTTTGAAGTAAGGTCTCGCTCTAGCTCAGCCTGACCTGGAATTCACTATGTAGTCTCAGAGATCCTCCTACTTCTGCCTCCCTAGTGCTGGCATTAAAGATGCACTCCATCACTCCCGGCTCTGGTTGACATTTTATTTGTAGGGTTAAATATACTTGAAAACCTAAGAGCCCTGAGAAATATAAAAGATGTGTCTGTAAACCCTGGTTAGTGAGGTAGTTAGGTTAGATTGGCTGGTTAGTGAGCACCAAGGATCTGTTTGTCCCCTTCCTCCCTCCCCGGTGCTTGGATTTTAGGTGTGTGCATCACTCCTGGCATTTTTACATGGGTTCTAGGGATCAAACATGAGTCCTCTTCGTGGTTTTGAGGCAAGCATTACTGACGGAGCCATCTCCTCAGGACAGAAATAGATTTTAAACAGACTGCTTACATGATCTAATGGATCAGGCTAAGAGTTCTGTCCCCTTCCAGTACGAACAAAGGACCATATTGGGGTCGCAAGGCACAAGGAGTCTCCCAGATGGCTCAAAGAGCTGATGGGATGTGATCGGATTTGAGTAAAGTCTATAAGGGCTACACCAACAGTACCTGTTAGGTTGTTAGGTATGGAGCAAGAAAAAGATGTGGGTCAAGGTCAACACTTGGACTTTGACCTGAAAACAGACATACTTGGAGAGACATGTTGTGTAACTCAACAAGGAAGACAAGAGAGGGCAGAAATTCAGGATGGAATTAGAATAAAGAAAGAGGTCTGTGCTGGACAGGGCAAGTGGGAAATGCCTTCAGACTTCCAAGCTGAGGTATTAAAGAGTCAAAGGCGATGGGTCTGGAGTGAGGTAGTCAGCATAAGCATTTAAATATTTAAATATCATTACTTTTTTTATTTTTAGGACAAGTTTTACTCTAGCCTAGGTTGTCCTGGAACTCACTGTGTAGTGCAGACTGGCCTTGAACTCATGGTGATCCTCCTACCTCCAGTGTCCCAAGTGCTGGGTTTATAGGCACCACCCACCACACCTGTCTTAAATCACTCCTTTTTAGAAGGCCATGCGTGTGCGTGCGTGCGTGGTGGGTAAGTGCATTGTAACAGTATGTGGAAGCCAGAGGACAGCTTTGGAGGTTGGTCCTTGCCTTCCACCTCGCTAGGCTCACTGACCTGTGAGCTTCTGGGAGATTCTCCCATCTCTTCTTCTCTGCTGTAGGTGTGCTCGTATTACAGGTGTTTGTGCTACAGTGTCTACAGTTTCCATGGGTTCTGGGGATCCAAACTCAGGAGGTGCTCCTGCTTGCACTGCAGATATTTTATCCACTGAGCCATTTCTCCAGTCCTCTGCTTTAGGAGTTTCAAGAAGGTTTCGTTCTTACGCAAACTGACGTTTTTTGTTTGTTTGTTTGTTTGTTTGTTTGTTTGTTTGTTTGTTTGTTTGTTTTTCTGAGGTAGGGTCTCACTCTAGCTCAGGTTGACCTGGAATTCACTATGCAGTCTCAGGGTGGCCTTGAACTCATGGCGATCCTCCTACCTCTGCCTCCCGAGTGCTGGGATTAAAGGCGCGTTCCACCATGCCTGGCTCAACTCTAGTTTTACTGTTTTGTTTCGTTTTGGTTTTTTGTCTCCTACTTTCAAGTTAAGACTAGCCAGAGAAAGCCAAGGGTGCATTCACAGGGTGCCCCACTTCTAATTCATGATCCTCCTACCTCTGCCTCCCGAGTGCTGGGATTAAAGGTGTGTGCCAGCACGCCCGGCTAAACTGACAGTATTTTGAAAACACTTGGAGAACATGCTGGAGCGTGTGAGGGAACATGACATCCACAGTGAACAGATGGATGTGTCTGCATTATTGTGGAATATTCCTGAACAGTTCTGAAGACACAGGCAACCATGTGTAGGCACATGTTCTTTATTAAGTCTGACATAGCCCTTCCTATGCGTGTATGTTCCCAGTGGAGTTTGGCATGGTAATTGCCATGGAACAAATTGTTCATCACCTTCACATTGAAAAGGTTCCTGCGACTAGCCCAGACGTGACCATGGCAGGTGTTTATGCTGTGCCTCTAACTTTAAAACGGACCCGCTGTCACCTTTCCATACACAAAATGGTCAATTAAAGTGCAGTCCCCATGGACACCAGGTGGGTTATATACATCAGGAGAATACAAGGAAAAAGGGATGGGTAATGACTGGGGGTGGAAAACCTTTCAGCCGAACCTGGCGTATTTCTAATGCTTGGATACATTTCCTTAGCTGAACTGTCCCTGGCGTAAGCTCTGCTTCCCTTTTTATTCCAAAAAGGGAATTTCCTAAGTCACTTTTGCTGTGTACTGTCAAAAGCATCTTTCATCTGCTCAAACTAGGACATTTATCATATTCCCTCAGATATACTTTATAACTGTTCTGTGTCCAATACTTACTATTGCGTGCTGTTCCCTTAGCAAGTCTCATCGCCTTACTCTTCAGATGGAAATGACTTCCTTAGGCTTATGAGTTGCCCCTGCTGATAGGAGCTTACCATTAGCTTCTCCACGTGACTTGGTGTCACTGGATATTAACATCAGCAGTGCCTAGCTAGATAGCAGTCAAGACAACACGGTGCCAGGTAGGGCTTTCAAGGGGTAGATGCCCAGACATACTCTGGAAAAACCGGTCTTCTCTCCTCTCAAAGGTTTAATAGCCAGGTTTACTGAAATTCTCTGAGCCATTGTTTTTCCTTCTGCAGAATGGGAACAGTTCTAACCTGCCTCTGATATTTACATCAGATAAAGCAACACCTGTAACCTAGCACAGTGCTGTCAGCTTTCAGAATAGCATTAATAAACGCTCCCTTTGAAATCTTCCAGTGTTAAAAAAAATATTTTATCTAGACGGGGGGCGAAGTGGATAGAGAGAGAGAGAATGGATGTGCCAGGGCCTACTAGCCACTGCAAATGAACTCTAGATGCATGCGCCACCTTGTGCATTTTTTTTTAAATGTGGCTACTGGGGAATTGAACCTGAGTTCCTTTGGCTTCTAAGACATCACTCCAGCCCAATGGAGTCTTTTTCACTCATCAAAAACACTAACTGTGCCCTCAGAAAGTGCACATGCCAGCAGGTAGACTGAAAAGATGACGTGAAGTCAACACATTCAGTGCAAACTGAAGAAGCTGTGGAGAGTTCCCTAAGTCACGTTCTAGGCCCAGCGACTTGGTTATTCCTCAGAAAAGCATGTTCTCAGAGCTACTGAATCTAAATGTTGGTGAGGGGCTGGGCAGTTGGTATTTTGACAAGCCCTGCAGGTAATTCAGATGCACACTTAAGATTTCAGATCCAGTGTCCCAAAATAAACTCAACAGTTACTGGGTGTGAAACTGGGTGCGTGTTTCTGCACATGAATGTTCATGTGTATTCATACCCATTGTATGTAAAATGTATGTACTTTAACTATTAACCAAGTGTATAATGTCAGCAAAAGCTGACCATATTGGTGATGAATTACCCATTTTTCTTTGGTACTTAAAGTACTTATTTTTTAAAAATTTATTTTAAATTTTATTTTATTTATTGTGTGTGTGTGTGTGTGTGTGTGTGTGTGTCTAACAAAATCTCTTGCCACTGCCAACAGATACCTGTTTGGTCTATATGGGTGGCTGAGAATTGAGCCTGGGCTGGTAGGCTTTGCTAGCAGGTGCCTTTAACCACTGAGCCATCTTCCTGGCCCCATAGGATGTTTAATTTTTAATGACTTTGCAATATATTTGGGGGGAGGGTCAGAAAAGTGGCCACTCAGCTTTTTATTCTTTTTTTTTTTTTTTCTAGGAAATTCCACTTACTTGGATGACCATGGACCACCTCCTAGTAAGGTAAGGTGATCTCTTCTTTCCCGTCAGTACTCCGCGGGCTCTATCTCTAGCAGCTCCTGGGCCTCCAGTAACTCCAGCCAGATTCCTTCTGTACCCAACTCATTCACAAGAAGACAGCAGATGACAGACGTCAAAGGAATCTCAGACCGCCCTATGTTGATGACTCATTTTCCTTGACATTGCTGCTGGCCCACGCTGGGGTGTGCACTACCCAGCCTCGATGCCATGCTTTGGACCTCAGGGCTACGCTTATCTTTTTACCCCATTGTCCCTGCCTCCCCTGCCCGTGTGAAGATCCTCTATTGGAGGCCCAGCCAGTGCCCTGTGCAGTCTTCCTTGGCCTGTGCACCTACCACAGCAGTTTCCTTCTTGTTGCTGGGACAGAAGACCCAGAAGCAGATGATGCTAGAAGGAAAGGGTTTATTTCTGTCTTCAGTTTCAAGGAGAAGTTTCATTGTGGTGAGGAAAGCAGAGCAGAGCAGGCAATCGGGACATCATGTCTTGTCCCAGTGGCAGGAAAGAAATTTTCTGAGTGAGCTAGCTCTGAGTACCCAGTGGGCTAGGCTAATCAACCTCAAGGCCTGAACCCAGTGACATGTCTCTTCCAGCAAGGTTCCACCTCCCTAAAGCTCTACCAGCTGGGGACTAAGTTGGAGGCTTATTCACAAACAGTTGAGGCAATGGGGGACATTTGACAGTCAAACCACCAGATCCACTTTGACCCTTCCTATGACCAGGTCTTCCTCACTTAAAACTTTTTTAAAATTTTTATTTATTTATTTGCCGGGAGAGGGGTGGGGGGGAGAATGGGCATGCCAGGGCCTCTAGTCACTGCAAACTAACTCCAGATGCATGTGCCACCTTGTGCATCTGGCTTATGTGGGTCCTGGGGAATCAAACCTGGGTCATTTGGCTTCACAGGCAAATGCCTTAACCACTAAGCCATTTCTCCAGCCCTCTTTCTCACTTTTAAGTGACATAACAGTCCATTGCTGCATTTCCCCTACCACTATCTACTTCCTTGAGCTCTATGAGAACCAAATGCAAATTCACTGACTTCCAGCAGGACAAAAATGAGCGTTAATATGTGAGAAAAATGCATAATACAGCAGACTCCTTCCTCTAAGCATTTGTGGTGTCATTTTTTTCCCCTTGCTGGAAATAGCAGTGATAGTTGATTGATCCTGCTAGAGGGTCCTATGAGTCTTTTAAAAATAACTTTGTCCCTGACCTGTGAAAGCCTGGCTGTCTGAGTACTTGTTTCCTCAGTCTTTGACTGCTGGAGATGACCCGTGCCAAGCGCAGTTGCAAGATCATCAACAGGCCATACCAGTGAGAAGATAACAAGATACCAACCTTAGAGGCTCCAGGGCAAGAGACATCACTACCCCTACAGGCATGAGCTTTGGAAGAAGATATTTCTGAAGGTGGCACTGGCTCTGTCACTGTAAGCAGTGTCCCTGAGCACAGGATGTCTGAGTGACTGGATGAGTGTGAGCAGCACTCAGCACTGATAACAAGGGCCCATGCTTACTCCACTGGGGTAACATTAAGGTTATGGATGAGTTGTATGGTAGGATCGGTCACCATTCATTAAGGCTCTCCCATTTGATCCACTCCTTGCTTACTGCATACATGCGTTGCTATTGGTAGTAGAAATACAGATATGAATATCAGAAAACTAGAAAAGTTGCTCTCCTAGAGGAACAAAAGAATAGAGGATTATGGGCTGAGGGTCAAGGCCATGTTTAACATGCTGCCTCAAATACTTGCATTGGCCTCAATGCGCTAAGAGGTGTGCGGTATCGTCTCATGGACTGTTGCATGGGATCATAGAATCCAGAGCTGGGACCTGAATTAGAACTCCTGGCATCTGTTCTAGGTTTTTGTCATGAGGTCAGAACTCAAACTAGAACTTGCATCAGAGTTATCAGGAGCCTTATTAAAACATAAATTGAGCCGGGCGTGGTGGCCCATGCCTTTAATCCCAGCACTGGGAGGCAGAGGTAGGAGGATCGCCGAGAGTTCAAGGCCACCCTGAGACTACATAGTTAATTCCAGGTCAGCCTGGACCAGAGTGAGACCCTACCTCGCAAAAACAAAAAAAAAAAAAAAAAAAAAAACATAAATTGAGGCTGAAGAGATGGCTTAGCGATTAAGGCATTTGTCTGCAGAGCCAAAGGACTCTGGTTCAGTCCCCCAGGATCCAATAAGCCAGATGCACAAAGTGGCTCATGCATCTGGAGTGTGTTTACGGTGGCTATAGGCCCTGGCACACCCATTGTCTGCTGCCCCCCCAAATAAAGTAAACACACACACACACACACACAAACCCATAAATTGCTGAATCCAACCCCAGAGTGTCTGATGCAGTAGATCTAGGAGAGTTTCAAGAATTTGCATGTCTGACAAGCTCCCAGGTAATGCTGACTCTGCGGGTGTGGAGTTCCACACTTGTCAGTAAGAGCCATGGATCGGAAGAAAACCATCTTCTGTGTTTTCTGTGTTAATGGCCTAGAGGGTGGCCTGGCTTATTATATAAAGGTAACTTACTAATAAAATGATGACTTACCATTGTTAAGTTTTATTTTGGTTCTTTTCTTTTCCTTTCCTTTCCTTTCCTTTCCTTTCCTTTCCTTTCCTTTCCTTTCCTTTCTTTTCTTTTCTTTTCTTTTCTTTTCTTTTCTTTTCTTTTCTTTTCTTTTCTTTTCTAATGAAGCATATTTCTTTTGGTCAGCAGCCCGTCCAGGAGGGGGGAAGAATGGTACAAGATGGCCTGCTGGGTTTCCTAACTCCTGACTTGCCTTGTCCCCTGGATTGGGTATCTTTCCTCTCCCTGCTCTACCCCGATGTCAGGGAAGTGGGATTAGGAGACTCTGTCTGGGGTCCCATCAATTTGATTTGTTGGGCTATTACTTTGAGTTTCAGGTTGATAAACAGGGTTTTTACCTGACTAGAAGACCAAGGCTTCTTGATAGGGACTTATCTTTCGGTGGCAGGCCTGGCCTACCCAACTGCAAGCCTTGCTAAAGGTGGGCTGATGGACCTGCCTGCCTTTCGGCCAGTACAGTCAATGAACAGTTTCCCTCCATCCTGTAGTCTCACCTAGCTGTGAGTCCTCCCCCTTACCTCTGTAATCTGGACTTTAGCCCCACCTCCCTGAATCTCAACTAATGTATTGGCTATATCAGATTATTTTTAGACTACTTTCAGAGTCAAGCAGTGTTATAAACTCTTGTCCAAGTTGTAAAAATGTGAATAACATTTCTTTAAACCAGCACAGGTTTCTGTGGTAGTGATTCTTGCACTATAGCTATCTGTTTATCTAGGAATGGAGCAGTAAAAGCCACTCTTGCTTTATTTATTTTTTTTTAATTTGTATTTATTTATTTAATTATTTATTTATTTATGGCAGAGAGAGGAAAGAGAAAGAATGAGAATGCCAGGGCCTCTAGCCACTGCAAACAAACTTCTGTGCCATCATGTGCATCTGGTTTACGTGGGACCTGGAGAATCGAACCAGGGTCCTTAGGCTTCTCAGGCATGCATCTTAACCCAATTAAGCCATCTTTCCAGCCTCACTCTTGCTTTTTAAAAAATATTTTTTATTAATTATTTATTTCAGAGAGAGAGACAGATAAACAAAGAGAATGGTTGTGCCCTGGCCTCTAGCCACTGCAAACAAACTTCAGATGCATGCCCCCCCTTGTGCAGCTGGCTTACATGGGTACTGGGGAATCGAACCTGGGTCATTAGGCTTTGCAGGCAAGTACGTTAACATCTGAGTCATCTCTCCAGCCACCACGCTTGCTTTTTAAGGCAGAAGCCATAGTAAGAAGAATATAAACATTGCATAAAAACACATTGGGATGTGAATTTCTTTTCATCCATGCTTCAAACTTCTGCCAGGATGACACTGAACCCGGAAGGCATGAGCTCAGTCTTCCAGATAAAGATCCCTGTCGTGTCCCCTGATATGGAACTCTGATTATTTAGGTCTGCAGACCCCTGTCTTATGCAGAGACATGGTGGCACCCACAGGATAAGGGCTCACACATGTCTGGCCTCTGGAGTGAACTTCTCTTGGCAGGGGAAAGTAAAATTGAGGCCAGACCCGTATTTTTCATATTTGTTTAGCACTCAGAAATAACTTTTTGTATGCCAAGACTGAAAGAGTTGTGATCTAGATAAAATAAGACTTTTAAATCCCCAAAATATACTGAGGTTACAGTGAATTCTAGTTTTATTAAAAAGTTTAATTCTACAAGTTTCACATTCCACAAGTAATAGCTGTAGGGAATGGGGCGTGCCACCCAGCCCACACTGGGCCCCGGTTCTTTTTCTCCAGTGTTTTCATAAGAGAAAAACAAACGGCTCTGATTTTCCCTTGTGTTTAAAATCCACTTGGACCTCACATCTCACCTTGGTGTTTGAACACAGCCATTATGGAAAGGTGAATGTTAATGTTTTCTTTAGACAATTACTTTTTTAAAAAAGTAGCACTGTGTGGCTTAAGCTTGCAGCCCTACTAAGAATGAACATGTAGCTCTGTAGTGAATAAAATGGAAAGATATTCTTAAATACAAATTCACATGTGAAACAGCAAGTACGGTGTGATAACACCCTTTGTATATCAGTCAATCAGTCAATCAATCAATCAATCAATCAATCATCTATCTAAATCATCTATCGAGAAGAGGGGAGAAGTCTAGGTTCATAGTGATCTCTCCAGGTGGTAGGATTTCTCGAGATTTGTTTTTTTACCCTTCTCATATTTTTCTGTTATCGTTTGAGTTCATTAAAGGTCCTAAGAATTTGCTCCGTCTAAAAGTTAGAGAAAGCATTTCCTGTGTAAGGGAAGGCTGAGGTTGAGCTTTAGAGGCATTGGTAACCACAGCCTGCTGAATAGTCTGTCCTCTGTGAAGCTATCATCTTCTGTCTCCGCTCAGCTTCCCTGAGATGCGGGTACCTGTTGAAAGCCTCCAGGCATCTGTAGTGATAAGCTCTGTGGGGAGTAAGTGGATACGGCTATCATTTCACATGCATTAGATTCCCCCTATCTGATAGGGAGGGCAAGCTGTTCTGAGAAACTCAAGGGTAATAAAATCCCAACTCTTAACTGATCTATATATTTTTTTTCCCTTGTGCCAACCAAGCACTTTGTATGCGAAATTTCCTGTCTACCAAGCTCTGTAAAAGAGGAAGTCATTCTTTAATCCTTATTTTACAGATGAGGGAACTGGATCTTAGGGAGGCTGACTAATTTGCCAAAGGTCATGCACGAAGTATTGGAAATGGGATCCCAGCCCAGCACTGTGTAGTTCCAACGCCCACACTTTTAATCATTTCAAAATGACAAACTAAAGTAGAAATACAATCACATTTTTTTAAACCTTATTTATAGAGTTTTACAATTTGAAGTATGAACTTGGTACTTTGGTTAGTACACACAAAAATTTAGCCCTCAATATTCCAGAAAAAAAATTCTTTTTTAAAAATTTATTTTGAGAAAAAGAGCAAATGGGTGCGCCAGGGCCTTCAGCTGCTGTGAAGGAACACCAGACATGTGCGCCTCCTTGTGTGCATGTGTGACAATGTGTGCTTGCATCACTGTGTGTCTGGTTACATGGGATCTGGAGATTGGAACATGAATCCTTAGGCTTTGCAAGCAAGCACCTTAGCTTCTAAGTCATCTCTCCAGCCCTCTTTTAACTTTTTAACAAAATTTTGATTTTTGGACACTTTAACTCTTTAAAAAATTATGTATTTATTTGAGAAAGAAAGACACACACACACACACACACACACATATGGAAAGAGAGAGAGAGAGAATGGGTGCATAAGGACCCCTAGCCACTGCAA
Source organism: Orientallactaga sibirica (assembly GCA_036365145.1). NCBI lineage: Eukaryota > Metazoa > Chordata > Mammalia > Rodentia > Dipodidae > Orientallactaga > Orientallactaga sibirica. The sequence goes on from JAEOAD010002133.1 coordinate 1,036,704, forward strand.
AAGAATTCCAGGTGCATGTGTCACCTTGTGCATTTAGCTTTACATGGGTACTGGGGAATTGAACCTGGGTCCTTTGGCTTGGCAGGTAAGTGCCTTAACCAGTAAGCCATCTCCCCAGCTCCACTTTTAACTTGTTAAACTCCATTCTTACGTACCTACTTTATCTACTTTCCCAGCCATTCTTTTTTATATTGACTAGCTTGAGCATTTGTCCATTTTCAAATGTGTTTGGTAGATTTTGGTGTCCGTGTATCTTGAAGCTAAAGGAAGACTGTGGGTCAGGTTCTTTCCACAGAATGTCAGTTGACAAGGTCTTTCCTCTTGAATGGCCATATTTTCTTTTTGTATTGATAGGTATATTATCCACTTGTGGATTCTTGAGTTTAAGAAAATGAATCTAGCATGTCACCATCAGAAGAGTCAGAGTTTAAGGTTTCACAGCCATGTTCAAGGTCACTAAGATCATTGTAGTCTTCGGAGCTGTTTGTGTTCATCTTTGAGCCCCCTAGTACTTAGGAAACTTCCTTCTATCACATTCCTTCTCTGTCATAAGAGATAAGAATGAAAATTCTGTCACTCTTCCATTGTCCTTTATTTCAGTCTTTTAAAAACGTTTGGAGGAGGGCTGGAGAGATGGCTTAGAGGTTAAGGCACCTGCCTCCTAAGCCTAAGAACGCTGGTTCCAATCTCCAGCAGTTCCAATCTCCAGGTCTCACGTTTAAGCCAGATGCAAAGTGACGCAAGGGCACAATGCCGCACTTGACCACAAGGGGGCGCACGCATCTGGATTTCGTTCACAGCAGCTGAGAGGCTACTGGCACTCCCACCTCTATCTGTCTTCCCCTCCCTCTCTCTCTGTCTTTCTCTGTGTGTGTCTCTCACAAAAAAAAAAAAAAAAAAAAAAAAAAAAAAAAGTTTGGAGGCTGGAGAGATCTCACAGTGGTTAAGGCGCTTGCTTGGAAAAGCTAACAACCTGGCCTTGATTCGCCAGTACCCATGTAAAACTCCATGCATAAAGTGGTATATACACCTGAAATTTGTTTGCACCGGCTAAAAGCCCCAGCATGCCCATTCTCTTTCCACTCTCTCCTTGAAAATAAATAAATAAATAAAAATAAACATTAAAACATTTGATAATAACTGCTACATAATGGATGCATAATTATCCCTACGATGGTGAAATAGCACACTGTTAAAATAGGAGAAATAGCCTTACTAAGAGCATTAAAGTTCTTTGTTCGCTCTAAGTTACAAGCAAGTTTCAAAGTGTTCTGGGGATGCTGCTCAGTGGTAGAGCAGTTTTCTTACCATGTGTGAGGCCCTGGGTTGAACCCCAGCACCACAAAAGAAAAAAAAATTCAAAAAAAATGCAAACCTTGCCACCCTTCCTCGCTCTCTTCTGGAAAGATAAATGATGTCACACTTGGGATAATACAATAAGAAACACAAGGGGTGATGCAATGGTAACCGTTTATTTCACTAATGAAGCACTCCCACAGGCCTACACTGTTTAACTCAGTAGTTGTTAGGCTCAAGTAGCAAATTACATTTAAAATTGTTCAAAAAAGGGGCTAGAGAGATGGCTTAGTAGTTAAGGTGTTTGCCTGGGAAGCCTAAGAACCAAGGTTCGATTCTCCAAGTCCCACATAAGCCAGCTGCACATGGTGGCACATGTGTCTGGAGTTCGTTTGCAATGGCTAGAGGCCCTGGTGCACCCATTCTCTCTCTCTCTCTCCCTCTCTCTCTCTAATAAACAAACAAATACAAATAAATTTAAAAGTTTAAAAAAATTATTCAAAAAGAGGAAAACCTCACCCTTTTCAAATCCTCTGTCACCCTACTGACTAGTGAGGAGTGTGTGTGTTGTGCTGAACAACCCCAGCTTTTCTGATCATCAGTAAACAGCCTCCTGGATGGCAGCGTCCTGATGTTCCGTCACTTTTCCAATTTCCTATCATATTAGTCTTTTTTTTTTTTTTTTTTTTTTGGTCTGGGGCTGGAGAGATGGCTTAGCAGTTAAGGCATTTGCCTGTGAAGCCTAAGGACCCTAGTTCACTTCTCCAGGTCCCATGTAAGCCAGATGCACATGGTGGCGCTTGTCTCTGGAGATTGTTTGCAGTGGCTAGAGGCCCTGGCACACCTATTCTCTCTCTCTCCCCTGTCTCTGTCTCTAATAAATAAAAATAAAATCTTGAAAAAAATACCTGCTGCATAATGGATTTGTAGTTATCCCTAACACAGTAAGATAGTACAGTGTTAAAATGGAAAAAAGGTTCGATTTCCCAGGACCCACATAAGCCAGGTGCACAGGTGGCACATGCGTCTAGAGTTCCTTTGCAGTGGTTGAAGGCTCTGCCACGCCCATTCTCTCTCTATCTCCCCCCTCAAATAAATAAATAAATAAATAAATAAATAAATAAATAATAAGTATAGTGATATATAAACTGATAATCCTAGCCCCTGGGATGACATAGAGGCAGGAGGATTAGGAATTCAAGGTCATCCTTGGCCACATCGTGGGTTCAACCTCAATCCATGAGAACTTAACTCAAAACCAAAACAAACAACAAAGTTCTGTCATCTAATACTTGAGCACCCACGTGCCTTGTAGGGTTTGATGTAATCAAAGACTATGAGGTCACATGGTTTTATGGTTGATATATTCTTGAATCTAAATGACCTTATACAGATAACTGTTCCCTGTATCAGGCATTTACAGTGCAACAGGGTTGCGATGGGCTCAGTGCTGAGGCCTTGAGGCTGAAGAAGGAACAGTCCCTGCTGTCAAGGAGTCTAGAATCTAGTGGAGGCAGGTCCAGCTGGCAAACCGATCTCTAGGATACCCTAAATAGATTGGTAGGTGCTGTGTATGAATAAGCACAGGGTGAATACAGGGAACTGAGCCAGCAGTGTCCCGGGAGACTGCCGAGGGGCGATTAGCAGGAGCAAGCATGATTGAAAATGGTTGGACCCCACTTCTGGGGTTTGAAGAGGCTGCAGGTGAGAAACAGACAGGAGATACTTTGAGAAGCTTCACTTCAACAGAAAATAGAGAAAAGAGAAAAGCCTTGGAGCTGAGGACCATGTCTGAGTGACTGTAGATCCAAAAATATGTTAAATCCTAATCCCGGAATCTATTAGTGAAATGCTGGCAGGAAAGCAGCTCTTAGCAGGTGTCATGAAAGGAGGATGAAGAGATCCTGGAATGGGGTAGACCTTCACTGTACTGCGGCTGATGGCTCTGTCAGAAAGGAATCGGGCTGCAGAGATACACAGAGAGAAGGATATCATGCACTCACAAACCAAGGTACTCCACAGCTTTCTGGGAAACCCTGAAGCCTTGAGATGGGCTGGGAGTCGACTCTCCCCTGAGTCCCAGTGGTAACTATCCTGCACATGCCACACCTTGTTCTCAGTCTTTGGACCTTCTGAACAGTGAGAGATTACATTCAGAGTGACTCAAGCCACCCATCATGTGGTACTTAGTTAAGGCACCCTAGGAAGAAATACAAATGGGCCGCACTGAACTTGTTCAATTATCAGAATAGCATTTAGTATTAAGCACTCCTAGGCATTGGCATTATTTGGTTTCACTTAATAAGCAATTGAGACCATCCTTTGAAGCCGATCATTAACATACAATTTTCTTTTTGTCAACATTCGATATTATTATGATATTTCCCAACCTTCCTGTTTCACTTTCTCTTATAATTTGTTTGCCTTTCACTGTGGTTATCCCCAACATGGTCTCCAATTTCTTTTATTTGAAATTTATTTCTGCTACTCAGTTTGTTAATTTTTTGCCTACATAAATTATATCATGGGACGTATGTTTCTCTGAAAAGGACCTTAGTGACTATTCATTTAAGAGATGGTTATTAAAGCAAGATACCTGATTGCCACCGAAGGAGGGGCTTTGAGGATAACAGTGACAAATCCTGTGCCTACTTACAAACATGCTCCTGTTTCTACAGAAAACTTACCAGTCTGACAGTTAATAACAGTTCTATTTGTCTGATGACCCCATTAGCTAAAAGTTGTGGAGCTTCCCCCCCTTTCTCTCTGTAGTAAAAACAAAACAAAACAAACAAAGGATTCCATTCCTTGGTTGAAGTCCAAAGAGGAAAATCCAAATACCTTGTAGTCATATGAAGGGGACTCAGAACACAATGACTTTCAGATTGTTGGGCCACACTTCACTCAACTTGGAGAAGGTTTCTGGATCTAGAAATCCCCATATCCTTAGGGCAGGATTACTGGATTTGATAGGCACACAATCCCTGTTCTCCTTCAGTCAGAATGACTTTCACTTGGAAAACCAGGACTGGGATTCAAGAAAAATAATAAATTTCACCTTGCTATTCCCCATAGCCTCAAAGCTATTTTTCTCAGGATGTAGACATGGCCCTGCACCCCGTTTTCCTCTTGTCTGTGAGGTCCTGAAAGAAGAAAATATATCTCTGGAATGGAACTTGGGTGTGCACGGTCCAGGCGGTCTAACATGCTTCCAAGATGGTGACCTTTCCCAAAGCCATGGTTACTGCTGGATGGCACCCCTCGGGGCCCTTTGGGCTCCTTTGCATCTAACCCCAAATAGCATCTGCTCTGCTCAAGACACACATTGTCTTTCAAAAACAAGCAAATATTGTCGTTCTTCCATAGCTGATGTATGATACCTTCCCATCTTTAAGGCAAAAACATTGAAAATTCTTCATTGGTTATTTTAGTATTACAAAACATTCCAAGCTCTAAATATTAGCAAGGCTAATCTGCTTCTTGTGCCCACCCCTTAGATTTTACAGGTTGCCATGTTGACGCCGCAGGTGCTACTTTTGGACTTGTACCTTAATTCTCATTGCTCAGTGGCTAAGGAGCATGGATTTGAGAATCAGACTTTAGTCCAAATCATAATGGTGTGATCGGCCACCTTAATGACCCTAGATTAAGTGCTTCACCTTTGATGTCAGTTTCTGATGTCCGAAACAGGAGGGTAATTGCTCCCTCAGGATTGTGAGACTTCAGTGTGATAACTGCAAAGTATCTGGCAGGCTCTGGGCACACATTAAGCGCTCAGCAGTGTCCTTGGCATTAGAGGGCTTCCTTTGTAAAACTCCTTACTCGCTGGGTGTGGTGGCGCACGTCTGTAATTCTAACACCTGGGAAGCAGAGGTAGGAGGATTGTCACGAGTTTGAGGCCTGCCTGGATTACAGAGTGAGTTTCAGATCAGCTTGGGCTACATACAGTGAGACCCTGCTTCGAACATACAAACAAATAAAAAAAAAAAAACCCGCAAACTACTTCACAGAGTCTGATAACTCCGTTTTCCATCTTACAGTGAGCTTTGCTCCCAACCCTGCAAGCCCCCTCATTTTCTCTGGAAATGTATCAGTGTACGTGTAGCAGGAGTAATAGCATGGTGTGTCTGTGTGTGTGTGTGTGTGTGTGTGTGTGTGTGTGTGTGTGTGTGTGTTGAACATGTTCCATGTGTACCTGGACTGAGGCCAAAGAAGTATGCTGTCTGCTCTCTAGTTTTTTCAGCTCATTTTTTTGAGACCAAGTCTCTTGTGGAAACTGGAGCGTGCTGTCCTTTGATCAGAATGACCAGCCAGCCCCAGCTATCTCTACCCCCCTCAGTGTTGGGGTAACAGGTAAGCACAGCTTACCTGGATTCTGGGGATCAGACTCAGGTCCTCACGCTTGCATAGCAAGTACTCTTGCGCACTAAACCATCTCCCCAACATTCTTTGAAGTATATTTTTAAAAATAATTTGGGGCTGGAGAGATGGCTTAGCAGCTAAAACGCTTGCCAGTGGAGCCTGAGGACCCAGGTTTGATTACCGTGTACCCACATAAGCCAGATGCACAAGGTGATGTATGCATCTGGAGTTCTTTGCAGTGGCTAGAGGCCCTGGTGAACCCATTCTCTCTCTCTCTCTCTCTCTCTCTCTCTCTCTCTCTTTTTCTCCATTTCTTTATCTGCCTCCCTCCCCCTCTCAAATAAATAAATAAACAAAATATTAAAATATATTGTAAAGACAGAAAGAGAGAGAGAGTGAGAGAATGGGTGCACTAGGGCATCTAGCCACTGCAAATAAACTCCAGATGCATGTGCCACTGTGTATCTGGTTTTATGTGGGTACCAGGAAATTGAACCCAGGTCATTAGACTTTACAGACAAGCGCTTTAACTGCTGAGCCATCTCTCCAGACCTCTCCCCCCCCCCCCGAAGTTTTCAAAGCAATTCGATGCCAGTTGACATACGGGCAGCTGTCTCCTAACTTATAAGAATATTTGGGTCTTGTGGTAATTTACTCCCCCGCTTTTCAAGGAAACTGGTGAGGACCCTCAGAAGGGCCATCCATAGCCCCTTGCTGTTTTGTTTTCCTTAAGCATCTGTTGTCCTCTGCCTTCAAACTTGACTTTATCCAAAGTCTTGTTTCTAAAAAAAAAGAAAAAAGAAAAAAGCAGCCTACAAAAGGGAAGCTGCTTTGTGTTTTATGGAAGAATCAATTGCTCTGGGTAATAGGTTTGTGTTTAATGATTCATGATAAATATATTAGGATTAAAGAAAGAGAACCAGCAAGTCAGAATAAAGCTGGGAGATAAGAATCAGTTTCACTCTGATGAGCATGACCTTGAAAGGAGTCCTCTTCACCCATATATATATGTGTGTGTATATATATATATATATATATATATATATATAGATCATTGCAAATGATAGGATATGTAATGACTTGAATATTTTATTTTCAAATAATTCGTACAGCTCTAAGTCTAGTGTGTGCTGAAACAATTTTGTGTTTGGGAATTTTGTGTGAGATGGGTCGCTAGTGGCTTAAAAAGCAAAATAATCCACCAAAAGGAAACAGACCAACCTTATATAACAGAATTACTATTTCTTTCCCAAAGTCGCCCATGTTTCCTTCCACTTCACTTTTTTTCAAACTCATTGCCGCTCTTAAGCCATTCATGTGGAAGTGTTTGGCTCGCTGAGCTGTCTCCTGAGAGCTGAACTTTCAGTGGAAGTCTGTGTCCAAGTTGAGGCACAGTTCTTTTTCTAAATTTATCTTTTTATGAGCATGTAATGCGTCCAGTCTTTCCCAAGAAGAACATAATCAGCCCGTATCTTCTTCAACAATACTAAGTGCTATTAAGCGCATTTCCACATCCTTGTTTTTGTTAATTCTGTGAAGCCACAGGTTTAAAAATGTTTGCTTTATGTAATTGTTCTTTTACTATCTTCCCCACCCTACTCCCAAAAGACCAGTTACTGCTGATAAGATCTTCTTCAAATCTTAACTAATCCAGCTCCAGGCACAGTCATGGATTTAACTGGTTATCACATTTAACTATCTTTTCTTTTGCACGTGTATGTGTGGGTGTATGCATGTTTGCACGTGTGTGAACACTTGTGTGCAGGGTGTGAAGGCCAGAGGTTGGCATCTAGTGTCTTCTTCCTTCATTTTCCACTTTATTTACTGAGGCAGGGTCTCTTGCTTGAACTCAGAGCTAGCCACGTCAGCTACTCTAGTTAACCAGTGTGCACCATGGATCCCATCTCTGCCTCCTTAATGCTGGGATTACAGGCAGGCCAGCATTCCTGCATGTTCTCCGAATCTGCACCCCAGTCCTCAACGCTTGTGAGGCAAGCTCTCTTTATTCACAGAGCTGTCTCCACAACCCCTGAGCTGCCTTGAACAACGAAAGGCTTTAAACGAAGTATGACATGTTAAAGTTGCATAGAGTTGTTGGAAAGTATATTTAATCAAGAAATTGTTTCAGTAAATTAAGAACCCATGCCACCATTCTTGGGCAATGTGACAGTTGCCTCAGGGTTTTAAATTTTGTTTAATTGTCTTAGCAGCTTCCACTTTAGTTAACCAATCCTTCTCTTGTTGCTTTTATTTCTTCCCTGATCTTGGGATCGATTGCTTTGAGTTTTAAAGCACATAAATATACTTTCTTATTTTGTTTTAATTTTCATAGTATAAGGAAACTATAGAGTGGTAGGAAAAAAGTTACCCATAGTGCCACCTGGCAGGAGTAACAATAATGAACATTTTGTCACCTTTCTGTCTAGTCTCTCTAGAATATTGGTGTAAGGGAATGGCTCAATGGAGTGAATGCTTGCCATTCAAGCCTAAGAACCCGAGTTCAGATCCCAGACCCGGCATAAAAGGTGGAATCTGTGCATGGTTTCTGTATCCCAGCACTCTGATGGCGAGGTGGGAGGGAGAGGCAGGAGAATGTCCAGGAAGCTTGGGCCCTGTGGATTACAACACTGAACAACAATGAGAGAGAGAGAGAGAGGAGAATATCTAATGAAGTAGAAGGTAGGGACCAACCCCTAAAGGTCCTTTGGCCTTCCACATTATTTACCACAGCACACACATGTTCATATACACACATGCATATACACACACATCATACACACATATCCCCCTCAAAGAATAATGAAGCCTTCGGTATGATTTATTGCAAATATTTTGCTAGTCTTTTTGTACTTCATGGAAGACAGTGGCCCCAAATAGGCCTCTGCAACACTTGCCCACTCTTCAGAAATTAATATTTAACCAGATATCAACTCTCATACATTCCCTTTATTTTTGCCAGTTCTTGATTTTATACAAGTTGAAACATGACGGTGGCATCCTTCTTGTCAGGAGTGGTATAGATAATACTCACAGATTCTAGGCATTGGCAAAAGCACACCTCTTGGGGCCCATTATTCTACCTTCCAGACACATCTTCCTCTCTGCTCAGTCTTCATTGGTCTCTTGAGGAAGTATTTAAGTGTGACTAACATTTTCTGAAATGTTGCATTTCTCAAAACAGCTTCATTCTATTCCTGATTAATACTTGGACAGGATATAAAATACCAGATTGTAAAATCTACATTAAGAATAAGGTGGGTGATGGAAAAGGGATTTTGCCCATCAAAATGTATTTCTCATTCATATAATAACCTTTGTGGGTCCAGTAGCTCTTGAGGATCTACCTTCAAGAACTACTTGGGATCCAGGCTGTTTTCCTCGTGTGATACCCAATAGGAGACTTTCATGTCATTATGATGGGACACACCAACAGAGGGGCATGTAGTGACTTTCATTCCTTCATTGTAGATATGACAGAAAGTCTTTTTTTTTTTTGAGAGAGAGTGAATGGGCACACCAGCAGCCTCTCAGCCACTGCGAACGAACTCCAGACGCATCTGCCCCCTTGTGGGCAAGTGCAGCATTGCGCCCTTGTATCACTTTACTGCTGGCTAAATGTGGGACCTGGAGATTCAAACAGGCATTCTTAGGCTTCACAGGCAGGCGCCTTAACCACTAAGCCATCTCTCCAGCCCAGAAAGTCATTTTTAATGTATTTTATTTTATTTTGAGTTAGTGCACAAAGTAATGGGCTTCCTCATAGCATTGTCACGCAGACTTAGTTTTGGTTGATTTCTCTGCTCCTTGTGCCTCTGTCTCCCTGCTCAACTCCCCAGCCCTGCGGCTCATACTCTTCTGCTATCAGGATTCCCTTTTTGACTTTCAGACACATGTCACTTCCGTGAGCAGTCCATGGGCGGGATCCGGTCACAGAGCTCAAAGCAACTGCTAGGGGTCCGGGAAGTCAAGCACATAGGAGTATCACAGGCATTACACGTTTCTGCCCTGTAGAGTGTTAACGTTTTCATGTATTTTAATTTAGCTTCCAGCATTGTCATTAAGAAGAATAGTTCTTGACTCTGTCTGAACAGCTTTTGCTGTCTCTCTGGACGTCATTACCCATAGTATTCCAAAGGCTTACCATTTTCATACCTGTTTTCATGTCCTAATTCAGATACTTGTGAACTTGAGACCCACGTCCTTAAGCTTCTCCATAAATGTGTTTAACTTTTTAAAAATAAGTTATTTATTTATTTATTGGAGAGAAAGACAGATAGATAACGAGAGAGAATCAGCATGTCAGGACCTGTAACCACTACAGACTACCTCCAGATGCATGGGCCACCTTGTGCATCTGGCTTACATGGATACTGGGGAATTGAACCTGGGTCCTTGGGCTTTGCAGGCAAGTACATTAACCACTAAGCAATCTCTCTAGCCCCATCTTTTTTTTTTTTTAATCCATGATGTCCTCTGCAGGTTTTCTTGCTGTTTTTCTAAACCATTTCTTGCATGTAGCTTGAGCCTCTTGGATGAGTTGACCATATTTCTTATTTTTGTCCATTTGTTTTTCTTTTCTTTGCCTTTTTGCTCTACTATTTGGAAAAGTTTTTCAACTTTGCTTCCCAGCCCTCCTCTAGAATTTCTTTCTTGTTGTTCTAATTTCCATTTCCAAGAGCTTTCTGAATGTTATCATAGAATATTATTTGTCATAGACTTCACTGGTTCCACATAGAGCCATTTGGTAAACCGCTTGCAAAAGGTCATTGTTAGATATTTTATTATTTTGGCTGTTATTCTGAATGGAATCACTCTTCTATTACATTTTGAGTTGCTTGTTGTGATATTGAAAGACTATTGATTTTGTGCTTTGTGGTCATAGTACTGAACTTTTAAATTATTTTCAGATATTTAAATTTTTTTTCTTATGCTTTAATTTTTTTTTAAATTTATAGATTTGCAAGCAGAGGGAGATAGAAGAGGGACACAGAGAATGGGTGGATCAGGGCCTCTAACCATTGCAACTGACTCCAGGTGCATGTGCCACTTTGTGCATCTGGCTTTAACGTGGGTGCTGGGGAAATCAAACCAGGTTGTTAGGCTTTGCAGGCAAATGCCTTAACTGCTGAACCATCTCTCAAGCATCCATTTTTCTTATTTTTAATGAGGAGTGGTATTAGTGAAAAACAGCATTCATTTTATCTCCTGCTAATTCTGAACTCGTGTTTTATAGCATGATCTGCAATCACATCAGATAAGGTAAAGTCCATGGATGGAGAGTGTGTGCTGACTCGCATCATGTAATTCATTTTGAGAACGTGTACCCAGCACGCAGTAGCATTCCAGTACATATTGTCAAATGAGTGCATGGTGGTTATAGACAATACTGTTGTTTTGTTGGAAGTTTTGATACTATCACAAGTATTTTTTTACCGTAAAGTATACGTTTGATTTTTAGTTTAAGAGGAGTATTCTTTGTCATGCTCACATGGACATGTGTGTGTTTGTGTGTGTATGTGTGTGTCCAGCAGAACACATTAAATGTCCCTCAGGCTCCATCCACCTTTTAAAAAAACTATTTGATTTTTCTGCAAGAAGAGAGAGAGAGAATGAATGAATGGGAAGTTATGGGCATGTCAGGGTCTCCTGCTCCTGTGAAGAAACTCCACTTTGTGCCTTTGGCTTCATGTGGCTATTGAGGAGTCAAAACTGGTCCATCAAGCCTTGCAAGCAAACACTTTAACCTTTGAGCATCTCTCCAGCCTCCATCCACCTTTTTTTGGTGGGGGGGTGGGAGAGGGAAGGAGAAAGAATTGGCATGCCATTGCTTCAGCCACTGCATTCAAACACCAAGCACTTGCACTACCTAGTGGGCATGTTTGACCTTATACTTGCCTCACCTTTGTGTGTCTGGCTTACGTGGGATCTGGAGAGTCAAACATGGGTCCGTAGGCTTCACAGGCAAAAGTGTCTTAACCGCTAAGCCATCTCTTCAGCCTCCGTCCACCTTTTTGAGACAGGCTCTCTCACTGGCCTGGAATTCCCCAGTGCTGAAATAACAACCACAAGACATCATGTCTGGCCCTTTATTAAAAAAAAAATGTTGGTTCAGAAGATCAAACTCAAGTCCCCATGCTTGCCAGGCAAGCACTTTACCAGCTGAGCTGTCTTCCCAGCCCCATGTTAATGGGATTTCATTTTTTTTTCCTGAAAGCATAGTTATTTGAGAGACTATGCTCCCTCTGTGGCTTGCCATCTTGAACTTAGAAATGTGTCTAACTGAGTTAGCTTAATTCAGCTTTATTTTAGAAACTAATGTGGGAAAACTTGATAGGGACAGACAGGTTGATAAGTGACATTTTTTTATATATACCAATGCTTGATTTGTCTTACCATTTTTGCTTAGGACTCAGAAGAAAGTAAAAGAAAAGAAAAGAAGAATGTGGGCTGGAGAGATGACTTAGCAGTTAAGGCGCCTGCTTCCTAAGCCTAAGAACGCCGGTTCCAATCTCCAGGTCCCACATTTAGCCAGATGCAAAGTGATGCAAGGACGCAATGCCGCTCTTGACCACAAGGGGTCGCACGTGTCTGGATTTCATTCGCAGCAGCTAAGAGGCTGCTGGCGCACCCATCTCTATCTGTCTCCCTCTCCCTCTCTCTCTGTCTCTCTCTGTGTCTCTCTGTGTCTCTCTCTCAAAAAAAAAAAAAAAAAAAAGAAGAAGAAGAAGAAGAATGTGAATTTGCAGGTGTTCTTAAACATTTTTTTATTTTCAAGTATGAAACCACGGGCCAATCTACTAAGTATAGTCACTGCCACAGGTCAGGCAAGAGTCTCTGCCTAGCCAGTGCTGCTCAGTGGGCATCCTCAAACAAAGCTCATAATGTGCCCGGTGCAAGGTGACATTTAGCTACCTCTAAAGGTTTATTTGAGGCTTTAGTCAACAAAGACCCAGAGAGGAATAATGGAGCTGGATAACATCCAGAAACTAACCAGAATGAGCTTGAGAGGTGGAAGGAAAGATGAAATGGATTATGGTTCCTGTCGTGAAAGACGCTGGCTTGGAGAAACAACCAAAGTCTCCAAAATCAAAAGGAATGCGTGCTTGAGGTAAACAGCTCTTGAGCATGTCTCTGGTTGGAAATTAAGTAGACTCCCTGGCCTGAGATCGTAGGTGAGGCACATCACAGACAAACGGAAGATGCTCTGCTTCTTATGGTGGAGAGGGATTCGTTTTCACAAATGACAGTGCAGGCCCAAGCTGTAAATCAGTCCTCATAATGTTTATGTATTCATAGATAACAAATCCAATGATGGGTTAGGCAGAGGACAAGGCTGTTTGGAGTGTCAGCTTAAGGTTTCAGAATTTATTCTTGAATCCGTTTTTCCTTTACCTGTAACAAAATAAAAATTCACCCTTTCTCAGGATTACTCCTCAGTAGCGTTTGGCTTCTGTTTGTATGTCAGTAGTGATTGTGGTTATCTCCAAATCATTCACTGTGCACTACTGCTCTGACTGCCCAGTCTGTATGTTCAGTATTTCACATTAACTAATTTGTGTGGAACTGAGGATGGAATCCAGGGGTTCATACATACTAGCCAACTGCTGACCCCCTGAGCTATACCACAGCCTTTTAGTGTATACTTTTTATTTCTTATTTTATCTGATTATTTATTTGGGAGAGAGAGAGAGAGAGACAAAGGCAGAAATGGGCATGCCTGTGCATTCCAGACACTGCAAACGAACTCCAGACGCATGCACCCCCTTGTGCATCTGGCTTTACTTGGGTACTGGGGAATCGAACCTGGGTCCTTTGCCGGCAACCGCCTTAAGCACCTAAGCCATCTCTCCAGCCCCCTTAGTGTTTATTTTAAATATATATTTTTATTATTCACTTGAAAGAGAGAGACAGAGAGAGAAAGGGAGAGAGTGAGTATGGATATGCCAGGGACCCCTTTCACTGCAAACAAACTCCAGATGCATGAGCTGCATTATACATGGGTGTTGGGTAACCGAACTTGGGCCATCAAGCTTTGCAAGTAAGTGCCGTCAACCTCTGAGCCATTTCTTCAGCCACCCCCCCCCTACATTTTTAAAAAAATTATTTATTTACTTGAGGGGGGTGTGTGCAGATAGACAGAAAGAGAATGGGTGCACCAGGGCCTCAGCCACCATAAACGAACTCCAGATGCCTCCGGCACCATGTGCATCTGGCTTTACGTGGGCAATCGAACCTGGGTCCTTTGGCTTTGCACAGGCAAGCGCCTTAACCACCAAGTCATTTCTCCAGCGCCACCTACTGGTGTTTTTTTTTTTTTTGACTTAACAAAGCCAACTATTCTTTCTGAGATTTCCTCAGCTTTGAAATGGAGAGAACCCACGATTTCCCTTAATTCATCAAGTCACATTCTTGCAAAAGGAGCAAAGTAAGTAGTGTGAGCAGAATTGCTTTGGGAGCTGAGGATGCTGGCCAGGTCACTAATGGATAAAGACAGGACTGGCCTCTTTCCGGAACCTCTCAGTCATCACTTTCTTCCCAGGTATCTGAGGGGGACACCCTGAAAATGAACCCTAAGTGCAGCCTGCTGCTCTGGTGAGCTTACTTGACTCCAGGGCATCAAGGGCGGCAGGGTTGGTCAGTCTCTGACTTCAAAACCTAGTGGAAGGCAGGTTAAGTGACACCCCCGATTACCATTTTCCATGCTGACATCAACACATTGAGCTTTTAAAAAAATATTATATTTTTATTTATTTATCTGACAGAGAGAGAGAGAGAGAGAGAGAAATGGGCCTCTAGCCATTGCAAACAGACTCCAGACATGTGCATCTCCTTGTGTATCTGGCTAACATGGGTCCTGGGGAATAGAACCTGGGTCCTTTGGCTTTACAGGCAAACACCTTAACCGCTAAGCCATCCCTCCAGCCCCACACTGAGCTTTTACCACCTGCCTCCAAACTGGCAAGAAGGTATAAGAGCAGGACACAACCAGTTAGACTATCCCTGGGCCATATCAACCCCCCTCTAAGGTTTACATCTTTTGCCTCCCATAAAGCACATTGGGAACCATTTACATACCGCTCTAGCTGCATGGGCCGTGAGAGAAAAATGATTACTGTGAAGCAGGCTGGCAGCGGGAACAGACTGAGAGAGGCAGCCAGGTAGAAAACCGCTTTGAAACCTGTGGCCTGGGGCTGAGGAGATGGCTCATCAGGTGAAGCAGGTGCCTGAGGACTTGAGTTCAGATCCCCAGAATGGAAAACAAGCTGGGTGTAGTGTTGTGCATCTGGAATTCCAGCACTAGGAAGGTGGAAGGGAACATCCGTAGGGTTGGCTGTCTAGCCTCCAGGTTCAGTAAAAGACCCAGTCTCACAGGGCTGGAGAGATGGCTTAGCGGCTAAGGCGTTTGCCTGCAAAGCCAAAGCATCCCGGTTTGATTCTCCAGGATCCATGTAAGCCAGATGCACAAGGGGGCGCATGCATCTGGAGTTCTTTTGCAGTGGCTGGAGGCTCTGGCGTGTCCATTCTCTCCCTCACTCTGTCTCCTTCTGTCTCTCTCTCTCTCAAATAAATAAATAAAATATTTTTTTTTAAAAAAAGAGACCCAGTCTCAAAAAGAATGGCGTTAGGCAGTTGGTCTCCACATGCTCATGGGTACATGTGCACCTGCACAGACATATTCATCCATACACATATGTACACATGCATACACATGCCATCCCATACGACGAAAAGGAAAGCAAAAGTACTTTCCTGGTGAGTTTTATTCCCAGTTCCCGTGGCCTCGTTTTGTCTTTGGTGACAGTGGCCCTGGGACTCCTACTTCTTGGAGAAAGTAGCTTTGAGCTTCTGTTGCTCATCAAAGGGTGCAACACTACAAAAGATCAAATAAAACGACACTTGCGATCTTGTGGTTCTCTCCTGTAAGCATGCCCGGTACCACATCATTGTATGCGACACACTGTACTGTTGCTTACCCGTGTATTTCCATCTTCTCAACTGTATTGTTATTCCTGAAGGACATGGAACACGTTCTGTACGTCTCTACATATACTAATGATAAGTACCTGGAGGAACCCTTTCATCTGCGGTCAGATGTATCTCGTGTGAGCCTGCAGTTATGTAAGCTCTGTCCAGCCTGACTGTCACGCATTGGCAAGGGGCAATGTACGGGGCGGGCACTCGTCAGCAGAGTGGTCTGAAGAGGCTGATGCTTCTTATTCAAAGTCACATCTCTCCTTGACTTTGAGCCCTATGCCCTTTCTGCTGCTGTCTTTCTCTTCAAAATCAGATGTCCCTGGTCTCCTGGCTACAGAGAATATAGCCCTCACATCGAATGTTGAAGCCGTAAGAGCAGTGTGCACACTAGAGTTTTATGGGAGCTTCAGGCCTTTTCTCAAAGTTATTTTATTTATTTATTTGTTTATTTATGAGAGAAAGAGGCAGATCGACAGAATGGGCACACCAGGGCCTCTAGCGTGCAAATGAACTCCAGACTCATGCGTCACCTTGTGCATCTGTCTTACATGGGTCCTGGGGAATCAAACCTGGTCCTTACGCTTTACAGGCAAGCACTTTAACCACTAAGCCATCTCCCCAGCCCAGGCCTTTTAATCTAGAGTATGATTCTGTACTATAATTTAAATGGACCAAGGGTAAAGCAACCAGAATAGGCAAAAAATAAATCTGCTTTGTAGATGGGTGTGAAGGTTGTCCAGTAGATGTTCCTTACATGTCAGAGTGTGTTGAGACACCGGATGATCACCAGGGCAGCTTATTTCCCCCTTGTTGGCTGTGTCAGTCGAGTATCATGAGCGCTCAGATTCGGAGGCTTGGTGAACCTTCAGATTAGGCCTCTGTCTCTTGGTAATGGTGGGATTTGGCACAGATTCCTGGACATCTATTATCCTCAGTTTCCTCCTGTGTATAATAGAGACAAAAGATCGTACACAGTAAGGTTGTCAAGAAGATTAACTGAAAGAAACCGTGTACAATGCATAGGGTAGTCTATTCATGGTTTGTGAATGTTGGGTCCGTTGTTGGCAAGGAGTGAGTGAGTGGATTTGGTGTTGCATGTGTGAGTGTGTTTGCAAGCATAAAGAGGGCTTTCTACAAGTTACAATTTGATTTTCATAGGCTGTCTTTGTTTGTTTTGTGTTGCTGTAAGGGAAAAAAAAAACAGAGACTAGGTAATTTATTAAGAATAGAAGTATTTTTCTCCCAAGTTTGGAGGCTGTGGAACGACAAGATCTAGGTAAGGGCAGGTTTGGTTGTCTGCTTGGAACTGTGTTCTCGCGAGGGTTCACATGTTACAAGGTGGAAGGCAAGAAGCCCAATGCTGCTTAAAGTTTCTTTTATAAGGACTTAGGTTACACACGTGAGGGGAGGAACCCTTATGACCGAGTCATCAGAAAGCTCCCACCCCTAAATGTATCACGTTGGCCTTAACAACATGCAAATCTGCATTTTGGAGGGATGCATTCAAACCACAGCTCAGGCCATGGCTGGTGCCGTTTCAAATTATTCTAAGTGGGTGACAACAGATGGAATTAAATCAAGAGTCACAAGTACATTTTGTTATAGTAAACCCAAACAAAGGATTCCTTTGACATGCATATTACATATACATATGACATGCATATTACAGGTGTGTTCTCAATAAACATCGCTATATCTGGCAAACTTAATAATTTCATTTGGGAATAATGGCATTGATCCTATTGTAAATATAATTTTTTATATTTTATGTATTAATTTATTTGAGAGACAGAGAAAGTGGCGAGGGGTGAGGAGAGAAAGAGAATGGGTGCACCAGAGCCTCTAGCCATTGCATATGAACTCCAGCCACATGTACCACTTTGTGCATCTGGCTTTATGTGGGTCCTGGGGAATCGAACCTGGGTCCTTTGGCTTTGCAAGCAAATGTCTTAACTGGTAAGCCATCTCTCCAGCCCCATGAATATACTTTTGAGTCTGTTTTATTAAAGTAAAATGAAAAGCAGGTTTGTTTTTTTTTTACTATAAGTACTAACTATAAAATTAGAAACAGCATATTGTAAATTACATTTCTGTTACTTGTATCCCACAAGAAAGAGCATTCTAGATTCCTTGTGGGGTGTGTCTATACTAAATATTATCTCGGAATTCAGGAACATGGTTATGTGGATGCCAGGGCAAATAAATGGGGAAATGCCCATTAATCAAACCTTACTCATTGGAAATCCGTGATAATTCAGGAAGGACACGGGCTGACATATGCCTTTTTCTCGAAGGAGATCAATATGACGTAAGGTTGTAGGAGCAATTCAATTATAAAAGAGAACTACTTGGTTTCAAGGACTTCTTAATGTGGAGAAATCATAAATGGCCAATTTCTTACCAGCTTCAGCCTTTTACTTGGCACTGGTTCAAGTGCCTGTTGAGGGTGAGACCGTCCCTTAATGGGAAGGGTTGGTGACTTGTCAAACCTGTGCAGAGCACTCGGTGGAAACGTGCTAATACGTGTCATGACCCGACTTACATTATCTGATGCCACTAATGGATGAATTGTGTTTTTACCGAGTCCTGATCTGAATTGCTAATATTAATAGAGGCGATTTTAACAACTGTTCATTTGAAATGTCGGCTGAGGCCTCTCAGGTAAATGTGTTTAGGATGATGATGTGTTCTGTGCATTTGGCTCAAGTCAGATCCCTTTTAAATCTGGAAGGAAAGTTTGTGTTAGCTACTTCTTTAGTCCTAGCAAAGTTGCTCTTGTCACTAAGCATCTCCAGTAGATATACATATTTTAAACCAATGATGTGTTGACATTACACTTTTATCGAGTAATGTTTCTTTAATCAGAAACCCACAGATCGGCTTTTGATGTTTGAAAGTCAGTTACTACATCAGTAAAGTATGTCCAGGAGAAGAATCATTACATTTCACAGTCATAGACATTGGGAGCTATATATATTTTTACTTTCAAAATAGTTTTTTCTACTTTAGCATATGAGAAAGTTGCCCTTGTTATCTCACATCACAGAAGATTATATTCTACTTATTGTTTAACTTAAGCATCTACTTGTGCCATTTAATTGGAAAATTAGGATTTTTAGCATATGTAAGACAAATTGAGGGCTGGGGAGATGGCTTAGCAGTTTAAGGCACTTGCCTGCGAAGCCTGAGGACCCATGTTCGACTCTCCAGATCCCATGTAAGCCAGACACACAAAAGTGAGGCAAAGTGCAAGGTCGTACATGCCCACTAGGTGGCACAAGCATCTGGAGTGTGATTGCAGGGATCGAGGTCCTGACACGCCATTTCTCTCTAAATAAATAAATAAATAAATAAATAAATAAATAAATAAAAAACAAATTGACAAATTCACAGTTTATATTTAAATCATAAATAACAATTCACTTTTTTTTGTTTTTTTGTTTGTTTGTTTGTTTTTCAAGGTAGGGTCTCACTTTAGCTCAGGCTGACCTGGAATTCACTCTGTAGTCTCAGGGCAGCCTTGAACTCACGGAGATCCTCCTACCTCTGCCTCCCAAGTGCTGGGATTAAAGGCATGTGCCACCATGCCCGGCTCAATTCACATTTTTAACTGAACATGAGTAATTTGAATTATTCTTAGGCAGATAGGGTTTTTAGCTATGTATGTATGTATGTAAAAAGCACCAATAGAAGTTTAGTTTTTCCTAATTTTAACCTTTAAAAAATTTTATATATTTATTTACGTGTGTGTATGAGCACACCAGTATTTCTTGCTGCTGCAAACGAACACTCAACTGGCTTGATGCAAGTAGCTAGGGAATTGAAACTCAGTCAGCAGGCTTTGCACACCAGCAGCTTTAACTGCTGAGCCATCTCCCCACTCCAGTTTTCACATTTTAAATGCCCAAATGATTTAGCAATTAGAATTAGTTCAAACAAAAGAAGATATCTTTACTGCATTACGTGAAAATATTGGTTAAAAAATAGACGAGTCAGCTCTCTTTGTTAAGAGCCTAATTCTGTTAGTTCACAAGAATTTTTTCTTAAATCTTAGCTAAGCATAGTTAACTCTTTTTTGGTTGTTCAAGGTTTGATTTCACCCTAGCTCAGGCAGACCTGGAATTCACTATGTAGTTTCAGGGTGGCCTCGAACTCACGGTGATCCTCCTACCTCTGCCTCCCGAGTGCTGGGATTAAAGGTGTGCGCCACTATGCCCGGCTAAGCATAGTTAACTCTTAACCTTCTAAGTGTTGATGTTGAGGTTAAGGTTGTGTGATTGGCTGCTTGAATTATAACCTAAAGCTCTAATTCAGTCAAAATTAAAGATTGTAGCAAGGTGTTTTTATGCTTTTTGATTGCTCTGTATTTCACATTGTAAAAAGTTTTAAAGTTTTTATAGGTCTTAATCTAATGTCATATGAATATATTACTTCTGATTTTTTTTTCCTGTTTCGTTTTCTGTTTTTGGTCTTTTGAGGTAGGATCTCACTCTAGACCAGGCTGACCTGGAATTCACTATGCAGTGTCAGGCTAGCCTCGAACTCATAGTATTCCTCTGCCTCCTGAGTGCTGAGATTAAAGGCATGTACCGCCATGCCAAGCTTATTTCTGATTTTTATTTGTCATTAAATTCATCTTATGAGGCTATTGAAAATAAGTATATTTAGGTAAAAATTTTTACAACTAATTTTGTCAGAAATTCAAGATTAATGGGAAGTAATTCAACTTATTTTTATATTCTAAAAGCACTGGTTTAAAATAGTAATAATTATCCTATATACTAATGGGTATGACTGGATAGTGCCATTTGCTTCTGCTCTTGAATATTCTCACCTGCAGAATTCCAGAAGTCCCGTAGGCACAGAGGACCATGCACTTCCTTCTGCTTTCCTATATTTGATCTGCTTACTGTATGATGTATTGTTCTTAGATATATGTATAGGACCGCAGAGAGTCCTAGATCTGTCTAAAAGACTCTACTAATACTCCATTTCAGGTGATGTTTGTCTTGATTATGCAGTGGCACTTGGAGGCCCCTGGGGACCTGCAGCTCCCAGAGCCCACATTATTCATGTGATGTTGTGTAACAGGACTGTTCTTGGAACTCAGAGAGGTTGTGTGCTGGCACACCACCTCCGTTTTCACTTAGAAAATTACCAGCCTTCTAAGTTATTCCTTTGCTATAGTCCAAATACCTGATAGAAAAAAATACATGCTTTTCTAGATAGTAATTCCTCAGACACTTTTTGATCCCAGCAAAAACAGCAGTAGTTGATATGATATGTTCGGACAGTTAAAAGGCAATTTCCATTGTCTTTTTCAGAAATTATTTTAAATTTAATATTTATTATTTATTTGAGAGAGAGAGAGAATGAATGGGTGTTCCAGGGCTTTGCATTCACCCTGGGCACCCAGTCCATGGGATGGTGTCACCCACAGCTAGGATGAATCTTCCCATAGTAATTAACCTAACTTGAAATTTCCTCACGACATGCCCAGAGATTTGTTTCCATGGTGACTCTAAATCACATCAAGTTGACAAATATGATTCACTATCACAGGGGCAGACCACTAGACTTCCCTGAAAATGCAGCCAGCTCCTAAAATCCACCCGTCCCTCTTCACCCTCATTTCCATGACAAAAGACTGTCCACCACCTTTGGGAAGCAACTGCCTTTGAGCTTTATTCACCAATCTTTACTTTTGTTTACAAACTCATTGCCTTCCACTGAGAGTTCTTTAGGCTTTGTTTTCTAGAATTCCTAACCATTCTTTTCTTGATCATGTGGAGTTGGAAAATTTTGGCTTTCAGGATGAATAGCTTTTTTGTTTTTTCCCAGCCAGGTATGATGGCTCCCACCTGTAATTCTTGCACTCTGGAGGCAGAGACAGGAGGATTCCTATAAGTCTGAGGCTAGCCTGGTCTACATGGGAAGTCCCTGTCTCGACAAACAAACAAAAACATAAAACTGATGTTTGCTCCATCCTCTGCCCCTGCCCCCCCCAACAACTTACACCAAGAAGTAACAAAAGGAAAGAGAAGATGTAGCTTTTCTTAAAGCTATTGTTTAAAAGATTTTGAAGTTTTAAGTTATTAATTAACATGAATTAATTATGACTATAATTAATTGAAAACATAGAAACTCAAAAAGTGAAATGTAAAGAGAAATTCTCGAAAGAAGAGAGAGTAACGGGTAAGGAACTGAACTTGTCCTCTTTTGCTACGTCTTCTCTTTCCTTTTGTTACTTCCTGGTGTTAGTTGTTTGGGGGGCAGGGGCAGAGGATGGAGCAAACATCAGTAAAACACTTCACAGTGTTTTTGGCAGCAAAGAAAGTAAAACTCCAGAGTAGATTCAGATCCTCATCCATGCTCATATCCTGAGTTGAGATAATTCACTGGAAATTAGTTCCGCGAAGCTTCCAATTCACAGGTTGTTTCTTTTCGTCTTGCAGCTCCTTATCGGATGACAGTCATGCCACAACACTTAATCGTGGCAAGCAGAGGACAGCAGGGAGTTCGATCTGTTATCACGGTGTCAGACGCGAACTGTGTTTTATTAAGCTTTCAGACCTACATGTCATTAATCAATAAGTCTCACTGTCGTGTGTAATTTAAGGGAGCACAGGACAGAGGAGAAGCGGCACTAGCTACATTGCCTTGGCCTGTAATGGCTTCCATAACTTACCCACAAGGAGAAACAAGCAGGCAATCAGATAAAAGCCTTTCTGGCCTGTTCTGTTTTTTTTTTTTTTTTTTTCCAAGAAATGAAGATAGACAGTTATCAGATGTGGTAGATCATTGCCTTGACTTTGAGTTTTCTTTACATCTTACCATGAATCACGCTCTGATAAGCACAGAGGACAACACTTTCCACAACAATCTCATTGTAGAGTCAGTACTTCGTCGTGGCACAGAATGGTAACTGGATGGTCATTCACAATGCACTGTGTGCTGCCAATGCCATAGAGTGGATTTAGGCAGTCAAGAGCACACCCCGATTGTTATATAAAAACCAGTTTTCAACTTGTAATAATACATGGGAATCCACTGAGAATCCAGG
The DNA here is from genome assembly GCA_036365145.1 of Orientallactaga sibirica. NCBI lineage: Eukaryota > Metazoa > Chordata > Mammalia > Rodentia > Dipodidae > Orientallactaga > Orientallactaga sibirica. The sequence goes on from JAEOAD010002133.1 coordinate 1,059,400, forward strand.
GCAAAGACAGTCGGTCTGGGATGGGGACTGTTCCAGAAGCACTCCCAGGTTACATAATTGTTGCAGCTTCTGGCAATCACTTTGCACTGTAAAGTTGTAAGAGCCTGTGATTCCAGCAGAGGCCGAGGCCGAGGCAGTAGATTACAAACTCCTTGCTATCCTGGGTAACACAGAGAAACTCTGCCCCACAAAACAAAAACCAAACCAAGCCATCTTTTCTTTATTTTTGTTTTTTTATTAAGAACATACCTTGCATGGATACATCATGTGTTGGTACCATCTTTTCCCTCCGACCTGACCCCATTTCACAGGGGCCCTTCTTCAGTGGGGTTGCTGGTATTCCCCATGGGGTTGTGGGTTATGCATTGTGGGAGCAGCAGTCAGTTATTGGGGGGAGGCAGTGCCTCTGGGCATGACATCCCAACCTGTTATAATCTTTGCACTCCCTCTTCTGCAAAATTCCCTGAGCCACAGTGGATGTATTTTAAGTCTACTTCCGTGATGAGCTCTTAGGAGCCTCTGGATCTCTGCTTTGGTAGGTGTTGAGTGTCCTCAGCGTCTGTCTCCTTCACCCTGCTGCTGACTGTCAGGCTTACCATGGAAGCAGCACTATTGCTCGTCTCTCCCATCCCTGTGTGGTTTCGTCTGGGCCTTGACTGAGATCCAAAGGGAGGTTTATCTCCTCGGGACTCGCTACCTTCTGGAAAAGAAAAACATAATCTCCAACAGAGAATGAAGTCAGCATAGGTTAAATATGATAAGTGTTGTTAATTTAGGGAGAATTTGATGGATGTAGCCCCTCTTTTAGCCAAATACTAGTGAGAGCTGGACACTGGAGAGCATAATTTTTGTCTCCATAGGATTCTAACCTGGTTCCCAGTTCCAGATATGGGTTCCTTTCCACTGAGTGCATCTCTTAGCCTATCAGAAAGCCATTGGTTACCTACCAAGGCTGTGTGCCACCGTTGCACTGGCGTGTACATCTTGTCAGGCTGGTTGCTTCTGAGTAGCTTAGACCTGTGCTTGCTCACACTGTGGTTGGCCACTTTACCCTTAGTAGCTCATGTAGCGCTTTGTAGCACTGGATGGGCTAACTGTCTGGGGACTGGCTCTCTTCCGTATTCCAGCCAGGTCTCTCCATGTTCTATGTCGGCAGCATATGGTGCCTTTAGCAACAGGGTCTTACCTTTTACCTCAGGCGGGTAGTCAAGCTTTGAAAGAAGTCTGTCTTGCCAAACAGATCTTTAGTGTAGATTATCTACAGGCTGAAGACCATTCTCTAGGACTACACAAGGCAGGCTAACAATCTTTACATGACCAAAGATAATCTGTGAGGATTGGAGTGATCCAAGAATTCAACTGGGATGGGTCAGATGGTAATTTGGAAAATAATTTCTCTGTCAGTACTGAATGTCCCTAAAAGTTTTGGATTTATGATAAAAAGGAGTTTCAGGGAAAAAAAACATCATCATGAATAATTTGTTCTTTTCTTCTTTTTTTTAAAAACATGAAGTCCTGATTCTAGTCTTTTAATTTTCTTATACCAGGTAAAATAAACTACTGATTTCATTAAATATTGATTATATAGAGACAACTCTGCCATGTTGGGAAAAATATCAAAGAAAAAATGTCTTCTAAAGAATATTGAACTTTGACTGAATGTAATCTTTAAATATTTAAGTACTGATTATTTTAACATACAGACATTAGAAGGGCTGGTTTGACAAAGACTTGTATGCCTGTCTTTCAACACACAATGCTAGGGACTGAATATTTGTGTCTCTCCAGGTTATGGCATTGAAGCCCAGATCCCCAGTGTGATGGAGCTGGGAAGGGAAACAGTGAGATGGAGATCAGGTCAGGAGAATGGAGCCCGTTCATGAAGGAGATTAGTGCCTCTGAAGAAGACACAAGAGGATCATGGTCTTTCTCTTTGCCATGTGAGGGCTCAGCAAGAAAGTGCCCGTTTATAAACCAGAAAGAGGCCCTCACCTGGAACTGTACTGGTAGACCCCCTGATCTTGGACTTCCACGACTCACAGAACCATAGGAAACCAGTGTCTGCTGTTTCAGTTCATTTATATTGCATTCCCTTTCCCTATTCTCTTTTTTTTTCCAGATAGGGAGAGAGAGAGAGAATTGGTACTCCAGGGCCTTTCAGCTGCTGTGAATGAACTCCAGACATGTTCGCCCCCATGTGGGCATGTGTGGCATTGCATGCTTGCACCACTGTTGGCATCTGGCCATACGTGGGATCCGGAGGATTTGAGCAGGAGTTTTTAGGCTTCACAGGCCAGCGCCCTAACCGCTAAGCCATCTCTCCAGCCCCTTTCCCTTTTTTTTTTTTTTTTTTTGGTTTTTGGAGGTAGGGTCTCCCCCTAGTCCAGGCTGACCTGGAATTCACTCTGTAGTCTCAGGGTGGCCTTGAACTCACAGCGATCCTCCTACCCCTGCCTCCCAAGTGCTGGGATTAAAGGCATGAGCCACCACGCCCGGCTCCTTTCCCTTCTTTTAAATTATTTTGAATCAAATCCTAGATACCATGCCATTTTACCTATAATACATTAGTATGCATCCCTACACATAGACATATGTAAATTTAAATTAAACATATATATTTAAATTGAAAACATATAATTGTAATAACATCATGATAATTTTAAAAAATGGGACTGGGGAGATGGCTCAGCAGTTAGAAGCACTTGCTGAGCAAGCATGAAGATCTGAGCAGGCCTGAGACTGCCCAAGTTCAATTCTCCAGCATCCACATAAACAAAACAGCTGACTGTGACTGTGGATGTCTGTAACCTCCGTCCTGCAGGAGGCACAGACCAGAGAATCACTAGGGCTTGTTGACAGAAATGAACAGCAGTGCTGCATTGAGTGAGACCATCTCTATCAGGAAAGCAGAAAATTGGACAAAATGAGAAGGGCACTCAATGTCCTCCTGTGGCCCCCTCACACATATGCATAGGGAGCACACATCTGCACACACAGGTGTATGCACTACACATACATCACATCACACACACTGTACACATCAGAAAAAACAACACAATAATATCAAATATCCATGTATTGGTTTCATCCCCTTGGTTGCATTATTTGGTTTTAACTGGTTTGTTTCACTCGATATCCAAAGATTTCCATTCACTGCACGGTTGATACATCCTAAACCTCTTTGCATCTGTAAGCTCTTGCTGTTCTTTTGCCTCCATCTTGCAGTTCATTTTTTAGGAAGCTGAGCCACTGGTTGTGCTGGTGCTTCCGCGTTCTGGTTTTGATGACTGGGTGTCTGCATCTTCCCGGAATTGAAGACCATGTTGCTTTGCTTTCTGACTTGCCTGCTGGTTGGTGGTTAGCTGTAGACGCTTGCTCAGATTCCAGCTCAGGCTTCTTGTAAGAAAAATGTCATAGGTGGTGCTGGGTGGGGTGACTTCCCTTTGTATTTGCCAAAGAAGGTGCATGATATCTGCTTTATCTGTCTTTTTCTTTTCTCTCTTGAAATATTTTAGTCATCTCTTTCATATATGATTCCAAAATTCTGGACCCAAACTTGATTTTATACTTAATAAAGGAACCACATCATTTACTCAAGAGTCTATTCAGGCTGCTATAATAAAGTACCACAGACTTGGTAGCCTACGAACAATAGACATTTATATCACACAGTTGTGGAAACTAAGAAGTCTAAGGTCAAGGTGTTGACAGATTAGGCATCTGATGAGGACCTGTTTTCTGGTTCCTAGTTGGAACCTTCTAGTTCTCACATGGGGCAATGCAGCTTTTTCAGGCATCCTTTATAAAGGCCCAAATCTCTTCACAAAGTCTCTACCCCATTACTTAATCACTTCCTAAAGCCCCACTCTTAATATTATCACACTGGATATTATATTCCAACATATAAAGGGGGCACAAATATTTGAATCATAGAAGATTAAATTGGACATTTGTAATAGAAAAGACAAATTTTAAGGTGGCCTTTGCAATAAAGGGCTTTTTTTAAAATCTTTTTTAAATTTTTAATTAAATAATTTTGAAAGAAAGAAACAGATAAAGAGAGAAAGAATGGGTGTGCCAGGGCCCCTAGCAGCTGCAAACAAAGTCCAGATGCGTGTGTCACCTTGTACATCTGGCTTTATGCGGGTCCTGGGGAATTGAACCTGGGTCCTTTGGCTTTGCTGGCAAGTGCCTTAACTGCTAAGCCATCTCTCCAGCCATCTACTTTTGGGAAGTATTTTACTTACTTCTATAAAACCTGGAAAGACAAAGAAATAGAAGCATATAAGTAGACTAGAACATCAATAGAGGTGTAGTACATAGTCAAGGATAATAACACGTAGCCCAGCTCTTCTTGGCTCTGTGGCTTTCTGTCCTTCCTTGACCTCTGAGTAGCTGAGGTGACAGATCTGTGACACCACTCCCAGCTTTACAATTCCCCGTTCTTGATTTTGAAAGGTAAGAGAAGTCACCAGCATCACACGTGTGAGAACTCACATCTGTCAGAGGCTGACAGAGAGGCCTGGCATTGGCAATGCTAGCTACATGACTCCCTGTAGCATGTTCAGTCCTTGTTCTGTTTAGCTGGTGATGAAGGGTTTCTAGGAAGGCTGAGCAGAGTTTCAATCTTCTTCACATCCTCCTCAGGTTGATTTTTCTGTAAGCTGCTTTCAATTTCTTCAGGGAGAAGTTCGGTAACGTTTAGTCTGGTTTTCCACTCCTCCAGTCTCAGCTCATGAAGCGCCTTCTGGTCCTTCTGCTTCCTCTCCTGAACTGTCTCACCATGGTACTTCTCTAGTGCCATCAACAGGCTTCCCATAGGCATGCCCAACCAGGTTCCAAGTATACTACCAGCCACCAGGCCTCGAATTCCTAAATTTATTCTGAAAAGACGTCCTGTGACAGCTCCTGCGATGACAAAATGGCTCAGGGAGCTTTTATTACGGTGTACAGTTAACCCAGTGTTCACTGTGTTGAATATAGTCACAAACACCGCTGTTCTCCAACTCCAGCGCCAGCCATACCGAATGAAGCCTCGTGCGGCAGCGCGATGCGCACTTTGCACAGCATCAAACCGACTATGATACAATTCTGCTTGACTCCGCTCAATGTACTGCTGTTTTGCATGAATAAAAGCTGGTATCCCTCCATATACCCAACCAATGATGCCTGCTGAAGCAGCTGCCTTAAAGATATATTCAAGTTCCTTGGAAGTTCTCTGTTGTTCATCTTTGACAAACAGCTCAAGGAGGCGGGTCCATCCGGATTCTGGGTCGTGGGGTTCGGGGACGGAGGGGGGCCACTTCGGGTTGTCCAGCAAGGTTCCAGACTCGGCAGCGAAGACCCGGGGAAAAGGAGCCAGGGCGCGGCCGGGGACACGGCGGGGTGCCGGCGGGGGCACGTCCGTGACCTGGTCCCGCCCTAGTCACCGCGGGACAGCGGCGTCTCTTTTTTTTTTTTTTTTTTTTTAAAGTAAGACCAGAGACAGGCAGTGTCTAGACTAACATGAGAACTGAAGTGCTCAAGGAACCATATTTTCTTATGCATGGCCTCCTTGCTTGAGATTACCTCATGGTCCCAAATGGCCACTAAAGCTTTACCTGGCTAACAATAGATGGAGCAAAGGGTGGAAAAAGGCTGGTCTTCCAGCTGAGTCAGCCTCAGCTTTTCCAGAATCCCATGTAAGACTTGGGCATATTTATAAATAGTTACTCATAACTTCAAGAAAATAAGAAACACTGAAAAAGTAGATAGGTTGCTGTCTTAATTTGTCAAAATCTTGATATGGTGTTCCAGAGAATTTGGACAAGCACGAGTAATGAATGCCCCCTACATATAGCATGGGATTGTAACGTGGTGTGCCTCATTATTATGTGAACATAATTATCAAATTCTGAAAAGAAAATATTGATCCAGACCTGAGAAATAAGCATCTTGGCAGACATATTGTTAGCATTTGATAAGCTTCAGTGATAGACTAATAGCAATGATGACACTAAAAAGACAGGCTGACATGGGAATTCAAGTCAAATTTATCCAGACAATGAAGGACTCTTCTGATTGAAGGTGGTATGAGGGAGGTTTTGTAGGAACCATCCTATATGGATGGGATTGAAGGGCTGTGGGCTTTAAGCCAGGGGTGGGGATGGGACTCACTGACGTATGAAATATGAAGTAGATAACTTCCCAGCAATGATCTTAAATAGATCGTCATTTCTTTAAACATTATAGGAAGTGTGACCCATTCCACAGAAAATAGAACTTTCCTACCCTTGTGTTTTTAAAGTAAATGTAAAACCCAGCTGTTTGGCTTTATTTTCTGTTGTGTTTTATTTTTCTAGAGAACCTGACTAGGAAAAGAGTAACAGAAAAGACTTGGTACTTACGTAGGGTCATACTCTGTTCTGAGTAGTTTACACTGAAGCCTCAAGATGACAAAATTGGTACTGTCATTAGGCCATTTTATAGATAGATAAACCGAGGTATGGAGCAGTTAAGTAACTTGCCCAAGTCATACTGCTGATAACAAAACAGACCTGGGATTTGGGCCCACGCACCCTATTGTATTAGAATAGAGCAAAGGTAACGTGAACCACCGCTGAGCAATTGTGAAGGGATGCAAAGGAAGGAGATGGGGCTGTGGCCCTGATTTTGCTTCATCATGGCGCAAGGTATGGTGGTTTGAGTGTGACATATCCCCCATCACTGTATGTGTTTGTGGTTGAGCCTCTGGCTGATGGAGCCTTTACCAAGGGGAACCTTGCTGGAGGAGGAGTGTCACCGGGCTGGGCCTTGAGAGGTTTGTTAGCCCAGCCCCACTGGGTGTTCATGGCTCAATTCACTCTTGGTGCTCTCTCTCTGCTGGTGTGACCCTCAGCTGTCTGCTGGGCCATGCTTTCTCCGCTATGATGAAACTTCCTTTCAAAACTATACACTGGAAGTAAACTCTTTCCTTCCACAAGCTGCTTTTGGTCCAGTGTTTTGTCCCAGAAACAGAAAGGTAACTGTTAACCAGGGAAAGAAGTTGTCTAGGTTTTATAGTTTGGTCCAGCCATGGTTCCAATTCTAGATACCCCCGCATCCACACTGCCCTCACTGCCAGCTTTTAGCCCAGGAAGTCTTAGACCATCACACTCTGTCATCCTTTGGGGCTTTCCTCCTCCTCCTCTCTAGCACTTCTTCATTTCCTCCACCCATGTGAGTGTTCCTGATAGTCACATACCCTGCCAGGAGACACTGGAGGTCCCTTTGGAGACTTGCCTCCGCCCCTACCTCAAACAAACCACTGCCTGCATTTTGCAGGCCTTGGGTTCTGAGTAGAGCATTAGATATTTGGCCTATAATTGTACTGAGGTACACTGATGAACAATTTTAATTTTACATAGCTGAGCTCAACCTTGACTGAAAATTCATACCAGAGCAGAGGCAATGTCTTTCTGGTTAATTCAAGTTGCACAGTTAGACCAATCCCTCCTTCTCTCCCTTTATTTCCATTCCCCTCACCTCTCTTTCTCCCTGCCAAATTTCTCAGTGTCCATGAAGAGTCCTAGTGATGTTCTTGTGTCCCCCTGATCTAATGGCCCAGCCTTTTGGGGTGAGTGAACAGGGGAGAAGAAAGCTGAAAGTAGGGGAGGGTGCTGATGGGGCTTCGGTTGACATAAACCATGACCCAGGTAGGAAGGATTACTTCCAGGTCAGCAACAGCCCTCACTCCCCCAACACCTACTCCTCCCAGCCCTTCTCTGAGTTTCCAGGAGGATCTGTATCTCTTGTATCTGACAACAAGTGCATACTCCTCTGAGACCAGGGCCTGGCTCCCACCTCCATATCTGCATTCAGCCTGTAACTTAGTTCACAGAAATGAACACGTAGCAGGAACTCAGTAAACAGTGAATGAATGAAACTCACTGTTTGGTATCAGAGCCTTTGGACTTAGTGAAACTGAAGTCAGAGACTGACCACATGACCACACGTGTTCATATAACCCCCCAGGCTTGACCCCACAACACCCCAAAGCAGGGATGCTCAGCAGTCCAGGAGCATCTATGAGAATTCCACCTTACCAGCTTTCCTTGAGTGCGTCTGATTCAGAGGAGCCAGGGTCTGAATTTTAACAGGTCTCCATCGACCTAAAGGCAGGTAGACTGTGGGACTCAATTTAAGACCTGTTGTAAGCTGCATTTCTTGATTTTTCTTAAAACCATACAGCACCTGACTGCTAACTCTAGACGTGGCAATCCTGTAGTGCTCGCTCTGTGCATTGACAACTGTGAGTCCCGGAGGAGCTGTTGTGATTGCTGCAAAGTGATCTATATGGAGGAACATCCCATTGCTTTATGTGTCGAATAGAATCCCAAATCCATTAAACTCTGGTTTCCGGCTCAGAATCTCCATGTGATGCCCTTAAGTGAGTTTTAAGATACCATTTCCATGTAAAAAGCTAATAAAGGCTTGTTTTCTTTGAGAGAACAATGTAAAAGAAGTACTTCCATCCCATCTTGCAAATCTTATCAAAATTACTAGGCTTTCCCCTCCAACTTTTCTCTCTGCTTTTAGCTATTAAATAGCCATTTGATTTAATACAGCACCCAATGGCTCCCTCATTCTTCAGTGATTCTTAATTTGCCAGCAGCTGTATCTGTTCTCAGTCAAGGTGATTTTGAAAAAGCCGGCCTGCCTGGTGCTTTTGATAGACATTTTATGAGGCCATCATCTTCACATTTTTCTTTGTCAAGCAAAATACTCTCTTTTACATTATTCCCACTTGCTTTCATATGATGGTTAAAGTATCACAGAAAATGTGTGTGGCGACATCCATATCTCCTAACACTGTCTTATGACAGGCTCCGACACAAGGCTCCTGCCACACCTAACGGAGTATCAGAAACACATCAGTACCTTTTTAAAAAAAGTCTTTTTTAATATTTATTTATTTATTTGAGAGAAAGAGGTGGAGAGAGAGAGAGAATGCGCACGCCAGGGCCTCTAGCCACTGCAAACAAACTCCAGATGCATGTGTTCCCTTGTGCATCTGGCTTATGTGGGTCCTGGAGAATCGATCTGGGATCCTGTGGCTTTACAGGCAAACACCTCAACCACTAAGCCATATCTCCAGCTGCATCAGTACCTTTTTATGGTGTGTGTTTAGTTTTAACTACTAGCCCCGCTTTGGAAGCCAAGACATGTATATTTTTTATTTTAACTCTTTAATTTTTATCTTATTATTTATTTGTGTGCGTGTGTGCATGTGTGCACATATATTTGAGTATGGGAACACATGTGCCTGGTGTGCATGTGGAGGTCAAAGGGCACCTTTCAGGTTGGTACTCACCTGTCCACCTCATTTGAGGCAGGGTTTCTCGCTGTGGACTCTGAGTCCTCTGTTCTTGCTCTGCTGCCATGAGTTTTCTGGACATTCTCTTGTCTTTGTCTCTCATCTCACTGTCACTGTTAGTGTAATGGGTGAAAAGAAGCCTTCCACAGCTTGTGGCATTTTACATAGATTTTGGGGATCCATCTCAAGTACCCCAGCTTGTGTGTACCTTTGAACCACTGAGCCATCTCCCCAAACATCTCTCCAGCTATCTATCTGCCTGCCTATCTATCTATCTATCTATCTATCTATCTATCTATCTATTTATCATCATCATCATCTATCTATCTGTCAATCAGTCAATCAATCATCAATCTATCTGTCTGTCTATTTGTGAGGCATGGTCTTATATAACCTTGCTATCTAGCCAAGGGCGACCTTGGACTTCAGAACTGGGCTAATGCAGTACCACTACCCTCCCCCATCCCGCAGTCCATCTGATTTTTTGCTTTGTTTTCCCTTACCCATAGTCAACCATTGTCCAAAAATTCTGAAGTGGTGGAAAATTGCAGAAATAAGCAGTCCATGAATTTAAAATTGTGTCCCATTCTAAGAAGTGAGATGACATCTCACGCTGTTCCGCCCGAGACACGAGTCGCTCAGGGTCTCCATACTGTCTGCACTACGAGTCACTTGTCGTCACTTGATGACTGTCTTAGTCTAGCAGTGCTCCTGTAGCGCTTGTGTGAAACAGTACCGGAAGCTACGTCACCAGGCCTGTGTCATCCGCCTCGCTTCCTCTCTTCCCACGGGGATAGTATCCTTTCCCACCGGTCATCACAAGCACAGTGAAGTATTCTGGGGCACCACCTTCACGTTACCTTAGTTACAGTGCATTTTCACAGTTGTGCAATCTTTTATTTAGTGTTAATCTCATCTTGCACCTCATTATAAGTTATCTGTGTCATAGGTAGGTATGGGGAGGAAAACCGTAGTGTACACAGATCTTAATGCTGTATGCAGTTCCAGGCATCTGCTTGGAGCCTATCCCTGTCCGTATGGGGATGACCATTACATTGTCCCATAGGCGCTGTGGTGGTCATTCCAAAATGCAGGAACGCTATGTTTTTAAAATAGTTACAGCCATAGTATTTTTCTTGTATACATTTGCTCCTCCTTGATGAAATGAGTATTTGACAACCATTGTTCTTCAAAACCCATTTTATTTATTTATTTTATGACCTCCAGGTCAGTTAAGCCTTTTAGATTTCCTGTGGCATTCCTAGGTGATTTCCAGCTGTTGTCATCTGTTAAAGTGCCTTAGTTTGAGCACTGTTGTCAGGCGGATAATACAGGTGTAAAGACCTGTATTAGCATAATGTTGTTAAAAGGAAAAGCCTTTGGCAAATTACACTTAATCAAAAAAAAAAAAAAAAAGACTTAAGGAGGTGGAGACAAGGCAGATCCGCTGTGGCTTATTAGGTAGCTGGTATGGCCGAAGCAGTGAGCCCTAGGTTCACTGAGAGACCCTCATCAGAGAAGGGAAGAGAGACCCAGGAGGACACACACCTCTGGCCTCCACATGTTTGTACACGCATGCACACATTTTTGCGCACACACATGCACCCACACATAAGCACACATAAGATACAAACACACACACATGCACAAAAAAAATCCATGGGCTGGAGAGATGGCTTAGCAGTTAAGGTGTTTGCCTGCAAAGCCTAAGGATCCATGTTTGATTCTCCAGGTCCCACGTAAGCCAGATGTACAAGGTGGTGCATGTGTCTGGAGTTCGTTTGAAGTGGGTAGAGGCCCTGGCATGCCCATTCTCTCTCTCTCTGTCTCTGATAAATAAATAAATAATAAATAAATAAATAAATATAAATTCATGAAGTCAAGTGTGGTAGCAACATACCTTTATTCCCAACACTCAGGTGGCCGAGGTAGGAGGATCATTGTGAGTTCGAGATCAGCCAGGACTAGTGTGAGACTCTTATCTTGAAAACACAACAACAAAATATTCATGAATCAGGCAGCACTCAGAACAAGAAGACATTCTGAGAATGCAGCTATATAACATAGCGAGTATATTTATAGTCAGAACAAAGAAGTCAAATAAGGAATAGCTTGTCTGCTTTCTAGCATACCCTCTAGTCTAAGGAGCATTGCAGCAGAGGCGGTGGAAAGAATGTAAGAGCCAAGGAAGGAAAGGAGTTCTTACAGTGCGCTCTCCCAGACACAAAGTGGTCACAGTACCCATGGCCTCACAATGGTTGATGCTGTCTACACAAGACCTACATAATAGGAGGGAAAAAATGATGACTAGAGAGACTAGTTAGAAAGCAGAAGGGTTTCAGTGGAGGGGGAGTTTGGGAGTGGGAAAAGGGAGGGTGGTGGGAAAGGATTACGATCATGGTATATTGAATTCCAGGTCAGTCTGGGCTACAGCAAGACCCTACCTGGGGGGGGGGGAGAAGAAGAAGGAGGAGGAGGAGAAAAGGAAGGGAGGGAGGGAGGGAGGGAGGGAGGGAGGGAGGGAGGGAAGGAAAATAGATCATCTGTTTAAAGCCATGATCGGTCTGCCTAGTTGGTAGCTTGAGAATGGCTGAAGCTCGGAGTGACTTCTTGTGATTGGCTGAGAACAACCTTCTGTTCTAAAACGTTAGACTCATAGGTTAGGTGTCTGCTTCTTCAGTCACCAAATTCATTTACAGTTTATTAGGTAGAAACAAATGGAGGCAGCCTCAGGACACTGGCCTCCTGATTCATTCAACAGCATGAACTTGACGTCTTCAAGGTTTCCTTGCCCACACCTTGAGGGTGGCTATCACCTCTACGTCACAGAGCCCATGTGAGGAGTAAGCACAGCTCAAGCCTGAAAGCCACACGCACAGCCCTTGCATGTGCCAGGTGCTTTGCTGGGGCCAAGATCTCACTGCAGAAGAGCCACCAGTGGCCTCCGTCCCATGCCCGCCTCATCTCAAGTCCCTCTGGGGTCCCTCTGGGGGTCTCGCTCTCACTCATTCAGAGGGAAGACTAAGCAGTGCTTACATGACAGATTGTGCTTGGCCCGTGCTTGGTGTTGGTCTGTGGAGGCACAATAGCATTGGCATGCTCTTGGTCCAAATTGCTGTGGCATTTTAAAGAGACCTGACTGATTCCTGAGGTCTTCTCTTCCATTTGTCCTCTACACACTTACCCATGTGGTCTTCCTGGACAAGGGTACGTTCAGTGAAAACCCCACCTCACCTGATTTCCCCAAGATAAATGAGGAAGACTCTGGGGCCTGACTTCACCATACCATGAGCTCCCATCCCCAACCCCCATAGTGAGATTTCTGATTGCTTTTGTTTATTAATAACACACAGTGATTTTTTTTTTTTGCCTGCTCTTTTGAAAGCAAGACCATCTTTTATTTAAAAGATGGTGATCAGAACAGTGTCTGGATTATTTTTACTAAATCTCCATAGGTGCCTTGGCTGGTGTTGCAGTTAATTTCTTATTGCTGGGACAGACACCTGACCAGAAGCAGATTATGGGAGGAAAGGGTTTATTTCAGGCTTATAGTTTCCGGAAGTTTCTTCATGGTGGAGGAAGATGGCTCACTTCATCACCCATCCTTAGCAGAGAGCAGACAGCAATGCTAGCTGGCTCAGAACACACAGGGCTGGAATCAAGATCCCACCCCTAGGGACACACCTCCCAAATGCTCTACTAGGTGGGGACTAAGTAAGAAACTTAGCTGCAAACACCTGAGGCTCTGGGGGACATTGCATCAAAACCACCAGGACCGAGTTCCAGTCAGATGTGAGCCCACGCTTGTCAGTGGCTTTTCCTTACTTGGTAAGCTTCCCTCATTAGGGATTTCTGGCACCCAAGATAGATGGCTGGAGAGTTAATGAGATGCAGTGACTCCCAGAAGAGGCTTTTTTTTTTTCTTGATCTGTACACAAGACAAGTCTATTAATTATTTCTAACAAGGAGTGATTAAGTCACATCAGTTAATTGCCAATTGCTAGCGGAGCCAAGCAGACGGAATGAGGACCCCCTGGTCTGAGCGCCATCCTTTGCCCAGATGGGGAAAGATCCGTGAAGATGGAACTAGCCCTCGAGGAAGCCTGAAATGTATTGGGGAAGATTAATGCTTGTACATGAGGGCATTAAGGAAAACAAAATGCCAGCTCCATGCTAATGAGATGCAAGTCAGATGATTGGGCAGGAAAATTAAGAGCTGGAGAAAAGCCGGGAGTGGTGGCGCACGCCTTTAATCCCAGCACTCGGGAGGCAGAGGTAGGAGGATTGCCATGAGTTCAAGGCCACCCTGAGACTACATAGTTAATTCCAGGTCAGCCTGGGCCAGAGTGAGACCCTACCTTGAAAAACCAAAAAAATAAAAATAAATAAAATAAAATAAAATAAAATAAAATAAAAAAATAAAATAAAATAAAAGAGCTGGAGAAAATGGGAATGTTTGAGTCCAGCCCAAATCAGAATTGCTTCCCCTATATGTAGTTTATCACAATCATTGTTTATTTATAATAGTAGTATTTACATGTGTGTGTGTATGGGTGCTCTCACTCATGTATTTCTTTTTTAAATATTTTTATTTATTTATTTATTTATTTATTTATTTATTTATTTGACAGAGAGAAAGAGGGAGGGAAAGAATGGGGTCACACCAGGGCCTCCAGCCACTGCAAACAAACTCTAGACGCCTGCACCACCTTGTGCATCTGGCTGACGTGGGTCCTGGGGAATCGAACCTGGGTCCTTTGGCTTTGCAGGCAAATGCCTTAACCGCTAAGCCATCCCTCCAGCCCTCACCCATGTATTTCTTTTCTTTCCTTGAGACAGGGGTCTCTCTCAACCTGGAGCCACTGCCCCAGTGACTGTCCCGTGTCCACCCCTAGCAGATTGAAGTGCAGATGTGTGTGGCCCTGCCCAATCTTTTGTGAGGGCTCTGGAGAGTCTACCTTTACAGTGTCCAGCCCAAGAGGCCCTTATGCTGAAGTAGCGAGTGCTTTTAACTGCTGAGCCATCTCCCTAGTGCTCCTTCCACCTTCTCTTGAGACAGAGACTCTTGTTCTGCCATTGCTATTTGCAAGCATCTGGGTTCTGGTTACTTTGCCTCCCCTACCATACGCACTTTGGGATTATAGATGTATGCACCGCTTTGTATCTGGCTTTACACGGGCAGGCGAGGAAGAGGATCGAACTCCAGTCCGCAGGCTTACAAGTAAACACTCTCACCGCTGAGCCATCCAGCCCCTCCTCTTTGTTTTTGTGATGAGCGTCCTCAGTGTTTGGAGGGGTTGTTAGGAAAAATGCATTCAGCCATGATGGTGTGACCAGGCTGCAACTCTCCCTGCAAAATTCTCTTCAGCGTCTGGCATCATGTATGGAACGAGGCATGGGGTGAGTTAGAGTTAAGCATGGCCCCCTCTTGTTCTACCAATGGATGAGAACCTGCTGAGCCTTTGGCACTCCACATACTGGTTATAGAGGCGGGCCCTCTAAGCTGGATGAGCCTGGGACAGCCTTTTGAGTCATAGAAGAACAGAGGGGAGATAAAAAAAAAAATCTTTCAGCATCCGCTTTCAGCTGTAGAGTGCCACCCTCCATGGTCCAGGGCCTATCCTCCTTCGGTCACATGTCACGCACTCCCAACTTCATGTCCCACTCCCCAACTCCACTCTCCAGCTATGCAGCTGTCACTTCTGCCCAGGGGTGACGCTCTTCTTCCTCCTGCCATGCCCCACATGGTCAGAGCCAGAGCTAATGGTGTGGCCACCTGCCAGTGGGAAGACACAGCCTAAAGGCAGCAAAGCTGTGCGAGGGGGCAAAGAGGAGAAGGGATTCGGAAAGCCTCACGGTGGGGGATGACAAGTAAAATGTACTCAGTGGTTTTTCTAAAAATTGAGAGTTCATTTACATACCAGGAATTTCTCCCTTTTAAAGTGTACAACTCCGCATTGTTTTTAGTAGATTCAAGGAATTGTGCATCCGTCACCATACCGTCCCATGTCGGAACATTTTCATCACTCCACAAATAAATGCCCTACCATTGACGGTCACTTTCCACACTCGCCCCAGCCTCTGGTGACCACCAGTCGGCTTTCTATCTATTGATTTGCCTGTTGGATTTTGTGCTACCTCACATACGTGAATGTGGCCTTTTATATCTGGTTACTTTTACTCGGCCTGTCATCAAAGGCAGCCACAGAAGATCATGAGTTCCTTATATGGTATTCTAGGATTCCATGGACGAGACATACCACATTTTGGGTATCTGTTCCTCATTTAGTAGACACAATTTGAGTTACTTCCACCTATCGTCTATTATGAATAATGGTGCTATGAACATTGTGTATAGAGGGGTACTTGTGCGCTTGTGTATTTCCCTCTTTCTGGTCTGGAACTCAACCAATGAGGCTAGTCTGGGTGGCCACCCAGCCCCAGGGGTTGACCCTTATCAGCCTCCTCGTTGCTGGGATTTCCAGCATGTGCCACTCTGCCTGGCTTTCCAACTCAGGTCCTGATACTTGCAAAGCCAGCACGTTACCCACGGAACCATCTCCTCCACCGAGTAAGTCAATGTTTGACATTCTGAGGAAGTGCCAGGCTGATTTCCCAAGTGCCCGCCTGCATCATTTTACCAACAATGCAGGAGGCCTTCAGTGTCTTTATAGTTCTGCCAGCACTGGTTATTGCCCAACATTGGATTATAGTCACCCTGTAGGTACAAAGTGGCATCTCGTACCTTCCCTGAAAAGCTTTCAAGTCAGTATTTAAAGCGTTGGCACGCTCTCATTTCATGGACCTCAGCGAAATCCCAGCATCCCTTCGTCATTAGTCTTAGCTACAATTCTAAGAACAAGCCTTTGGTGCATTAGAAATATGTTCTCTTTCTGGCTGACACCTCGTGGCGTGCTGTGGTGAGAATGCCCGGCGAAGAACCACCCCCCTCCCTGGGCTGAATGCAGCTGTTCACTCACGATCAGGCCTTAGCCAGTGGGGCATGGTCTAGCCTTTCACCCTCCCACCTCTCCTTTGGGTGCCTTTGCCCAGGGCGCAAGCTACAGGACCGTACTTGCCCTGCACTTGACCTCTTTGAGGCCAATAGATACAGCTCCTATATCAGCTGGGCACACAATCTTACGTTTGTATAATAAGAAAAGCAATATCCCGAGTCCTCAGTTTCCTCATCTGTAAGTCATATTGATAGCAAGAGAACCCTCGTGATATTTTGATGATTAAATGAAATGAACTTTAGCAAGCATCCTCACCAATGAAAGTGTTTTTATTTTTGTTTTTTGGTTTTTTTTTTTTTTAAGCAGGAGTTAATTTTGTATCCTGTCTTTTTAGGGTTTTGCATAGCTATGCATCTCTCTAGCAAATGGGTCAGTAAACTATAGCCACAGAGCAAAGCAGCTTTTGGTGGCACCTCCCACTAGCCAAGATGGTTTCGACATTTTTAGAGGGTTGTTGAAAAAATAAAGAAAGAATGTAGGCCATAGAAAGTACGTGGCCTCTAAAATATGCTTCCTAGCAGGTCCTTTACAGCAAAGTTCACAAGTTCTGTCTGGCTGGCCCTCTCCCCACCTGGCCGCAGCCCCACTGCAGGGTTAGAAATACCACTTCACTGCCCTCTTCTCGCCTTATCCCAGTCCTACCATGCCCCTGTGCACACAATACTGTCACGAGAGAGGGACAGTGCCTCCCCTATTACTGATTCTCCTGGCACACGACAGGAAGTTAATGCCAGTTCTGGGATGAATGGGGACTACAGACTTGGGGTCACCAAAGAAAAAGGTTGCCCAGGTCATGATGTGGCATGAGACAGACACTGAGGTTTGGCCGTCCTCCCGTACATTCCATTAGCTGAGCAATGCCTGTGTTCGACCGTATCCCTAAAGGGCATCATGCCTTTGCTCTGGGCTCTTGCCAGGAGTAGTACCTCCTCCGTCATTCTCAGCGTAACAGGCCCAACCCCAGTAGGCCTTTGGCCTCTCCTGACAAGACAGAAGCATGACTTTATCTCAGGCACACATAGTAAAATTCAAGTTCTGCACCCTCCTGTAAGGGGCTGCACTGAGACTGAGTCAGGACTGGAATTGAGAGCCTCCATGAGAGAGGCAGGCAATGAGAATGCCCATTCCATTCTTGACTTCAGGCATTTTCAATTATTTTAAAAATATATTATTTTTATTTGTTTATTTGAGGGAGAGAGAAGGAGGGAAAAAAAAGAGAGAGAGAGAGAGAATGGGTGCACCAGGGCCTTCAGCTACTGCAAACAAACTCCAGACACATGTGCCACCTAGTGCATCTGGCTTATGTGGGTGCTTGGGAATCGAATCTGGAACTTTTGGCTTTGCAGGCAAATGCCTTAGCCACTAAACCATCTCTCCAGGCCATCATTTTCAATTATTTAAATCACTTGTTTTTAATATTCATGTGTATGTTGAATTTCTCATGTATAAATGAGTTCTGGGTCCCTATACTCAAGTGTTTACTAAAGGGTTGTGGAATGAACTGTGTAAATGATATCGTCATGAAATGCTTTCATCTTTTGGTTCATTGAATTCCAAATATGATTTTAAAAATTTGTTTTTATGATCTCTGTGCACATATGTACATGTGTGAGTGAGTGATAGATTAATTAATTGGTTGATTGGTTCCTAGCCTGAGTATTTGTTTGTCAAAGTAGCAGAAAGGGCCTGCAGGGAACCTTGTTCAGGGTGCTTGCAAGCAAGCTGAGTGGAGCAGTTTATATTCTTGGGGCAAAAAAGTTAAAAAAAAAAAAAAAAAAAGTTTTTTTTTTTCTCAACTGCAAGGAAAAGTCTTTAAAAGAAAGTGACAGATGGCAAATGATTTGCTACTAATAATACTTTTAAAACATTTTACAGAAAAGTACAAGAAATTATTATAGTTTGGTAGTAGATTTTAGTATTCGATTCTCTTCAGAAAGTTCCAACCTGCAGGCCTAAGTGCAACATACTGACCAGAGGAGGGGATGGAAGAGTATTTTCAAGTCACATTCTAAGCACCTGGTATCAAAGCTCACCAAACGTTATTCCACCGAAGCTTCAAGGGATTGGATTATAAATTCCTGAAAAATAAGATGTACATGACTCCCTGAGTAAGGTTACACTCAAAACACAAGAACATTTGGCCTTGAGAACAACTCGCAGAACTAGGTTACAGGTTGTTTATGGATCCCGTCATTCCCAGGTACAGGGTGCATGGGGTTTGTATTTCATGTCCCAGTTCTAAACTTTGGAGGGAGGAACACAGGGCAAAAGACTTGTCAGCTGTATTTCTGAGCAAATCCACGTTTTGTTTTGAGTTGACCTTATACATCCTCAGGCGGGAGGCCTTACCTTAGTTGAGCCCATTGTAAACACAACACAGGTTAATTTACCCAGGAGGATGTATATTGTAACAAAGATTTTTCCTTATCCAGCTACTGTTCAATTCCAGCCATAAATATTTTATGAACTATTCCAGAATTGTGATAGACTTCAGGCACACTTCATGTGAACTTTGTCTGTGATATGTTTTGGGTGTATGTGTGTGCACACGTGTGTGTCCATGTTCATGTGTGTGTACATGCATATACAAATGTACATGTGTGCACGTAAGTGTGGAGGTCAGAGGTTGATACTGGTTGCCTGCCTCTGTCACCCCCCCATCTTATTCTTGGAGACAATCTTTTACTAAATCCAAAGCTTATCCATTCAGCTAGATGAGTGAACCAGCACGTCCCAGAGGTTCCGTCTCTGCCTGCCCAGCACTGGCATTACAGTCACATGTCACCATGCCAAGCATTGGTGACATGTTTTGGTCACAGCCTGTGGTGGTCTGAATCAGATGCACCGCCACCCCCATATTCTCGGGTGTTTTGAATGCTTGGTCCCCAGCTGGTGGCAATTGGAGAGGTGAAACCTTCCAGAGGGGGTGTGTTGACTTTAGGAAGTTAGAGCTCACTTCCTCCTCTCCCAGAGGTCAGCTGCTGTGGTAAGAATTGATGCCCAGCCCCTGCTCTACCATCCTTTCCCTGCCATGAATTTCATCAAGACCATAAGCCATAATAAACCCTTTCTACCCATCAGCTGCTTTGGGTCAGGTTGCTTGTCTCAGCAGCACACCGGCAGCTACAGCACAGCTGAGGTTACAGTGGTCCTGTCGGTGAGCTGAGAGACCCTACAGAACAATTGAGACCCAGGGCACCTTCCATCGTGCACACCCTTGTGCGTGCCATTTCCGTTTGGTTTTATTTTCTCTCTCTCTCTCTCTCTCTCTCTCTGTGTGTGTGTGTGTGTGTGTGCGCGCGCGTGCGCGTGTGTGTGTGTCGGGGGCTGGTACAATCAAGCTATGGCACTCATGTGGTGGTCATACGACCATCGTCAGTTGTCTCTGCTGTTCTTCTACCTTTTGGAGCAAATTTCTCTTGCTACTGCAGACGTACACTGGACTAGCTTGCCCTTGTTCTTCAGAGTCTTCTGTCCCCACCTCCCATTGTCATAGGAGTGTTGAGATCACAGAAGCATGCATGACCTTGTGTCAGGCTTGCCACTGAGCTAACCCCCCCCCATTTTTAAAGATTAAAAAAAATTCAGGAGAAATACTCCAGGTAGCACTGGTTTGAGATCTGCAATAACTACTCAAACCCTGTGGCTCCTCCCCTCATTATTTTTGTTCAAGGTAGGGTCTCCCTCTAGGCCAGGCTGACCTGGAATCCACTATGTAATCTCAGGGTGGCCTCTACCTATGCCCAGGTGTGGGGATGAAAGGTGTGGGCCACCACGTCTTGCTCCTCCCTTCATTTTCACTTCAGCTTTCTGCATTTTACCCCGTGTATCTGTCTTATAAACTTTGCTGACAAAGATGGTCGTATTGCGTGGGGGAGTTCAACTCCTGGAAAATTACAGGACAATAGAAGTCTTACATCCATCCCGTGGGGGTGAGACTGTCTGACTGAGAAGATGGTTACTGCAGTGTAGACTGTCATCTTTTTGGTTTTTTTCTCTATTTGAAAAATCCTCCAGAATGACAAACCTTCACATCAGTTTTATACAAATATTTTTCCCAATGATGATTTATTTTATTTAGCACTGTTTGATAGCCTGAATAAACTGATGGGTTGCTATAAGAATTGAGACCCTTCATCTGTCTTGCTAGAGATTTCTAAGAAGCCATCTATCCAGCACCGAGTAACAAAAGGAAGGGAATAAAATCCAGCCTCCAGGGACCGTGAGAACACTTTGCTTCATCATATCCATGATGGTAGATCAGGTCTAGGTTCCATGCCACTGTTGTTTCAAATGAATTCATGTGCAAAAGAAAAAAATATACTTGTTAAAAGCCCCCAACATGTAGGCAGTGTGACATTTTTCTATTGGAGAGTAATTTAAATATCTTATTGCCATCTCTAGCTAAAAATATCTTATGAATTCTAAGTTAATCTTCCAGATGAAGTTCACCTTGTTACCAAGTCTCCATGTTAGTTCAGTGTGTGGGACGACGTCTTTTTATGTAAAAGGAGTGTGTGTTTCATCTCTCGCGAGCTCTAGCTCTCGGCACATCTACACTGGGGCAAGGGAAGCTGAAGTAGTGCAGACAGGACACAAGTGACAAACGGGTTCTCGGCCTGTGTTTACAGAGGTCTCAGTGTCACCACCCTTACTCCCTTTCTGTGGATGAAGAATGATATTTTCATGAATGGGTGCTTGAAGAACCCAGAAAAAAGTGTCTTTACATGCAGGAGTACAGCAGACCCTGCTGGCTACTTTCCTCACAGGCATTCTCCCACAGTCTTTCCTCTTTATTGGAAATCTGACTTATTTCAGATTTTACCCTAAGGGGGAAGCATTCCCACCTCGCCTCCAGCTTTGCTGATGGTTCTGAAACACAATGGGAGCTAAACAGTTTCTTTAGCTAGGCAGATAAGGGAAAAGGAACCTTGGTAGGTAACTGCATTCTAACCCCAGATGGCAAAGAGGGTGACCCCACTGCCTCCTCATTCCTGACCTAAGTGAATTTTCCCACAAGTGGGCTGGCTTGGTGTCTCACCTTGGGCTTTCTGGGGCCTGCACAGGACTGCATGGATCATGGACCAATCAGCATCTTCACCTTCATTTAAGCTGACCAATCACGGACTCTGAGCAGGCATTTGATAAAAGTCCATCTCCCACAGGGGCTGGTGGATTTTCTAGCTCTGGAATCCATTCTTCCCTGAGGAGTCTGTTCTCTCTGCTTTCTTTGCCTCTTACTTTGAAATAAACTTTATTCTTTTAAACCCTTTCTTGCCTTCTAACTCTTCAATCGGCAGAGAAAATGAACCCAACACTCCTAGACGGGTGTCAGTTACTTGAAATGTGTGCAAATGGTCTGGGCCAAGGGAACTTAAGGGGGGATTTGCCCAGGGCCTTCTAGTTAAGATGTTCAGATTGTAAAGGAAGCATCCAGGAAAGACAGTCTCATCTCCCCTTGAACTTTGCCATGCTGTAACATGAGGGGCTGAAATCGCAATTCTGGAGCACTAGAAAAGCTAGTTTGAGAACAATATTGACATACGAGGGCAGTAGAGCAAGATGGATCAAAAACATAGAATGAGGGCTGGAGACATGGCTTAGCAGTTAAGGTGCTTGTTTGCAAAGCCTAAGGACCCATGTTCAACCAGTCACACAAAAGGTGAGGCAAGTGCAAGGTCGCACATGGCCACTAGGTGGCTCAAGCATCTGGAATTGGATTTCAGTGGCTGAGGCCCTGGCACGCCAATTCTCTCTCTCTCTCTTTTCTCTCTGACTCTCTCTCTTCTCTCTAAAATAAAAAAAAAAAAACTTAAAAGAATGAATCCCAAATCCTAAATTCTATTTGGTGAAACAGTGTATCTTCCTTATATTTGTTCATTTATGTCTAGGAGATCATATTTACTGTATTGTTTGAATTGGGTTGTTTGGTTACTATAAACAATGCATCCCCCTATTGATAGATGAAGATACTATGTGAAACAGCCATGGGTCCTGTAGCCCTGTTGATGCCGGTGCTTCAAATCCTTCATTTCTGCTCTGTCTTCCTGTGCCCAGTGCGTGTGAGGGGTCACAGCAGCCCAGAGCCCAGATGAATTAGTCATGGTTTGTCTTCATGCATATCACACTCACAGCATGCATGCCCCCCACACACAAAAAGATGTCAGGAAGTTAATTCTAAATAACCAAATCAAACATGGAGGACTAAAAGTCTGGGGAGATGGATCAGCAGTTAAAGGCATTTGCTTTCAAAGCCTGCCAGCCTGAGTTCAATTCCCCAGAACCCATGTAAAGCCAGATGTACAATGTGGCCCATGTCTAGAGTTTGCTGTGACAGACCTGTTGTGTGTTCTTTCTCTCTCTCTCTCTCTCTCTCTCTCCCTTTTCTCCTTCTCTTTCTCAAATAAATCTTTTGCTGTTGTTTATTTTTTATTTATTTATTTATTTATTTATTTGAGAGCAAGAGACAGAGAGAGAAAGAGGCAGATAGATAGAGAGAGGGCATGCCATGGCCTCCAACCATTGCAAACGAACTCCAGATGTATGCATCTGGCTTACGTGGGTCCTGGGGAATCAAGCCTCGAACCAGGGTCCTTAGGCTTCATGGGCAAGCTCTTAATCACTAAGCCATCTCTCCAGGCCCCTCAAATAAATATTTTTAAAAAGATGAGTTGGGTAGGTACACTTCACAAAGGGAGAATGATTTTCCTTTTGAGGCTGCACAAGTGTTAAAGATCCTGTTACCAGAGTGCTGGGTGAAGGCCTGACTCCAGAGTCTCCAACAAACTTGGCTGACGACTTACTTCAAAGTCCCAAGCAGAGGGAAAAGAGTGGTAGTGAAGCAGGAAAGTTGTCACACTGGGAAGAAGAATGTCTAATGACCCAAGTGCCATCTTTGGGGGTCTTAAGTCACTTTTGGATGACATAAAGGAAGAAAGAAGTTGGAGAGGGGTAGGACAGGAGCAGGTGTGGTCAAAAAGTCCTGGTCATTCTGTGGTCATTGCCTCAGGTCTAGTTCCATGAGGTGTTCCTGAAGCTAAGTAAAGAGGGTGTGGCAGTTGGAATGGTTGTCCCCCCCATGCATTCAGGAGTTTATTAAAGCTTGGAACTTAGAACTCCAGCCACCTGGCTGGAGGAAGTGTCACTGTGGTCGGATCCTAGGGTCCAAGCTTAAGGTATGTTTGAGAAGTCCAGTTTAAAATAACGCAAAGTGTTTGAGCTTTGCCTGGAGTTCCTGAAGTGTGCTTGCTTATGGTGTTGGTGGTGGTTTCTCTGTCTGCGTGGACTTTTTGGGGGGGGAACCCAACTTCTTCTGACATTTTGGAACTCCCCCTGGATCTGTAAGCTTCAAATAAATTCCCTTCCTTCCATACCTTGTGCCTGGTTTGGAAGTTCACCCTAGCAATGGAAGCTGACTGATAATGAGGGGGATTACCTGAGAAGGCTCAGCATTCCTGGTCTTTGAGATAAACCCAGGGCTGAGGCAGAGGGGTGGCTCAGAGAGCCTGGGGAAGCAAGTGGAATGAGTTGAGATAGTGATGGCTTCGCTTTCCCATGTGGAGCATACTGGGTTATAAGTAATTTCCTTATCCTAACCAAATGACTGGCATTCAGGATTTGTTGAATGTGGTCACAGAATTCTCAGTATTTGTCATGGTCTCTTATCATGGAGGCTAGCCCAACTTCATATGGTAGGAGGTCCCAGAAACATGAAGGTTCCAGCCCTAGAAAGCAAGCTCTTTTTAAGCCTCTGTTTGCATTGTACTTACTAATAGCTCATTGGCCTGAGCATGTCATGTGACCCAAGATGAAGGTCTGTGGAGGAGGAGGTGACACTGTGTATGAATACAAGGAGGTATGACTGGTTGAGGGCCATTCCTGTGCCATTTGCCACACTACTTTAAATTGTGGGTTATGTTATAAAAACACTTAAGTTCAGCTTAGGAATTTAAACAGTTGTGGTGGTTTGAATGTAAATATCCCCCATAGCCTCAGGTATTTTTGATTGCTGGAAGAGGTGTGTCACAGGGGGCAGATCTTGAATCTAGTCTACTGTGTGTTCAGAGATACCTCTGATTGCTGGCTGTTCTCTCTCTGATATGGATGTATGACAAAGTGAGCCAACTTCTTCTGCCATAATGAAGCTTCCCCTTGAAACTGTAAGCCTGAGATGAACCCATTCCCTTAATAAACCACTTGGGGTGGGGTGTTTTGCCCCAGCATTGAGAAGGTAACTGCAACAACAATGATCAATCGAGTCCAAAAATGGTTTTCTTGTTGCAAACTCACATTCAAGGAACTAAAATTTTATTGAGATATTTCATGGGAAATAATGGCATAGTTCATCGTGAATGGAATAGCTAAGCTTTGGGTCTTATACACAGATCTTTACACAGTACTTTGATGAGTGAGAGGTGTATTGGAAGCCAGGCATAGCTGTTCCCTGGCTTTGTGCTTCTTTACAATGACGGCAGTCTTTTCTTGTGAAGTTTGCAATGAGAATAATGGACTCTTTTTCTCTTCTCACATCCATAGGCGATCATTCTAAATTGAAGGGTTGGCCCATGCCAACAATACCCACTGTAAATTATGAACCCTCCAATCAATAATCAACATTTCGCTGCAATTTCATTATAGTCAATGGGTTTTTAGCTTGTGCTTGGAGTATAAATCTATGTCTAAAAATAAAAGACATAGAAAGAAATGAAGCCTAAATTTCAAAGCCGACTTAAATTATACAAGTTACTATAAACAAAGCAACTGTGGGGGCAAGTTTTATTTAGACATATGTGATTAAGAGAAGATGCGTTACATACTCAGTAGAGTGAAGCTGCGTGTGGGAATCTAGTAGATTTATATGTCCAAATGCACTTCC
The DNA here is from genome assembly GCA_036365145.1 of Orientallactaga sibirica. Lineage (NCBI taxonomy): Eukaryota > Metazoa > Chordata > Mammalia > Rodentia > Dipodidae > Orientallactaga > Orientallactaga sibirica. Next base: position 1,084,625 of record JAEOAD010002133.1, read on the forward strand.
ATCACTCTCTAACCCTGATCCAAATGTCAGTGTGAAAAGCCACTTGAATTGATTAGTATTAATAATGGAACAACCTCAAATGAGGCTCCTGAATCTTTCTCCAACCTTACTAAGAAATTTGCAGCAATCACTCGTAGAGTTTTGTTTAATAAGAACTTTTTAAAAAATGTTTTTATTTATTTATATGCAAGCAGAGAGAGAGAGATTGAAGAGGGACAAACAGAGAATGGGTGTGTCAGACCCTCAGCCACTGCAAACAAACCAAATACATTAGCCACTTTATGCATCTGGCTTTATGTAGGTGCCGGGGAATTGAACCCTGGTCAGTAGGCTTTTCAGGCAAGCGCCTTAACCACTGAGCCGTCTCTCCATCCCTAGTAAGATCTCTTGGATGATTGAATACATAGCATACAAGAAAGTGCCAGAAATGGCTAAAACCCACATTCACTGCAGGAGCATTACTTACACAACTTGGAGCACATCTAAACGTATAAAGCACTTGCGTGTACACACATGCACACAGGAAGATGAGGTTCAATAGCAATGCCAAACTCACAGGAATTTCTCTGTGTGGTATTGATGATAAAGGGCCACAGAGAAAGATTCAAGGGCTCTGAGGTCGAGTGGACAGAGGCTGTCGCTCACAAGTGCAGCACAGCTATCACATGTATGAGGAAGCAAGACTGAGTCACCCACCTATCTCTTCAAAATTGTTTGGCCTCTAGATCTTGCACTCACCCTAAGCCTCGTGTCTCACAGGTACAACATGTCATCTGCATTTCTCTGAGCGTTCTGTGGCCTGTTTCCTACCACTGAGCTGAGGTTTGAATTTTAGAACCTGTAACATGTTGTAGTAATGAGATACCCAGTCTGTGGACATCTTTTTACCTATGATTTCATTACTCACCAAGGAGAAGAAGAAACCTACAATGGTACAGAATTCAAAGTGAACCTACCCTTTCCAGAAATGCATATTTTCTTCCTGTTTGTTCATTTCCAGTTGGGAAATAGCCATCTTGTCGCCCACAGCACTGACAGCATTCACTTAATGTCACCTGAAACATGGGTTTTTTCATCAAAGTGGATGTCTCCCTAACCTGACGAATTCTTCAGAGTTCCAATGATGGTAGCCTAATCATTGTGTACAAAAAATTACTTTTGGGAACACTGCATCTTTAGATGATTCTGGTATAGTACACAGGCTCTTATGTTCTCAGGACTAGAATGATGATATAAATTACAGAGATAAAGAAAATCGGTATATCAGAATGCAATGACTAGTTAGAAGTGCAAGATGCCATTCAAATAAGTTCATGAATATCTGTGAGTGTTATGTAGCCCTCCCTTAGCTTCAGGGGATGTGGACCTTCTGAGACTCTAACATCCTCAGGTTCACAGCTTCTACCTTACACTTGAGGAATTTTGAAGTTACTCAAGATGACTGTTCAAGTTCACTCAACTACTTAAGACTGATAAAGCCACGGGAACTGGCAAAGTGTCATGACTCTCAATCATCCAGGGAACTTGTTACTTCACCATTCTTTTTCCTTTTTTTTTTAAAAAGTAATTTATTTTAAATTTAATTTATTTGTTTATAAGAGAGAGAACGAGCATATATATGTGTGTGTGTGTATGTATATATGTAGAAAGAGAGAAAGAGAGAGAATGGGCATACCAGGGCCTCCAGTCACTGCAGATGAACTCCAGACACATGTGCCACCTTGTGCATATGGCTTCATGTGGGTCCTGGGGAACTGAACCTGGGTTCTTTGGCTTTACAGCCAAAAGCCTTAATTGCTAAGCCATCTTACCAGTTCAGAAATTTTTTTTTTTTTTTTTTGAGACAGAGAGATAGAGAGAATGGGCACGCCAGCTGCCTCAGCCTCTGTGAACAAACTCCAGACATGTGCGCCCCCTTGTGGGCAAGTGCAGCATTGCGCCCTTGCATCACTTTTTGCATCTGGCTAAACATGGGACCTGGAGAATTAAACGGGTGTTCTTAGGCTTGGCAGGCAGGCGCCTTAACCACCAAGCCATCTCTCCAGCCCTGTTATTTATTTTTTATTGATAACTCTTAATAGATGAGCATACCATCAATAATATTCCCATCTCATTACCCTCTTTTGTCTTTCCCCACACCTATTCCACTCTGGACCTTTGTAAGTAGTTCTTCCTGTGTCTTGTTCCTTTTATCTTTTTCCATGCTCCATATCAAAGTGTTGGTGGGCTCAGAACAGTGCAGTCCTAGTGGGGGTGCCAGTTGGTTCATTTTTGGAGGGCAGTGCCCCAAATTACTCCTTCCACCCTATGGCTGTTACATTCTTCCACATGTTCCCTGAGCCTTGGAGCCCTGATAGAGATGTCTCACCATGCTTTTTCTTGTAGGGCATTGCAAATAAGGATATTTCATACACAATGGGTGTTTTAAAAACCTGACTGAGGGCTGGAGAGATGGTTTAGCAGTTAAGATGCTTGCCTGCAAAGCCAAAGGATGCAGGTTCACTTCTCCAGGATCCACATAAAGCCAGATGCACAAGGTGGCACATGCATCTGGAGTTCATTTGCAGTGGGTAGAGGCCCTGGTACACCCATTCTTTCCCCCACTTCTCTAATAAATAAACAAAATATTTTAATTTTAAAAACTTGATAGACTTCCTTCTAGCTTTAGAAGATAACCAGAAGAGCATATTTTATAATGATAAATATACTTAATATTTCATCCTCAGTCTATTAATAGACAAACTATTAATTATCTCCATTGCACATTACAGAGAGACCCAGATGGACTTGTAAGGGCTTTATGGCTATATTTATCTTTTCATAAATAGCATCAGACACAGAGCTGCATTAAGTGGAAGCAGAGAAAATGGAGAAACATATGGTTCTGAGCGATGGGTGATGAATAATTAGAAGAGTGCAAGGATGTCATTTCAGAGCTGTGGATAAGAAAGATGATCTTAAAACCAGGGATCTCAGATGATCAAAACTGTGTAAGAAGGAATGATAAGGACTGAGCTAGATGGCGTACCTAACAAGCCCAACAAGAACACGGCAGCTGCAGACGCGCCTAAGCTTTCCAACTAGGACTGTGCCTGCCTGTGTTGATGAACCTCATGTTATCAGCCTAAGTGACTGGAACTTTAGGTTTTTTTTCCCTATTTTGTTTATGAATATATTTCACAGGGAAGCATGGCGAAACCTAGCTTTGATTTTTTTTTTTTTGAGAGAGAGAGTCAGAGAGGGAGAGAGATAGAGAATAGGCACACCAGCAGCCTCTCAGCCACTGTAAACAAACTCCTGACGTGTGTGCCCCCTTGTGGGCAAGTGCAACATTGTATACTTGCGTCACTTTACATCTGGCTAAATGTGGGACCTGAAGAATTGAACTGGCATTCTTAGGCTTAGCAGGCAGGCACCTTAACCACTAAGCCATCTCTCCAGCCCTCTAGCTTTGATTTTCAAAGCATTTCTACCCTATGGATTGTTAAAAATACAGATTAAAATCAGTACTTTAGCTTTAGAACAGAATATCATTTATTGTGTTGAACCCCATTCTCCCTTTTTGTAAAAAAAAAAATTTTTACTTATTTATTTGAGAGAGCAAGAGCGAGAAAGAGGCAGACAGAGAAAGAGAAAGAATGGACACTCCGGGTTTCCAGCCATTGCAAACAAACTCCAGACGCATGTGCCACCTTTTGTATCTGGCTTACGTGGGTTATGGGAAATCGAACCTGGATCCTTTGGCTTTGCATGCAAGTACCTTAACTGCTGAGCCATCTCTCCAGCCCCATTTTCCCCTTTTACACATAAGGAAGCTGAGCTTTAAAGGTGTGAGGTTTATGGCTTCTAGCACCATTGTGTGGTGGGAAATTTTTAAATGAGGTTTGAGTGAGTTTGAATAGCTCTCAAATTCCTATGGACTGTGAGTAGCGGGGCTGAATAGGGCCCTGATTGAGGCTGCTCCTGCTGTTGGTATGTATGATTTAACCATGAAATGTGAAATCTTCAAGAACATTTTATTCATTGAGGAAAGTCAGTTTATATCCAGCCTAATATTAGGGTTCAGGTTCTGATGCTGACAATGGTTAGTATGAGTTTCAGTTAATCAATGAGCCCAGCACACCTGTGCTCTTGCCCCACCTGCGTGAGTAGGTGTTCGCTGTGGAGCGGGTATTGTGTATAACATATGATCAGGTGAGTCCTGCCTTCCACCAGTACAGCAATGAGACCCAAGAAAGCCGACTCCGGCAGGCTCCATCGGGATCACGGAGACAGCCCTCTTCCTCCATCCTTGTTCCCAAGAAGGCCACAGAGAACCTCTTGGCCGCTTGACATAAAGAGTCCAGGCTTCTTTTGATAGCTCTGCCTTGTGGAACTTTTAGGAAGGCGTTTAGAGACAGATTCCCCACCCCACCCTAGGCTGCCTGATTCCGCGAAATCTTAAAATGGGACCAAGATATTTGCATTTTTTTTAAAAAACGTTTTCACAAGGAATTCAAATAGATAGCTGTTTGAAAGCCGGAGCTGGCAACATGTATTAAATATCGTCTTGCAGGCTTAAGAGCTGCACTGATGTGAATTCTCCAACAATTCCAATCCCCAGAGGAGTCTTGTCGTCAAATACCATGAGTCTTGACCCAGACCAAATTTGCCACCTACCTAAACCATCTTCTCCCCTCCCCGAATTTCTAAAAGGGGAAAAGCCATTGCACTTGTGGCTGTCATCTGGCGACAGTTGCTGCTGCGCTCAGGGTTGGGAACGACGTCTGTTTATTTGGCATGTTCCACATGGGCCTGTCAGGCTCTGGGGGTTTGTGGCATTTGCAGAACTTACAAGGCAGGCAACATGAACATATGTGATTCATAGAGGGAAATATTTTGGAGGTCCCCTTCAGTTTTACAAATTGGCCATAAAATAGACACCAGAGACATAACATCCACATACCCATACTTGCCAAATATGAAGAGGCATTTGGGGTGCGGCTGATAGGTGTATTTCTCTATAAGGCACCCAAACAAATTATGGATTCAGAATGTGTGTGCAAAAATAATAATAGGAGCCTTCAAGGGAGGGATGTGATTCCCCACCTAACAATTGGCAAATCGCTATTGACTTTGAGCTTGATATCATTTCATAGTCATTAAGTTTATCATTCAAAGGGATTTCCTTGACATAATGGGCTTTTCAAGTACATTTAAGATTTCATATACATTTCTCTAGAAGTTGGTTTTGATTTTGTCCCCATTTCTTGGGGAAAGTCTTTCGTAGTACCCAAGGTAGCTGTCTGCAGCGACTACCAGAGCCTCTTAGGGGACGGCATATAGGGTGACCCACCCCACTACCTTCTTCTCCCATTAGTCATGCTGACACTGAACTTACATTAGTTGTCTAGAATGAATTCTGAGGATGGAGAGAGAGGCTAATTGACTCCTGTCAGTTCCACTTAGGCATCCAAGGACGTGGGTAATATCTGAGTAATGGCTACCCATACTGGCTGTGATAGTTGACTGTTGAAAAATAGCGTAGTTAATGAGGTTTGCCACATGCATGACATAAGAAGGGAAACATTCTTCAGCCACAGAAGTCAAATGACATGTCCTTTTTAAAAATTTTTTATTGACAACTTCTATACTTACATACAAAAAACACATGATATTTCCCTCCCCTCCCCCCATTCCCTTTTAGAATGCCAGTCTCCTTCATATCCCCTCCCTCTCTCCATTAGTCTCTCTTTTACTTTGATGTCATCATCTTTTTCTTCTGTTATGAGGGTCTTGCGAAGGTATTGCTAGGCACTGCAAGGTCATGGATATCAAGGCCAATTTCTGTCTGGACAGTTGCATTGTAAGGAGTCCTACCCTTCCTTTGGTTCTTCCATTCTTTCCGCCCCCTCTTCCGCAATGGACCCTGAGCCTGAGGACCCTGAGGGTGTGACAGAGGTGTTTCAGTGCTGGGCACTCCTCCATCCCTTCTTCTCAGCACTGTGTTGCCTTTTGGGTCATCCCAGTGGTCATCGCCATGAGAAACAGATGGTAAGACCCTATTACTGAAGACATCTCTTGCCTGAGAGACATGTTCTTTTTTTAAGAGAGAGAGAGAGAATTGGTGTGCCAGAGCCTCCAGCCACTGCAGTCAAACCCCAGACTCATGAGCTACACTGGTCCAGGCTTGACCTGGAGTCTGCCTTATGTGGGACCTGGAGAGTTAAACAAACATGAGTTCTTAGCTTCACAGACAAGCTCCTTAACTGCTAATCTATCTCTCCAGTCTAAAATGCCGTTTTTATCTCGATTTTATTTTATGGTAAAGAGAATGTGTTCCTTGTGATCAGGAGAGATTAAAGCTGGGCTGAGTTTTTGTTTTTTTTAAGTTGTTGGTATTGTTGTTGCCACCAGCTTTCCAGCCACTGCAATCAAAGATGGCAAATGATCTCTGTGGGCCTCTGTTTATTCTGTAATCACAATACCTATGTGTGAATTTTGGGGTCAAACCTAGAATGAGTCTGCCAAATCAAAGAAATAGAACTGTAGGGACATGTAGAGAAAGTTAAACAAACATGAGTCCTTCAAGCCCATTCACAGACAAGCTCTTTTAACTGCTAATCTACTCTCTCCAGTCTAAAATGCCATTTTTATCAAACATTTTATTTTATGGAAAAAAGGGAATGATTTGCATTTCCAGTACTGTGATCAGGACAAGATTAAAGACCTGTCATCCATAAACATGAGTTTTTGTTTTCTTTTTGTTGTTGATTGGTATTTTTTTTTTTTTTTTTTTTTAATTACAAAACAGCATTTAGTATTTTTCCCTCCCTCCCCCTTCCCCTTAAGATCCACTCTCCAATGATCTCTCTGGGCCATTAGTCTCTTTTATTGATGTAATCCCTCTTTTACTTCTACATGAGGGTCTTTTGAGGGGTCAAAGCAAGGTCATGAATATCAAGGCCAATTTCTGTCTGGGCAGTTGCATTCAAAGAAATAGAACTAGTAGGTGATAGTACATGAAATGGGTGAGCCTTAGGGTTCTGATGTTTCAGTTCAAGTCCATTCTCCATCCATTCTTTCAGCACTATGTTGCCTCTTGGATCATCCCAGTGGTCATCGCCATCTGAAATAGACACTAGTAATGCATAAGTCATGTGCATTAATATGTGAAATGAGCATTAAGTGAAGTATTTTCCGGGCTACAGAATAGGACATTTAGATGGGACTTTATTTGTTTTGGCATTACCTACCATAGTACTTTGAAGGTTTTTCAGTACCAGGACAAGGGCCTTCAGTCCAATTATAGAGCAGTTGGTCATCCATAAACATGCCACTATTGTCCCTGTTTCTTTGCCATCCTTCCCACAATTTGAATATTGTCCACTGTTTTCACTGCTGATGAAAAGATAGCAGTGACCGTTTTAAAGCAGACTTTCAGGAGGAAATCTGCATGCCTGTCCGGAGCATGGATGGATCACATTCCTACTGGATCAACATGTTCATTTAGCCTGCCTAATTTGCCCATTTTCAGTGCATTTCCTAGGTTCTTTTAGAAAATGATTTAAATTTTAGAGAGGCTTAAATGTGATGGAACATAACAGGATGACGTTAGAAATCAGTCTGGGGGGCTGGAGCGATGGCTTAGTGGTTAAGATGCTTGCCTTGTGAAGCCCAAGGACCCAGGTTTGATTCTCTGGCCACATAAGTGAGATGCACGTGGTGGCGCATGTGTCTAGAATTCGTTTGCAGTGGCTGGAGACCCTGGTGCACTTATTCTCTCTCTCTCTGCCTCTCTCTCTCTCATTCTCTCCCCCCCCAACAAATAAATTTAAAAAAATAAGATATTTAAAAAGAAAGAAATCACAGTCTTACATTTCAGTGCATTCCCCAGCTCTGTGTATATCCTGTGAATCTCTTTACCAGTGCTTAGCGTAATGGTGGAAGTAGGGGCTGGGGAGATGCCTCAATGGATAAAGTGCTTGCTCACAAGCATGAGCGCCTGAGTTTAGATCCCTCTACCCACGTAAAATCCGGGAGTGGCGGTGCGTGCCTTTAATCCCAGCGCTGGACGCAGGTGGATCCTAGGGGCTCACTTGCTAGCGAGTCATCTGTGTGCATTGGTGAGCTTTCCGTTTAACAAGAGACCCTGTCCCCAAAGACAAGGTGAGGAGAGGAGGGTACCAGCCTCCGGCCTCCACATGTGCACACACACACCACATACGTGCACACATATGCACACACACCACACATACACATGCACACACACAACACACATACACACTTATACACACATACACATGCACACACCACACATACACATGCACATACCACATATATACACATGCACATACCACATATAAACACATGCACACACACCACACATATGCACACACATGCACACACCACACATATACACACATATGCACACACACCACACATATACACACACACCACACATATACACACACATGCACACATCACACATATACACACACACATGCACATACACCACACATATGCACACACACCACACATATACACACACACACCACACATATACACACACATGCACACATCACACATATACACACACATGCACATACACCACACATATATACACACACCACACATATACACATACACACATGAATTACCAATAAAGAGAAAGAAATGGTAGAAATGGGGCCACAGTGAGGATGTTGTTTTTCATTTCTTTTCATTTCTTATTATAAATCCAGCTGCAGGTATGATGTAGGGATTTTTATTCTAATATAAACATCCAACAAATGAAAGTATTTATGATCACTATTTAGGAATGTCTCACAACACTAGCAAAAGAGTTGGAATTAACATTTTAAAAACTAATTGACCAATAATTTAAAGGTAACTAACAGTGTTAGTTATTAGCAGAAGGCAATAGAATGACATTAAGTATGTTCCTATAGCAACTCTCTAAGCTATTCAGGAGAATTACTGCTCCGAGACACGTTCTTCATTTAACTATTCTAAGATATACTTGCAATCTTGGGACAGAGGACTTCTCTATAGGTTGTCAGTATAGAGACCACAATTCTCCCTCGGTATTTTGTATTGCGCTACAAGACAGAGGGCACATGCCAGTTTGCAAACAGTTTTTTTCTCCAGAGGAATTGAGCTTTGTGCTTATGTTGGCAACTCTGTCTCAGCTGTAACCCGTACCCCACCTAGTAACACTTGTTATCCTAGTAAGTCCAACCGACAAACACTGTTGGCATCTTTACAGTAACCTTGAAGCCCAGTCACACTTCCTGGGTTACAGGAATCTCTCTGCATATCTGGCCTGCCATAGTAATCAGAGAACATCTTTTTGGGGGGTACTCACAACCAATATCATAAGTGAAAGTGAGCTATTATAAAGGCTGTCTTTTTGCCGGGCATGGTGGTGCACGCCTTTAATCCCAGCACTCAGGAGGCAGAGGTAGGAGGATCACCATGAGTTCGAGGCCACCCTGAGACTACATAGTGGATTCCAGGTCATCCTGGGCTAGAGTGAGGAGACCCCACCTCCAAAAATAAATAAATAAATAAATAAATAAATAAATAAATAAATAATAAATAAATACTTTACTCTGGTAACTTTTGTTAGTACTTGCTTAGAAAGACCATCTGCTGAGCCAGAGAGATGGCTCAGCAGTTAAAGGCACTTGTTTGCAAAACCTGATGGCCCATACCCATGCAAAGCCATGCACAAAGTGGCACATGCATGTGGAGTACCTTTGCAGTGGCAGGAGGCCTGGCATGCCCATACTCACTCTCTCTGTCTATCTCTGCCTCTCTCTCTCTCTCTCTCCCTCTCTATCAAACAAACAAACGAATAAATAAATACAATATCACAAAAGAAAGATTATATTTGAAGATTCTCTTGGCTTCAGATGTTAGCAGAATCACTACATTAGGAATAAACAGCAGATTAAATTCTTCCGAAAACCAAGACGTGATCGATGTCTATTGAGGCTCTTTGCATACAAGGCACATTTCAGGCAGTGTGAGGACACATCATGAAAGATTCTGAGTGGCTCTAAAGAAACAAGTGGGAGCATAAGAAAAATTGTTGTGAGTCTAAGAAAAATGACTGGTTACTGAGTGAATGATATCCTAGATATTATGCCTTACTGCAATGGCCATTTCCAAGTTTTTGCATAGGATATTTTAGGAAAATAAGTTAACCTGAAATTATAGAGGCAAAAACTCAAATGGCATACTACCGGCAAGGCTTGACTGTATTCCTACATGGCTATTGATGCTATAGTACATGCTTCACCTCTTATCCCTCTTATCACCGTGTGTCATGGATATGTGCTCAGCGAAGGAGCCCTTGATTAGGGTTCAGTGCTTGCTCAGTGCTGAGCCCTCTGAATGGAATGAGATCTTGACTCGTGGTATAGATTTCATAATAGATACTTTTCATAATGACTATCACAACCACTGAGAAACTAGTAAATAAAGAGCAGTCACAGGAAGCCATAATGGAAAGGAAGAAGTAAAATTATCTGTGTGTGCAGATGACATGATTGTGCCGACAAAAATACATCCCAAGGTCTGCACAGAAGCAGCTGTTAGAGCTCATAAGTGATCTTAGCAAGATTGCAGGATAACTGCAGGGTCAAGATATAAAAACCAGCTGTGTTCCTATTACTAGATAAGCAATCAAAAAATAAAACTGGGGCTGGAGAGATGGCTCAGGATTTAAGGCACTTGCCTACAAAGCCTAATGACTCAGGTTTGATTCCCCAGGACCCACATAAAGCCAGATACACAGTGGTGCATGCCTCTGGAGTTCATTTGCAGTGGCCGGAGGCTCTGGAGCACCCATTCTCCTCCTCTCTCCCCCTCTGCTTGAAAATAAATAAATAATGTTTTAAATAAAGTTAAAGAAACAATATAATTTATACTATAATCAAAAAGAATCCATTCAAAATACAAAGTACAAAGACTGTACATTGAAAACTGTAAAACATTCATGAAACATGTTTTTAAAAAAAAAAGAACTAAGTCAGTAGAAAGACTTCATATAACTCCGGTATGGGAGGGCCCAGAGATGGAATTGCTGGGACTCAGTGGTTGGACTCTGTCAAGAAAATAGGGTGGAAGAGTGATTGAGCAGGACACTCAACATTGTCCTCTGGTCTCTTCATACACATGCATGCCACATGCACATCTACACACAACATGCACAAAGCACATGTAGACAGACCCCACATACACACACCCTCAAGAAATGAAACCACATGTTCATGGATTGAAAGACTCAATGTTATTGCAATGACAGTAGTGTCCCAAGTTGTTCTACACACTGAACACACTCTTTCAAAATTTCAGCTGCTGTGTGTGTGTTTGACAAAGTGATTATAAAATTCCTCTTGAGACCCAAAATGGCCAAAACGTTTTGAAAAAATCAAGGACAAGGTTGGAAGGAATCACCCTTTCTAATTAGAAGCCTTATAACAGAGTTGCCCAGATGAAGACCAGCTTGGTGGTTCTGGCACAGGTTGAACATAGAACAGTAGAACAGATAAAAGAGTCTAGAAATACCCCCTCCCAATGGTTAGCAGATTGTCAACAAGGTTGACAGAGGGAATGAACAGGCTCTTCATCAAATGTTGCTAGAACAACTGGATATCTATCTGCAAAAGACTGAGGTTAGGCTACTATCTCTTGCCATACAAAGAATTAACTCACAATGGATCAGAGACCTAGATGGTTAGAACTTAAAGAATAGCATTCTTAGAAGACAGTCTGTATCTTTGTGATCTTGGATTAAACATTGTTTAAACAATGTTTCTCAGTCTTGGATTAAGCAATGTATGACACAAAAAAACAAACAAACAAAATTAGATGAATTGGACCCTGTCAAAATTCAAAACTATTTTTGCTTCTAAGGACATTATTCTAAAAGTAAAAAAGGCAACCCAGAGAATGGGAGAAGATATTTGTATCTCGCTTCTCTATAAATAAAAACTATATATGAGGGCTGGAGAGGTGGCTTAGCTATTAAGGTGCTTTCCTGTGAAGCCTAGGGATTCAAGTTCAGTTCCCTAGGACCCACATAAGCCAGATGCCCAAGATGGTGCATATGTCTAGAGTTCATTTGCAGTGGCTGGAGGCCTTGGCACTCCTATTTTCTCTCTCTCTCTCTTTCTCTCCTTATTTCTCACTGTCTCAAATAAATAAATTTTTAAAGACTAAATATGAATATAAAACTCTTATAGTGCATCAGTGAAAAGACAACAAAACCATACAAGGAAAAGACAACTCAACTTGATAATGGCTGAAAGATTTACATGCTCATTTCTCCAAAGAAAATAGACAAGGATCAAAACAACCGCATGAAGAGGTGCTCAACACGACTAGTCATTGGGGAAATGCTAATCAAACCACAATGAGACACCACTTCACACCCTCTAGGATGCTTATAATTAAAAAATGAAAACAACCAGGCAGTAACAAGGGTTAGCAAGGATGTGGTGAAGTTTGGAACTCTCATTGCTGATGGGAATATAAAATAGTGCAGCTGTATTGAAAAGTTTGGCAGCTCCACAAAAAAATTAAACATTGGGTTGCCATAGATCCAGCAGTTCCACTTTTAGGTATATATACAGAAGAGAATTGAAAACATATGTTCACATAAAAACTTGTACACAAATGTTCATAGCAACATTACTCATCGTCGCCAAAAAGTGAAAATCGCCCACATGTCCATCAACTGATGAATGTATAAACAAAATATAATATATTCAGACAATGTAATGTTACTCAGCCATATAATAGAATGAAGTATTGAGGAATTCTACCGCATGAATGAATTCAGGGAACATCCTACTGAGTAAAAGTCAGACACAAAAAGCCACATGTTTTCTTTCACTTACATGATTTTCCAGAATCCTGTAGGCAGAACTATGAGACAGAAAGAAGGTAAATAGTTCCAGGAGCCTAGAATAGTGAGGAAAATGGAAAATGATTTCTAACAGGTACAGGGGTTCTTTGGTAGTGAGGAGAATGTTCTGGAATTATACAGTGGCGATGCTTTCATAACAGTGAATGAATATGCTTAAAAGTTACCCTTAAATTGTACATTTTACAAAGTTGAATTTTGTGGCGCATGAGTTACACATCAGTTTTTAATTTTTTTTTCTTTTCTTTTTTTTTGTTTTGTTTTTCAAGGTAGGGTCTCGCTCTAGCCCAGGCTGACCTGGAATTCACTATGTAGTCTCAGGGTGGCCTTGGACTCATGGCAATCCTCCTACCTCTGCCTCCCAAGTGCTGGGATTAAAGGCATGCGCCACCATGCCCGGCTTTAATTTTTTTCTTGATCATTCTGCATATTAACTTGTTTTAATAAAATTATAGGGCTGGAGAGATGGCTTAGCGGTTAAGGCGCCTGCCCGCTAAGCCTAAGAACATCAGTTCCAATCTCCAGGTCCCACGTTTAGCCAGATGCAAAGTGATGCAAGGGCGCAATGCCGCAATTGACCACAAGGGGGCGCACACATCTGGATTTTGTTCACAGTGGCTGAGAGGCTGCTGGTGTGCCCATCTCTCTCCTTCTCCCTATCTCTCTGTGTCTCTCTGTGTCTCTCTCCAAAATAAAAATAAATTAATTAATTAAAAAATAAAATTATGATTTGCAAAAACATTTTTATTGAAAACACATATTTACAAGATATTCTTTTTCAAGAAACAAAAGGAAGAATTTCAAATTCAATCTTGTAGGTGACATGAAAAATTAACCAGTGAGTATTAGTACAGTTAGAGTCATTATCTCGCAAGAAATTTTGTGAAGAAATTTATCCAGGGCTGGAGAGATGTCTTAGTGGTTAAGGCGTTTGCCTGCAAGGTCAAAGGACCCAGGTTCGATTTCCCTGGACCCATGTAAGCCAGATGCACAAAGTGGCACATGCATCTGGAGTTCATTTGTAGCAGCTGAAGGCCCATTCTTTCTCTATCTGCTCTCTCTCTCTCTCTCTCTCTCTCTCTCTCTCTCTCTCTCTCTCTCTGTGTGTGTGTGTGTGTAATAAATAAGATTTTAAAAGAAGAAATATATCTGCATACCAGTTCATTGCATCTGTTCTTGACTTAACTTCATATAGACCCTTCTCATTTACATGTATCCACCATTCCTGATTCTGAATTGGAGGGGAGGCTCACAGATGTTTTGATGCAAATTCTTCATGATGCCTGCTGTCTTGTTCTTTTCACAGGTTCTTCCTTTCCCCAGCCAGGTGGTGTACAACCGAGTAGGAAAGTGTGGGAGTCGCACTGTGGTCTTGCTTCTGAGAATCTTGTCAGAAAAGCATGGATTCAATTTGGTCACATCAGACATTCACAACAAAACCAGGCTTACTAAAAATGAACAAGTAAGTGGACTTTCCCATTGTTATATTGCATTTGGCTTCTATCCACTGGTGTAATTAGTGGGAGCTATACAGGCAGTCCTTCATACCAGACTTTCAATTTCATGTTGTATTTTTTGCCAGAGTGTAGAAGGTAATGCGAGTTAAGGTTTGTGCAGGAAATCTAAAAAACTGAGAAGCCTCCATAGTTGGATCCTTTTGTTAGGTCTGATGGACAGTATACATTGGTCTTTTTAGCTAAAATGGATTAGCAACCCATAATCTTAAATATAGTTCAACCACTGAACTGTAAATAATGCTGGCAGCTTCACAGCCCAAATGGGAAATTTTTCTTTTAGTGTTTCTTCCTTTGCATTTTCTCAGCAGTATCTTTAAATCTTTATAGTTATAGAGTTTTCCTTCCCACTGTTGGGGAAGGCACAGGAAGCCCAGAGGACTTAGACAAAAGTAATTGAAGAACCAGACCCACTGGAATGTTCAGGAATGAACTACACAAAAGAACAGGAAATCTAATATTTAATCATATTATAGGGTTTTTGTAAAGATCAACCTACTTTGTTCCCTATTTTAAATATGAATAATTAGAGCACACTTGGAATCATGAATGGAATAAGTTAAATGAGAAGCACACAACAGTTTACTAATGTTGTATATATGGTTACATTTCAAAGAAGTTAAAGATGTTGCCCTGCGCTGGAGAGATGGCTTAGCCATTAAGGCACTTGCCTGCGAAGCCTAAGGACCCAGGTGTGCTTCCCCAGTACCCATGTAAGCCAGATGCACAAGATGGTGCATGTGTCTGGAGTTCATTTTCAGTGGCTAGAGGTCCTGGAGTGCCCATTCTCTCTCTCTCTCTCTCTCTCTCTCTCTCTCTCTCTCTCTCTCTCTCAAATAAATAGATAGATAAATAAATATTTTTAAATGTCACCCTTCTCTCTTGTAATGAAGGTTAACTCTCATCTATTTTGAATAATTTGCAAAGATCTTTTTAACCCCTCAATTCTGTAATACAGTTAAATAACTTCTAGCATAATCTGTGTGTTATATAGTTGAGCATTTTTGACTTCTGTGGTTGGTGTGATTTAGAATATATTTCATTAGTTATTACAGATTCCCATTGAATTATAAGGGAAATTTTTAAAAGGTAAAATTTGAAAGAAAAGAGAAATACACAATTTTGCTGCAAAAGCAAAGGTGACCGTTTCTGGCCCATCTGACTCCTGTGCACACAGGGCATGAGCCAGGATGAGGCAGGAAGCTTAATTCCAGTAACCAATCCAAACTAATTTAGCACTGCTCAGAGAACCTTGCCCCTGCTCTGTTTCCCTTTTAATGAGTTTCAAAGTACAAAAAAACAAGCAGGAAAAGAAATATTATTCTAACTTAATATATTCAGCAAAGAACTTGTGGTATTAGTAGCTTCTCTTCTTGATAATTTATTAAAGGAATTAGGGGTGAGGTGATTTAGCAGACTCGTTAAAATTTTATATAGTCAGTGATTCTCACGCTTAAACAGTGGAACTAAAAATTTGTTCCTGGGGAAACATTGGTCTTGGAAAAAAAGAATAACAACAATTTTGCATCAGGTGTGTGCGTACTGGGCCAGGACTCTATCTACTGAGTCGAACATTTTTATATGAGAAAAAACACTCCACAGTCTAAACAACTGGTGACTTACAAATGAACTTTGGAATTGTGTCCATTTGTAAGAATTCAGTTATCTATACTAATTTCATTACACACAAAGTCACTTCTCTAAGCCAGAATCAAAAGCACACAGAAATTTATCTTAAAGAGTAGTTATCATCTCACACACACGCACACACACTCCTACACTCACAGTTAAAAATGTTAGAAATCTATACTTTAAGGGATTATTAAGCATGAAAGTGCGCATGAAAGTGCCAAGTGTTAGGGTGTCTATAAAAATCCTTTTACATCTGTTCTTGTAGAAATAGAGACACCTTTGAAGTTCGTACTTTGAATAACTTCCTCACCAGAAGAGCCTGGATCGCTGCTGGCCAAATGTTGAATCTTTGCACAGCATATAATGAGAACCCATGATGACATCATTCCATGTATGCGCAAATACAGAGTTTAGTTTGGTGGGGTGGGAGGGGGCAGCTTAGGTGATTTCTTGCAAAGTGGAGATTCGATCCAGTTTAAGGGGAAAAAGAGAATGTTTTTCTCCAAAGAGATGGGTGCGATGGCCAAAAATGTTCACAGCCCTCTTTGATAATGATGGTCTTATACTGCCTTTGAGAACTTAGCTCTAAATTCCATGAATACGGTAAAAATAAAGGTGTATCACGGGGTGAGCAATCCAGTTATTCCTACTCTGTTCTTGTTGGAGACAAGCAAAAATTATTGGCCTATAAGCCTCACAGATTTGCAAAAGCAAATCGCTTTACTATTTGTATTTCTACCGAAGTTCCTGAGGATTACAAGTTGGAAGCCGTACCTACTCCATGTGAATTATTTCGCTTCGTTATTTCATAACAATTTTGGACCAAAAATATACCAGTGAGTAAGTGTCATGCCCTGTTTTATTGGTGAGAAAACTAAGTCAACTCAAGTCAACTTTCCAAAAATAATAGAATGTAGTGATTAGGTGTGGCTGCTGGACTTGAACCTGGGTCGTGCTGAATCCAAAAGTCATTCTCTTAACGCAGTGCTTGTCTGCTCTGGCTGTACCGTAGGATCTCCAGCAGAGCTCTGAGAAACCAAGAGTCTCAATGGCCCTTCTGCTGGAAATTCTGGGAAGGAGTCCAGAAAATTCTTTGAAAATATTTTTTAAAAATGCATTGCCATAGGCAGTTATGTCAGGCAGCAGCGAAGGTGAGAGGCCTGTTGGAGTCTTCACGTCAGCATTTCTCTAAGTGCTCCTGGGAATCCCAGTTCTCCAAGTCAGTGAAGAAAGTGTCAGGGTTCAATACATTCGGAAATACTGCCTGCCCTGGGTCTATCTAGGAGATCCACAGGGATTATTCATACATGAAAAACTGACACTTTAAAAAAGAATCGGGGCTGGAGAGATTGCTCAGTGGTTAAAGGTGCTTGCTTGCAAAGCCTGACAGCTTGGGTTCCATTCCCCAGTATCCACATAAAGCCAGATGCACAAAGGAGTGCATGCGTCTAGAGTTTGTTTCAAATGGCAGGAGGCCCTGACATTCTCTCCCCCCACCTCTTTCTCTCATCTCCTTTTCTCTAAATAAATAAATAAATAAACATTTTTTAGAAAATTAAGACTAGGTTTCACTTCAGCTTTCCCAGTCTTAGGGCACTTTCAAAAATTATTTATTTATTTATTTATTTATTTATTTGTTTGTTTGTTTATTTATTTATAAAATGGAGAGAGAGAGAGAATGGGCATGCCAGTGAGTCCTGACACTGCAAACAAACTCCAGATGCATGCACCACTTTGTGCATCTGGCTTTATGTGGGTACTGGAGAATCGAACCCAGGTTGTCAGGCTTTGTAAGCCAGCTGCTGAACCAGCTCTCCAGCTTAGGAACTTTTATTTTTTAATGAATTTTTGGCTCTCTTTTGCATCCATGGAATTTGCAGTTCCCTCTTAGGGGAACACTGGCCTAGTGTGCATCCTTCCACCAGTCATACCAGCAAAGGCTACACTGTAAACCTTGCATCTGCTCGGACTCCATGCAGCTGCTATGCAAATGACCTAAGCGTTGCAAAGCATTCACAGGGTGGGAGAGATGGCAATCCCGTGTCCATGTGCTCTGCATGGCAGTCACCTCTTGGTCCAGAGTAATAAAGCATAGGATTCCCTTATAGGGTTGCAAATGTTCCTCTCTTATTGCTGTTGCCCACTGCAGGACCGAGAGACTCAGAAAACCATTTTAGGAAACTATGTTCCTTTAGAGAAGAATCTATAGGCCACAGCGACTCCTTGGAGTCCGGTAGGTTCACATGTTCACATTTTTTTTTTTATTTGCAAGGAGAAAGAGAGAAAGAAAGAATGGGCATACCAGGGCCTCTAGCCTTTGCAAACAAACATCAGATGCGTGCATCACTTTGTGCATCTGGCTTAATGTAGATACTGGGGAATCAAACCTGGGTTCCTTAGGCTTTGTAGGCAGGCACCTTAACCGCAAAGCTATCTCTCTAGCATCAGTTTTGTTTTTAATATGTGTGTGGTGTCTGTGCCTATATGTTTGTGCATGTTTACGTGTGTGTAGGCTCACATGTATGGGGGTGCTCCATGCACCTTTATGCATGTAGAGAACAGGGTTCAATGTTGGGTGTCTTACTTGACGACTCTCCACATTATCCTTGAAGACAAGGTCTCTTGCTGAACCTAGACCTCAGAGAGTCAGCTAGGCTAGTTGCCAGCAGGCCCCGAAGAGTCCTTGTCTCTGCCTCCCCAGCACTGGAATTACAACATGCACTACCACACCTGACATTTTATGTGGGGCCTTGGGATCCGAACTGAGCTCCTCGTGCTTATGCAGAAAGCACTTTACCCACGGAGCCATCTTCCCAGGCCCCACTGGTGCATTTGTGAAGCTGAGTCCCCCACGAACGATTCTTTTTGGTGAGTGTTTGGTTGAGGTGGGTGCTGCTAAAGATGGATCACCTAGCAGGACCAGACACCCTGCTAGCTGTTTGTACACCTGATTTCTGGTCCTTGAAGCAATATCATATGGACATATATCACCCTATCGTTTTACTTAAATTTTTTTAAAAATTTATTTGAGAGACAAAAAGAAGCAGACAGAAAGAGAGTGAGTATGGGCATGCCAGGGCCTCCAGCCACTGCAAATGAACTTTAGAT
Source organism: Orientallactaga sibirica (assembly GCA_036365145.1). Taxonomy (NCBI): domain Eukaryota; kingdom Metazoa; phylum Chordata; class Mammalia; order Rodentia; family Dipodidae; genus Orientallactaga; species Orientallactaga sibirica. Next base: position 1,103,795 of record JAEOAD010002133.1, read on the forward strand.
GCATGCACCACTTTACCTATGTGCTTTTACGTGGGTATCGGGAAATTAAACCAAGACCACCACGCTTTGCAAGCAGACTCCTTTAACTGTTCTCCATCACTCCAGCTCCTATCACCCTGTTTTTTGTTTTTTTGTGGTTTTTTTTTTTTTTTTTACAGAGGGATAAGTACACAGGAAAACTGATTAAAATATACTTGCTTCAAGAGCAATATGGAAGATGAGGCTTAAAAGAGAGTTGGAGTAAAATCCTGGATATGTCTGAGTGCTAAGCTTAGGAGTTGGAACTTTATTCAGCAGTCAGTGGAAGCCATTTAAAATGGTTCTTCACATGACAGGCTTCAACATGTGTCGGGGTGTGTTTTCATAATGTCCATTTCCAGATCCTATGGTAGAAATACAGAGGTAGACTTGTAAGGGTAGCATCCAAGGATTTGCCTCTCTGGGGGAGAATTCCCTTGGAAAGCCACATGTCCGTCCCTGGTGAAAAACCATTGCTTGAACCTTGCCCTGATGTTGATTAGAAAGCTGCCTTTATTATTGTGAGTCTTCCGCTGAGCAAGGAAAACTTCTCTCACCGAGACTCAAATCTTTGAGGACACCATGTCACTCTAAAGTCTTTGTTTATTTTTAAGTATTTTTAAATTTTAATTAATTTATTTATTTGAGAGAGAGAGGGAGGGAATGGGTGCCCTAGGGCCTCTAGCCACTGCATACAAACTCCAGATGCATGTGCCACCTTGTGCATATGGCTTACGTGGGTATGGGAGAATTGCATCTGGATCCTTAGGCTTCACAGGCAAGCAAGCACCTTAACCTCTAAGCCATCTACCTCTCCAGCCCCCAAATCTTTGTCTTTAATTTTGGTTTTGTTGTAAGCCAGTGTCTCACTATGTCACACAGGGTGGTCTTCAACTCATGATCCTCCTGCCTCATACTGCTGAACCTGGTTTTTCCCTGAAGATTCCTTAGGTGATGTCTTAAGCCTGGCAGGATGACTTTTAGAGCTTCCTGTCTATACCGGAAGACAGGTCCACGGACGTGAGGGGTGCTTCCAGTGGACCTCAGAATCAAACCGTAAAACAAGCCTGTCCACGGCTGAGCCAAGGAATGAGTTCCTTTGCTTGTGCAGATAGGCTCTTATCTTGGAGTTCTTACACAAAAATAAAATGAATCTTCTGATGTAAACCTGACGAGGAAAGAAAAGAGGGGAAAGGAGGTATAAGCCTATGTCTCTCTTCTCCTTCCAATTATATTGGTTTTTTTTTTCCACAGTTCATGCCCAGCCTCTTTGCCTGGCTCCTAGCCCTGCTCCCCCTGGTGGACATCGTCCTCACTGCAGGCATGTGTTAAACCATCCTGAGCAGGAGGTTTGCAGGGACCTACCTGCCTGCCCTCTGTTAGGGGGCATCCCTGCACCCCAGGAAGAGGGCAGGTAACCTGAGCCTCCGGTTATTCCCCCCAACCTCTGAGGTTAACAAAGGACCTGCAGTTCTCTGGGCTTGGCTTTCTTGCACTTTGATGTGTTAATAAGCACACAGCCTTTCTTTCAATGTGCATTGCAAAAATGATAGGGCATCCAGTTGATCATAGGTGACACAAGAATGAGACCAAAGCAGGGTTGGGTACATTTACCCCTGACAAGCGTTTCCTGCAGACATCAAGAGCAGGTCTCTGTGCTTGCAGAGCCACAGGTAAAGACCATCCCTGCTGTGCAGCAGAAAGCAGACAGTTAGAAACTGCCTCCCTCTGAACCACTGCCCGAGCAGCCTGTTTGATTCTTGCCTTTTCTGTTCCCTTTTTTAAAAGTCAATTTCATTTCAGTTCATGCCCAGTGATTTAACTTTTTTTTCCTCCTAGATAGATGCCATGGCATATTTATCACTTTTGTTTTTAAAATTCATTCCTGTCCCCTCTTTTTGGTGTGTGTAGTATATAGTGTGTGTGTGTGTGGTGTTTGCATGAGATTCACGTGTCCCAGTGTACGCGTTTGGGACCAAAATGAGTCGGATGTCTTTCTTTATCCCTCTTCTACCTTATTTCCCTGAGACGGGGTCTCTCACCAAACCTGGACTAACCAGGGAGCTTCAGGGATCTGCCTGTCTCCACCCCCTCAGGGCTGGGGTTGCAGGCATGCCAGCTTTTTCCTCAAAGTCAGACCAGCTCAAAGTCAGGTCCTCATGCTTGGACAGCAAGTGCCTTTCCAGCTGAGCCTTCTCCCCAGACTTCACTCCTGTTCTTGTTGGCATAGACTGTTTTTGTAGCCTAGAACTTTTAGAAAGCTGCTTCTTTATTTTAACAGTTACATTTATGGGCTGGAGAGATGGCTCAGCAGTTAAGGCACTTGCCTGTAAAGCCTAACAACCCAAGTTCGATTCCCCAGTACCCAATTTAAGATACACAAAGTGGTGGATGCACCTGAAGTTCATTTGCAACAACATAAGACCCTGATGTGCCCAATCTCTTTCTCTCTTTCCTCCCCCCCATAAATAAATATGCTAAACTTGTGTACATGACTGTGCATGGGTATGTTGTGTGTGTGTGTGTGTGTGTGTGTGTGTGTGTGTGTGTGTGTGTGTGTTTGGTGCTTAAAATTGAAGCTGGGGTCTCATGCATGCTAGACAACCATCCTACCACCAAGCTACATGCCCAGGTCGTCATCAGTCATCTAGCACATCCTAGAAAGGTAGAAGTTCATATCCCATAAAGCCTCTTCATTCTCCAGAATTCTTGTGCTAACCTTAATTCTTTTTTTTTTTTTTTTTTTTTTTTTTGGTTTTTCGAGGTAGGGTTTCACTCTGGTCCAGGCTGACCTGGAATTAACTATGTAGTCTCAGGGTGGCCTTGAACTCATCAGCAATCCTCCTACCTCTGCCTCCCGAGTGCTGGGATTAAAGGCATGCACCACCACGCCCGGCTCTTAATTCCATTTTTAAAATATGTGCAGCCAGTGTGGTGACGCATGCCTTTAATCCCAGCACTCAGGAGGCAGAGGTAGGAGGATCACCATGAGTTGGAGGCCACCCTGAAACTACATAGTGAATTTTAGGTCAGCCTGGGCTAGAGAGAGAGACCCTCCCTCTGAAAAAAAAAAGAAAGTCCTGTTCAGATCAAGGAACAGTGAGGGTGGTGAACAGATTGCACCTGAGAAGAAGAGCAAGGTTTAGGGACTTGAATCCTGCCCCCCCCCCTTTCTGGATCCTTGAGACCTTAAGTAATCTATGTGCCCTTTCTGTGCCTCAATTTCTTTTTTTAAATATATTTCATTTTTATTTATTTATTTATTTATTTGAAAGAGAGGGAGGGAGAGAAATGGATGCACCAGAGCCTCCAGCCACTGCAAACAAACTCCAGATGCATGCGCCATCTAGTGCATCTGGTTTATGTGGGTCCTGGGGAATCAAACCTGGGACCTTGGGCTTCCCAGTCAAACACCTTAACCACTAAGCCATCTCTCCAGTCCCTCAACTTTTTAATCTGCAACATATGGATAATAACACACAGGCTGTCATCTTTCGAAGGATTAAATGCCAACCTGTGTATGGAGATACTTGGTATAGTGTGTAGCCCCTCCTCCCAGACTCATATACAGACAGAAATGTCAGAAAGTAGGAGCTCACTTGGCACTTATTTTTACAACATGAATGTTGCAACAGGAATGCTGTGAGTGAGCCTCAGGTAACACCAAGATGACTAAAGTACAGGTCTGTTCCAGAAAGCCTGATGGACATTGTACTTCAGTTAATGGTACTTTTCTCCACTCCAAGCAAGTATTTCTTTTTTTTTTTAATATATGTTATTTGTTTATTTGAGAGAGAAAGAGGCAGAGAGAAAGAATGGGTACACCAGGGCCTCCAGCCACTGCAAACGAACTCCAGATGCATACGCCCTCTTGTGCATCTGGCGTACATGGGTCCTGGAGAATCAAACTGGGATCCTATGGCTTTGTAGGCAAACGCCTTAACTTCTAAGCCATCGTTCCAGCCCCTAAGCAAGTATTTCTAAGGGGGTGTCTTCATTTCATAAACTCATGGAGCAGACATTATGTGCAGATCCTGAGCCAGGCTTTGAAGGGTACAAATAAGTCTGCCCACTGCCCCTAGGCCCCCGCACTCACCGAACTTACAGACTGAGTCAGAACTAAGAGCCCCAACCTAGTGACAGTGACACATCAGAAGTCCATGTCTAAAACCTTCTCAGATCAGTGGCTTTGGAAAAATCAAAGAAGCCTGCCTCATTTCTAAACAGACATGTTCAAAAGCAAACCCATCTTCCCTGCTTCTGCAGCCACATGTGATCCTCCTCTAGCATCCCTCGCTGCTCCACAGATGGATGCGACCGTGTGCTTGTTATTGTAGCTGGAGATCAGGGGATGATGCTGTCTGGACCACTTTCTTCCCTTATCTATCTGTCATCTGGCCATCACAAAGCTCCCTCTGTCTACATTGTAGCCTTCCCTGTACCTCTCCATCTGCCTTCACTTCCCCTGACTGAGCTTAAGGGTCTCATACCTCCTTTCCTCAGCATCTCCCAGAGGCCATTTTAGAACACAATTGGGAGGACCCTTCTGCTTTAGCAGGTCGGGTATGGCGTACAGATTTGCTTTTCTAACAAGTTGCCTGTGCTATTATTGCTCCTGCTGTCTTCCTGGCTGAGCTCCCTGTTTCTAATGTCTCTAATCTTGTTGTATAGGATGGAACCCAGGGCCTGCTCTACCACTGAGCTACTTAACTCTTCTCTGCCTCTAATCTTCACCCTTCTTCACATTCTCCACTCCATTTTCAGACCTGGAAAAGAACTACCACAAAGCTTTTCTCACTGTCAGTGGTAGAATCTTTTAAGTGGCCTATAGTGTCCTCAACTACTCAGCTAAACCTAACTCAGAAGTTACCCAGGGCCTTGCTGCTCCCATCCCTGACCTCTGGCACAGTGAACTCCCATTGTAATATGCATGCCAGTTGTCATTTGCTTCTTGTATCTGCAGCCTCTCAGCCGCTGTGAACAAACTCCAGGTGCATGCATCCCTTTGTGGGCAAGTGTGGCATTGAGCCCTTGCATCACTTTGCATCTGGCTAAATGTGGGACCTGGAGATTCCAAAGGCCTTGTGTCCTGTATTATCTATTGCCTATATGTCCTTCTGTATGACACAGGCCACATCCTTGGGGAAATGCCCCTCTCCCTCTTCATGTAGGATAAATATCTCACTTGTGTGCCTCTGCCCCATGTTGTTATCACCCAGTAATACCGACCCTCTGGTCTGCATCACTCCTAAAGTCCTGAGCTTCCTGAGAGCAAAAAAGGCAATTCAGAATGATGAAGGAATGTGTGTAGTGGAGTTAGAATAAATGCAGGTGTGGTCTTGCATGAACCAGGTAGAGGGGAGGGCTCTCTGTGGTGTCTTTTGATGGTGCCACAGCTGCCATGACGTCACCCACGCAAATCAGACTGAGGGGAGAGAAGAGGCAGGCTGACAATGGCAGGAGGGGATCAGCATGAGCTTGAGAGACCATTGCTTGTCCCTGGAAATAGGCCAAGTTTCAGCATTTGTGAAGATCAAATGATGTCTTCCACAATGCCTTTATGTATGGCACATTATAAGTAATTTCACTGTTCCAGGCATAGCGACAAGCCATACGAGGGAGAAATGTACTCTGCCTTCATGGTACTAATGCAGTAAACATGAGCCCTGACACTCTTAGTCTGTGTTGAAAGATACATCTAGAAAGAGTTCTACATTGTCACTGCTAATCCATTTTTCCTTGAGAGATAGACAGCTTTATGACTATTATGACACGGTTCTCAAAAGTCTAGCCATTACTGTTCTTTCATTAAATTGAATACATTGGCATGCGTTTAGAGAAGGTGATAGAATGTTGACTATGTAAAAGTACTGGTGTTTCTTCCAGTGTGTGCTTCTGGTTGTCTTGTGTCATCAGAGGGAGCTTTCTTGCATAACTTTCATGTGTGCTGAAGATTATCTGAAAAAAAACAATCTAGAGATGAAAGTGTGAATGGTCTTGGTATGAAATATCCACATAGGCAAGAGTTCTTTTACTAAGCAGAGATGAATTACCTATTGTTATGCCTCCAAATCAGTAATTTATTGGGCCATCTGTCAAAGCTCAGAATAAACAATATGCCCAAGCAGAATGTTCTCCTACCAGAAACAAGGGCATTGAGGGGTGATTAGAGGGTAAGCAGGGGAAAGAGAGACAGGATCCAATTTCCCTTTACACCCAAGCCTTGAGGAAGGACCAGCCATTATTCACCCAGTGCTTCCCTCTGACCGACAAAAATCCCAGCCTTAAGAGCTGCAAGTCATTTAACTTTAAAATTCAATTTCATTTCTTCAAACAATCACCGCAAGCATGAATAACTCATTAGATGGCTTAGGCACTGATCTCCTGGTCTATAAAGCAAGCATGTACTGGTTTGAGTTTATTCATGAAATGTATGTTTGCCAAGCGTGCATGCGTGACTTAGCCCCTGTGTTCGACATTCAGGAACAAGATAGCCCAGGGTTGTCCTAATGTTGGAGACAGACCTGGAGGTCCAGACTCCCATTTCTCTGTTGTCTTTGCTACTGGGTATAACATGTGAATAGTCACTTTTGTTTCCAGCTTTCAACTTGAACTACTTCATAAAACATGAAATATTGCATGTCTGATGTTCAGCTAGAATGGCATTCTTCCATGTGCTTTAAAAAAAATAAAATCACTGTATCCCTCTTGATGGGGCTAATTAGAAATTCTGGGAAAAGTAGAATTCAGGAAGTCTTAAGAACGCTTGGAATTTCTAACGGATTTTCCTAAACATTTTCTGTATCATGACATACTCCATACTCCAGGAGACCATAAAAGTTAGTTTATATGAACATAAAATGCTTTTTGCCTTACTGATGACTTCAAATAAATAATTCAGATGACCACCCACCAAAAAAAAAAAAAAAAAAAAGCTTTTAGGGGCCTATGTGTTTCCCATGAAACATGCACCATATACATTTTCTTTTTTTTTTTGGTTTTGCAAGGTAGGGTCTCACTCTGGTCCAGGCTGACCTGGAATTAACTCTGTAGTCTCAGGGTGGCCTCGAACTCTCAGCGATCCTCCTACCTCTGCCTCCCGAGTGCAGGGATTAAAGGCGTGCGCCACCTCACCCGGCTCACCATATACATTTTTATAATGAAAGAAAAATAATGAGGGAGTGCCTCATTTTATTCCCACTTTCACATTCTGTAGTACTAGCTTGAAATATTTCTGTAATTCCAATAATGTCATAGAAATATAAGAAAATGATTAACTCCTTTTTCTGGTTTGAAGTTCAATGAGGAGATTAAAGGCATTCTTTTCCTTGAATTTCTCCAGTTGAAATGACTTAACTCTGCCACATTGTTCTCATGGTAACAGTCAGCGAGGTTAAACACAGGGCCATCAATTTGGAGAAGGCTATTTTATTCATGAAGGAACCTTATGTGAAAGTTTATAAATGTCACAACAAGTCTAGCTGATTGGCCCTGGTCCAGAAAAAAATAAGTAGGGATAAATGGAACTGAATAGATAACCTTTAGCTTAATATGGCTTCATAAAATAGATCCTACATATGCTAATTCTGTACTTTTTTTTTAATAGATGGAACTGATTAAAAATATAAGTACTGCCGAACAACCCTATTTATTCACTCGACATGTTCATTTCCTCAACTTCTCAAGGTAAGACACTTTGCAGCATTATGGTTCCTTCATTACCTTTTAATGCCTAGGCTTTCTCAACATGAGTAATTTCTTTAGAAATCTTCCATATTTACAAGTTAGTGAAATTGCCCTTGAAAAGACACATTTTTAATCTAGTTATTTTTGCTGTAGCTTCAAATATTTGGGTAGAAACTTCATTTCTTTCTAGAATACCATCTAAAACAATCTAAAAACATTAAAGTATTTTTAAAATATTTTATTATCTATTTATTTATATATTTAAGAGAGTAAGTAAGAGAAAGAGGCAAAGAAAGAGAAAGAATGAACATGCCAGGGTCTCCAGCCACTGCAAATGAACTCCAGATGTATGTGCCAGCTTGTGCATCTGGTTTTATGTGGGTACTAGGGAATCAAACTCAGATCCTTAGGCTTTGCAGGCAAGTTCCTTAACTGCTGAGCCATCTTTCCAGCCCAGGAAAGTATTTTTGATGATAAGAAATTTGACCTAAAAATTCTTTAACAAAAACAAAATATTTTTGTATTGAAACAAATAAGGAGGCAAGGCAAGAAATGAGGATTTTATAATTTATTTTTTATTTATATTATTCTAATTTTACATTCATAATGGTGACTCCATTATCCTCCTCCCTGTCCTCCCTCTTCCAAAGGGACCGTCAATGGGGAATGTGGGTCATTTTAACATAAGTATTTTTTCACACTTTTTTTTTGTTTTGTTTTCTATTTTGAGGTAGGGTCTCACTCTAGCCCCTGCTGACCTGCAATTCACTCTGTATTCTCTGGCTGGCCTTGAACTCACAGTGATCCTCCTACCTCAGGGATTAAAGGAGCCGCATCACTGTGCAGTGGCTATGGCACACTTTTTAAATTCCTTTCCATTACCTTCTTTTGTCCCCTTTCTTTCTTCCTCTGCCTTCCTTCCACTAAATCCCTTCTTTCCAGCTTGTTCCTCTTTGCTATTTTCATGTCTATTTTGTTGTTGTTGTTTGCCGTCCTCCATTGTCCATGATGAACTGTTGGTGGGCCCAGCATTGTGCAGGTCCTGTGTGGGCGGTGACTGTCACTGTGAGGTCATAAAGACATTGGCCACTTCATGTCCAGAAGACAGTGTTTCAAAGCACTCCTCCCCATCGCAGCTCTCTTCTGCCACATTCTCTGAGGCTTGGGACCCTGGGAATAGCCTGGTGATGGAGTGATGCAATCTCATAGGCTTCAAAGAGCTCATTCCACCTTCTCTGTATAACTTTATAGTAATCTTATTCTATTCCAAGCTGTGCCTGCTTGTTGTTGGAGAGATACGTCTCCCCCCCCATACCCTAACCCCCCCCCCCCCGAGCTTCTGTAGCCTTCTGATGATACAGAGCTTTGAATTTAAGCGTCTGGACCCTTTCTTGGTTAGATTGCTAACTTCATGGTCTCACATGGGTGACCTTGAGATTCTTTCTGCTTGCTGGTCCCAGCCTGCACTCACTGTTGGCATCTGTCAACCAAAAGAACCCTGGGTCCTGGTACAGAACTGCTTATCTGCCCAGGACCCCCGAGACTCCTGGTCAGTGGTCTGACAGCTCTTCCTTCCTGTTAACTTGCAGCGTCACAAGAGTGCTCCATCCTGACTCTGTGCGTCCCACCTGCCAGTTGGTCCTGATCCAATTGCTCCTGTGGGGAAGCCCAGGGACGCTGCCTAAGCATTCTCTGCTTCTCAGCCCCCATATCTGATAGGCCACCAGCCGTCAAAAGACTTCCCTGCTCTGCATCAGACTCTGCCAATTAAGTGTAAAGGGTGAATGAGATTCAGCAAGGCAGCATTATTAAGCAGAGATGAAGAATTTTTACCTTACCTTTAACAGAAAGCTTCCCAGGGCTGCCTGCTAAACCATAGATCCCCAGGGCAGTGATTAGCGCACATGCAAATAAGCTGATCACAGTGACCCCTGGCTAGGTGCTGGCGCAGCTCAGTTCTCCAGTGTAGCCCATGACTGGGTTGACCAGTGTCTTCCCTCCAGAAACCCAGACTTGCTGTTGGACATCATGAAGTAATAAGGATTTGTTCAAACTTTCTTGTTTTTCTCTTTTTTAAAAAAAAATTATTTATTTATTTGAGAGCGACACACAGAGAAAGAAAGATGCAAAGAGAGAGAATGGGCACACTAGGGCCACCAGCCACTGCAAATGAACTCCAGATGAATGTGCCACCTTGTTCATCTGGCTCACGTGGGTCCTGGGGAATCAAGCCTCGAACCAGGGTCCTTAGGCTTCACAAGCAAGCGCTTAACCACTAAGTCATCTCTCCAGCCCCTGTTCAAACTTTCTGAAATGGGGTGATAGGAATTCAATAAAGTCCTTGAACCCCAAACCCTGGGTTCACATTTGCATTTAACCAAAGAAATGGGCAAACCAAACTGAGAAGGGTAATTATTAAATTATTACAGTTACGGAGGGAAGTACAGAACAAGGGAAGGAAAATGAATATATTCACGTGGTCTGAGAGCCCATGTGGTGGACCTGAGAAAACCTTAAAAAGAGTGTTCAAAAAGGAAAGGAAAGAAAGTACAAAGAACTGCCATGTGGAGGGCAGGAGGAGTAAAGAGCCCACGTGGGAGCAGGAGATAGGGGGTTCTCCCCTCATCTCGTGAAATTCACTAGAACCTGGAGGTTCAGGAGTGGTCAGGTGCCCAGAGAGCTTGTCCTCCCCTCATAACCTTACTCTAGTGGGCTTTACATTCCGCCTTGGGTGAGCCAGAGAGACGGCTGGTTGTGGTCTCCACTAGGGGCTGTCTCAGGAAGAGGCCAGCCATGACGTCAAGTTCTGGGGGCTGAACTTGACCAACCACGATGTCGGAATTAGAATTTCTAGGAAAGGGGACCTCCCTCCGAGGAGGGATTCAAAATGTTCATGGAAAGCCAGATGCAGTGAATTCCTTTAGGCAAGAGATAAGGAGAAGCAGGCTTCTTCTCTGATCTCTAGCAAAGCCCAGACATATTCCCGCTTTTCACTTTCAGGGGCCCAGTCACGCAAACTGCCTCAGAAAGCTACCTGACTCCCCCTTATTTCCAGCCTTGAGTTCCATGACTGCTAAAGAGAGGAGCGTCTTCCATGGTCCTGGCTGTTCTAGTGACCTTCCATCTGTGTCACCCCTGTCACCTTCAAACCTCCGCCATTTAATTATCTCCTCTTCTTTCTTCGGTCAGGTCTTTATGACCAAACAAACTGCAATGCAACAAATTTTAATAATTATTTCAGGACAGTTCAGAACTCTAACGAGAAGATGCAAAGTTGCTCTCTTAAGTGGATCAACAGAGCCGAGCATGAAAGGTCATCTTTTATGCGGGTCTTTCCCATCAGATCCATGTAGGGTAATCTTGATTGCTTTTGAAACTTGAAAGAAAATGCCTGGATACTGAACCTTTTAGAAGATCCTACATCTTCAGAAAACCATGGGGACCTGGTTGTCAGGACCCCTGGGGTATCAGAGCTTGCCTTCTTCCTGCACAAGGTTCAGGCAGGTCACACAGGCTCTTGGGGAAAACTATCCATTGTCCCATCAGTGAAACTGGGGCAACTCCTGCCTACCCCCAGTCTGGAGGAATGCCTTCTGAGAGAAGAATGTTGTTAGATTGGGGAGGGGGTTTCAAGATAGAAGCACCTAGATAAATGGTTTCTTGAGTTTAAGTCTTCACTGGAATGGGTAAGAGAGAGAGCGAGAGAAAGGAGAGAGAAGTGGGGAGGGGAATTCAAGCACCAGAAAGGAAGAAAGCCAAAGAGAGCCAGAGAGGGTGTTAGGGAAAGAGGAGGGAAGACTGCCCTGTGAGTGAGGGGCTGAGGGAAGTAACAGTCCCTCTTTCCAGCCCCGAGGTGTCGTCACAGGAGATGGTTCCTGAATCCCAGACCTGGTCAGATGGAAGTGGGGAGAGAGCTCTGGGAGTCTCACGGTTGTCATAGAAACGCAGAGTGGCACTCAGGGAACTTCCTTGGCCATCCTGGCCCTGGTGAGTCCCAGTGTTTCCAGGCAAGAGCAGCGTTGCTCCTCCTTGCTCTCCCCCGAGTTCAACTGGGGGCACATGGGTGGAGAACTTCTCCCTTCTGTGCGTCTCCCTAGGTCTGCAGCCTCCACAGTGAACAGTGACCTCTGTTCACTTTGTCTTCAGAATCTGAATCCTTCTGCTACAGAGGTGCAATGGGCGTGGGGAGAGGTCATGACATTATTCCACCTTTGCTGACCTTCTCAACTCCTCTCTTAAGAGGTAGAAGGAACCAATTGGCCAAATTCTGTGTCCATTTCTATTCACCAGTCTCAGGAAGCTGTCAGATTACACCATTCATGTGTTTCTGCAGTTGCCGCGGGAAAGACTTGCTGCGAAAGGTTGTAGCCCCACCAGGCCAACAGATCTCTGGGTTTATGAGGGAACTTAAGGCTGTCAAAGCATCCAAGTGAATTGTGGGAGCACTAACTAAACTAAACAATATCAAGAGGAAGATACAGAGGGAGTGTGGGCACACCAGGGCCTCCTGCCACTTCTGACGAACTCCAGACACATGTGTCACTTTGTACATCTGGCTTGATGTGGATCCTGGGGAATCAAACCAAGGACATCAGGCTTTGTAAACAAGCACCTTGAACCACTGAGCCATCTCTCCACCAATCTTGTCTTCCATTCTTCCTTTTTATCCATGACCCTCCTTTCCTCTGCTTCTACTTCTGTTTCCTCATTCGGTGCTAGCCCCAATGCACCTAGCGTGTGCGCGCGCATGCGTGTGTGTGTGTGTGTGTGTGTGTGTGTGTGTGTGTGTGTAAAACAGAGAGAATGAGAATACTCAGTCACCAAGGAAACAGTTAGGGTGTTGTCTCAGGAAAGACGTTTGATACTTTCTCTTCAAGTGAAGTCTTAATTACTGATGTGAACAGAGCTGCCCTGTGAAGGTTTTATTTAACAAAACAAGTGCAATCTCACCGCTTCTAGAATTCAGTTTGGATTCCCCATCGTTTTTGTAGATGCTGGCTTTGATTTTATGCTTGCTATCATTGGAGTCCCTTTTGATTCTTGGCCTTCCAGATCTTTCACAGCAGGTTCAGAATTCTCAAACTTGGAAGGGAATGCCAGAATTAAAAAAAATATTAGCAGTTGTTTGACACTGTCTCCACCTACTTGAATAGAGTCCAGAAATTGGATTTCAAGATTAGAGCTTTTAGAAAAATATTTATTTTGAGAGAGAGAGAGAAAGAGAGAGAAGGAATGGGTGCACCAAGGCCTTCCACTGCTGGAAACGGACTTCAGACACGTGCACCCCCTTGTGTGCATGTGTGACATTGCACGCTTGCATAACTGTTGTCTGGCTATCTTGGGACCTGGAGATTCAAACATGAGTTCTTAGGCTTCGCAGGCAAGCTCCTTAACAGCTAAGCCATCTTTCCAGCCTGAGAGCTTTTCTTCTCACTTCTCCCTACCTGGACACTGCTGACTTCATCTTCCTCAAATGGTTCTTCCTTCTTCAGGCCTCTGCTTTCTACTACAGGGAAGCAGCCTCTGGCTACATGAGCCAAGCCGCATTGGTGGTCCATCAAGGATAAGAACAGTCCTATTGCTTGTTTGTTTCATGCTGGTGTATTTATTTCCTGCCTTGTCACTTCATCTTCCTCTCTGAAAAGAGTCCCTAACTCCAGTGGCCGGCCCATCCCTTCCTTTCACACCACTTGCCTTATCTTCCCTCAGCAAACACTCCACCGCACTCGCCTTGGCACACACTAGAGCAGAGCGTGGCCCGTCTCTTCTGCTGTGTCTGGTGTTCTGGGCAGCAGAGGACTGAAGTGCTGGCAACTTAGGGTCTGAGGACAGAGGATGACCTCCACCCATGCCCGGCCCCTAACTGGAGTTCAGAGACCCCAACGAGCCATAGTTACTGTGATGGGAAAGACCATTATCATCCACCTCTGACCTTCTGCTACAGGCAGCTCATCACTCTGCCCCCAGACAACCATATCCATCTTCATGGTGGCCTTTCTGTCACTTCAGAGCGCCTTCCTCCCTCCCTGACAAGGGTCAAAGGCGTGGCTCCCCAGCCTGTTATACTTTTCACAAAGACAACCTCTACTTGTAGGTAGGAGGCTGAAAAGCAGATGTGCTTTCACTAGAAGGGTGCTTTGGCGGGGAGAGGGAGGGAGGGGTTTATTGTTGAATGGGCCTGGAGCTTCAGTTTGAGGTGATGAAAACAGTTCCAGATGTGGGTGGCAGTGACAACAATGTTCTCTGGTTGAGCTGTATTGCTGTCTAACCTCTTTTGCATCATTAACATGCCAACCAGATTTAACAGTTTGGAAGGAATTTTTACATCCTGAAATGACCAGGAGTTGAGCAGTCACAAAATGGTTTGTCTGTCATCTTTGACAACACTTCTTAGGCGCATCTCATAGTTAGAAATTTCTTTGAAGAGACTGTCAAGATCATCTAATACTTAACAACTAACTTGTAGGCCAGCTGAAACTTGTTTCAGAAAATCTTCTGGAACTTTCATTGGGTTGCACTGTGTATGTAGGGACCAAATAAATATATTCTGGCAATCCCGTACGTCCTTGGGGTTTGTAGCTTCCTGGGAATGGTCAGGCCAAGAACCATCTCCTAGGGAGAGGTTGTATACTGATTCCTATGGCTGGAAAGTTCCATTGGCCAGCACTGGAAGTTGTTCTGAAGAAAGATAGAAATACAACTGAGGCTTGTGAAGCATGATGCCATTGCGAGGGCTGGTATTTTCTATGCATGTCTTATCTTCCTGTCTCTGTCATTGCTACTTTAGTTTCTGTTCATCATAAATATGCACTCAGAGGAATGAAGAGACTGATAAATCTAGAATGTGTAGGGTAGTTCTTCTAATAGCACTGAACATTGCCTGGAATACAACAGGGAACTGACAAGATTCATATTGGAAAAGCTAGCTTTCCTCTTGAGCACCATGTCAGGGGAGCCCCAGAGAACATGAATGTGCCCTGGTGACTGAAATCTCACTATTGGATAGTCAGTCATTCCTTTGCGTTCCTTTGGAATCTTACTTCTGAGGATCTTTAAAAATGCAAACAAGGGGCCAGAGAGATGGTTAACAGTTAAGGCACTCACCTATGAAACCTAAGGACCCAGGTTCAAGTCCCCAGTAACCACATAAGCCAGATGCACAAGGTGGCGCATGTGTCTGGAATTTGTTTGCAGTGGCTGGAAGTCCTGGCACACCTATTCTTTCTCTGTCTCTCCTCTCTCTAATAAACAAATAAAATAAAAATATTTTTAAAATGCAAACAAGTTGGCTATAACATCTGAATTAATGCATAAGAAAGCAGTGGTGGCTTCCTATAGCTACTTTCCCCTGACAGCAGAACCCTATTCCTGGCAAGTAGGAAGCATATTCACAGGCATGCATTTCCCTATTCAGTCAACACTGGTTGAGTACCCATGATGTGTGCCACACATGTGGTAAATGGCATAATCCCTGGCTGCTGGAGGCTCCCATTCTGACTACAGATTTACATTTCAGTGCCTGGAAGGGGTTCAAGAATAGAGTTTGCTAGATTTAGTTGCTGAAGATGAAAAGCCAGGTGTGGTAGGATACATGTAACCCCAGCACTTGGTAGGTACAGGTTGAAAGATCAGGAGTTCAAGGCCCTATCTGTAAAAGCAGAATAAATACATGTTAATGAAGATGTGGCTGTGACTTGGGCTGGGGTTTTGAGAGTTGAACAGTCTGTCATCTGTTTTGTCTGAGCTCTTCTTGACCCCATGCTGAATGTCAAGTACCCACGTCAGACAGTCACAGGATCCCTTAGGAAGTCTCTAGACCAAGACCTCTGCCCAGAGCCACAGCCTTAAAGCACTTGAGAGAGAGGGAAGGAGATTCAGACAATATCAGTTCACCTTGGAAGACCTTTATTTTGGGCTATTCTTAGTTAATCCCTTTGAGGAGGAGTGAAACAGGAACACACACACACACTAGTTGAAGGGGCTGTTGTTTATTGGGGACAGGGTCTCACTTGTGTAGGCCAAAATGGCCTCAAATTTATGACCCTCTTACCTCAGCCACCGCAGTCCAGGGATTCCAGAGTGAGCCTACTTTATTGATTTATTAATTTTTTTCACGCTAAAGCCACTGTCACCGAAGGATAATTATCTTGACTTTGGTTTCTGTCGATATCCCTTGCGTCATTACTTTTCTACACTCTGAAATTTCCTTTGTACAGAATGAAGAGTGCAGATTCTGGAGCTAGACCACACAGGCTTTATCTCCTAGCACAAACAGCAGACAGATTATTTCTGGACCGGTTTCCCCCAGTGTAAATGGGAACCATTATGGTTTCTGCTGCATGGGTTGCTGAGGAGTTCCTCTGAGTGGTCCACGCGAAGTATTCAAAACAAGGTGAAGGGGCTGGAGAGGTGGCTTAGCAGTTAACACACTTGCCTGCGAAGCCTGAGGACCCATATTCGACTCTCCAGATCCCATATAAGCCAGCTGCACAAAAGTGAGGCAAGCGCAAGGCTGCACATGCCCACTAGGTGGTGCAAGCACCTGGAGTTCCATGATTGCAGTGGCTGAGGCCTGGCATGTCAGTCTCTCTCTCTCTCTCTCTCTCTCTCTCTCTCTCTTTCTATCTCTCTCTCTCTTTCTATCTCCCAAAATATAAATAAATAAATAGATAAAAACAAGGTGAAGAGGAAGTCCTCAGTGAATCTACTCGCCAGTGAGCACTGGGCTTATGCTGTGTGAACTACAGTAGAGCAGCACCAGGTGTCTCACAAGGCAGTCAGATTCAACCAGTCAGTTGAATGAATCACCTAGGACCCCTCTGCATGCCCACGGGGTCTGCACTAGCCTCTGAGAATGTAGAATCCAATATAGCATAGCCAGAGCCTCAGCAGACTGATGCATAGTGAGAAAAACCAGGCAACGCCTGTACATTAACTCTGTCCAGTGGCATGCCTCGTACCATGCTATACTAGGAAACTGTCCTCACAGCGTCTTCATGGGCACCTGGTTCAGACATCATCATTTCTGCTTCTTTATTGGTAACAAAATGCCTTCAGTCAAACTGCTTGCTGGGCTGGAGAGGCGGCTTAGCGGTTAAGGCACATGCCTGTGAAGCCTAAGGACCCTGGTTTGATTCTCCAGGTCCCATGTAAGCCAGATGCACATGGTAGCACATGCATCTGGAGTTTGTTTGCACTGGCTAGAGGCCCTGGCACACCCATTTTTCACTCTTTCTCTCTCTCTCTCTCTGTGTGTGTGTCTCTAATAAATAAATTAATTAATTTTAAAATATATTTTTTAAAAGCCATTTGCTTATGCTGGGCGTGGAGGTGCACGCCTTTAATCCCAGCATTTGGGAGGCAGAGGTAGGAGGATTGCCATGAGCTCAAGGCCACCCTGAGTGAATTTCAGGTCAGCCTAGGCTAGAGGGAGACCCTACCTTGAAAAACAAAACAAAACAAAACAAAAAACGCTGCTTGCTTATTAACATGCTAGTGGACGTCTATCTTAGTGGATGGGGTAATGGTTGGACTGAGTGAACCCAGAGGGAACATCTTGTCCAAGTAGACCTTCTTTCCTGCAAAAGTGTTAGCTTGTAACAAGATCCCTGTCTGTGTGTCTGTCTCTTAGGTTTGGAGGAGACCAGCCCGTCTATATCAACATCATTAGAGACCCCGTCAGTCGATTTTTATCTAACTATTTTTTCCGTCGCTTTGGAGACTGGAGAGGAGAGCAGAACCACATGATCCGCACCCCCAGCATGCGGCAGGAGGAGCGCTACCTGGTAAGTCCTGTGACATATGCCGCAGGTGGCTTCTCTGCTGCCCTAAGAGTGGCCAGTCCAGGGTGGGAGATCTTCCTCCCCAGAAACTTCTGTGGATAAAAATTTGCCTCTGTGGACTAAGAACTTTCCCCTGCCTGTCTTTAATGGTCGCTAAGTGTTAGATCATTCCTCGGGACTTCTGACCAGCTACTGCTCGGGGTAAGCACAGACGTACTTGAGGATTTCTTCTAGGTGGTTGCAAAGTTTCTTGTCATCTCTCATTCTATTCTGTTCCTATGGTCACCTCACAAGAGAAGGGTTTTCAAGTGAAGACCAAGAGAACCTTGGGGACTGGAGCGATGGCCCAGGGAATAAAGTGCTTCTCACAAAGGACTGTAGCCAGAACATGTGGAGGCAGAGCATTCCCAGGGTGTTCTTGCTAGCTAATCTAGCCAAATCGGTGAGATCCAGATTCAGGGAGAGGCCCTGTCTCAAAAACATAAGGAAATAAGGTGGAGGGCTGCAGAGATGACTTAGCTGTTCAGGCACTTGCCTGCAAAGTGGAAGGATCCAGGTTCGATTCCCCAGTACCCACATACACCAGATGCACAGGGTGGCACATGCATCTGGAGTTTGTTTGCAGTGGCTGAGGTCCTGGCATGTCCATTCTCTCTCTCTCTCCCTCTCTCTCTCTCTGTGAATGTGTGTGTGTGTGTGTGTGTGTGTGTGTGTGTGTGTGTGTGTGTGTGTGTGTGTCTCTGTCTCTCTCTATTGGCCTCTCTAATAAATAAATAAATAAACATACAAAATTTAAAAAATAAGGTAGAGAGCAATTGAGGAAGACATTTGATCTTGACCTCTGGCCTCCACATGTTCGTACACACACATGTGCCCCCACATATATCCAAATGTGCACGCACACACTCATGCACACACGAGAACTGGGACCTACCAAAGACCTGTTTGCCTAAGGGACACTACATAATTGCTTGTCTTCTGGTTCTCTTGATTTTCCCAGCCATGGTTCTTTCCATATTGGCAATGACGGTTTGCTAACCGAACCTACATAAAAGATATTACTCTTGACTCCCAATAATTGTGAACCAAAGCACAGAAATGCTAGCAAAAAAGGGGGGGGAGGAATGGTATATTTCTTGTCTCTTTGTGATCTGAATTGACTGCAGCTGACAGGGTAGCTGAGAGCCCCATGCTTATGACATGGAAATCCTGGCCTCCGTGTGTAACAGGAAAACCCATCTGAACTTCCCAGACTATCCTGGGCTGTTGGGCAAGGGCAGGATAGGAAGTCCTGAGGGATTGGAGCAGACGTGCTCCCATTGCTGGAATACGTACCCCCCCACACACACACATACTACTGCTGGCCCCAGATTTGTCACCAGAGGGAAGCAGTTTTAGTCACAGTCTAGCACAAGACCAAGAACTCCTTTTAATTCCTAAAAACATAATAAAAGATGTGTTTGGGTCTGGGATCATTTTTTGGAGGGCCACTTTCATGTCTTAAGATGTGAGATTAGCAATTCGGAGAAGTAAAGAGTCATTTCCAGAGAGTACAGAGACTGAGAACAGACCCAAAATTCTTCACTTCACATCTGTAGGAGCTGAGCAGCCAAAGATATGGAAACGTCTTTTATATTCTGTCTTTTGGGGAAGGGGAGTCATGTTCTGCATTGGTGTGGCCATTAGTAAGTTGCCCAAGCTCTTGGAACTATCCTCACCCATGCTCATACAAGGAACCTTAATTAAACTCGGTGGGTCACACAAAAATAAAATGAAAGTAGGGGAAGCTGCTCGGGGAGAAAGAAAAGGTTTAGCAGGAGTGGAAGGGGGAAAAGAGGGTAAGGGGTGAATATAATCAAAATACATTGTATACATGCCTGAAATTATCAAAATATAGAAATTCTGTCTTTCCAATGGTAATGTGTGAATTGAGGGGACTTCTCTAGGTTCTACTCTGTAAAGGTGGGATTTTTTATATTTTATTTATTTATTATAGAGAGGGAGATAGAGAGAGAAAGAGGCAGATAGAGAGAAAATGGGTGCACCAGGGCCTCCAGCCATTGCAAATGAACTCCAGAGGCATGCGCCACCTTGTGCATCTGGCTTATGTGGGTGCTGGAAAATTGAACCTGGGTCCTTAGGTTTCCCAGGCAAGCGCCTTAATCACTAAGCATCTCTCCGTCCCTATAAATATTTCTTTTGACATCATGTGAATCCTATGTTTATGTAAACAATAAGCTATATAAGGAGGAGAAAATGCAAACTGGGAAATAAAAAGTCATGGTTTCAAGATTTTTTTCTTTTGCTTTTTAATGTATTTTTTCAGTTCTGAGGATCAGACCCAGGGCTTCAGGCATAAAGAACACATGCCCTACTTCTCATCCCCAGCCCTAGACTTTAAAAAAAAAAAAAGAAAGAAAGAGAGAAAGATTATTTGCATGGTGGAGGGAGGCTCTGTGCACGAAGATCTCGTGCCACTGCCACTGGCAGTACAAACGAATGGCAGATCCTTGCACCTTTTCTTTCTTTCTGTTTCCGGCTTTACCTGGGTGCTGAGGTATTGAACCCTAGCCAGCAGGCTTTGCAAGCAAGCACCTCTAGACACTGAGCCATTTCCCAAGCCCCTCTACTTAGTTTTGAGAAGCTCTTGAAGTATCGAGAATTGAAATGCCAGTAACAGCCTAGCTTCTGTGACTTGAGAGGTCCCAGGGACGTTTCCTCAGTTGAATGTCTTCCCTCGATGCCTTGAAGGGGAGCCCCTTTTCTATGGGTCAACACTCCTTTGTCTCAGCTGAACTCACCAGATCAGTTCTTGGCCAGCCTTCCCCTCCCACAAGGAAGCACTGTGCTCCTCAATATGACAGAGTGAAAACTGGGGGGCCCAGGTTGAGGAGAGGAGGAAGGCCTGAGTGATTCTGCCCTGGCTTGACCCTGTTAGAAGGCTGTTTTCTTGCTCAGCGGATCGTTTGTTTATTTGGAACATGGCTTATTGCCTTTATTTTTCTTTTTCTTTTTCTTTCTTTCTTTTTTTTTTTTAATAGCTGAAACTCTTTGATTCCACCTCCTTAGTCCAGTGAAATAAAATTGTCCCTGTCAGAGTCCATCTCGTGTTGGCAAGCCTGGATGTCGACTTTGTGTGACTCAAAAAGAGGGCGTTGTTTGTATCTCTGTGGGGCGTAGGCAGCTGTGGGGAGATAGTGTCCCCTCAGCGAAGTAGAGAGGGTCCTGATGGCCATTCCCCTGGGAGACTGCGTACCAGTCTCTCCCTGAACAGGGCATGCCCACAGGCGCGGTGATGGCCTGAATCGGGGCGTTATTCCACATCTCATTACCCCAAAGCCTTTTGCTTTATCCAGTTGCCAAAATTTTCTGTGCTTGGCCCAGAGCCTTGTGAAACTGCTTAGCATACAGCTGAGCAGGCCTGGCGCTGGTGGGGGGGTGGGGCACAGCATGGTACCTGGTGACGCTGGCTCATTGGGAAGAAGATGGGAAGGGAGGAGAAGGGAGAAAAAGGTTTTGCAAGGCTCCTAAAGGTAATGAGGTCACTTCCCTTGACAGGTATGGGACTGGTGGGTGGGGACTCACAGGAGTAGAAGCCAGGCCTCATGCCCCCACAGTGCACGGTACCCCCCTGATCTTATGGTTCACTTTTTGAACGGTAAAGGGAGAAGAGGGCTGGGAGAGCCCCATACTTTCTGAGCACCATCATTCATGTAACATTATCTACATTTCTTTACAGAGACATCACTGTTAAATCCATTTATTTTATTTATATTTATTTATTTATCTTGGTTTTTTGAAGTAAGGTCTCCCTCTAGCCCAGGCCGACCCAGAATTCACTCTGTATTCTCAGCGTGGCCTCAAACTCACAGTGATCCTCCTACCTCTGCCTCCCCAGTGCTGGGATTAAAGGCGTGCATCACCACACCCATCTTAAACCTATTTATTTTTAAATGTTTACACATCTTTCAGGTGATCTCCATATTTTCTGGAAACAGCTATGTGTTGTTTTGTTGTTGTTGTTATTTTTCAAACTTACTATTTCTTTCCAAGCCATTCTTCATTGGCGTTTACTACAGTTCAATAAATGAATGGGAACTTAGGCACACAGTTGACTCACAGGGCCATTCTGAGGAAAAGTGGTTGTGGTCATGGGCTTGGGAGCATTGTCCAGAACCAGAGCCTCAGTCCGAGAGAGACAGAGAGAAAGATAGTACTCCTATTTTTATCTCAGACCCTCCTATTTTGAACGCAGAGAGAGAGCCCCCCGTTTTTTTTGCGAGGTAGGGTCTCACTCTGATCCAGGCTGATCTGGAATTAACCATGTAGTCTCAGGGTGGCCTCGAACTCACAGCAATCCTCCTACCTCTGCCTCCCGAGTGCTGGGATTAAAGGCGTGCACCACCACGCCCGGCTCCCCCTCCTATTTTGATCTCAGACCTTCCTATTTTGATCACAGAGTCATCCGAGCCCAGGCTCATTGGGGCACATCCGGTCACAAGGGTCTGCTCTCCATCTGGGATGCAAGCTGCTCTGCTCCAGGATAGGGACATACTTTTAATATAATGAGAGAATGAATGCCTTCAAATGAGGAGAGAAGCAACTGTTATGATTTTTTAAAATATGTTTATTTGGGGCTGGAGAGATGGCATAGCGGTTAAGGCACCCACCTGTGAAGCCTAAGAACACCCATTTGATTCTCCAGATCCCACGTTTAGCCAGACTCAAAAAGTGATACAAGGGCACAATGCTGTGCTTGCCCACAAGGGGTCGCACAGCGGCTGAGAGGCCTCTGGCATGCCCATTCTCTCTCTCTCTTTGTCTCTCACAAATAAAAATAAAAAATATTTTCATTTATCTGTTTGCAAGCAGAGAGAGGAGAGATAGAAGAGACAGAGAGAATGAGTGCACCAGGGCCTCCAGCCACTGCAAAGGAACTCCAGACGTGTGGGCCACTTTGTGCATCTGGCTTTACATGGGTCCTGGGGACTTGAACCTGGGTCATTAGGGTTTGCAGACAAGTGCCTTAACTGCTGAGCCATGTCTCCAGCTCCACTGTTGTTGTTTTGAGGGGTGGGCCAGTGCCTGTTCCTGCCAAACCTCTCCATGTCCAGACTTGGGCCCTCTGTGAAAACAGATTTCTCGGGCTGTCCCTTTCACCCTGCCACCTGTACATGTGCGACCCATGCTTGCCGTTCACCTAAACCCTGGCTGCAGAAACTTCTGTAGTGAAGAGTTTCACACAGATACTGTTTTTCACTTCACAATTCCAAGAGGCCTCTTACAACTGCCATTTCTGCCCACTAGACCATCTTCCACTTGAAGGGCAGGAAGATGTGGAAAGCATTTTCCCAGGAAGAAAAGTCCTATTCCTTGGCTAAAGACCGTGGAAATAATGCATGGTTCAAAGAAAAGATGTGTAATTTACAGCTTCTTAATTCATAAAGAATTTGGTGAATCATGTTGGCCCCACTGGATTCTAGAGAACCCTGAAAGCCAGAATCTGCAAAGGTTTTCAGAAAGCTATACGTTTTCTTTTCGTACTGTTAATGGTTAGTTAGCATACAAAATAATGAGCTCCATCATGACATTTTCATGCACAAATCTGCCTAAATGAACATCTTGGACTCTGGATGTCAGCTCAGGACATATACGTGTGAAATGCGGCTGTGTGGAAATTTCCACCGTCTTCCCCAGCCGAGGCCATCCTGTGAATGAAATGGCAGACCTGGGCCTTCATTCTCACAGCAGCGTGTTTCTTTAAGAAACAAAACCAGTAGGGGATTTGGAGCATCTGCTTGTTAAAGAAGTTCAGCAACGTAGCTATGTTTCCAGGATCTTTGGAGGTCAGAAAGGAAACACTTGGTCTCCAACGACTTCAGATTTGGCTTTTGAGCAGAAGCTGGGTTAGAGACCTGGGATTCAGCACCGTTCTGCTTTCTTCCTCACTGCCTCACTGGTGACTCGGTCATGGATTTAGCCTCTGGACCTCACTGGTCTCGTCTCTACAATGACATCCTGTTTCCCTTCTTGCCTGAATCATGAGGTTATTAGGAGACAGTTAAAAAATCTACACTGAGGGCTGGAGAGATGGCTTAGAGGTTAAGGTGCCTGCCTGCTAAGCCTAAGAACACCCATTTGATTCTCCAGGTCCCACGTTTCGCCAGACCCAAAGTGATACAAGGGTGCAATGCCTCACTTGCCCACAAGGGGCGCATGCATCTGGAGTTCTTTCACAGCAGCTGAGAGGCCGCTGGCACACCCATTCTCTTCTTTCTCTCTCTCCTCTATCTCTTTCTCTCTCTGACTCTCTCCAAAAAAAAAAAAAAATCTACACTGAAGTGCTTGGGAAGCTAAAAACTGCCCAGCACACTTCAAGGGCTCAGTTGGTAGAGTTCTTGCCGAGCATGCATGAAGCCCTGAGTTCAAACCCCAGTACCACATAAACTGGACCTGATGGCTCATGCCTGTAACCTCAGCACTTAAAGAGGTAGTGGTAGAAGGATCAGAAGTTCAAGGTCATCCTCAGCTACATAGCAAGTTCAAGGCCAACCCATGAGAGACAGGAGACCTTGTCTCAAAAGCAAGCCAAAGAAATACTTAGTACAGATGCTTCTATCTCCTTGGCTTTGTTGGTGGCTCGTGGCCTGAATATGGTCCCTTTGCTCAGTTAACATCTCGGAAAGTAGCTGGCAGCAGGGTCATCAGGGGGACAATTTTCCTATAGGCTGGAGTCTCTGTGTATGTGTGTGAGTTGGGGGAGGCGGGGGTGGGGCAGCGAGTCTGCAGAGGATGTGATTTTTCTGGGCTCCTGACTGACAGGAGCCTTCAGATCTGTCTCCTCATCATCAAGGTCTCAGATGGCCTCACAAGACCCTGTCCCTGGGCATGATGCTTCTAAAGAGACTTTTGCTCTTTGTATTTCCAACAGCTGGAGACGCATTTTGATCCCAGCCTGCTGGCTGACACTTGTCCCGTGTTTGTTTGCTTGGAACTCCTGTAGACATTGGGTTGTGAAGTCAAGCAAGCAGCACATCCACCCCTGGCCCCTCTGAGGATCAGGGAAGAAACCTTTGGAGCCCAGATGCTCTGCTATGGGAATGGCAGCGCCCACAGGCTTAGGGACTAAGGAGCCCCTGCCTCAGAGATGGTCTGAAACCAAAGGTCACTCGTTCAGGATGTGCAGTGTCCTTGGAGCCTTCAGGCAAACAGAGAGAAAGATGAGCAAAGCCAGGGAGCGGGAAGAGGAAAGCCAAGAACCATCAAAGGAATGTGGGAGCAATGGAGCTGCAGAGAGCTGAAGCCTTGTGAGGGAGAGAATAGAATGTCACCAGCTACCCCCGCTGCCACCACAGTACAGATGTGACAGGGCCAGCAGGTTAGGGTGCTGCTCCTTATATATGTGTTCCTGTGCCTGGTATCCCTGGTACAGATCACAGCACCCACCCTTCACCCCTCCTTACTAACCATGCATCAGTGAAGAGAGGGGTCAGAGAGGCTTACGTGGAGGCGAAGGTCAAGTCATCAATAGGGGAAGCTGCATTGGGCTGCATTAGTTGCACAAGGCCACAGAGGGAGAGAAACAAGAGTCAGTGTAAGGATGTGTACGGGCTAGAGGACAAAAAGACAACTACCAAGCTGGGCATGGTGGCACACGCCTTTAATGCCAGCACCCGGGAGGCAGAGGTAGAAGGATTGCCTTTGAGTGCGAGGCCACCCTGAGACTACATTGTGAATTCCAGGTCAACCTGAGCTAGAGTGAGACCCTACTGTGAAAAACCAAAAAATAAAAAATAAATTAAAAAAAAAAAAAAAAGACCAGGAAGTACCCGAGAGAGCCAGGCCACAAGTGAAGGACCAGACTCTGCAGTGGGAAACAGGAAATTGTGTGGAGATGCAGCCCGTTCTGAAATGATCTCACCCAGCTGCCCAGGGGCTTCCTAGCTGCCTTCAGCCCCTTCCTCACTGACAGTCACCCGCTGCCTCCCTGTCGCTCACACCCAAGCTCCTAAAGTAATCATGCCTTGTGCATCCACGGGCCCTGCCCTGGACCTCTGAGGCATGTGTAGCCTCCAAGGCATGCTTCTTTCCTGCTGTGCTCCAGGGTGAAGGATGGGAAGGGCTGGAGCCATTTCTGTGTAAAGTTCTATTCCTAGTAGTTCCTGTCACTGCTGTGACTGTTAACCCAGACACTGCTTGGCTTCACCAGTAGAGATCTGTGATCGCGCTGTCCGAGAACAGAAATCCGAGATGGTGCCACCAGCTACACTGACTTGTTGGCGAGCCCGTGTTCCTTTCTTGAAGCCTTAAGGAAAGGCCCATCTCCTGTGGTTGCGAGACTCAGATCCTGTTTTCCTAGTGCCCATAGAGGAGGGTCGCTACCATTTTCTAGAGGATCCCTGCGTTCTTGAGACCACAGTCCCCTTCCTCTGTCTTCAAAACCACCAGCAATGGGTTGAGATCCTCTCGTGATTCAGATCCCTGCCTCTCCTTCCATGTCATTTCTCTAACCCAGATGGGAAGGGCTGTCCTGTTTTAAAGACTTATATCGTTAGATTGGACCCATCCAGGAAAAAACAAAACAAAACATTTTGAAGTCCGTAACCTTCATCACACCTGTGAAATCCCATTCAGTATAGAAGGTGACCTAGTGACCATTCGCAGAGATTAGGGTGTGGACATCTTTTGAGGTATTGAGGGGACTTGGAGAGGAGTGGACATGTCAGGCCTCCTGAAAACTGGCATATTTCATCCGTGGATAGAAAGTCCACACCTCTTTTGCACTGTGCCAGGCTGCCATGTAGTGGCACCAGACCCATGGCTTTTCTATCCCTGGTCAGAAAATCCATGTGACAAATCATGCATTTTTGTCACACACTCCTTCTATTACCGCCCTTTATCTGTCCATTCCATCAGTATTGAATTTTCTAGCGGCTAGCGCTATAGTCGGAACGGAAAACCTAAAGCAAAGACAGACCCTGTGCCTCTTCTCATGGCCCTATACCAAAGACCCCAAACCACATAAGTACGTGTAAATTAGCAACTGTGTCATGTTCTGCAAGGCAGAGGGACAAGCGTGGCACTTCTAGACTAGATCAGAGAAGTGATGGTTGAACACTAGAGAGAGAGGAGAGGGAAATGCATCCAGTCATGCAGAAGGTCACATGCAGGGTCCTGTGGCAGAAGGGAGTGCAGTGAACAAGGATCAGTCCAGCAGAGTGGCAGGCAGGGGTTAAGCCACACAAAGCTCTCAACTTCTGTTCAAAAACCCTAAGGAGGCACTGAAGGGTTTAAAGTAAGAGACACGGACTGGAGAGATGGTTTAGTGGTTAAGGCACTTGCCTGCAAAGCCAAAGGACCCAGATTCAATTCCCCAGGACCCACATAAGCCAGATGCAGTTTGCAGCAACACAATGCCCTGGCATGACCTCCCCACACACACACCTCTTTCTCTATCTCTTAAAGAGAATAAATTTAAAATATTGTATAAATCTTTTAATAATAAAATAATAATAACATCAGATCCAGAAACTTCCATTTCTGGGAGGAAAACATCACTCTGGCTGCAACATCCAGAGTGAAGAAGGGCTCTAAGTAGATGTTGAAAATTCAGTTCATCTGTGGCTCCTACAGTAATCCCATTGTGAGATTAACCTAGATGCAAGCATTCAGACTAGCAACCTTGTGCAAGAAGCAGTTCCGGAGCAGGTGGCAGCAGGGGCTGCCTGGTTAGCGATGGACAGTGCAAACCTAACACCATCAAGGAGAAGATAAGAGGTCCATGGAGCGAGGCAGCAGTTGCCACTGGCCAGCACTTATTTAATTAGCAAAAGAACATTCAGAGATGCAGTAAGCTGAGAAATTAGATAAGGAAGGAATGGGGAGACTTGGGAGTGTGAGGTGACTTCACAGGAGAGGTGAGGCAGCTGAGTCCCTGGGGATGTGGAAGAGGAGGAAGAAGAGGAGGAGGAGGGGACTGCTTCAGATGAAGAGACACTTTAGTACATAAACACACACTCCAGAGCACTGTGGGTTTACTCTGCGGTGAACCGCCCACTTGGCTAAAGCGGAGGGGCTCAGTGGGGGTGAGAAGCAGGAGGAGGGTGAAGTGTTTGTCCAGATGTCGCCATAGGGAATGTTCCCCTGACCTGCTTTCTCTGTGCAAGGTCCCATCTGGACCATCAACCGACCACAAGGGCGGCCAGAGCACAGCCAGGTGCATCCCGCTGGCCACCTGTCAGCTGAGCTCATCTGTGAGCCCCGCCCTGGCTGTGAGTCACCAGAACCTTCCACAGCTGTGTAGTCACACCCCTCCCCTCCTGGGCCAGTGGCTCCCATCCACTACAGCAAGGGGTTTAGCCTGCTGGTCTCAGGAGTCCTCTTGGGGGTGAGTGTTTAAAAAAAAAACACCAGTCCTATGATGGGAGTTTCTGGTTAAATAGTCTGGAGTACAGCTTGGCCTTGAAGCTTTTTTTTTAAAGCCCCGTCAACGATGCCAACGTGAAGCTATGGCTGAGAACTCCTGGAGAATCAGCCACACATCCATTCTTGGCTGAATTAGCAGGAGCTGTTTTCACTGAGGGAAGTACACCCTCATCCTTCCCTCAGCTTCTGCCCACTTGGAAAAAACTGTTTCTGCCTTCTTAGAATTTTTTAATAGCTTTATTATTATTTTATTATTATTATTATTTGAGAGAAAGAGGCAGAGAGAGAGAATGGGCACACTAGGGCCTCCAGCCACTGTAAACAAACTCCAGACTCATGTGCCCCCTTGTGTATCTGGCTTATGTGGGTCCTAGGGATTTGAACCTGGGTCCCTTGGCTTTGCAAGCAAGTGCCTTAACCCCTAAGCCAACTCTCCAGCCCCAGAATTTTTTTTTTTTTTTGCTGGGCTTTGAATTGGCACATACAAATTAATGTCATCAAAGAAGTCCAAGGTAGTCCTTCCTCTGTTTTGTTGCCTCATTCATTTTGTCCTCCTCCATCCTCTGTGTCAAAATGTTGATGGGGGTCTGGAGAGATGGCTTAGCGGTTAAGGTGCCTGCCTCCTAAGCCTAAGAACGTTGGTTCCAATCTCCAGCAGTTCCAATCTCCAGGTCCCACGTTTAGCCAGATGCAAAGTGATGCAAGGGCGCAATGCCACACTTGACCACAAGGGGGTGCATGCATCTGGATTTCATTCTCAGCAGCTGAGACACTGCTGGCACGCCCATCTTTGTCTTCTCTCTCTCTCTCTCTCTCTCTCTCTCTGTCTCTCTCCAAAAAAAAAAATAATAATAAATAATTAAAAATTTTAAAAAATGTTGATGGGCTCAGAACAGTGCAGATCTCTTGGGGGGGGGGCATCTGAAACCACTATAGGGTCATGAATGCACCAGCCAGTTCATGAAGGGATGATGGTGCCCCATAGTACACCCTTCCACCATGTGGCTCTTTATTCTTTCTGCCCCCTCTTCCACAATGTTGATGGGAGTGGGGAAAGGGGACAAAAGAGAATAGTGTGATGGAAACAGGATCAGATTACAGTGTGTTCATATATTAAAGTTCCCAATTTTAAAAAAAAGGAAAAAGGGGCTGGAGGAATGGCTGAGCAGTTAATGTGTTTGCCTGCAAAGCCAAAGGACCCAGGTTCAACTCCCCAGGACCCACGTAAGCCAGATGCACCAGGGGGTGCATGCATCTAGAGTTCGTTTGCAGTGGCTAGAGGCCTTGGCACACCCATTCTCTCCCTCTCTCTCTCTCTCCCCCTGCCTATTTCTGTCTCTCTCTCTCTCTAAAAAAAAAAGTTTTTTTTAATTTTTTTTTAAAAAGGAAAAAGTATGAAGATTCTAGAACTTAACAGTATGCATTAGAATAAAATATTTCACGGTCTGGGGATATAGTTCACTGGCAGACCACTTGCCTAGTATGCACAAGACCTAACATTTCCTAGCACGGCAAAATAAATGACTGGATAAATAAGTAAATAAATAAATATAAATAAAAACAACTAAATATGAGAAGACCAGTGGTGTGATTCACTATCTGTTATCTTTATGAATGCTCTGCATATGTCTTCAGGCAGGCATTCTGCTAAAATTGAAGTGAATAATATTTATTACCCAGAGTAGATTACAATTTAAGATTTCGCTTCAGAATGCCACACGTCAGACAGTAAAACCAAGCGAGCACTTTGATGAATAAAGTATTTTAACATGTGGGTATCCTTTTTTTTTTTTTTTTAAGATTGGCAGGGCACTTGGAATCCATTACTGTCTCTTCTAGGAGATATGTGACATGCTTTAAATGGAGCCTCACTCACACAGAGACACACTAAACCTGTGCTTTGAATGCAAGTAGGAGAGGTTCCTTCAACACGATCAAAGTCTGTGATTGGAAGCTATGGGGGAATTTTACATACAGTTAAAAAAAATGGCTACATTAATGTGTTAAAATTTTGAATTTCATGCCCTCCACTTGTTTTGCAGGAATTGGCCACACCACTATAGTTGTCCCCAACTTGCTTTGCCTTAATATTGTTTTTCCTCTGCCCAACTGTTTTACATACACAGTATAAATTCCCCAAAGGCTGACTGACCTCCAAATGTGTTCTTAAAAATATTTTGCAAAGTCTGAAGGCAAGATAAGTGTAACGCATCTAAGAGATTTGTTGGAATCTCAGCTTGAATTCTAATTGCACGCACTTATGAAAATGTCAATATTAACATGAAATAGCTGGCAGTTTTTCCTAATAAATGTAAATTGAATTAGATAGTGTGTAATTGGAAAAATACTCACTTCACTTGGGCTCTCAAAGCAAGCTGTAAAGTCTGTTCTCCGCAGCAGCCTTGCCCTCTAATGGCTGGAAGTTGAAGGACAAGACAAAATACTTTTGGCTACAAGGAGCATCCATACGAAGACGAAGGGATGACTAACTGGTTGTCATATTGACGGCCTTTATACAAAGTGCAGAGCACATTGTAGGTAGGAGTCAGCATGTGCTTATTAAAGCAGGTGGCTCACTGGGGGTGAAAGAATGGAAGAGTGGAGAAGCCTTTGAGCTTCCATAGAAACAGGGAGTATAGCTAGGCATGGGAGGACATGCCTATAATCCCAGCACTTAAGGAGGCTGACGCAAGAAAGTCCTAAGTTTGAGTCTAGCCTGGGCTGTAATGTGAAAAATCCTCTCAAAAAAAGAGGGGAAGGAAGGAGAAGGAAAGAAGAGAGGCAAATAGACATGCTTGAGTCCCTGAAATGCCCCTGAACATTAAATTTGCCTTACAAAAAATGTAGGGGCTGGAGAGCTGACTCGGTGGTTAAGGCACTTGCCTAACAACTCAGGTTAGATGTCCCAGTACCCATGTAAAGCCAGATGCACAAAGTGGCATACGTATCTAGAGTTTGTTTTCAGTGATTGGAAACCCTGGCATGCCCATTTTCTTTCTCTCTCTGTTTCTCTCTCTCTCTCTCTCTCTCTCTCTCTCTCATAAAAAAAATAAATGTAGATGCCTAAGGAAAGTTATAAAATAAACAGTCCAGCCTGGACATTGTGGTGGGCCTGGTTCAGAATGAGGTTCGCAAAGGACAAGCTATTTTTGTTCCCTTTTAGGATTGACGAATGAGTATCACATGGGTAGACGTGATGCCAAAAATGGTGTATGGTGGGAAGTCTGATTTTACTCCATGTGACATTTCATTCATGTATTAGAAAAGCTGTCAGGAGTGAAGGGAACAGGTGACAGAAAGGGGGAGGCATTGGGGAGGGGGAGAGTTGACCACCAAATCCCACAGTCCCTGAGACAGATGTGTTTGCTCTGACCCTAAACCCACGCAGAGAGTCATGGCTGAAGGAAAGAATGTTAGCCAAAATCTCATTAACTTCATGATGAACACAGCTTTAGAAATAGCTGGGCAAGAGGCCCCAGCTGCCCAGTGGATAACAGAGCCCTCCCCCCTAAGAAATAAACAGATTACAAAGTAAAACACAATGAAATGTTATTTGCATCCATCCTAATGTTTTTAGACCCATGTCCTTTGGCAGAAAAGACGAAAGGAAATCTGGCGTGACTTTTGTAGTCAACGGATTGGTCTTTGGCTACCCTGCAGTATGTTAAACACTTGGATTATGAAATTACCAAACCTCTTGGATGAGATTTGAAGAAGAATCATCAGATGTTATCTAGTTGAACCAGAAAAGTGGGGGACTCTGATAACAATAAATCTCAGGTAGAGTTGAAAGCATAGTATAACTAACCACTGTTAATTACAAAAACAATCCCACAAGCTGAACAATAACCAGAACTTGTACACTCAGATTCGCCTCAGCCAGAGTTATTGCTGTAATCTTGAACCGGGTAGTTGTTATTCAGTTTGGATTGTATGTCGTTTTTACTTCCTCATATATTGCTTCCTAAATCCTGCGGGGGAGCTTGTGTTTCTATTCTATGTCTTCTGCTTTTAGCTGAAGTGCAGTTTGACGGTGGAACGTGATCCCTTCATTCTCAGCGTCCCTCACAGCTCAGTGTTATGACATCTTGCAGCAGAGGCAGGTGTGTGTGTGGAGCACCCATGGTGTTTGTCTCTCTCTTCCTCTTGGCACGTGCAGTTTCAGTGGATTGCAAACAACACTTATGTGCCAGCACCGTGGAAGGAGAGCTTCAATAAAATGGGCATATATTCCCATCTCCTGCTCTATTCCACATGCAGAATCTTGTCTCCTCTTCAGACACCCAAACAAGAAACTCCAGAAGCAGCCTGCCTCCCTTCTCTTTCCTGCCTCAACCCCTGTGGAAATAGATGCAGCCTTTGCCATCATCTGTGACTATACCTCAACG
Source organism: Orientallactaga sibirica (assembly GCA_036365145.1). Taxonomy (NCBI): domain Eukaryota; kingdom Metazoa; phylum Chordata; class Mammalia; order Rodentia; family Dipodidae; genus Orientallactaga; species Orientallactaga sibirica. Next base: position 1,136,094 of record JAEOAD010002133.1, read on the forward strand.
TCAGGCGCTGGGTTACACATAAAGACCAGAGGTTTAGGTGTTGGGAAGATGGCTCAGTTCTTAAAGCGCTTGCTGCACAAGCAAGAGGATCCAAGTTCAAAGCTCCAGAACCCACACACATTCCAGGAGGCAGAGACAAGAGGCTCCTCGGAGCAAGCTGGCTAGCTAGACGAGCCAAACCTCTGAGCTCTCAGTGCACTGAGAGACCTCGTGTTAATAAATAAAGTGGAGAGCGATAGAGGGAGAGGCCTGACATTGACCTCTGGATTTCATATGTGCATGGACACGTGTGTGTACTTGCATTCGCATGCATCTACCCAGAGAAACACACATACATTTGCACACCACACACAGATACACATGCCAGAGAGAGAGGAGGAGGTAGAAAGATAGAGAGAGGGCTGGAGAGATGGGTCAGTAGTTAAGGTGCTTGCCTGCAAAGCCTAAGGACCTGAGTTTGATTCCCCAGTACCCTTGTAAGCCAGATGCAGTAGGTGAAGCATGTGTCTGGAGTTCATTTGCAGTGGCTCGAGGCCCTGTCACATTCTCTCTCTCTCCCCCTCTACCTCTTTTTTGCTCTCAAATAAATAAAATATTTTTTTTAAAAAGAGGGTGACTTGCTGGGCATGGTGGCACATGCCTTTATTCCCAGCACTCAGGAGGCAGAGGTAGGAGGATCGCCATGAATTCCAGGCCACCCTGAGATTATGTAGTGAATTCCAGGTCAGCCGGGGCTAGAGTGGGACCCTACCTTGAAAAACCAAAAAAAAAAAAAAAGAACTGATTCATCATTCACAATCTGATAATACAGAAAGAAGGCTGAGAAACAACTGCAGACGAAGGCTGAATGTAGGGATGCCTTGCCTTGATTGTTCAGGTGAGAGCAAAGGAAAAAATGAATTGGTCCATGTCGAAGTAGCCTTGGGCTACATCTGGCCCATTTCTGGCACTAAAACCTCCCATCTCTCATCTAATCTTATAAAGCCTTTAACTTAACTTTTTTTTATTTTTTTAACATTTTATTGATTTATTTATTTTAGAGAGCGAGAGGCAGATGGTAGAGAGAATGGGTGTGCCAGGGCCTCCAGCCACCGCAAACCAACTCCAGACACATGTGCCACCTTGTGCAAACTGGCTTACGTGGGTACTGGGGAATCGAACCTGGGTCCTTAGGCTTTGCAGGCAAGCGCCTTAGCCACTAAGCCATCTCTCCAGCCCTGTTTTTTTTTTTTTTTTTGAGGCAAGGGGTCTCTGTGTATCCCAGGCTAGCCTCCAGCTAGAGATGTTCCTGCCTCAGTTCCCACGTGCTGCTATTACAGGTGTGCACCACTCTGCCTCTTCCTTCTCTGCCCCAAGAAATGCCATGAAAGCCTGGGCAGCTCTTTGCAGTAAACTCTGAACCCTGCCCTTGGGAAAGCGTGGGCCTTGACTTAAACGAACACTATTAGTTGTATCCGTTTAAGTACAAACGTGGAAGGAGATACGCTGAGATCCCAAGAGGAATGGTGACACCGGAGTGGGCATTGTTACTCTGTTGTCTTGATGAGAAGTGCAAGGAACATTCCAGTGACATCCACACTCCTGCCATGCTCTCTCCTAGCCCTGTGTAGACAAGTCAAGATTTCTATTTTCCTTTACTTTTGGAGGCTAAGTTGACCCTAGGGAATTAAAGCCCCATCACTCGAATTGCTCTGACTTAATATGCTACTGACGCTTAGCCCTGTCATCGCTGTATATTCTCCTGGTTGAATGAAGACGATTAATATCATTAATTAGTCTGCGCCTTTAGCTTTATGGGCAAACCTCAGGTGTTGAAACCTGAGTAATTCTTTCCTTATTGAAATAGTGGATTCTTTATCTGGCTGGTCACAGACCAACTAATTCCTCTGCCTTACCATCTTGCTTCCCTTCCGTGAATACTTAGAACCCACACCTTCATAGAGTGTGGCCAGCATCCAGAAAGAGTTTTATATAATGCAATACACGTTGTCTTGTCTCTTTTTGTCCAATCAGAACACCTCAGTTACTTAAGACGTGTGAATATGGGCATGCAACTCCCAGTTACAATTTTCTTGATTAAAAAACAACAAACTAACCGGGTGTGGTGGTGCATGCCTTTAATCCCAGCACTTAGGCGGTAGAGGTAGGAGGATCGCCATGAGTTCAAGGCTACCCGGAGACTACATAGTGAATTCCAGGTTGGCCTGAGCTAGAGTGAGACCCTACCTCGAAAAAAAAAAAAAAAAAAAAAAACCAACTAGCCAGGTGTGGTTGTGTACACTTTTAATCCCCCACTCGGGAGACTGAGGTAGGAAGATCACTGTGAGTTTGAGGCCAGCCTGAGACTCCATAGTGAATTTCAGGTCAGCTTGGGTAGAGCAAGACCCTATCTCAAAAAAGAAAAACTTGGGCTGGAGGGATGGCTTAGTGGTTAAGGTGTTTGCCTGCAAAACCAAAGGACCCAGGTTTGATTCCCCAGGATCCACATTAGCTAGATGCACAAAGGGATGCATGCATCTGGAGTTGGTTTGCAGTGGCTGGAGGCCCTGGTGCACCCATTCTCTCTCCCTCTCCCTCTTCTCTCTCTCTGTCAAACAAACAAACAGATAAAATAAAAAGGAAAAAAAAGAAAGAAAAACTTGCTGAGTGTGGTGGCACAAGCCTTTAATCCCAGCATTTGGAAGACAGAGGTAGGAGGACCACCGTGAGTTTGGGGCCACCCTGAGACTGTATAGTGAATTCCAGGTCAGCCTGAGCTAGAATGAGACCCTAACTCAAAAAACCAAAAAAAAAAAGAAAAGTGTCTTTGTTCATTCAGTCAAATCTTCATCTGCGTGCAGAACGCCTTTCCCACCTCCTCATCCTCCCTGGGCTGGTGCTGCGGGCACCAGTCTGTAGCTTCTCTCAAGCATGCTGCACTGTCACTAACTCAATTCTGGTTCCAGTCCCTCTTCTTTCCCCTGCCTACCAGTGTAGTTTTCCCACGCAGCAGCACGCATCCCACTGTTCAGTTCCACGTACTTCTCTGCGACCCCTTCCCACTGGATGAATTACAATGTCCTGCGTACTAACTTGGACCTGCCCTGCTGGCCTTCACTTACTGCTTTCCCAAATGCTTCTCACATCCTCTTTCTGTTTCCTTCTTTCCCTTGTGCAGCTGATCCAAGTAGGAAAGGCCTTCACCTCCTCCCCCTCTCCAGCCATATTCTCTCCATCTTTCTGATTCTCAATTTCAGTCTCTCTCCATCCCAAGTTTGGGGCTCCCTCACTTTCTAAGATCCCAGGGGCTTCTGTGCTTGCTCTGCTGCCTTTTCCCCCTGAGTTCTCACTGTGTCTCAGGCGCTGTTCGACACTGTGTACTTGAGAGCAGTGTTATTTTGATCTTACCTTAGAAATGAGAAGTCTGGGGGCTGAAGAGATGGCTTAGCAGTTAAGGCGTTTGCCTGCGAAGCCAAAGGACCCTGGTTCGATTCTCCAGGTCCCACGTAAGCCAGATGTACAGGGGGGGCGCATGTGTCTGGAGTTCATTGGCTAGAGGCCCTGGTGTGCCCATTCTCTCTCTCTTTCTCTCTGCTTCTTTCCCTCTCTGAAATAAATATATATGTTTTTTAGGAAGGAAGGAAGGAAGGAAGGAAGGAAGGAAGGAAGGAAGGAAGGAAGGAAGGAAGGAAGGAAGGAAGGAAGGAAGGAAGGAAGGGAGAAGCCTGATGCTCAGAGAGGCTAAGTGACTTGCATGGTAATGTGATGGTGCTGGCAGTTTGAATGTGAGGTGTTCCCATGACCTCATGTTTGTGATTAAACCACATGTGTGGGGCTGGAGAGATGGCTAAGTGGTTAAGGCACATGCCTGCAAAGCCTAAGGACCCCAGTTCAATTCTCCAGGTCCCACATAAGCCAGATGCACATGGTGGCGCATGCGCCTGGAGTTCGTCTGCAATGGCTAGAGGCCCTGGCATGCCCATTCTCACTCTCTCTCTCCCTCTCTCTGTCTCAAATAAATAAATAAATTTTTTTAAATCTAAAAAATAAAAAACACACGTGTGATCCTAGCCTGGTGGAGTCTTGCTCTAGAGGGTTATGTCCCCAGGGGTGGACCATAGCAGGTTTCTGTTATCCCAGTACATGCACACGGATGGTAAGATGAGAGGCAGAAGCTCGAGCAAGCCCAGCAAAGAACAGCAGAACAAGAGTCCAGAGCAAGAAACCCTGCCTCAAATGAGGTTGGTTGGTGAAGACCAACCCAAAAGTTGTTCTCTGACCTCTGCATGCACACCATAGTTTACATACGCTCAAACTCTCAAACAACACAAACACACACACAGACAGAGAGAGAATAATTTTAGAAAATCTTGTTTAAAAAAAAACAACTGCTTTGGTCTCTCCATTTCATGCAGCATTGATTTTAGTGTTTTAGATAAAAGACACCTCATCTAATTTTCTCTGACTGTTACTAGTGAAAGTCAGGTTTCTACAGAGCACAATTTGTAATCAATTTCTTTGCCAAGCCACATTTAGCACTGGCAATGTTAGCATTCTGTCAAACTAATGATTTCACATCAAGGGGGTAAGGTAACACCAAGTTTTCAAAGGACTATTCTTTGAAGAAATCCAAAGTACCTCATCAAGTCCCCAGTCTCCCCCAAGTGTGCTTTCCTCCAGGATGGCCTTTATGAGCCCCATTTCGCAATAACAAACCTGTGGCAAGAAGCAATGAAAGACTCTTTACCAGCGTCTGCCTGAATGGAGTCCTACGGGGCAGGCCTCAGCTGATGATGAGCGACCTTCACTGGTAAGTTACAGGAAGAGGCTATAAGGAAGGCAGGAATGAAATAATCAACCCTCAAGAAGCCAAATGTGAGGACAGAATTTGTCATCTTTTACCATGGGTCTCAGGCAACTGATTGGGGGATGGGGGGACGGAGAGAAAGAAAACAGACCTCAATTTGTGTAGTTAGGACTTGAGCACCAAGGATAGAAAACTCAGCGTCAAGTCCACCTCATTACAATGTTGTTGATTGGTATGGGCTAAACAGTAAATGTTTCCCATGGACTCATGCTTTGAACACCTGGCCCCCAGCTGCTGGCACTAAGGCAGCCTAGTTCATCGTCATGCTGGTTCACAACAATAGGATACACTCATCTCTAGGTGATCACAATGCCATAGGCAGATCCTATACTTAACATCCTGCCTCTTCCCGGCATATTAATATTGATGCTGGTTGCTGAAATTGGACCTGCTTTTATTTTTTTTTCTTTTTTATTGACAACTTCTATAATAACAGACATTAAACCATGATATTTCCCTCCCCTCCCCCATTTTCCCCTTCCCAACTCTGCTCTCCATCGTATCCCCTCCCTCTCTCCATTAGTCTCTCTTTTAATTTGATGTCATCATTTTTCTCCTGTTATGAGGGTCTTGTGAAGGTATTGCTAGGCACTGTGAGGTCATGGATGGATATCGAGGCCAATTTCTGTCTGGGCAGTTGCATTGTAAGGAGTCATACCCTTCCTTTGGCTCTTACATTCTTTCTGCCACTTCTGGACCCTGAGCCTTGGAGGGTGTGATAGAGATGTTTCAGTGCTGGACACTCCTCCGTCACTTCTTCTCAGCACTGTGTTGCCTTTTGGGTCATCCCAGTGGTCATCGCCATCTGAAAAGAGAGGTTTCTCTAGCCAAAAGTGAGAGTAGCATTAATATATGAATATGAACATTAAGTGTAGTGATTTCAGGGCAGTTTGGTGAGAATAACATATGCAGCCAGACAAGAGCAGTCTTTATACCCCTAAGGCACATGACCTCCACCACCATAGGCTTTTGATGAGGTTTTTCAGTACCAGGCATGTATTTCTTCCCTTAGAGCGGGCCTCCAGTCCAATTAGAGAGCAGTTGGTTTCCCCCAGTGCAGACAGGCCACTGTTACACCCGTTTGGTCTTTTGTTCTATCTGGCCAAACTTGAGGCTTCCAGTGTCCACTGTTTTCACTGCTGATGACTTCTGTCTCCCATAGGGCTGCATGCAGTGCAGCTTTTTCCAGCTTTCAGTTGGCTGGTCTACAGGGAGAAGGTTTTCAGCTCAACACCAGCTTGCTTTCTCAGTGGCCTTGCTGACCACGCATGTGAAGTCTTCAGCAATAGGGTCTTACCATCTGTGACTTTTAGGAAACCAAGGGCAAAAGCCTGTAATGTTTTGGAGGCAGCAGGGACCTCCCTGGCCAACAACTCACTGGAAGGTGTCCCATCTCTAGCACCAAAAATTTTCTAGTAGCAATCTATCACTTCTGGATGTGCCATTAGCCAAAGAAGTAGGCTTTCATATGTCTTATTCAGAATATCTTGAATTTTGATTGACCGTCCCCCCAACCTTCTTACTCAATCTCTTCCCCTGGACTCACTTAGGCCTTTCCGCTCCCTGTGATCTACTTACACATATACAATACCGTCCTATACAGTCCTTCTTCTCCTCCCTCTCTTAGCCCTTTTCCAGCTTACTGGCCTCCGCTACCGATTGTTTGGTTCCAGTTGAGCTGCTTTTTTAAAAGTTTAACTCTTCTTCCTAAGTTCATTCATTTAATTGTAGATAAACCTGGTAGGTCTAGCATTTTCTTACCAGGTTCTTTAATGAACCTAGTCATCTGAGACTGGTTATAACAGAGATATTAAACAAGTGCTTGGGAGTCAGGATGGGCTGTGGGTACAATATATGCAAAGGTCGAGAGTCCCTGATACTGGGTGGACACTGTGCTGCAACATGACTCTAGAGAGGTGGATATGAAACGGGGTGTTAGGGGTTCAGGAAAGTCCTGGAACCACAAACCTAGGTTGGTGTCTACTTCTAAGCAAAGAATTGGATAAAATAAGACTGAGAAGGATAATTACTAAATTATTATAGTTATCAAGCGAAGTAGAGAACCAAGGGAAGGAAATAAACACACCTACGTAGTCTGAGAGCGCACGTGGTGAGCCTGGAAGAAATATACTTAGAGAGGAAAGAAAAGAAAGTGCAAAGAGCTCCTGCTGTGTGGAGAACAGGTGAAGGTAGAGAGCCTATGTGGGAGTAGGGGTCAGGGGGAGATTTACCAGAACTTGGAGGTTCACGAGTGATGAATGGGCCACCAAGAGAGGTGCTCTTGCTCTCCCCTGATAAACATATCTATAACTTTATTGTGTTGGGCCCTATCTTCTGGCTCAGGTGCGCCAGAGAGACAGCAGATTGGTCTGGGCTAGGGGCTGTTTCAGGAAAGGGCTAGCCATGACATCAAGTTCTGGGGCTGAGCTTGACCAACCACAATATTAGGATTAAATCCTAGGAGAGAAGACCTCCCTCCCGGAGGGGCTCAGGTTGTTTGTGGAAAAACAGATGTAGGGAAGCAATAAGGAGTCAGATCATCCTTTGATCTCTAGCACAGTGGAGACTGCAAGGACTATTTCAGGGGCCCAGTCACCCTAACTGCCTAACAAGGCAACCTGACTCAGATAGTAGCTGACTCATCAAAACCTTGGCAGGGGCTGGAGGGATGGCTTAGAGGTTAAGGCACTTGCCTGCAAACCCAAAGGACCCAGGCTCGATTCCCCAGGACCCATATAAGCCAGATGCACAAGGTGGCACATGCATCTGGAGTTTATTTGCAGTGGCCAGAGGCTCTGGTGCTCCCATTCTCTCTCTCTCTCTCTCTCTCTCTCTCTCTCTGTGTGTGTGTGTGTCTTTCTCAAATAAATAAATATTTTTTAAAAAAAATTTAAAAACCTTAGCAGGAGAGCCTAAGTGTTTGAGGATTTCTGATAAGGACAATGAAGAATTCTAGACATTGCATTGTGCTTGGGGGGGGGATGACATCATAGGATTTATATTTAAAATCTTGAGTAAAGGCAGCTTTCTTTGGGCTCATAGGTCTGGTGACTGAGGAGTTTGGGATCAGGCAGCTTCATGGGGTGAGGGTCTCATAATGCTTTGTAACAGGGTACAAGTTGGAAAGGAAGAGAATGCTTATGAAAAGAGCAAGAGACAAAGGGGCCCATGTGCTTGAGGCAACACACGCTTGTGAGCTCTAACCTAGTCTTGTGAGAATGACATTGGTCCCTCCAGGAAAGTGGAGTCTTCCTAACCCAACACAGCTCCTAAAGGTCCCACTCCCTTTCAGTGTCTTTACGTTGGCAACTAAATGTCACCATGGGCGTTGGAGGGGGGCAAACCATATTAAACTGGTGCCACTGACATCAGATGGCAGTTCGAGTTTGGCCATGTCAGGAGAATTTAGACCTGGAAATCTGCTAATATAGTGTGTGTGTGTGTGTGTGTGTGTGTGTGTGTGTGTGTGTGTTCAGAAAAGGAAGTTGTTACACCCTGACTCCAACTTCACTGCTACATGCAACTGGCTTTGTGATCCTGTGGCGCAAAAGCATTCTAAATCACCCTCCATCCTGAGTCCTCGCAACAGAGGCTGTGTTCTGTCCTTTCCACCACTGCCGCCATCCACCTAGTCTCTCAAAGACAGCAAGAGTGACCATTCTACCCTTCTGAACTCCCAGTCCCCTGCATCCCATACTTCTCATACTGGCTGCCAAAAGTGATGATGTCGGGCTGGAGAGATGGCTTGGCGGTTAAGGCACCTGACTGCTAAGCCTAAGAATGCTGGTTCCAATCTCCAGGTCCCATATTTAGACAGGCGCAAAAGATGACACAAGGTCACAATGCTGCACTTGCCCACAAGGGGGCGCAAGTGTCTGGAGTTCGTTCATAGCAGCTGAGAGGCTGCTGGCGTGCCCATTCTCTCTCTCTTTCTATCTCTCTCTGTCTCTCTCAAATAAAAAAAAGATGTTAAAAAAAGTGATAATGTCAGTTGTCCTTCTATTATTGATGATTAGAGATCGAAAACATCTATGGAATAATAAAAAACAGATGTGTTGGATGCAGTTGTATCCAGTCCTGAATCTTACATGGATCACGCAGACTCTATGTTTCAACCTTCAGATGCCCTTGTAATAGGTCCATGACAGCCTTGGACCTGCTTTCTGCCTACTCCCGCCCTAAAACCAAGAGATAGAGCCATTAATTTCTTGCTTCCCTGATCGTAGTTTATTGGAAGGTTTTTTATCTCTCAACTCTGCACTCTCTAGCCTAGGAAATGAAATGAGTCTGGTATTTAGAAGCCAGAGAAGTTTCCAAGCCCAGGTTCATGATCTCCTGTGCTTCCAAACTCTAGGGCTTGGTTCTATAGAGAGCAAACCAGGGAGAGTGGGGATGAAAAGATGCTGCCCACGGGGGCTTCGGCCACTGGACAAGTGGTGTGCCTGATGTGACCCTGAAATGTCAGAAGACTGTGGTCTTCGGTTCACTTCAAACTGTGTCATCTGTGAACTGCTAAAAATATGTCAAGTGCATGTGAGCAAGCTGTGGAAGGAAGCCTGCTCCCAAGGGGGAAAGAGGCACATTAACTGGGCATGGTGGCTCTAGCACTCATGAGCCTAAGATAGAGGTTGCCAGTTTGAAGCCAGCCTTGGCTACATAGTGAGATCCTGCCTCAAATACACACACAAGTATGCACGCGCGCGCACACACACACACACACACACACACACACACGGGGGCAGGAACTATTAAGAATAATTTTTTTAAATTTTTTTATGAAAAGAGAGAGAGGGAGGGAGAGAATTGACATTTTGACACTCCAGGGCCTCTAACCACTGCAGTCGAACTCCAGACATGTTCACCACCTTGTGTGCTTGCATGACCTTGTGCACATGTATCACTTGTGCATCTGGCTTACATGGGTTCTGGGGAGTTGAGGCTTCACAGGTAAGCACCTTGGCCCATCTCTTCAGCCTAAGACTAATCTTTATGTCAAGAAATGCTCTTTGGAAACTTGTGTCATGGCAAAAGAATATGAAAACCACCACTTTTAACACCACTTCCCCAAATATTTTTACATTTCCTGAGTGCTTGCTGCATGATAGATCCTTCTAGCATTTGGAAAACGTCAGCAGTTACAACAAGCATTTCTGGTGCCATGTTCTAGTTTCTGCTGTTTGTGTTGTAGTTTCGTTCTCTTCTTGAACTTCTTCATTGTGTGGGTTCAACCATCAAATGTGTCTTCATTCAGCTGAGCGAGCTATGGGGACAGTGGATGTATCTGGGAGTCTAACCTCAGGATATTATCTTAGGGCATCCGATAAAGTGTGGAGAGGTTGTGCGCTGAGGCTGCCTGGAGGAGGTTCAACCTGAGCTGAGTGTTACAGAACCTGCAGAACAGCTAGAAGGTAGCCTGGCAAAGAGGGCATCGGTAGAAGGGGCTTGGTGTGGAGGAAGAACTAAAGGCAGTGAAGGTTACTGTGGTCAAAGCATAAAGCAGGAGGTCGGAAGAATAGCAGGAAACCCTTGCACAATTCCATGCAGCAGTGATGGCTGGAGCTAGTCATCACCTGCCCACTTGTGACAAGGAGGGCGCTAGCTGTCCCAGTGTGCTGCAGGCTTCTACGCTGCCTGAGGCCATCGACACAGGGCCCTATTCATGTCTCTGTGTTACTTGGCATTCGTGGGCACTGGAGTTTGCTAGGCCAGCTCTAGAACATGAATGTTGGGCCTAAGACAAACGATGTAATGTACAACCCAGTGGCCAGCTGATACTGGCAGCCCAATAAGAGGGGTGTTCAGCAACGGCTAAGTGTCTGCTTAGTTAGCGAACATTAAACCTTGAGTGACGGAAGTGTTTCTGTAGTTAGTAAAAGAACGGTTTTGGCCTCTGCAGCTTTGGAAGCAGGTGCTGAAGAAACAGAGCTCAATGGAGCCTCTGCCAGATATATTTAATCAATTTTTCACCAGGAAAAGAAAATGTTTTTCCTCTTGCATGTCCTTTCACTGTCTGTCTCAATGATAACCAGGTTTACAGACTTAGACTGCAGAGCTGAGCTGTGCATCTGAGCAGCTCCTGTGTATTTAAGTTAAGTTGATAAAATGTTTGCATCTCTTTGCTCTGGTTCTTATAGTGGTTACCTTTTTGTTGCTGGGACAAAACACCCACCAAGATCAGTTTATAGAAGGAAAGAGTGTTTTTGTTGTGTTGTTGTTGTTGTTGTTGTTGTTGTTTGTTTTTTTGTTGTTGTGGGGTTTTTTTTGTTTGTTTGTTTTTTGAGGTAGGGTTTCACTCTAGCCCAGGCTGACCTGGAATTCACTATGTAGTCTCAAGGTGGCCCTGAACTCATGGTGTTTTTTTTTTTTTTAATATATATTATTTATTTGAGAGAAAGAGAGAGAAGGAGAGAATGGGCGCCAGGATCTCCAGCTGCTGCAAATGAACTCCAGACGCATGTGCCCCCTTGTGCATCTGGCTCACATGGGCCCAGGGAGAATCAAACCAGGATCCTTTGGCTTTGCAGGCAAATGCCTTAACCGCTAAATCATACCCCCCAGCCTTGGAAAGGTGTTTTTTTCTTCCAGGCTCATAATCCCAAGGGAAGGTTTCATCATAGCACGGCAGAGGCTGGACACCACATCTTGTCACATCAGCTGGGGGGGCAGCAGAGAGAGAGAGAGAGAGAGAGAGAGAGAGAGAGAGAGTTAGTGAACAGCAGTAATGCTGAAGTAACCTCAAGGACCGCCCTCAGGGACACACCTCCTCCAGCAGGGCTCCTCCTCCCAGAAGCTCCACCACTGGGAATTGAGTATGAGGCTTCATCACAAACACATGAGGCTGTGGGGGAAGTATTTCACATTCAAATAATCACAGTTCTCAATTTGAGAGGCTCAGGGAAAAAGGCTCCAGGAAACTGTTGTAATAGTTACCCTCAGTCAATACCATAGATGGATATATAGAAATTATAATGACTTGAATTTCTTCCATTATTTGTGAAGCCTTGGTTTGACCCATGGCCAATTAATCCAAAAAGGGGGACAAGACAGAGAAAAGGATAGTCAGGTGAAAGAGTAAGACTGCGCCTCCAAAGTAAGGATGTGGTTTACGCTGGTAAGTACACATGTCCTGGAATGTCACTGCATAGGAGAAAAATGTGAGTTAATATCTTTTAAGAAACCTGTGAGAGAGCCAGAGAGATTGCTTAGTGGTTAAGGTGCTTGCCTGAGAAGCCTAAGGGCCCAGGTTCAATTCCCCAGAATCCATGTAAGCCAGATGCACATGGTGGCACTTGCGTCTACAGTTTGCTATGGCTAGAGGCCCTGGCACACCCATTCTCTCTCTCTCTTTCCTCTCTCTCTTTCTCTCTTTCGCTCTCGCTCTCTCTAAAAGTAAATAAAAGTAAAAATAAAACCTGTCAGAGAAATCTCCAGCAGCAGTGGAAGATAGGGGCTTGATTCCAGTAACCCTTCCCTTTACTCAAATGTAGTTCTGCTTCATCCAAAACCAGAAAGAACCCTGGAAGTGGATCAATGACAGGTTCAGAAATAAGATCTCTAAGTAGACTTAGGTGGAAAATTATGAAGGTGGAAGTTTGAGGATTTACAGAAGTCTCCAACTGGAAAGCAGTCCAAGAAACTTCAAGAGAAAACTTAAGAAGAAAACAGGGGATGCGACAGTAACTCCTAGCAGCATGTAAGATACTCAGAGGTAGAGCCCCTGCCTAGCATGTGAGATTCTCTGGGGTAGATCACTAGCATGCAAAAAGCAAGAAGGAGAAAGAAGGAAGAGGAGGGAGGAGGAAGAGAAGGGAAAGTAGGGAGGAAGGAAAAGGCAGATCATGAATGAACAAACAAACAAGCAAAGTAGAATGGGGAAAGAATGCAAGAATTGTGGCTAGGGAAAAAGTAAACTGAGTATTTTTTCTGTGATTGTTTTGTTTGTTTTTTACTATACACTATGGAAATTTTCAAATATTCATGGAACAATTTGATGAAATTCCACCTCTTACAATTCTCGGTTACTCAGGAAACTGAGATCATGAAAATGGAAATTTCCAGTTAACTTAAAATTATAATTCCATTTACTTTTGATATTTCATTAATCTTATTGTGGACCCATAATGACCTTCTGAATTGAGATTATAAGGCCACATAAATTAGAGGCTGTGGCCTCTTTAAAAAAAATATTCCACAAACATTCTGTTTATACTCTGGAAAACCAGAAGTTGAAAAGTGTGACTTTTGTGGTTTGTTTTGGATTCTTAGGCCAAAGACTATTAGACTATTGGATATGAAATAAAGGGAAAGAGAATTGTGAACTTTCTTCAGCTGGAAAGGCAAAATCATCAAAATTCTATGAGGCTAAGACAGTTTCTGTGGTTTTCAGAAACTTGTGTGGCCCAAAGGAGTCATAAATAACTTTTATGGTATAAAAACCTTAAAGAGCGCAGTTATTTCCCAGGCATTCCTGCCCTTCAGACACTCTCAAAGCTTCCCACTGATGAGAAGATCTGTTTGAGCTTGCTTTTTCTGGTCAGTTCTGCCTCCAGGAAACTCTACACCGTGTTGAGACTTGGCCTACGCCCCTAGCCTCTTTGAACAGGTGAAATTATTTGAGATGAAAGTTTGTTTCTCTCTACTTCATAACTCAACCATTAAGGCAAAATCTGCAATGGTCGCTCTGATCTCCAGCCTACATTTTACGAGCACCTTTCCCTTCTGGTATTTCATAGAGAACAGTCCAAAGTTAAAATTTACATAAGTTATATTTCAAAAAACAGAGAATGGAAAATTCTCCATTTAATGATAGATTCCATGAGATCCCTTGATGATCATTCAAATGAGATCACATTACTGCCTTTACAGAAGACCCACAGGAGTGACCGTGTCCATCTCTGGCATAACTAGGGCAAAGGTATAGAAGTGGACCTCTGTGTAAACCTGGCTGTTTCTTTTAAGGGTTTCATCTGCACCTCCACTGTCATCACTGTTCAGAGATAACCTCTATGGCTCTATGTTCCCAAGCGTCATCAATGCCATCCTCTCGGCAGAAGCAGCCTCCCAGCCTTTTGCTGCTCTGACTGCCTTGTTCAGTAGAGCCCTGGACCCCAGGAGCCTGGTGCAAATGCCCAGGGGACTCTTAGGAAAACTCACAGCAGGATCCAGCCACGTGACTCTTTCTGGGCCTTGAAGACTAAGGCTCACAGATAACCAAGATGCAGTGTCTCAGCCATTGTTCTTCCAAGTGGAACCCACCTCTGAAATTTGCTTTTTCCCCATGGGCTGTAGGTCAGTCAATAGCATTTCAGCTGAGCGGATAACTACCAAAAGATAGATCTTTACCTGCACTATCACTTAAGTATTTTTTATAATGTATAGTAGTCACATTCTGGATTTTACTCTGCTGTTGAGTTGTTTACGACACCATTTATTGAAAAATAGTAGCACTGTCTAAAAGTGGTGGTGGTTTTTTTTTAATCATACACTGACATGCCTATGGTGATTTCCTAAGCATAGCACAATTCAAATCAAACTTTGATTATCTTCAAAGGTTATTTTTATAGAGTATCTGCCTGATACTGAATGAGTCTATAGTATGAACAAAGGCTGTGTAGAGCCAAAACGGTGAAATTGTTGTATTCATGGCCTGCTTCACATCTGGAACTTCACCACAGTGGAGAGGATTAGAAGTGGTGTTCATGGGGCTGGAGAGATGGCTTAGCAGTTAAGGCGCCATGCCTGTAAACCCTAAGGACTCCAGTTCAGTTCTCCAGGTCCCACATAAGCCAGATGCACAAGGGGGCACACGCGTCTGGAGTTTGCTTGCAGTGGCTGGAGGCCCTGGCACACCCATTCTCCCATGTCCCTCTCTCTGTCTCTAATAAATAAATAAATAAAAATAAAATATTTAAAAGGAAAAGAAAGAAAAAGTGGCATCTGTGAAAAGTCAATATTGTGATGCAACAGTGTCAACTGTAAGAGTGCCCCAGACTTACACACGGTGATGGCTCTATAGGTTGTCCTTTGTTCTCTGATATCTGAAGGAAATTAACAATAATAGCAACAATGATCCATCATATTTCAATACACATGTACCATGTCTTTGGCACCGACTCAACACTTCATCAAGCTTCTTACCTCTGATGTTGCAATGTATGTCCACTGGACCCCAAGTGACCCCGCCTCTATGCTCAGCCAGGATTCCCTCCGCAGATCTTACTCTAGCCCATAAGCACAAATGACCCACACAGGCTCCCTTGTAGTGCAGTGACTATACACTCACTTGGTCCCAGGTGCATCACAGTGATAAGGAGAATATAGAAAGAAGAAAGCCAGGGGCTGAGGAGATGGTTCGCTGGTTAAACGTGCTTGCTTTTTAAAAAAAAAAAATTTTTAGGGCTGGAGAGATAGCTTAGTGGTTAAGGTGCCTGCCTGCTAAGCCTAAGAATGCCCTTTCGATTCTCCAGGTCCCACGTTTAGCCAGACAAAGTGATGAAAGGGTGCAATGTCGCACTTGCTCACAAGGGGGCGCATGCGTCTGGAGTTCCTTCACAGCGGCTGAGAGGCTGCTGGCATGCCCAATTCTCTGTCTCTCTGTGTCTCTCTCTCTCTGTCTCTCTCTCACTGTCTGCTTCCTTCTTTCTGTCTCTTTCAAATAAATAAATAAAATGTTAAAAATATTGTTTTTGGAGAGAGTCAGAGAGAGAGAGAGAGAGAAGGAGAATATGGATATGCCAGGGCTTCTAGCCACTACAAACAAACTCCAGGTGCAAGTACCACCTTGTGTATCTGGCTAACGTGGGTACTTGGGGGTCAAACCTGGTTCCTTAAGTTACACAGACAAGCGCCTTAACAGCTAAGCCATCTCTCCATCCCTGAAGTGCTTTCTCGCAAAGCCTGCCTGGCTTAGGTTCAATTCCCCAGCAGCCACATAAAGCTGGATGAGAAGTGAGGCGCATGCATTTGTGATCCCACAGTGCCCTGCAACAGTGGGAAGTGGCAGAGCCAGGAGAATCTGAAGCTCCCAAGCCAGCTAAGGTAGTCTGCTGTTCCTTTGCAGTATGTCAGGTCATTTGCTGTAGCTGGAGACTCTGTCTCAAAGAAGGTAGAACACAGACACCTCCGAGTTTTCCTCCGATCTCCATTTGTGCATTGTGGCATGTGTACGCATACACACACAAGTAAGCCACACAAATAAATAAACAGTTAAAAGTAAATAAAATAGTTTTTAAAAGAGGAAACCCAAAGAAATAAAAAGGAAGATTCTCTCTAGGTCAAGAGCAATGGCAGTGTGGTGAGCAGCGGCAAAGCCAAAGGCCAGCGGGGCACTGGTCAAAGCAGATTCTGGCTGCCAGGACTTGGGCTTATGGGTAAAGGAAGGACAAAGGGATTGAATGAGCCTCTGCCAGGGTGTGGGCCAGACCAGGCCCTGGTGGGGAGCTGCACTTGCATTCACTCTCAAGCAAAGAAAGCTGAATGTAGCAGCACCTCACCTTCTGCCGGGCACTGTGGGTTTACAATAGGCTAGAGTCTCTAAAGATGGAGAGTAAGGCATAGGCTCACAGTGAAGTGAATGGCCTACTGCTTTCTAATAAGGTTTGTGATGGTCCCATTGTTTTTTTAGGATGAGAAGCATAAATAAAACCTGGTTCTGGACCAAGGGCCCAGGAATCCAGTAAACAGAGCTTGGGGAGTGGGGGTTGGAGATGGAAGGAGAAGAGTGGAAAGGAAGGATGGATAACAGGAAAGAGAGAGAATCTCCTACTAAAATGAACCTATAGACCAAACACATGAAAACAAAATATATCAAATACCAGGAAAGACAGGCAGCAGACTCTACTGGAACAAATAATGTGTTCTGGTTGACTGCAAGAAACAGTTTGAAAAAGTCTAAAATTAGAATACCTGGGGCCAGGCATGGTGGCTCACACGTGTAATTCCAGCATTTGGGAAGCTCTGGCAGAAGGGTCACCATGAACTTGAGGCTAGGCTGTGCCACATAGTGAACTCAAGACCACCCTGGGATACACAGTGAGACCCTGTCTAAATAAATAAACAAGTAAAATAAGTATGGCTGGGGTGTTGGAAAAGATAAAAGAATGAATAATTTGCATTTTTTTAAAGATCCAAAATGGCAAAACCAAAGTAACATAAAACAAGAAAATGAGGGTGTTTTGAAAGAAAAAAAATCTCTAAATCTGGGAATGGAAAACATCGTCACCAACAGAAAACATTTAAGAAACAGAAGCCGGGCATGAGTGTGCATGCCTGTAACCCCAGCCCTGAAGCAGAGCAGAGGAGAGACAGGGGAGGGCTGGGACTCTCCGGTCAGCCAACCTAACCCACGGGAGCTCCAGGTGCAATGAGGAATTTTGTCTCGGGGAAACAAGGTAGAAGAGTCATAGAAGATACCTGATGTCTTCCTCTGGTTTCCACACCTGTGTGCCCAGAGCATGCACATCTGAACACAAATACACACACAAAAAACTCAGTATGGTTACATGCTATGAAGTACACGGCAGGGAATATCAGCTACTTGAGGCCAATCTAATTAAAGAACCTCAACATGAATTTGTTGAAGATTTCAGCATGAGTTTTGAAGACACAAGGAGCAGATAATTTTGAGTTAACCCACTAGGAATCTCTGAAATAAAATTGCATTAAGTCATATTGTGACAATATAGAATCATAGACGTAAGCTGTATTTGAAATTTCTTGTTGAAAAGATAAAGTTAGAATCCCAGGAGAGGTGTATCTTATTTTCTTTCTAATTAACAATGTTAAAGAAATAACAAACCTCTTGTGCCTCTTTTTTTCCTTTTCAATCCTGGGGATTGAACCTAGGGCCTCATGCACACTAAAACAAGTGCTCTACCAATGAGCTGTATTCCCAGCCAACATTTTACCTTTTGTTTGGAGGCATGCAATTGTCCAGGCTGGCTTTTGAAAACATTCTGTAGTCAAGGCAAGCTTTGAACTTGTGAGCCTCCTACCACAGCCTCCTGAGTAACTGGGATTACAGGTCTATGCCACCAGGCCCAGCTTGAACCCCAGAACTAAGTTTCTGAAGTGTATGATTCTGGAAATTTATGCTCCAAATGTTTTTGCCAAGATGGGCTTTCTCTTATGAAGGCCCTTCATCCTCACAGTAACTCCCAGTGGATCTTACATCTGTTTAAAGATATCTGTTGTGCTAACGTTTCAGATAGTATCTGCAGAAGGAAAATTATTGTTACCCAAAAACACTATAATTATGAGAACTAGCCACTGATAATGTATTCCACTTTTACCTCTGAAAATGTGTGTACAAAACTGGGTTAGGTTCAGTGGTTTTAGACTAGAATCTGTAGGCATTTATTTGCCTAATAAAATAACCACACGGGCTAGCTAAATTCTGCATGCCTGGCTGCCCTTCCTGCCCTAGAGCCTGGAACAGCACTGGATCCAGCAGGTGTGGCTTCCAGAAGGTTCAGAGGACTGTATTAAGGAAGCCAACCTGGCACCCCACCTGTGGGCACTGTGCCCTTTTGAAAGCCGGTCTGGGGTCCCCACCTTTTTATAGACTCAATGGGGCCTCTATTAATTCACAATGGAAATAATGAAATAATCAAGGAATTGACACGCATTACTGAGAACATGCAGTTGTAGACCAAATTTATAATAATTTAAATTTATTTCCAATAAAAGATGCCAACCAGCCGGGCGTGGTGGTACACACCTTTAATCCCAGTACTTGGGAAGCCAAAGTAGGAGGATTACTGTGAGCTCAAGGCCAGCCTGAAACTACATAGTGAATTCTACGTCAGCCTGGGCTACAGTGAGATCACAAACAAACTCAAACAAACAAACAGGCAAAAAGATGCCATGTGTTTTAAAAGAAAATTTTGGCCATAAGGACATGAGTACTACAACCTGGCATTTCACACCATATTTCACATATTAGAAACCTAATCTCCCCTTGTTAACATGGTTTGGTTACACTTCTTTTTTGAGGGGCTCAGTGAGAATAATGGAACTATGGACAGCCTAGGAGATGCGGAGGGAAAAGAGCACTGCATGTGATTTAGTTACAAGGTGCTCTTCAGTCCTAGGAGCAGTCAGGACTCAAATTACTGAGCCCAGACTTCCTGAGCCCTACAGTCAATCCTCCTGTTCCCAAAGGGAAGGAGGAGTGCGGTGCTATGGGGGTAGGGGTGGGAGTGGTGGCAGGGAGCCTGGTGTGCACATTGAAGCGGGCAGACCCAGTGGCTGTGAAAAAAATTGATACATAAATGACATGTTGAAGGGCCAATGATGCCCCAGTAAATGGTCCAGAACCCAGGAGACAGCCACGTGAAAACTTTGTGCGCAGGGCTGCAGAGATGGCTCAGCAGTTACCTGTGCAAGCATGAGGACCTGAATCTGCTTGGTGGCTGGCTCCAGATCCCGTGTTAACAGCCAAGCATGGCCACATACAGCTGTAACCCCAATCCCACAAAGGGGAGCAAAGAGCCCAGGGAACCATCCGGGCTTGTGAGGGAGGGGGACAGCAGTGGTTGCAAGAGCAGTGGACACCAACATAGACATGCACACACGCAACACATAGACAAACATACACCAACCCCACACACACACAAGCAAGGTCTGGAGAGATGGCTTAGAGGTTAAGGTGCTTTCCTACGAAGCTCATGGACCCAGGTTCAATTCCCCAGTACCCATGTAAGCCAGATGCACATGGTGGCACATGCATCTGGAGTTCGTTTGCAATGGCTAGAGGCCCTGGTGTGCCTGTTCTCTTTATCTGCCTCTTTATCTCTCTCCTTCACTCTTAAATAAATAGAAAAATAATAAAACTTACGTTCAGAACCAATCCTGGTGTAGCAGACAGCTTCAGGTTCCCAGAGATGAACTTCCAGACCAGGCACAGTTATGGAGGAAGGGATATTATTTATTCAGATCCAGGGAAGTTCCATAATGGCAAGAGAAGTGGCCTGCTCTCCACAGGACCAAGCAGAGAGAAAGAAAGCCAACCAGCCACCACAGCACACAGAGTAAAACTACAGCCAAAAGGTCACACAGCACACTTCAGGGGCACATTTGCATATCTTTACAATGGAATCTCAAACCATCACCACACCTTAAGAAGTGACCTTGCCTCTAGCAAGGTGATTGCAGAACAAACTATAAAGTAATAAAACATTGAATATATTGGGGGACATATATTCAAACTACCACACCTGGTCATTGACATAATATTCAGGAGCAAGATTATTCCTTAGGGGGGTGGGTGAGGCAGACAAAGCAGGGGACCCTCTTCAAGAATCTAGAGGAACCAGCGATGTTAAGATTCTAAGACGGAAGTTCAGACACAAAGAGCAGAACAAAATCTCAATGGCCAGACGTGGGAAACGAAGGAGTCCTTTTATCTCAGAAATAGAGCACAAGCTGGGTACATAAGTAGATCATGGGAGCTTCCCAAAGGGTCTTGAGAATAGCTTGTTGACTAGAACCCTGATTTTTTTCAAATTTTTGAATCTTTATACCAAATGAGATCTTATTCAAAGCCCAGTGGCTATACCTGGGTAAGGGACAGCTTCAGAAGGGCAGGGAGTCCTGGCACTCTGTTTGTCTTCCACTCCCTGTGCCACTCTGGGCCCTCTGTGGACCCTTGTCTTGGCAGAACTCTTTAAGTCCCTCCTTTGCAGGTCTGGGATTAGCCACAGCATTGGAGAGAGTTGAGTGGCTAGTGAGCGAAGGAAGGTTCCGGAAGAATTCAGAATCTGGCAGCGAGTTCTATGTGATTTGGGGAACCCTGGGAGATGGCAGAGGGCTACAAGAGTAATCTGATTTGTCTTATCCTTAGCAGCCAAGGTCTTTTTATTATTTTTATTTATTTTGAGAGAGTAAAAGAGGCAGAGAGAGAGAAAGAGAGAATGGGGGTGCCAGTGCCTTAGCCGCTGCAAACAAACTCAGATGCATGCACCCCCTTGTGGCACACATGCAACATTGTGCGCTTGCATCACTCTGCATCTGGCAATGTCAGACCTGGAGATTTAAACATGAATTCTTAGGTTTTGCAGGCAGGCGCCTGAACCGCTAAGCCATCTCTCCAGCCCCAGGATCACTATTTTCAAATAATCCTCTTAACCTCCCACTGTTCACAGTGGTCCCTGAATGTGGTTCATTTAATAAGATAAAAATAAGTCCAGCCCCCAGTGTACTTCACATTTACTCCACAAGTATTCACAGAATATGGTGGTATATTTTCCATAAAGTTTAACCTCTTCTCTCCTCTCCTCCTCATTGCCTTGTTGTCATTTTGTTGGGCTAATGCAAGTGTTTCTGGGAAGCACACTGAAGCTGGAACCTTCATTATGTGTGCATTAATTAGTGTGACAATTGACACTCAACACCTAGCTGAAAGCCCATTCTGGTAAGATTCATGAAAGGAAGGGCTGGAGAGATGGCTCAGCAGTTAAGGTACTCATCTACAGAGCCGAATGACCCGTGTTTGATTCCCCAGTACCCATGAAGGGCAAAGGAAAGGCAGGAATGACAGATTCTGTTCTAACACAGTAATAGCCAGAAAATAATCCTCATGACGTGGCCTTCCTACTGAGCCCAGTGGTTGCCATAGACAAAAGGACTGCCTTGAGTAGGTTCCCTGGAGTGACCCAGAACGTCCTTGTGACTGACTGAAAACAAGGGGCACTGCCTGGAGTCCACGCCCAGTGAGCATGCCTCGTTCCTGTGCCCTAATCACAGCTAGACCTTCCATCCCAGTTCTTCCCATGTCCCCTAGCTGTGGAGTCCTCCAAGTCTCCGCCCTGCCCTGATGTCTTCACTTCTTGTCTCCCATCTGGAGCATCCTTTTGAGTGTCATACTACATTTCCTGGTGATGGTCGGGTGCCAGATTCCCCCCCCCCCAGGTAGAGCTGAAGAAAGAGCCAATCCAGCGGCTTTTCTTAAGGCTGAGCGGGATAATGGGTGTCAGCGGCCCAGACCCCTCCCCCTAAAACAGTGGAGAGAAAAAACACACTGGGCTGGGAGTCTTGTCGAGGCAGGAACTCGTTTTATTGTAGTGGGAAGGTGTTTATATAGCTTTGAGAAAGAGGGTGGGTCTCAGGATGGGAAAAAGGTGTAGGGGCCAATAGTGTTTCACCACGTCAGCAGTAGCTGGGCGGAGGCAATTTTGGCTTAGGCTTTGCTGAGTCACTCCTAAGCGGGAGTAGGCCAAAGACAGGTCACTAAACTCTAGTCAGGCTCAGGAAGTTCCACTAGGCCTCACATCCGGGCCTCTTAGGGCCCAACAGTCGGGTCCTTCAAGCCCCGGGAGGAAATTGTTCTGCCTCACTAGTTTTCTATCCTAAATTAAGATGAACTTCATGCATTTAACTGGCATGTCTTAGAGATTTCCAAAATTGGTCAAGGTGACATTCTAGGATTCATTCACATTTGAAACAAGAAGGTTCTTATTGGGGCAGGGGGGGTGGCTTTTCCCTGGGGACACTCAAACACAAGTCTATTTTTACCCCAAATAGGGCACAGAAAACATACCAAATTTGGTATTACTGTCTAGAGCCTTGGGTTCATTTTCTCCACCAAATTGTAGAATTAAGAGGAAGGGGAAGGTTTAAAAACAAAGCACAGCAGAGTTTAGAGGCAGAAAGAACCAGACTCCTCACGGGGGATCTAGAAACTAGGATCTGCCGTCCCAGTGGGAATGGAGCTTTTATGAATGAGGGAAGACCTCCTACCCAGAGTCTATGAGTGGTCAGCCTAACCAAAGACAGAGACACCCTGGTTGGTCCATGATGCAGCTAGCACTATACAGGTTCCAGAAAGCCTACCAGGAAAGCTGGCCTGCCAGAAAACTGTGTGTCCTTTGTTCTCAGGGGAGAAGAACCAGGAAGTGAGCTGTCCTCTCTTTAATCTTTGGCCACCATTTTGGAACACTTCCTAAAGAGAGTATAACCCCCAACAAGGGCCCTTTTTCCTGCCTGTCTACCTAGCCAGGGAAACTATTTAGTTCCTATAGTCTCAAAAAGGCACAATTGCGGGCTGGAGGGATGGCTTAGCAGTTAAGGTGCTTGCCTGCAAAGCCTAAGAACTCATTTTCGAATCTCTAGGTCCCACATAGCCCTCTCTGCCCCTCTCTCTCTCTCTCTCAAAAATAAATGTTAAGGGCAGGAGAGATGGCTTAATGGTTAAGGCACCTGCCTGCTAGGCCAAAGAATGCCCGTTTGATTCTCCAGGTCCCATGTGTAGCCAGATGCAAAGTGATGCAAGGGCGCAATGCCGCACTTGCCCACAAGGGGGCGTCGGTGTCTGGAATCCATTCACAGCGGCTGAGAGGCTGCTGGTGTGCCCATTCTCTCTCTCTCTCTCTCTGTCATAAATAAATAAAATAAATAAATAAATAAATAAATAAATAAATAAATTTTTAAAGTAAGCACAATCACACCAAAACTAGTTTTGGTGACCCAGTGTGTTTATTGGGGTTACTTACAGAGTGGGGTGAGGGGGTTGCATACAGAAGCAGTGGATGACTCAAAGGCAGGTGTGTCACTGAGAAGCCCACCCCAGCACACACAGTGACTCACGGAAGCCGCATCTCTCCAGCACACTGCACAACCTGCAGGCAGCTCTGCTGGTTGAAAGTCTCTCCGCCCACCCCAACAGTTGGTTGCCCTTTATATAATAACTTCAGAGAGGGGTCTTGCAACCTTTTAAGTTTCAGCACTCCCAGATTTATTAGCATCCTCCCTCCTCCACCCAGGAGGCAGTGTTTCAATTCAGAGGAATTTGTTATATAACAGAGAGAGAGAGAGAGTGCTCAATCAATCCATCCCCAACCTGAGGAGGACAGGGTTTGAAAGGCCCAGAGGGTAGGCATTCCTCACTGTTGCTTGCATTTCCCTTCCTAAGGTGCAGAGAGAGTCATTTATTGAGTCTGTGAATTCCCGTGTTGCCTCCCTGGGGAATTTGTGTTTCAGCATGCCCTCCACACTTCTCTGGGAGATGAGTGGTGGCTGTAGCTGGTTCCTGCTGGGCGAGGCCTCCATGCCGAGCGATTGACAAACTGACTTACTAAGCAAGAGGAAATAGCCCTGTTGATTTGCCACAGGCTTGAGGGAGGAAAAAAATTTCTCACAAAAGCAGGAACTTATATTAAAAAACAAATATAGCATGTTTAATATGTATAGACAATTTTTTACATGTAAAAACGTTGTATTATGGGGCTGGAGAGATAGCTTAGTGGTTAAACACTTGCCTGGGAAGCCTAAGGATCCCGGTTCGAGGCTCGATTCCTCAGGACCCACATAAGCCAGATGCACAAGGGGGCGCATGCATCTGGAGTTCGTTTGCAATGGCTGGAGGCCCTAGTGCACCCATTCTCTCTCTCCTCTCTCTCTGTGCCTCTTTCTCTGTCTTTCTGTTGCTTGCAAATAAATAAATAAACAAAAAAAATTTTAATGGTGTATTATGACTTGAATCAAAGTGTACAATACTATCTTAATGTAACAGGGACCTGAAACCAGTTTGAGGTCTTAAATTTGGGGAGTTACGTTGTTTGGTTTTTTTAAGACAGGATTTGTGTCGTTGGATGTAGAGTCCCACAGGCTCAGGTGTTTTGAATACTGGGTCCCCAGCTGGAGGCAGTTTGAGGAGCCTTTGGGTGGTGGAGCATTTCCAGAGGTGTGTCACTTTGGGCTGTCCTTGCAGTTTATTAGTCCAGCCCACTCAGTTTTCAGGGCTAGCTCTCTCTTGCTGCTCTCTTTCAGCTGCTGTGACGAGATGTGAGCCAGTTCCCTGCTCTGCATGCTTTCTGTGCCATGACGAAACTTCCCCCTTGAAACTGCAAACTAAAATAAACCCCTCCTCCCGTATGCTGCTTTAGGTCAAGTGTTGTCCCCACAACAAGAAGGTGACTACTCCAGGGTCTCACTGTAATCATAATCGTACCCCAGCTTTCCAAGGGCTGGGGTCAAAGATGTATACCCGTCACGCCTCGTTGAGTTTTCTTTTGCACTACTTTTATTTCAGTTTATTCATCTGTATAGTAGGAATGATGTGTGGACAGGGTGAGGGTTAGGAAAACTAGCTCTTGTTGAGCAATTTTTAGTTGAAGACAGCAAGGGACCACAGCACGTGATTTGTATTTGTGATCCCAGTAGATGACAAAGGGATTTTAAAGGAGCAGACACACAACAGTTAAGTGCAAAGGCTGAAACTCTTGAGCCAGTGTCATGGAGAGGGAATGGAATGTTGGTAATTGACTGCTATGATTTAACGATCACACGTCTCCCAGAAGCTTCTATGCTGATAAGGCGTGGTCCCCGGTACTATACTATCAGATTTCACGATGGTTCTTGGTTGGAGGAAGCAGATAGGTCATGAGGGACATGTCTTTGAAGGCAGTCTTAGGAC
This sequence comes from Orientallactaga sibirica, assembly GCA_036365145.1. Classification (NCBI taxonomy): domain Eukaryota; kingdom Metazoa; phylum Chordata; class Mammalia; order Rodentia; family Dipodidae; genus Orientallactaga; species Orientallactaga sibirica. The sequence continues at coordinate 1,161,350 of JAEOAD010002133.1, forward strand.
CCTGGTGCCTGCCTTCTCCTCTTTGGCTTCCTAGCTGCTGAGAGGCGAAGCAGCTTGCTTGTCTCTCCTTCCACACATTCTCCCCTCACTAACAATCCACAGCAGTGAACTGAAATTTCTGAAACTGTGAGCCAAAATGAACATTCCCTCCTCTAAGGCGTTTATCTGGGGTATTTGTCACAGAGGCAGGAAGCTGGCTAGCACGTGGATTAAGAGGGGGCAGGAAGCTCCAGCATGGAGTACATTTGGAGGCTAGATTCCAGTCTGCCTGGACCCGGCGCAGGCTTATTTGGAAACACCAGACCTGATGGAGAAAGAAAAAACGATAAATCTGAAGATTGACTGTCAGCAGGACTGGCCAGCATTCTCTATGGAGAAGTGCAGCTACTAATCTGAAAATTACATGACCACCAGCAGAAAAGTGGAACCCTCAGGTCAGTAAACTACCCATGTCAGCACAGCTCTTGTCAGGTTTTATGGACTCTCTATTAAGTATGGATGGACAAGCTGAGATCCACAGATGTATACTTTGAAGAGAAGGACTCAGATAGGTAAACCGAAACAGTAGTGCTAGAGGAAACAAATTTCAGGAGAAGATGAAAACTTTAGAAGAGAGCTCTATTTCATTTTCTTAAATTCGAGAAAAATATTACGTCCTTAGAAAAGAGCAAATCCATGTAAACAAGCAGGAAAGAACTGCTGGACATTAAAATGATTCACATGATTTTAAAAAAGAAGAATTCAGTAACAAGGACAAAGAGGATAAATTTAAATAAATCTGAGAAGAGCAAAGAACAAAGTAAGAAAAGATGAAAGAATAAACATCATAAAAAAATCAAGGTTTAAATTCCAACTATAAGGGAATCGAAAATTAAAGACTAGAGATAAGAAAGAAGAGGAAAAAATACCTAAACATGCTTTAAAACAGGATCTCAGGTCAGTCTGGACTAGAGTGAAACCCTACCTCAAAAAATAGAGAGAGAGAGAGAGAAAGAAAGAAAGAAAGAAAGAAAGAAAGAAAGAAAGAAAGAAGAGAAAGAAAGAAAAACTAAAACAGGATCCTCAAGCTTGAAATATTTAATTTTCTTTTTTTTTTGAAAGGGTCTACTAAGTGTTAAACATGATGTTTTTCAACCGTGGTGAAATTTCAGAACACCAAGATTAAAGATAGAAATATTGAAAAATACACACATACGTACATTCATCTCCTCTGATGTTAACATACATATACTTCATTGACAAACTATTGAGAATGTTACTGGCCACATTAGTGACGTTGCAAATCAGAAGGCAGCAGAGCAAATGTTACTTAAGGAGGTGCTCCAGCAAAACAAGGAGTAAAGCCGGGTGTGGTGGCGCACGCCTTTAATCCCAGCACTCAGGAGGCAGAGGTAGGAGGATCACTGTGAGTTCGAGACCACCCTGAGACCCTCAAAGAACCAAAAAATAAATAAATAAAAATAAAAACAACAAGTCCAGCAATGAAAGCCAGTCAATGGGGTCTTACCTCTGGGGAATGGAACTGAGAAGCAGAGAAGGAATGAGCAAGAGGTAACATGTTTCATTGTAACTTTGTTCATCACATTTGTAGTTTTGATATGTATTTGCTAAATTTTTAAGTTTTTTCAAGTAGCACGTGTATGTTAAATAAGATTTTGGACTGAAAGAGAAAGAGTAGGGCTGGGGAGATGGCCCAGTGGGTTAAAGGCACTTGTTTGCAAAGCCTACTGCCCTAAGTTCAGTTCCCTAGTACCTGCATAAAGCCAGAGGTAAAAATTGGTGCATGAGTGTAGCATTCGTTTGTAGTAGCAAAAGACCCTTGCATGCCTCTCCACAAACAAATAAATCAATATGACTGAAGAGATGGCTTAGCAGTTAAGGCACTTGCCTGTGAAGTCTAAGGACCCAGGTTCAATTCCCCAACATTTATGTAATCCAGATACACAAAGTAACACATGTGTCCGGAGTTTGTTTGCAGTGGCTGTAGGCCCTGGTATGCCCATTCTCTCTCTCTTTCTTTGTCTCAAATGAATGAATAAATAATAAAGTTTCTTAAAATTTTTTAAAAAGAAAGAATAGAGATTAATCTCAACATCTTAAACCCAAGCACTGTAAAATTTATAATATATATTTATACATACATATATTTATATATGACATATATGTAGCTCCATGTATATATATATATTCTATTTACTTTTTGTCTGTTTTTAATTTTTTTTTAAATAGTGTGATAGTCACATTGGATACATAATTTTACCCTGGTTTTCTCATACATGCATTTTCATTGTACATATTTTTTTTCTTTTGGTTTTTTGAGGTAGGGTCTCACTCTAGCTCAGGCTGACTTAGAATTCACTCTGTATTCTCAGGGTGGCCTCGAACTCATGCTGATCCTCCTACCTCTGCCTCCTGAGTGCTAGGATTAAAGGCGTGCACCACCATGTCCAGCTCATTGTAAATATTTTTAAATAATAGCCATATTTACAATCAGATGAATGACAGTTTACCATATCTCTTTGACTGAATTACTTACAATTGTCTGATCTTTTAAACAGTACTATAGTAAATATTTTGTTATGAAAATAGAAGGAACCTTCATCCACTAGGCAGCTTAGTTCTATCTGCATACTGTCGTTTGAACGCAGCTGGCTCCCCGTATTTTCTAGGCTGTCCATGACATTGAGTTCTCTGCATTCTGGAAAAGCTCTAAAATCCCTTGAGCTCATTGCTTGCTCTAGCAATACGGAATTTGAGAAGAAGTACAAGCATGTTTTTGGAGAGCAGCACTTGTCTCCACATCATGCACAGGAACTTGCCCACAGACACTGTAAATGCGCACTGAATTCTATTAGAGTTAATTGAAAAGAGCCGACTGAAATCCAGAGGACACTGAACTGGATACCAGACTGATCGCCTAGTCTAACGTTTCAGGATAAAACCAGGGCTACCTCTTTCTCTTGAGTTTACTGCTATAGAATTTGGTAGTGCAAGCAAAAGAATTGATTCCAAAAAAAAAAAAAAAAAAAAACATTTGCTGTCTTATCTTAGTAAGCCTGAACACTTCAGGATTTGAGCCCCATTGGACTAGGTCCCCGATGAATGAGAATTTTGGCCATTTGGCTGGGGAGATGGCTGAGCAGGTAAAAGTGCCTTGCAAGCAGAGGGCCTGAGAGGACCTGATTCACCCTGAGTTTGGTTTCTCACTAGCCATGTAAATAAGGCGTGGCCACCCACACCTTCCACCCAGTCCTGTGGAAAGCAGACAGGAGTCTCGCTGGGGCTCCCTGGTTAGCCAGTCTGGCTGAAAATGGCAGCTGCAGGTTCAGTGAAACATGGGGCTAAGCACTAGAGGACCCACACTTTCCTCTGCATGGGTGCATGGGCGTACATACGCACATGTGCATGCACCACGCATACCACACAATGCATAGGACACATGCAAAAGAAAAAAACTGTTGGTCACAATAAACGTACAGTGGTGCTTAACTTTCACAGAAATCTGTGTGTGCCTTCTGCCATAGGACATACACATACAGCCGTGAGCTCAGGACCACAGAGTCACCAAACTGGATGCCGCAGATGTTAACCATCCAACATCACGCGCAGAGCTTGCAGTAGGAGAGCGCGGTGCTACTTTACCTAAGGGTGATGCTTTCGGGTGGGCTGTGTGGCTCTGGTTCTGAAGGGCACTGCCCACTTCTCCTAGGATGGGAGAAACGAGGGTGTCTGGCCGCCTGCCCTTTGATGTCTATTAAACCTCACTGAAGAGGCCTGTTTGACTCCTGCAGTTCCAACTCAATTTTTTTTTACAGGGCTTGAAAATGGCTTACGAAGCAGATTGTAATGTGATAAAAGTTAGTGTAGAAACACCTCTGTTCCATTTATCTCAATTGACTAGCCCATCAAATTTGTACTCTGATTACAATGGCCCGCCCTAGGGTCAAGATTTCTTCAGTGCCTCAACAGTGAACGGAACTCAGTCATTTTTCTGTCTCTTTCACATCTCTTACCAGGACAGCCATCACGAGAGATTGTCCTTCACTGTGTCCTTTTCTGTTCAACTCTTCTCTAATGTTGATATTTTTAGATCCAGTGGAAAGTCAATTTTAAAACCCCATTGGAAAAGAGGTTTTTTTTTAATGTCATAGTGTTTTATGGGTTCATGTGGAAAGTAGATTGAGCTATAATAAGTCAGAGCTTCACAGGAGTGAATTTTGGCTGCTTTTACTTAATAGTGTTTGTTTTCAACAAATTGTGCATTTGACATAATAGCAGTAGCACATTTTATATTTCCATATTTTTCTCAGTGAATAAGCAGAAGTCATTATCTTAGAATGATACATTAGTGATAGATAAGCGCAAGTGAAAGGGATTAAAATGCTGAAGGGATTAGAAAAATGGAATAATCTTTTTTGCGGGGGGGAGAGTTGGAGGTAGGGTTTCATCTAGCTCAGGCTGACCTGGAATTCACTCTCAGGGTCTCAGGGTGGCTGTGAACTCAGTGATCCTCCTACCTCTGCCTCCTGAGTGCTGGGATTAAAGGTGTGCACCACCACACCCAGCTTTGGAAAGATGGAATAATCTTTAGAGCTGAGTGGCAGATATAGCCCAACACATGAATGATTGATTTCTAATCTTTTTAAAATATTTATTTATTTATTTATTTATTTATTCATTTATTTGAAAGACAGAATGAAGTTGGTCATGGTGGCGCATTCCTTTAATCCCAGCAACTCAGGAGGCAGAAGTGGAAGATCACCATAAGTTCAAGGCCACCCTGAGACTACATAGTGCCAGATCATCCTGGACTAGAGTGAAACCCTACCTCAAAAAAAAAAGAAAGAAAGAAAGAAAGAAAGAAAGAAAGAAAGAAAGAAAGAAAGAAAGAAAGAAAGAAGAAAAGAAAAGAAAAAAGAAAGGAAGGGGAGGGAGAGGTGAATAGAGAAAATGGGCATACTAGGGCCTCCAGCCACTGCAAATGAACTCCAGATGCATGTACCACCTTGTGCATCTGGCATAAGTGGGTACTGGGGAATCGAACCTGGATCTTTAGGCTTCACAGGCAAGCACTTTAGCCACTAAGCTATCTCTCCAGCCCTGATTTCTTTTATTTTTATTTTGTGGTTTTTTGAGGTAGAGTCTCAGTCTAGTCCAGGCTGACCTGGAATTCACTCTGTAGTCTCAGGGTGGTCTCAAACTCACGGTGATCCTCCTACCTCTGCCTGCCGAATGCTGGGATTAAAGGCATGCGCCACCACGCCCAGCTTTCCAGCCCTGATTTCTAATCTTACTGAAGAGTCTGGGAAGAGAATATCATTACGAGACACTTGCCAGTGACTCCATAACTAGCAAGGGCCACAGCCAGGGTCTGAAATGAAGTCTGCTGGTGAGGTCTACCTTGGGCTGCTTGTCTCTCTCTCATGGCAGGTGAAAAGGTATCCGTGGTGTGGTGGTTTGAAAGAATGTCCCCATAGGCTCATGTGTTTTGAATACTTGCTGCCCAGTGCTGTATCTAGAGGAGGTATTTTCATGGGGGGTGGGCCTTGACTTTTGGCTGCCTTCTGTCCCAGAAACAAAAAAGTGACGGCAACATGTGGTAAATGCTGAGTTGTCGCGTGAAACTGGAGAGATGTGAACACACGTCTGTTCGGCCCCAGGACACAGGCAGAACACCAGATGTACAGTTGTACCAAAACCAGAGCAGGATGAGGGGTGACTTATAGAAATGGGGTGCACCTTGTGTCAGGATGACCCTCGCAGATGCTCTTTCCTCAGGCTCAGGGTGAGAGCTTACAGAGCATGGAGAGCCCTAGTCCCACCAGGAATCTCCTCCCAGCACAGATGATGATCTCCTTGTGACTTTGTGAATGAAGAGCGTTGACCCTTGATCTTCAACCCTGTGTACACTCTTATTGTCCCCTGGGGCCACAGACCTCATTGCATTCAGCTGGCACGGGAGGAACCTGAGCTCTCAGGTGGGGGTCTGATGACCCTCACCATGCCCTTCCTTCTGTTGGGACTATCAACAGATTCAATCTGACATGTCGCTCCTGAGTCGTCCCAGCTGCTTTTGATAAAGCTGGTGATTTTTTTTTTTTTATTGCTTTCAGCACGGAGGAATTTGCCATACAACATGAGTGAAGCGGTGTTTATTAACTGATGTTTTGTAATCAAAAAAGCTGCCACCTCTTCTACATCTACATTCAGTATGTGGAACCACCCTAAAAAGGAGGTTCATTTAGGGAATAAGACACATGTGTCCACAGTTTCATAGAATGAGGTTATGTGGCTCAGGCCCATGTCATACAAATGGGGAAACAGCCTTGGAGATGTCATCATTTGCTAATATGTCATCAGATCTAATTAGTTGCAGATGTGTGAACAAAAGCTAAATTTTCTTGTAATTGCCAACAAATTTTTTAATTAGACCGCTTTCATTGGAATGTATTGTGAACTACATATTTTTTCAACTGTCAAGTTTAGGATAAGTTCCAAGTGGACTAATTTTTTTATAGTCTTGACTACTGTGAAGATTATCATAGTTATCTGCAGTACTTACTGGGAGAGACTGTCTCCATTTTCCTCATTATGAAAGACTGTGAGTGGAGCAGGGTCCTGTGCTAAGGCCTCATTGTAAAAGAAGGCTGGACTTGGGTGGGGAAGGGCATCCATGTCCAGAGATAAAAATTAAATTGGTTTGGCCAAAGATATCAGTGTGATAGAAATTTTAGAGAAGCCGGGCGTGGTGGCGCACGCCTTTAATCCCAGCACTCGGGAGGCAGAGGTAGGAGGATCACTAGGAGTTCGAGGCCACCCTGAGACTACATAGTGAATTCTAGGTCAGCCTGGGCATGAGTGAGACCCTACCTCGACAAACCAAAAAAAAAAAAAAAAAGAAAAAAAATTTTTAGAGAAAAGTTTTAGGTGTGTACATGTGTGTAAACATGTTCATATGGGTGAGTGTGGATGAGAGCCTGGCATTCATGTGGAGCAAAGGCTCTGACCTCACCAGTCCACCTCATTTTAGGCAGGATTTCTCTCCAGCTCCCTCTGCTGTTGTTTTTCTTTCTTTTGGATTTATTTGTGTGGGGGCGGGGGGAAGAAGGGGGCGGGATGTGCATGCCAGAGCACTACAAACTCTAGACACATGCACTGAGGGAGTTGAACCTAGGTCCTTAGGCTTCCCAAGCAAGCTAGTCAACCTCTAAGCCATCTCTCTGGCTCCCTCTGCTGTTGTTCTTGTGGATGATGTTGTTGTTTGCACTGAGAGCTTCTGGCTCTGGCTCTTATCTCACTGTCCGCGTGTTGGGATGACAGACGCCTGCCCCAGCTTCCCGCTTCTTACTTGGCGTCTGAGGATCACATTTAGGCACTCAGGTTTGAGAGTTGAGCGCTTTATGCATGGAGCCAGCTCCCCACCACCTTAAAGGTTTTTGTTGTTGTCATTGTTGTGTGTATGTGTCCACTGAGTGTGTGTACATGTGCACACGCACTCACACACAAATCGGATTTTATTCAGCCATAAAGAAAAATTAAATAATGTCACTTGGCAGAAAAATAGATGGAACTGGAATTCAACATATTAAACTAAATAAGCCAAATTCAGAAAATCAAATATCATGTGATATTTTTCTCTCCTATGTGGAAGCTAGATTTAAATGTATATGTGTGTGTATACATAAGATATGAAAATAGGAAGCAGACTGTGAGAGGAGGGAGAAAAGTCTGCATAGAAGTGAGAATATGGGAGGATAATGGGGAGAAACAAAGACAAAATATCGCATGTTTTCTTTCATATGTAGAATCTAGATTTAAATATATAGGACAAGGGAGTAAAGGAGGGACTGCTTAGGGAAAGAAAGGGGGGACAGGGGAAGGTGGAGGGCAAACAGGAGCAAAGTACAATGAAAATAATGAACTGCATTATTTTGTACACTAAAATGTCAATTAAATAAAATGCAATCAACCATTTTATCTTAAGTCAAAAAATAAAAAAGAAGCTGGCTAATGTGGTGCACACCTTTAATCCCAGCTGAGATAGGAAGGTCACTATGAGTTTGAGGCTGGCCTGAGACTAACATAGTGAAGATCCTACTTGTAAAAACCATAAATAAACAAACAAACAAACAAATATAGGCTGGTGAGATGGCTTAGCAGTTAAGGCCCTTTCCTGCAAAGCATAAGGACCCATGTTCAACTCACCAGGACCCACGTAAGCCAGACACACAAGGTGATGCAAGCTTGCAAGGTCGCATATGTGCACATGGCATTGCACGCATCTGGAGTTCAATTACAGTGGTTGGAGGCCCTGGCATGCCAATTCTATGCCTCTCTCTTTCTCTCTCACTCTCTTGAATTAAAAAAAAAAAAAAATAGAAAAGGGCCGGGTGTGGTGGCGCATGCCTTTAATCCCAGAACTCGGGAGGCAGAGGTAGGAGGATTGCTGTGAGTTCAAGGCCACCCTAAGACTACATAGTGAATTCCAGGTGAGCCTGAGCTAGAGTGAGATCCTACCCAAAAAATACAAACAAACAAAACAAAAATATATATATAGAAAAAAATAGAAAAGGAAAAACTGAAATTGCATAATCATTTATGATATATATATGTGTGTGTGTGTGTGTGTGTGTGTGTGTGTGTGTGTGTGTGTGTGTGTGCTTAAAAAGAAGTTCGGCACACAGATCTGTTTGTGATGGAGCCTTACACATAGCGGGCAGACCCAGTGATCCTGGATGGTCCCTAGACTCCGAAGGGCACCTTCCAAACAAAGCACTGTGAAGGCGGCTGCATTGAGACACCGCCTGTTTCCTAGGAGGTTGAAGTAGCAGTCCGTTGGTCCATCAAGTGGACCGTGTAAATGGCCAGCAGCTGATTCCCGAGCGGCCATAAAGCAGCTAACCTGTCAGCATAGCTGATCAGTGGGGGGTGAATGCTGGGGCATCACTCCACTGGTCGACCTCCCCCTGACCTTCTTCCAGAGTCATCTTTTATTTACTTCTGCCTATAGCATTTCCATCATCAGCTTAATGGGCTCCAATGGCACTCTGAAACTGGGGGGGGGAATGTCCCTTGGTCTAAAAAGGCTGGTTAACTGCACTTTCTAAACTAGCATGTTATATCTTCCCATAAATTGACCTTGCAGCGATATTCAGAGAGTACTGTAAGGAAATGGCCTTCTAAAACTCAGAATCTCCCAGTCTTGGCTCACACGCCTCTTTTACTAACTAGCTGACTTCCTTTGCCCGCACATGTGAGCTCCCGGCCGGGAAGGGTGGTGGAAAGAGCACTGGAGCAGAATGATGGCCGGCTCAGCAAACGCCATGGGTTACTGTTCCTCGTTTCCTCCGGGTCTGGGTATCTCGTCTCTTTCCTTCTATCCTTCATTCTCTCATGCTATTCTGCTTCCCACAGTTACCTCAAGAGCTTACAGGTATTCAAAGGTGATTATTGCTGATTCTGATTATTCCATCTGAGTTTTGATATTGTAATCCTGTAATTTCATTAGTATTTGAAACAAACCAGAATTAATGTATTGTAAGAACAAAAAAAAGTTGCTTATATTTAACTTCATATAAAACTGTAAAAATAACTAACCACCTACCCCAACCATATCAGATAAAGTGGCTTCTCCCCACTCATGAATGCCATCAACAATGGAGGAAGTTATAGACCCTTACTCTGTTTGTCAATATTGCCCTTAGAAAAACTTCCCACTGATATTTTGAGTCGTTTGTAAACTGAGTTATCTTTTCTCCTTGGAAATATCTTAAAAACCGCCATGTTGTATCTAGACTACCCAGTGTCCCCTGCCTTGAGAAACGGTAAGCACATCTACTCACCCACCCATCCCACAGCCATTCCAACTCTTGGAATGGTAAAATAACATCCAACCTCTTGTAAGAAAATCTGGGGCTGGAGAGATGGCTTAGCAGTTAAGGAGCTTGCCTCCAAAGCCTAAGAACTCCTGTTGGAATCCTCCAGATCACACATGTAGTCAGATGCAACAGTGACACAAGTGTACAATGCCATCCATGCCCACAAAGGGCATACGCATCTGGAATTTGTTCACAGAAACTGAAAGGCCCTGGCATGCCCATTTTTTTTTTCTCTCTCTCTCTCTAAAAAAAAAAAAAGAAAGAAAGAAAGAAAGAAAGAAAGAAAGAAAGAAAGAAAGAAAGAAAGAAAAATCTGAGAATTACACTGTAGCCTTTGAAAGTGAAAACATGCTTATACACACACATCCTATCATTTTTTTTTTTTTTTTTTTTTTTTTTTTGAGATAGGATCTCACTCTAGCCCAGGTTGACCTGAAACTCACTCTGTAGTCCCAGGATGGCCTCAGACTCATCAATCCTGCTACTTCTGCCTCCTAGTACTGTAATTAAAGGCATGCACCACCACACTCAGCCATCCTGTTGTATTCTAATGTAACCTTGGAAATTATTTTACAGCCCCTGTGAATTTTCTAAATATTTTATAAGACTAATGTAGAGACTTCATAATTGTTCATTTAATGTATGGATACACAGGAAAACTTATTTCTTCAGGGCTAGCCATACCAGTAGGTGATTGTCTCATAATTCATTAAGAATTGAATCATATTGAATTAATTCTGCAGACACTTATTAAGTGTCTACTGTATACCTACAAGATAGCTTGTAACTATTGAGGCCACGGTGTGGAACATGTGCATAGAGCTTTTCTTGCTGTGCTTGGGACCCAGCTCAAACATTCACGCCACTGGGACATGAGGGATAGTGAGTGTACTCAACCAAGCGGTCACTCTCAGCTGCCCTGACCATATGGGTACCTGGCCAGGGCGACCAGATATTAGGAAGCAAAACTTCTCTTGGGAAGTCTATGAATTCTCTTTGCCTGTTCAAGACCAGCTCATACGAGTTATGTTACATTTCCCAGAATTATGCAGCATTCCACAAAGCCCTACAGAGACCACGCGGCTTCTCACTGCCATGTTTTCTCTCCTAGGACATCAATGAATGCATTCTGGAAAACTATCCTGAGTGTTCCAACCCCAGGTTGTTTTACATCATCCCGTATTTCTGTGGACAGCACCCCAGATGCAGGTAAACACGATCCCGGTTACGCAAGGGCAGGGACCCCACTCCACCAGCACCCCGTGCCGATCCTCCTCAAGCTGTCTCTGACGTCTAGAGCTCAGGTCATATTTGCTGTTCCTCTCAAAGATGTCAGAACGTCCCATAAGGAATGAAACTGACAAGTCAGGATCTTGACACAGGCTTCAGGGGGACCACATGGCTTTGCTTATCGGAACACCCACCGAACCCTCTCTTACACCTAAAACACTTCTGGCTCCACTAGCCCACAAGACAGTGGAGCGGGGATAGGTGGCCAGCCTGAGCCTACACGGTGACTCTCTGGTGATTACCCTTTAGCCTTGCTTGAACGCAAGCCCTGCTTTTAGACAGCGACTTACACAGGTGGACAGGCACAGGCATCCTTAACCACCACACCCCCTCTAAGTGGTGCTGGTGTAGCTGTAGATGAAATCAAATCCATTGTACAAGGCACATGCCCGTGACCTGGAGAGGAAATGGTAATGACAATGAATCGTTTTCTTGGTGGCATCTAAGACACAGGGGTGATATTGAGTAGACATTGAGTGAAACGGTGTTCCAGTAGATGCTGTGGAGAATCCCACTGAGTCTCATCTGTGACACTTTCTTAGCACTTTTTGCTTGTGAGATCTGTTCTGTGTAATTACTAGGTGTGTTATTGTTAGTGCTGCTACTCAGCTCACCATCACACGAGAGTTTATTTACGATGCAAGTTATTCTGGGTATTAGAAACATCTTGGGCTCACGCAGCCTCCCCCGACATTCACCATGACAATCAGAACTCGGCTCCTGGTTCGTGGTCAGTGCTTCAGATACAGGGAAGATCCAAAGCCACATGACTCACTTTTTGATCATAATGGAGATATTTATTCCAAGAACCATGATTGTACCTCCCTCAGTTACATCCTAAATCGCTCATTTCCTTAATCTTGAGGTAGGGTAGTTATGCTGCCTCATCTCGGTATACGCGGGATGATTTTCGGAACCAATGCCAATGTCTCCTTGTTAAACCTTTACAAGAATTCTTTGCAGCAGGCCAGGGTTATTATTATCATTTTTCAAAAGAAAACCTTGGCTTGCTCATACTCCCTCAAATGTTAATGACAGCCCAGCTCCTGGGCTTTTATTGTATAAATACTGGCTCAGAAATCTAGCTTACACATGAGGTTCGGCTATTTCTTTTCTGTAATTGAAAAAAAAAAATCTCTTTCAACTCTTTAAAAAAATAAGCTAACCAGCAGGCTTGACTGAACACAATAGAAATGCTACACCAGTGAGTGCAGCGACATTGAGTTGGTTCTGTTTGGACTATTGAAAAGCCATTCTAGTCATTTGACCAGCATTTGTAAGGACTAAATGCCTGTGTCTCTATATCTGTCTTCCAGCCAATAACCTAAGCAGGCTGCTTAGTTCAAGACCCGTGCCCGTGTTCACACGTGAAAATACCACGACCGGGTAGACCAAGGAAAGTTCTAGAATAGGCTAGGCTCCACCTGCACTGGTCCAGGAGGGACATCGGATTGGAACTTACACAAATGATGGTGGGAGGGCAGAAGAGAAAAACTTTCCGTGGGTGGTCATTGCATTTTGGAAATGAAGCTTTGACTGAAAATGACTTTCCCATCCATGAAGGGAGCCCGGCGAGTGGGCTCTTGAGCGTGCAAAGCTGAACGTGAATGAAAACTTCCTGCTCGTGGGAATTCTTGAGGAGCTGGAGGACGTGCTGCTGTTACTGGAAAGATTTTTACCTCATTACTTCAAGGGTGTGCTCAGCATCTACAAGGACCCAGGTAACTCCCATCCACATGCAAGCCCTTCCCTGGGAGGGGTGTGCTGACAAGGACTCGGCCTGGCTCTCCTGGCTTGTGAAAGAGTGACAAGCATGAAGTGGTGATTTCAGAACCATGAGCTTTAGGGTACCACAAACCCACCGTGTTGATGCTGTGTCTCCCCTCGGAAATGTGTCACGCTCTGCATCAGTTTCATCTGAGCCTGGTGCTGGGGTTAGAGGAAAAGTCTCCACTTAGACCCCTGGAGTCTGGGGATGCAAATATTGTGTGTGTGTGTGTGTGTGTGTGTGTGTGTGTGTGTAGGGCTACTTGTGGTAAACTAGCTCTAGCCCCACTGCCGTTTGACAAAAGCATCCTAGCGTGTAAAAATCCAGGCTGTAGATTAGATAGTGAAGCAAATTGAAAACACAATCAAGATTTTTATTACAACAAGCCGAGTGCTCTCCAAATAGAAGCAAGAAATAGAAGGCAGCAAAAGCAATTACAGGGGCGGCCCGCTGCATCACTGTAAATATAATTACTTTCAGAAATCCATCGCTTATTTTCTTCTCATTATTATTTCTGCTTGAGAGAAAGGATACACTGCATCACTTCTTTCTTCCTGGGGCTCCTTAATCTACCAGCACACAGCGAGCCTTGCATACTTTATTCGCCCATCTGTTTGAGGCTTTGTTTTGCTGTCCTGAGATGCCTGGTAGACATAAGGAGCCAAGGAAACAGTGGGAAGCAGTCACTTAGGGACCCTGAGCCCCTTCATCACAGGCAGGTACCCAAAACCCAGACAAAACCAACCTTTGCCAAGAGGAGCCCTTGAGCCCTGTCACACCGAGGCCCCTGCCTCTTGTCAGCCATTTGCTGGAGGTGGACAGATGGCTGGCAGGTGCTGCCTTTGTCTCCCAACTCTCCTACAGAGATAACAATACAATTTACCTGCATGTAGGCACATGATGGAACACCCCAAGGTGAGCGCTGCTGGGAGATGTGGTTTGAATAGCAAGACGCATAATAAACCTTTAATAGTTGGTTTTCAAACTAGACTTCCTCTGCTCTTTCAGCAACAGGCATTTGAAAGGAGGTCACGTGACTTAGATAGAAAGGCGTTCTGCTGTGTTGCTGTGCTGAAGGACATCGTGAAGTGTCTTTGTGCAAGGCAAGGTCTTATCCTAAAGTAGAATCTTTTAAAGGGAAAAGATTTATATTGGTCATTGTTACTCTTCCCCCTTTGTTTTATTCTGGTGTGTGTGTGTGTAAGCAAAACAGATTATATGTGTGATGTGCTGTGTTATATAAATGACCAGCTGAATCTTGGTGACACATAATTATCCAAACATTGAATCTCAGGGGAATAGACATAGATGAGGACGTGTATGTCTCGGCTCTTCGGTGCATAGAAAACACCAGTGAACAGCTTCTCCCAAAGACCGAGCTATGGCTAGGGTTGCTTCCTACTGACCTTTATTTTCTCCATTGAAATACGTGACATCTTGGACACCATGAGCTTTCATCCTGTAACCTGTAAGCACATTAAGTGAAATAGAGAAGATTTCTCTTTTACCTACTGCCACAATCATTCAGTAACTTGAAGCTTTTTTTTTCCCTTTGAGTCTGAGATGGTTATAATAGACATCTTGGGAAAAAGATATAAATAAATAAGGGACATTGGGTATTGTTGTGTCGTGGGATGAGAGGCTTCCAGAAGCCCGGGTCTAACACGTGGCCAGGTCATGCCGGGATTGAAACGGTGCAGTCACTTGTCTAGTGTCTTCAAGGTACACCTTGGCTATCCCAACCCTCCTCCTTTTTCCAACAATGAAGTGGGGCAAAAGTTCCTGGAATAGAGGGGTCTCCTGGGCTCCCCACCCGTGGTTCCGAACTCAGTTCCTGAGTGGAAATGGCAGTTATCTGTTTTGAATATCACTTGCTTAAACTCTCAGCTTCTGTGAAGTATGTGCATGACAAAATGAACCTTAAGCCAGGCATGGTGGTGCATGCCTTCAATCCCAGCACTCGGGAGGCAGAGGTAGGAGGATCGCTGTGAGTTCAAGGCCACCCTGAGACTGCATAGTGAATTCTAAGTCAGCCTGGGTTAGAGTGAGACCCTACCTCAGTGGGAAAAAAAACTAATTTTATAATTGAGTCTGAAATGTCTACCCTTCTCCCCACCTTCCCCTACCACTTGGCCAAAACTCCATTGTAGATCTAGCCAGCTTGGCTCCTCCCTGGAGCACCAGCCCACACCTCCTCAAGACCCTCCCCTCACTGGGCAGCCACCTCTCCCCAAGGGCATAAAAGCCCCCAGAGGACCCTCCCCCACCTCCTTCCTAAAGGTGTATATTCTCTATCTCTGACTATTCTCTCTCTGTGTCTCTCTCCCTCCCTATCTCTGCCTCTCATCTGCCCCTCTCTCTCATTCTCTCTGCATATACATGCATCCCATTCTTTCCTTTCCCCTCCCCTCCCTTTCCTCCTTCTCTCCTACCCTCCCTCTTGGTTTCAGATTCCCCCTCCACACTCTACTCCTCCCTCTCTCCAGGTTCCAGAGGGGCTGGCTTGGCATGGCCCTGCTTAGCAGCTGCTCTCGCCAGTCTAGTAATTTTAAATTCCCCCTTCCTTTTATAAACCATTCCGTGATTTGCTAAACAGCCACGTGCACCAGTTACAGCTCACAAGGACTCCTAACTTGATCAGGCAGGGTCGGGGTGGTATGGCCATAGACCACAATGACTCCTGGGGTGTTGCTGCCTCTGTCCCTTCCTTCTCCTGAACCCAGTCTATCCTCAGAAGGCTCACACCATCCCCTTCTAGCCTCTCCCACAGGCTCTGAGCTGCTAATAAAATGGATTCCTGTATACCAAGAAAAGGTGGGGTCTTGATCCTCTAGTTCAGACCCTAACGTATGTGTTCTAACGATAACCAAGTAGACTCTGAGAACAGTGAGAAGAAACCCTGAAGTGTGAGATAGTGTGGTCACTGTAGATTGACTGTAGGAATTGACATGCAAGCTCGTCACCGGCCATTTTTCTCAGGTATCCATCCTGCATTGGGGAAGCAGAGACAGAAGGGTCGCAGGGGCTTTGTGGATAGGTCTTCCACCCACATTGTGAGTTCTAGGTTCAGCTAGAGACTTTGTATCATAAAATTAGGTGGAGAGCAATTGAAGAAGGCATCCGACATTAACCTCTGGCCTCTACAAGCGCGTGCGTGTGCACACACACACACACCCTGAAGTACTAGGCTGGAGTGTAATTCAGTGGTGGAGGACTTGCCTAGCATACTCAAGGTGCTGGGTTTGTTCTCCAGCACCATCAAAATAAAAAAAATTAAAATTAAAAAAAAAAACAGACTGAGGAGATGACTTATCTGCCGTGAGAGTCTGGGAGGGTCTGAGGCCTCCTGAGGACTCATGCAAAAAGCTGGGCATGGCGACAGACATCCGTGACCCCAGTCCATGGAGGACGGAGTGTGAAGACTCCCTGCAGCTCCAGGTTGAGGGAGAGACCCTTCTCAAAGAAGTAATGCAGATGAACAGCAAAAAAGGGAACCAAAGTTCTTCTCTGGCTTCTGCATGCCTGTGCATGCTGCCTAATATCTACAGACACACATGTGCCACACATAATATGCCACACCCATGTACACACACATGCATCAAAATTAAAACAAAATCCTGACGTGCTGTGACCCATTCAGATCTTTCTTAGTCATGATTTTATGAGCTAAAATTGGAGTGTTAGTGCAACCCAAAGTAACTAACTGAGTTAACTAAGGACAAGGAACATGTTAATATTCGTAATAGCGACTGTCCCATGAACATCCCTCTTACAAACCCTTGACCTGACCAGTCACCAAGTTGCTCTTGTTTAATACTGCCACCTAGCATGTAGACATGGAACTGTACGGCCCAATATTACCCTGTGACTTGAGGGCTTGAAAACTCATCCATGCAATCCTCTTACCTTTTTCCACCAAATACTTTATGTTACTACTCTTTCATTAGCACTCATTTTTCTGTTACTAGTGTTACATTAATACTATTTATCAGCTCGTTTCCATTACACATGTCAACCCTAGAGCCATGGTCAGAAATTCACCAGTTCATTTGTGGGCTGCCTTGAGAATGTGCTTGCTTGCCATTACAAAGCAACAGTGTGTGACAAATTCCAAACTGATGATTTACATACTCACTTTGCATACTAAGTTCATTTGTAAGGGAGTGCTTTGAAAAGTACATTTACTTAAGTATTTTTATGAATAATGATGATAGGTCATAAGTAATGTGGTATTGTGCCTGCTTGTTTGCTATGCAGAAATGACAACCAGAAGGCTGGAGAGATGGCTTAGTGGTTAAGACACTTGCCTGCAAAGCCAAAGGACCCAGGTTTGATTCACCAGAACCCACATAAGCCATATGCCTCTGGAGTTTGTTTGCAGTGGCTAGAGGCCCTGGCGCACCCATTCTCTGTCTGTCTGTCTCTCTCTCGCTCTCGCTCTCTCTCTCTCGCTCAAATAAAGAAAATATTAAAAAAGAAAAGAAATGACAACCAGAGCACCTGTCAGGAATGTTCCAGTGCACTCTGTGTTCATTGCATTGTAGTTTTCAAATCTGAGGACACTGGCTAAGAAATACAGAAGAACAGTTTTTAAACAGCATGTTACAGGGGAAACCAGTCTAGCAGTCTGACGACTATCAAACTGTGAAATGAAATGTCTTTCGGGAAGCTTCTAGATTAGGTTCAATGGTGTGGCAAGACCCTAAATCTAGACAGCACCATTCCACAGACTGGGGTCCCAGACGGAATAGAAAGATGAAAGCAAGCTGAGCGCCAGCCTTCCTCCCTATTTCCTCACCATGCATACCATGTGACCAGCTGCCTCACACACCTGCCACCACACTGTCCCCATCACGAAGTAAGCCAAAACAAACCCTCCCTCCGTTAGACAACTTCTTGCCAGGTGTTTGGTGACAGCAATAAGTAATAAATGTATCCTTTATACTAAATGACAATCATTCTTTTATATTTTATTTTTATTTATTTCTTTACTTGACAGAGAAAGAGGGAGAGGAAAGAGAGAGAATGGGCAGGCTGGGGCATCCAGCCACTGCAAACGAACTCTAAATGTATGCATCCCCTTGTGCATCTGGTTAACATGGGTCCTGGGGAATCGAACCTGGTCCTTTGGCTTTGCGGGCAAACGCCTTAACCGCTAAGCCATCCCTCCAGCCCGACAGTCATTCTTTTAAAAGAGCACTGAGTTAGAGGAGGATCTTTTGGGGTGCTTTCTCCCAAGGTTCTGACTGCATGGCGGGACAGTTTCTTACTGGCTGATGCTTCAGGACTGTGTTATTATGGGGCCGATGTCACCTGCAGCTTGCTTGCAAGCTTGTTCCACCTGTGCTTAGCACCATCATGGTGCCCCTTCCCCATAAACCTAATTAGTCCACCTTATCAAAGGGTAATGATGGGTACTGGCGCCACCTAGAGGACGGGCGGAAGCTCGCAACACCATTGTCTCCATGGCTCGTGGTGCTGGAGCAATGGAGACGTGGCTGTGCAGTCAATCTCTTTCCATCCTTTCTCCTCCGTCGTCCTGCATCCCCACCAAGACAGCACATCACAGTGAAGAAACATGGGCTGTGGGGCAGGTGGCCCAGGGGTTAGTCCCTCCCCCACTTACCAATTGCGCACATAGCCAGGGCCAGGTACAGCCTCCCCAAGCCTCAGTTTCCGCATCTGTTAAGATGTGTAAATGTCATCTCCTTCAAAGGGCTGTTGTGAAGCTGACCAAATCCATGCAGAGTTCTGGGCTCAGCCATAGCATATGAAGAATATTAAGTAATTAGCCATTTACCCACCTACTGTATCACAGACTGGAGGAGACCATGTTGCCTGCAAACATCTTAACCGCTAAGCCATCTCTCCAGCCCAAGGATTTTCTTTTTTTAATCTTAAGACCCTTCAGTCTCAATTCTTGAAAATGTTTGTTTTCCCTATGCAGAACTCTATCCTTCTGCAAGTTGTCAATGGAGTGTTAGCTTTTGCCAGCAGGGGGCAGTGTTTCTCCATTTCCTCAAGGACGTGTGTAAAGTCAGTATATGCAGAGTTTGCTTAAAGTTTGATCAAAGATGAATGGACAACTGTGCACAGCCCCGTTTTAGGGCTGAGTTTCAAAAAGATTGAAATTCAGTCGATTTCATCTAAATTGCATTTTATGAGAGCCCTTGATGTTAGAAGAGTAGAAGTGGAGTTTTACAATCAGCAAGTTTATTGTGAGCTTAAAGAGTGTGTGTGTGTGGGGGGGGTGAGTGTATGCTCAAGTGTGCATGTTCATAGGTTCACGCATGTATGTGTGCACTATGAACTCTGGACATATACGGCCACAATTCTACAAAATCCAAATGAACCCACTACTTTCTTTTCATCTTTCATTTTCTTTTTTGTTTCCTACTTCCCAATGCATTTGAGTGAAAACGAAAACTCAGAGAAACCCTCAAAACAATATCATAATGGCCAGAATAAATTAAAAGTATCCTCCTTCAGAGATCAGCAGAGTTGTTTAAGTGACTCACTTATCACTGCCCAGAACAGAACCCCTCTTTTGGCTCACCTACTAACCATAGTCGCCATTGTCTTCCTCCTCCTCCTCCTCTTCTTCTTCTTTTTGCCAGCCATGTCCTGAGCTCAGATTCTAGGAGTGCTGACCGTGGGTCGTGTGGATGTGTGTGCCCATCCATATTCACACAGCCAGACTCACTGGTGCACAGCAATCCCCTCAGAGTACCCAGGCCAGGCCCACTAATCCAGCAAGCTTCTAGGGCAGAGGTATTTGTACAGCGAGGTTCAGCTCATGAAGCACTTTCACACAGTCAGCCCCCATTTGGTTCTCAAGCAAACCCTCTGCAGAGAGTGAAGTAATCCTCTTTTTCTCATGTTCTGAACAAGGAAGCTGAGCTCCAAAGAGGCTGAATAACTCACCTGTGGTGAACAAGTCCCACGGGACAGTGCCATTGTCCCAAGTAACAGAAGTGACACTCAGGTTTCTATTCCAAGAACCACCACAAAACGCCATAAACTTTTTTTCCCTCTGAAAATATTCTTCATAGCTAATCACTACTTTAATGTACATAGTTATTAAGAATGTTCTGGTGTGTTTCAGTTGGAAGTAAAGCTTGAAAAGAAAACCTATAGATGGCCACTGCTCAAAGTAAATGTAAAGCACAAAAAGCAAGAAAGAATACAAGTTTAGGGCTGGAGAGATGGCTTACTGGTTAAGGCACTTGCCTGTGAAGCCTAAGGACTCAGGTTCGATTCCCCAGTACCCATATAAGCCAGATGCACAAGGTGACATAATGCATCTAGAGTTCATTTGCAGTGGCTAGAGGCCCTAGTGCACCCTAGTGCACTTTCTATCTACCTCTTTCTCTCTCTCAAATAAATAAATATTTATAAATAAATAGCACAAGGAATAATTACAGAGTCCAAGGGTATAAGCCCTTTCTTAGCAGCTGTGAGGCCCTAGGTTCAATTCCAAGCACCAGGGATGGTGTAGGAAGGAAGAAATCACCACAGGTCACCAGTCTGTTATGTAATGCCCCTGTGTGGTAACCCACAGTAAAGTTTGAAAACTGGGATTCCTTTCTGGTAAGGAGTGGGGAGGTAAGGAATTGGAGTTTTAGAGCCTTACAGCCACATCTAAGCATTCAAGCTGATGGCATGTAGGTGTTCAATTACAGCTATGGAGCACTAGTTACGAATTCACACAGGGCTGGGGAGATAGCTCAGTCAGTAAAGTGCTTGCCTCATAGGCTTGAGTTCAGTCCCCAGCACTCACATTAGTGCAAGGTATGATGGCACACACGTGTAATCCCAGCACTGGGGAGGTGAAGACAGATGGATCCCTGGAGCTCGCTGGCCAGCCAGTCTAGTATAATTGGTGAGCACTGTGCTGATGAGAAGCCCTGTCTCAGAAAGGTGGACAGTGTACCTGGGGATGACCCGTTGTCCTCTCATCTCAGCGCGTGTGTGCGCGCACACACACACACACATGCATATCCACGCGTGTGCACACCACACATACGCGTGCAAAGAAAAAAATTAACACGTAATATAAACACTCCTTTAACTTTTTTAAAAGCTTGTGACATTTTAAAGAACATTTTCCTAAAGGGAGTTCTGTGACCACAGGATGACCCCTTTATTAATATTGCAGAATCGTCATCTTTTCACAAGGGTCCAACCTCGAGACATTTCTGTTAGGAAAGCTTAACTTGAATCAGAATATACTATATTTGTGTGTGTGTGTGTGTGTGTGTGTGTGTGTGTGTGTACATCCTTTGATCTGCTTCTCCTAATCTTGTTTAGTGTACTGAAAATAATAATTACTGGAGTGGGATTGTTTTTAAACCTATTTTTTTCACTTGTTTACTGTTGGAGTCACCTTCATGTTGCTGGGACAGAACACCCATCCAAAGGCGTCTAACGGGAGGAAGGAGCATATTTTGGCTTCCAGTGTCAAGGGGACACTTCCTGGTGGCAGGGAAGGGACGGCAGAGGATGGAAAGGATGGCTGGACATCACTTCTTGCCACAGCAGTTGGGGAGAAAACACAGTAAGAGGAGCTGAGCTGAGCTCTGGCAAGGGGGGAGCTGGGCTATAACACCCCAGAGCCCACCCCCAATAACACACCACCTCCTGCAAGGCTCCACCTCCCAAATGCCTCCAGCTGGGGACCAAGCATTCAAAACACATCAGTTTATAGAGGACACCTGATTCAAACCGCCACGCTCTCAGTATTTCTCTCACCTTAGGATCATCCTTCCTTTGCGAGAAAACAACTCCAGTTTTATTATGTGAGGTCCACAGGAAGAACTTCATTTCCAAACATTTTTTTGTTTTTTTTTAATTTAATTTTTTTTCTAATGATAATGTTGCAAACATATTTTCTGTGAAAATATTTAACACATGAAACATGTATAAATATGTATTTGAATATCTGAAGCTTGCCAGCACTGAGGCAAGGTGGTAGAAAGTTGGACCAAGAAGCTAGAAAACCATCCCAAACAGGCTAGGGGCACATTGACCTAGTAGGAGCATTTGTGCTAGGTCTTAAGGGTCAGTGCATAGGAGCTTGCCAAGTTGGCATGGAAGGAGGTATACTTACGCATAACAGCTAACGTGTAAAAACACGAGGGCTGGTTCAGTCTGCATTCAACCCATGCCTGCTGATGCTGCCTCCCTGGGCTGAGCCTGATTCCTCCCAGGCTGTTACCCCAGAACAGGACCAGCAGCCTCAGCTCCCTGCGTGATGCAACCTGAAACTGAATCACTCACATCAATCTCAGAACCAGCAGCCAAACCACAGCTTCGAAAGTGCCGCGTGTCACTCTGCCCCCTTCCCGTCCATCCTGACCACCACCCAAGGCTCTCTCTTCCCAGTAGCATGCCAGGGCTCCTCCCAGGTCCCGGGCTCCACTGCCACAGTACTTCCTCCTTGCTTTCGACTCACCTAGGACCAACCAACCTCTAGACCCTGTTCCCACTGGTTTCCCCTGGCTCTGCCCGCCTTGCACTGGCCACTGGGAAGCCCCCAGATGGATAATATATTTCCTATGTCTGCCAGTGTGGAGACGCCCTCACTACCTGACCCAGACCTGAGCTGTCACTCTCACCAGACATGACCCTCCAAGAATGAATCTCCTTCAGTACCACCTCCACCCCAAGCAACGATCTGTCCTGGGTCCCTGACTTCCCCTCTGGAGAGCCCCAGATCCCTCCCCTGGCCTCTTTCCAGTTACACAGTGCAGCCAGACCAGGGAGGGGAGGGGTACAGTTTCCTGTGTTCTGATTCATTTCCCCATCAAAAGCTATCTAATGCTATCTGGGGGTGCAGAGGAGGTACTCCCCATCTTTGTTTAGAGTTGAGTTTCCTGCACATTAAACGTTTAATCGCCTCTGCACTGAGCAGTCTCTCGTCAACCTGACAGTAATATGCTTTGCATTGAGTAAGAGTGTGACCAGGGGGTGGAATGACTCATCACAACTTCAGTTTTTGGACTTTCCTGCTTACTGTACCAAGCCCAACTGCTTCTACAGTTCAGGGAAAGATGGAGATGGTGGAGATGGAGGTGGAGAGCTGATCTCTGCAAAAAAAAAAAAAAAAAAAAAAAAAAAAAAAAAAAAAAAACCTTCAGGGTTTCCTGCTTCATGGGTTTGTGCCTACAGCATTGAGGACCCCATCCAACCCGATCATGAGTGTGGTAATGCAGAAGTGACCCTTGACAAAGAGCTTAGAACCATCTGGGTACCCTTGGCTCGTTGGCTTTACCACCCTTAAATATCTTTCTTATAAAACGCACCGCCCACTGAGTTGGAGCCCAAGCCTGACCGACTTTGTGGTGTGACTCAACAACTTCACAACAGAAAGGTTCTATTTTTGTCCAGCCAAATCTTGTTCAAGTAGACTTACCATATGTTGGTCTGTGTTTTACTTGGTATCTCACACAGGGCATTTCTGTCCACCTGCACTATCCTTGCTTTTCCAGTCTTACAGGTTGTTCTGAGTTATAAGAGTACAGTCACAAGCTAGATGTTTGGGCCAGAGCAATGGCTTAGCAGTTAAGGCACCTGCCTGTGAAGCCTAAGGACCCATGTTTGACTCTACTGGTCTGATGTAAGCCAGATGCAGTGACACAAGCACGCAAAGTTGCACATGCGCACAAGGCGGTGCACACGTGCACAAGGTGGCACACACATCTGGAATTAGATTGCAGTGGCTGGAGGCCCTGGTGTGCCAGTTCTCTCTCTCTCTTGTTCTCGTTCTCAGTTTTGCTCTCTGCCATTAAAAACAAAAAAGGGCCAGTCTGTTGGACTTGCCTCAAAAAAAAAAAGCTAGATGCTTGCATTGCTACTTATTGTGTGATATCACATAAATTATAATGTATGAAATGTGTCAGTATGTTCATTTCAGTGCCCAGAAACCCACCAAGGAAACCACCCTAGCTCCCACTGGTGAGGACATACTCAGCTCCCCATTTTTTGTCCTCGTGCCTGTAGATACTTGTGACTGAGCCAAGTCAGACATGACTGGAAGTGTTCCTTCAATTTCACCTTATTATGTTCTACTACAGTAGCACATGCATAACTAAGATCAAATAGTACCCAAAGATGGGTAATTAAATGCAGCCTTTCCTAGTCCAGCCTCCCCATGGAGTCTGATCACTCAGTAAAGTGGCGTGTGTCTTCTGATCGCCACACTGTTTGTTACTAGCGAGCTGCACCATTCATTACTTGCTATTTACCATTCCTTCAAGTGATTTTAACAAGACATTGGCTAGCTATCTTATCCCATCGCCCTTACTTTCCTCCCTCCCCCACCTTCCTAACATGATGACCCCCACATTTCAGCTACAGAACAGTCCCCTCCCCACCCCCCCGCCGCCGTCAGTGTCACTGCCACGGTTTACATTTTGTTTGCTAGTGAGCCAAGCAGTGCATCGCGGCTTTGCTTGACTTCTTGTACTATGTGTTGTTGTTTTTTTTCCTGGAATTCATTAATGCCCGTAGATCTATTTGTACCTGTGGGAATTCTATATGGACTGCTAGATCTGTTAGATCAGTATTGTTTTGAATATTAAGTCACTACATTTGGAAGTCCGTTGTACCGCCCCCAGGACCCCTCCCCATTTTGTCGCTCAGAGCTCTCTATGGCCTCCCACTTCAATGTCAGCTCATTACCCACAAAGCTCTCACACAGTGCTGCTGCAGCTCCCCTCTGTTGGAATTCCGTGTAGTGTGTCTGGTTGCCTGAACCCCCGGGGTCCCATTTCTGGCTTTACATAACTCCTTTAGCTTCAGTGTGTCCACAGGCATAGCGGGTACCTCCTCGCTGGACAAAACACTCAACCAAGAGCATCGGATGGAAGGAAAGGGTTTATTTCCACTTACTTTTTTTTTTTTTTTTTTTTTTTTTTTTTGCAAGGTAGGGTCTCACTCTGGTCCAGGCTGACCTGGAATTAACTATGTAGTCTCAGGGTGGCCTCGAACACTCAGCGATCCTCCTACCTCTGCCTCCTGAGTGCTGGGATGAAAGGCGTGCGCCACCACGCCCGGCTATTTCCACTTACTCTTTTAAAGGGGAGTTTCATCGTGGCGGGGAAAGCTTGACAACAATGAACAGCCAGGTGGGCATGCATCTCCACAGCAGCAGGAAGGGAGTATAGTCTGAGTGCTGAGCTGTGCTACCCCAAATCCCGCACCCAGCCACACACCTCCTCCAGCAAGGCTCCACCTCTCAAAGATCTCACAACATTCCCAAATTGCCACCAGCTGAGGACCAAGTGTTCAAAACACATGAACCTATTCAGCCACCACTTCCTAATAAAAGGTACGTGAGGAGTATCTCACTCCTTTCTTTTTGGTTGTTTGTTTTTGGTTTTTGCAGGTAGGGTTTCACTCTAGTCCAGGCTGACTTGGAATTCACTACGTATTCTCAGGGTGACCTCAAATTCAGGGGATCCTCCGACCTCTGCCTCCCAAGTGCTGGGATTAAAGGTGTATACCACCATGCCCAGCCATTTTTTTTTTTAATAACAAAATACCATAGGCTGGATCAATTCTAAACAATGCAGTTTTAATTTAACTCACAGTTCTAGAGGCCGGGAAGTTCAAGGTGAAAGGTTCATGTTGCCAAGGGTCTTCTGAAACACTGCATGGTAGAGGCACACCATGGCAAGAGCATGAGGAGAGAAGAAGTGGGCTGACACCACATGCTCAATTTATCAGTAGCCCCTCTGCCAAGGTAACTTACCCATTCCCAAAATGATGACATTTATCCACCCTCCTGACTCAGTCACCTCTCAGTGCTGTTAAAATGACAGTGGCATTTGTCATACATCTTGGAAGGGCCATCCAACCTTAGCAGGAAGTAATTTCCTTCAGGTATTGAGTGACAAGTTTGGTGTTCTGCTGCCCCCCCCCAATACTAATTTGGTTCATGTAGATTTCTCCACATTATATTTCATTTCCTGCTTCTTTTTCTTTCTTCCCTTTAGCCCCATCTGTTATTTCTAGGAATTGTCTCTGTGTTGTTTTGTTGATATTTTATTACTACCTTTTAAAAAATCTTATTTACTTATTTATGAGAGAGAGAGAAGGAGACAATAGAGAGAATGGTCATGCCAGGGCCTCCAACCACTGCAAACAAACTCTAGACACATGTGCCACCTTGTGTATCTGGCTGTACATGGGTGCTGGGAGACAAACCTGGGTCCCTAGGCTTCACAGGCAAGCACTTTAACCTCTGAGCCATCTCTATAAGCCCCCATTTTCTTTATTTCTTTTTTGTAATTTTTTGGTGGTTAGATAGTTGAAACCCTAGATTCATCCTTTCTATGTGTTTTTTTTTTCTGAATTTTCTACCTCTTCATCTTTTTTCCCCTCTGAAAGAAATTCCTGTTTGCATTCTGGTCATCCTATTTAATTTTTCTCTGAATTCTTTCTTCCTGTTATATAACATCCTATTCTTGTTTATTGGATACAATATTACCTTAAAGTTCTGAAGACATAGATGTCACTTTAAAATGCTTTTATTGGGGCTGGAGAGATGGCTTAGTAGTTAAGGCACCCACCTGCTAAGCCTAAGCACCCAGGTTCAATTCCCCAGTATCCATATAAGCCCATTGCACAAGGTGATGCATGAGTTCATTTGCAGTGGCTAGAGGCCCTGACATGCTCATTCTCTTTCTTTCTCTCTCCCTCTCTCCCTCCCTCTCTCTCTCTCTCAAAATAAATAAAACACTTTTAAATGCTTTTATTTATTCCCGGTGTTACCCAGGTCTGTTTGGTGCCGGCTCTTTTCGATTGTTTGCTTTGGGCAACTCTTCTTTCCAATCTGAAAGCTTTCCCCGTATGACCTTGATCTGTCCTTAGACTTGTGGGTGGTAGTGAAGAGTTGGACGTAACTTGATGAAGGGTGGTCAGCAGAAATGTTTGGTTTGGGCTCAGGTCTTTTTCCTCTGGAGCTTGTTCAGCTTTCCCACTGGAAAATCCAAGCATGTGCTTTGGGAATGGGAGATGAGTGGGGCAGGGGAGTGGAGCACAAATTTGGCTGTTGCTATGGGGACAGATCCAAGGGTCCACCTCAGATGTACTAAAACCCTCCTTTAAAAAAAAAAATATATACATATATAATTTATTTATTTGAGAGAAAGAGGCAGAGAGAGAATGGGCTTGTCAGGGACCCTAGCCACTGCAAACGAACTCCAGATGCATGCTCCCTCTTGTGCATCTGGCTTATGTGGGTCCTGGAGAATCAAACCGGGATCCTTTGGCTTTGCAGGCAAATGCCTTAACCGCTAAGCCATCTCTTCAACCCTAAAACCCTCTTCTTGTTAGCCTGCACCTCTCCTCTCTCTTGTAGCTTAGCAAAGCCCCTAGGACTCTCCCTGCATTTGGGTGGCCGTAAACTACCATTGCTACCGCTAGGTTGTGGAGGAGGCCTCCCCGAAGTGCAGGGGGTGGGCATTGCAGAATACCTGGCCGTGCCAGCCCAGGAGAGAATTTGCTTCCTGCCTAGACTGCCAGCCTCATGCCCAGCTATCCTCCTGGGGACACCTGGTGTTACTACTCCTCTGCATTTTTAGAGATTGCCCCAGTGAGCCAGCACTCTTGATCAGTGTCCCCTCCTGACAATACCCTGAAAACGATTCCTTTTGCCCTGCTGAGGTGAATGTGTGAAACTGCTTCTCATCTTCAGTGAAAGGCTGACTGTCCTGAACACGCTGTTCTAGCTCCCCGTCATCCTGATTGTGTAATCACTCATAAAATGAAAATTCCTCTCCTGTCATGTTAGTGTTTTTTTTTTCCCAAAGGAGAGGCGTTGGAGGTATGTGGTCAGCACATTGCAATTGATTGGGAATGTCCTAACCCCATGGCTAGTTTTGTGTTCACACACTCCTGACTGGGTCTCATATACACATTTCTCATATCCAGTGCCTGCCTGGACATCATGTAGACCAAACCACTCTCGTGTTGCCATTGGCATCTGTGTCTTGAGATAGCAGCACAATTTCAAAAGCAAAAACAAAGAAAATAGAGATGCTGTCATGGGCATCCCTAAGTTAACCCCTGTGCACATTGTTGCTGTGTTGAGGTTCTGACTGGGTTTGGCTCTGAAATGCTCCACACAGACTCATAAGAATTTGGTCCCCAGCCTCTGACTGCTATTTGGGGACATTGTGGAACCTTTATGAGGTGGGGCCAGCTGGTAGAATTAGGTCACCAGAATCGGACATTTGATGAAGGTTACAGCCCACCCTGGTTCCTATCTCTATCTCTTCTTCCTGGTGTACGGTGATGTGGAGCATGTCTACCACATGCACCTACCACCACGGATGCTGCCACGCCTTCCCCGCTCTGGTGAACCGCCACCCTCGGAAACCATGAGCCAAAGTCACCTTTCCTCTCTGAAGCTGTTTCTGATCACAGCAATGTGAACTGATTATGGGCTACAGTTACCATTTTGTAAGCTGCTAGAGGACATACCAGTGCTATATTGGTATGGGGGGGAGCTCTCTTAGGGCATAGGATTTAAAGATAAGAGCTGATAAAAGCAAGACAGACTGAGTACCTGACCATTCAGATATACCATTGTAGTTGAACTTGGCAGAACTAAGGGGTTCAGTTTCCTGTATTTTCAGATCCATCTTCTCAAGGTGGTGAAGGTTTCCTAGTGGGAGAGTTGAGACCGTAGCTGGGTGAGCGCTGTCAGCTAATGGACAGGAAAAACAAAAAAGAAGCCATCGAAAGATCTGGGCGGCAGCAGCTGCCTGAGTAGCAGTAGCAGCAGCTCGTATAACAAATGTGTCATGACGAATGCAAACAAAAGCCAGCACTGAAATTCCAGCCACACGGTGTCCAAGCCAGTTCAAAATCATAGAACCACTCAGCTGGAGGGATTTTTTTCCCCCTTCTAAATACATTCCATATGAGCCGTGGTGTTGGGGTTGCCGGAATCTCCTGCATTCACTCAGAAAACTGATTTTAAAACCCAGACTGAAACAAAAAGTAAGTCAGTGGGAAAGGAGTTAAGAAAACCCAGAGGCTTGGTAAGGAAGGGGAGGGGACAGTTTCTTCAGCCAGGCCTAACCCCAATGAGACTGGGAAACTGGCGCGCACACACACACGCACACGCACACTGAAGGAATAGTTCTATAGTTCTTGTCTGGGAACATGTCCCTGGGCAGCCCCTGTATCTACAGTGACCCTGGCCACAGCTGAACCCTACAACCCAAATTGAGGTCCCTAGACCAGTGCCAATCTGCAAGCGGCTTGCTACCAGCCCATGATGAGATAAGGGCAGACATTGAGAACCAGACTTTGGAAACTTAGATGGTGATTTGGCAAAACCATGATGGGTTTTTTTTTAACTTTTTTTATTGTAGTTTACAAGAGTATTCATCCGAAGTGGGGGGAAATGACAGCTGAAGATGTGTTACTGTGTGGTCTTCTAATGGCTTGGACTACCAAGTCCAGCAAGGGGAGAGGCCATCCAAATGGCAAGGCTACTCTCAGGCATATGGGGTTCATGACATGTCATGACCTTCCCCATATGGTTTAAGTTCACATTACAAACATGCGTGTGCACACACACACATGCCAAGGAGCACGTATGTAGGTCAGAGGACAATGTCCCCAGTTTGGTCCTCTCCTTCCACCTCAATTGAAGCAGAGTTCATTGTTTTGTGGTTCAATCCCACATTCACCAGGTTAGCTGGTCCTCTCCTCCAGTCTCCGCCTCCCTCTTGCTGTAAGTGGATAACTGGGATTACCGAAGCCCGCTACAGCTTCCAGCTTTTTGTGTGTGCGCCTGCGGATCCGACCTCAGGTACTCAGAGATCTGTAGCAAGCACTTTTACCACTGAGTCAGCTCCCCAAACCCGAAGGGTTATCTTCTATGTCCATTAGCTTTACAGAGGCTTCTGGAAGGCCAGCGCCATGGTTGATGGCCTTGGGCTGCCCCACAGCACTCACTGTAGGACACTGTTCATCAAGTCAGAGTTGACTCTCCTCTCATCCTTCTCACACTTTGGAACACACCATACAAAGCAGACATAACTCACAAAGCATGTCTGGAACAAACACTTGTGAGTCCCCATCTGGGTGGCCAAGTATCCTACACCTCCTTCCACCCTCCAATCTGAAGGTGAGTTAGAAATGAAAAAGAAACTGCCACTGCCCTTTTAGCCCACACAGCCCTGAGCCCTCCTCCCTCTTCAGTTAGCCAGACCTTAGCTGTAGCAAAGCGAAGTCGTTTTTCCAAAAGGGATTAAAACTACTTTCTTATTCCACGAGTATAGCATATGGTTTCACCTTGGAGTTTTATTCCTTCTGTGTCTTTCTTTTTTGAGCCGGAGTCTTACTATAGCCCAGACTAATGTAGAACTTACTGTGTAGCCCACGTTAGCCTCAAAGTCAACAGCAATCCTCCTACCTCAGCCTCCCACGTACTGGGATCGTAGGTATGAGCCACTACACTCACTTTGTCTATTTTTTAATTTCTGGTATTTTCTTCTGTTTTGCATTGGTATTATTTATGCATTTTTTTCTTGCACAATATCTCTGATGTTAACAGATGAGCACTTGT
The DNA here is from genome assembly GCA_036365145.1 of Orientallactaga sibirica. Lineage (NCBI taxonomy): Eukaryota > Metazoa > Chordata > Mammalia > Rodentia > Dipodidae > Orientallactaga > Orientallactaga sibirica. Next base: position 1,191,876 of record JAEOAD010002133.1, read on the forward strand.
GGTGGTTTGATTCAGGTGTCCCCCATAAACATAGGGGTTCTGAATGCTAGGTTCCCAACTGATGGAGATTTGGGAATTAATGCCTCCTGAAAGCAGTGTATTCTTGGGAGCAGGCTTATGGGTATTATAGTCAGTTTCCCCTTAACAGTGTTTGGCACACTCTCCTGTTCCTGTTGTTCACCTTATGTTGGCCAGGAGGTAGTGTCCACTTTCTGCTCGTGCCATCATTTTCCCCTGCCATCATGGAGTTTCCCCTCAAGTCTATAAGCCAAAATAAACCCCTTTTTCCCAAAAGCTCCTCTTGGTCGAGTGATTTCTGCCAGCAATGCAAACCTGGCTAGAAAAGAGCATTGTAAAAGGAAAATCCTATTGAGTAGTTCAGCCAGTGCAAAGTGTGTGATTTTCCCACTCCTGGATGTGTTAGGTAGAACTATAAGGTCTCTATAATCCATAGCTTTTTATCAGAAATTAAAAAAAATAACTTTTGCTTACTTATTTGCATGTGTGTGTGTGTGCGCGCGCACGTGGCATGCGTGCATGTGTATGTATCTGGGCCTCTTGGCCACTGCAGATGAAATGCCAGATGCTTGTGCCACTTTTTAGGTCCAGCTTGATATGGGTGGCTGGGGAACAGAAGCCAGACCAGCAGGCTTTGCAAGTTAAGTACCTTTAACAGCTGAGCCATCTTTCCCTCCCCATCTTTAAATATATATATACACATTTATTTTTTTATGTACAAGGTGAGAGAGAGAATGGGCACACCAAAGCCTCTAGCTGCTGCAAATGAACTCCAGATACATGTGCCACATTGTGCATCTGGCTTTACATGGATACTGGGGAATCAAGCCTGGGTGCTTAGGCTTTGGCAGACAAGCACCTTAACCACTAAACCATCTCTCCAGTCCCTGCTGTAGCTTTTTATGGGTTCAGAAATTTCCTCAAGGCCTCTCTCTTCCAGACTTTTCTTTTTGTGATCTCACTGTATTCCCCAGATGTCTCGCTACGCTGCCCTGAGAGAGAAATTCGGTGGCCAGTGGAATGGCTGGGGTGAGGTCTCTTCCTTGCCCTACCCTGTGGTCTTATGCCCAGGGGTGTGTTTGGTGTGTGTCACTTCCTTTGATGAGATATAGCAAAGCCTAAAGAAGGGAAATTTCCTCAGCAAGAAGCCACTGGTAAATGTAGTTCACAACCACTGGTAACTGTGTTCCCTTGCATGGTGAGGGCTATTCGCATTAGCCTCTTTCCACACCCAGGTTGTTCTGCCTGAGGCCTCTTACTGCCCAATGCTGACCCCCTGTGCTCCCCTCCAGAAGGGGCTGATGCAGTGCATAGACCTCCAGCGCAGTAAGCCTTCACTGGATCCCAGCAAAGACACCCCGACAGCCTCGCTGACAAGCTCTTGCTGGCCTCCAAGGTGCATAGCCCAGAAATGGACCTAGAGCTGGGGCGTCCTGCCTTTTGGCCCCTAGTCTTCTGAAGGGTCTCCTGTCCTCTCCTGGGGTGGAGACCCCAGCCTTCAGGTAAGTTGGGAAGACCCTCATCAATGAAGCGCAGAGTGCTGGTGACGCTCTCGGCTCAGGGAGAAAGGCTCGCGTCCTGACTTCAGTGCCTCTGCACCATCTGTTCTTTCTCACAACTGGAGAACGCCACCACACCAGCCCTCCTCGTTGTAAGGAAAAGAAGGGCTCTTAACTACTGAGCCATCTTCCCCAGGCCTTAAACCACTTTTTTTTTGTCTGTTGTGTTTTTGAGGTAGGGTCTCACTCTGGCCTAGGCTGACCTGGAATTAAACTATGTAGTCTCAGGGTGGCCTTGAACTCTCAGCGATCCTCCTACCTCTGCCTCCCGAGTGCTGGGATTAAAGGCATGCACCACCACGCCTGGCTTAAACCACTTTTTAGGAAGAAATATGTTAATTTATTTATTTGGTTTAGTACACTAAAAATGAAGGCTGGGAGAAATGGCTCAGTGGTTAAAGGCACCTGCTTGAAAATAAATAAATAATTAAAATATTTAAAACAATACAGGAAGGTGATGTGAAATTCTGCTGGCCGTTAAACAGGTCCCCCCTTATATGGCATTTTCTCCTATCCATCATATTAGCACAGGACTAGAAAGTTAAGTCTTTCCTGCCTTGGGTAATGGTTATATCATGGGTATCTTGAAGGCGTGCCATACATAGGGCCAGGATTTAGCTTAGGCACAAATACTACACTAGCTCCCGATCACCTGTGGTTTAACACTTCAAAGGAAGAAATCAGTAATGGTGCATAACCAGACATGGGACCATGTTTGTAAGAATGAGAGCTCTCTGTAGAATATCAAATGTTTTGTAGTATTTTCCCTCCTCCCAGCAAATGAAACCATTTATGCAATGATCTGCTCTGCCCACAGCAGAAAGCTCATAACCAAATAAAATACACCACATGGGGGCCTGGAGAGATGGCTTAGCAGTTAAGGCACTTGACTGCGAAGCTTAAGGACCCAGGTTCAATTCTCCAGGTCCTACATAAGCCAGCTGCATTTAATGGCACACGCATCTGGAGTTCATTTGCAGTGGCTGGAGGCGTGCCCACTCATTCTCTGTCTATCCCTCTCTCCCTTTATCCCTCCCTCCCTCCCTCTGTCTCTAATAAGTAAAAAACAGGAGATAAAAATAAAAATCTGGAGAAGATGGCTTAGTGGTTAAGGTGCCTGGCTGCAAAGCCTAAGAACACTGGTTTGATTCTCCAGGTCCCACGTTTAGCCAGACACAAAAAGTGACACAAGGGTGCAATGCCGCACTTCCCACAAGGGAGTGCACACATCTGGAGTTTGTTCACAGCAGCTGAGAAGTAGCTGGCACACCCATTCTCTATCTGTCTCTCTCTCAAAAAGAAAAAAGAAATAAAACATATATTAAAATACACCACGTGGTTTTCAGGGAATCCTCAAACGTCCTTATCACCATACAATTGATAGGGGTGGAGGAGAGTTTTCATATTTGCATAGACATTCCCAAACTCTCCCCCCACCACCCTCCGTAGGAAGCATCACAGATCTATGTATGGTGGCTCCTAGGTCCTCCTGGGCTGCTTGCTGCCAGCTCTATTGCAGAGGACCGACACCATACTGGTGCAGCTGACAGTGAGCCCTACCACAGAAGTAGCGAGCCGTGCCATGGCCAGGCATGATCTGACACAGAAGAGCTGACCCCATAGACTGAAGCTAGCCACCTTCTGAAGCGTCACAATACGCTGCTGACATTACACACACGGGTGATGAAGGCTTAGGTTTGCGCAGGGTGATTTTTGGCTCTGCCTCACTTGGAGCTTTCTACATTATAGCATAGGATACTGTTTGCCTAAGTATAATAGGGCATGTGAGTTGGTTCCTGGCATTGACCATGGGAGATTAACTTACTTTGACCAACCCAGAATCAGCCCCAATGGCCATCACCAAAGACCACACGACTCCCAGAGTGTCTATAAGTCGACATTGAGCCACATGTGTTATTAGACTTGATCTTAGGCAGTGTTATTATTAACTTTGCCTTGGAAAGTAGGCCCCATCATATTGTTAAAATAGAGTTTCATAGTCTTTTAGTGACGAGGGTACGTCACTTTTAAGATGTTTTTCCAAAAGAAAATGTTAAATCCCAAATACATTTTTGGCTGCATGGCTGGTTTTAATGGGCCAGAGTCAAAAACTGTAACTTAATTCCTCATAAAACTTAAATCAGTTTCATGAAGGTCCTGCTTAACAGTTCCCTCTGTTTGTTGAGCCTGAGATTTCACTTCACTTCAAATCCTCAAGAAATTTTAGCAGATTATTTTTTAAATGTTGCTGTGGTTCCGTAACAGAAATAACAAATGTGTTGTTGAGTATCTGGCTTCTGTTGCTATGCAATAGCTCAGTTGTGTCTCTGATAAAGGTTTTGGGGCTCCAGTACCCCATGCTTTCTCAGTGTCCACGTGGTCTGAACATTTTGCTTCCTGACAATAATGCAGTTGGTGGGAGCGTTACTCAGACATCCACATCTATAGGCAGAGCTTAATATTGAGCATGACTGGTGTCATCTACCCCTTATCCAGCCATGGAATTTACTGGTGCAATGCAGACTGCTTGCTACATGCCTGTGCCTTCAGCCTAACACCACAGAGACAAGGATGCTAGGTGGGAATGCATCTGGCGAGCTGCTAAGAAAGGATCCCGCTCATTTTTTTACTTTGCTTAGTAATGTACTATAATATCCTCAGTAGTCTAATGGTTTGGGCACTGATGGCCAAAACCTCCTCCAAGAACACGTGCTTTAGATTATCAGATCAATCTGGGCCATGAAACACTTACCAAAAAATAAGAAAAAGAAAAAAAAGAAAAAAGAATCCACCCAAAAGAAAGAGGCCAATATGCCAGCATCATCACAGGCATGAAGTTTTGTTTTTTGTTTTCCTTTGTTTTACAAAATTGAAAAAGTATCTTACCCCATAGTGATCTCACATTACCAAAATCATCAGTATCGCCACTGTGTGCCAAATTTTGTAAGTTGATGCCATTTTTTAAATTGTGAATGTAATTCTCTTAGCACTGTTTTTATAATCTAGTACTGCTTCAGTCAAAGAGATCTAAGAATTCCGAAGTCAAGAAGTCCCCAGGATAGACCCGTTAGACAACGTGGGGATGTGCAGACCGGCTTTGTAGTTGAAGTTGATCATTTCTTACAAAACTAGTTTTGTTTTGAGAGCTGCCTCTCTATGCCTTGTTTTTCCATAAGTTTCACTGCATTTTTTAAATCAATAGCATTCGTGCAGTATTGTGGAGAAATAAGGGAAAGGGACTTATGTGATCAACAAAGTCAACTTAGTTTAACAACTTGTCTCTGAGCATGATGACATATCCCACGCTGTCAAGCACAAGGAGAGGCGTGGGCTCCCCTGGAAGTACTTCTGGGCACGGGGACGACTCCTGGGACCACTGGCTTACAAGCTGATTAGCTTATCTACCCCAGTGTGGCCGTTTGAATGCAAAATGTTCCCCATAGCTTCAGGTCCTATATTTCATCCCCAGCTATAGTAGAGCCTTTGGGAGGTGGAACCTTGGTGAAAAAGGTGTCACTGGGGGCGGGCCTTTGGTTGTTACAGGGCAGCCCCCCTAGCCGGGGCTAGCCATCCCGTTCTATTTCCTCCCTGTTGACATGCCCAGCTGTCTTCTCCTACGATGCTTTTCCCACCATGATGAACCTACCCCCGGAAACTGTAAGTGGAAAATAAGTCCTGCCTTTCCACAAGCTGCTTCTGGTCAGGTGATTTTGTCCCCTCAACAAGGAGATAACTATTACACCCAGGAAAAAAAGGGACCTGGAGGTGCCAAAGAGCCCTGTGTGTGACTGGTGCAGTGTGGACACCTCCCACATGGAGAACTCTCTCCTGAGACTGAAAGGTCAAACCTGAGAATCCAGTAAAACAAAAAAGGCATCCTATTCTAGATCTTTTTTTAAAATGTGATTTCGTGTTTTATTCATTTAAAGGGACAGAGAGTCCCCTGCAGCCCCACCCTTTTGCTAGTCACCAAAGTTTAGAAGATTACAATCTTTCCAGGGCTGCAGAGATGGCTTAAGGAGCTTGCCTGCAAAACCTTAGGACCCAGGTTCAATTCCCCAGAACCCACATAAACCACATATGTACATGGTGGCACATGTGTCTGGAGTTCATTTACAATGGCTAAAAGTCCTGGTACACCCATTCTCTCTCTCCCCTTCCCTTCTCTTATTTTTTCAAGGTAGAGTCTCGCTCTAGCCCAGGCTGACCTAGAATTCACTATGTAGTCTCAGGCTGGCCTCGAACTCACAGCAAACCTCCTACCTCAGCCTCCCCAGCACTAGGATTAAAGGAGTGTGCCACCACACCCGGCAATCACTCATAAATAAACAAAAATAAAATATTTTTTAAATTTTTAAATCTTCTCCAGTTAGACGTAAAAAGAACTGTCACCCAGGAAATCTGCTTGGGAATATTCCAGAAACATTCCCAGTTCACCATGGAAAACAAAGATACCAGGTTGCTGGTTGTCAGACATGTGCCTGTCAACAGCGTGCATATCGCTGCAGGCTATAGTCAAGAATTAGATGATAGAATTGGAAAGGGGTTTTTCTCTGGAATCTGTACAGATTATACTGTTATCATATATTAATGTATATAGTATAATATATTATAATTATATTATTATACTGTACACAGTATAATGCCCCTATGCATGTGTGTTGACCACATCATTACGACGCTATTTATGGAGCCTGGAGTCTAGGGGAGAGTCTCGTGGGGATGCCCTTGCAGAGATTCATACAAGTGGCCTTCTAGGTGTTTCTCAAGCAATTCAGGATGAACCACACCCAGTTTGTAGCCAGGGCCTTGGCCATTGCTGTCCTTCAGCAGGCCATGGACTTAGCTAACCCTCCTGGGCCCTGGTTCGCATCACCTTGTCTCTGATGGTCTGTTAGAAGGCTGAGAGCTTCACTGTGACAAGCTTCTTCTCTTAGTGCTGTTTTCTTCCACTGTCCTCAGAGAAACAGCACATGGAGAGATCAGTCACGGGCTCTGGAGACAATTACTTGGGGTTTGACCCCAGCTCAAATACTTACTAGCTGTTTAACTTTGGGTGAGTTTCTTTCTTAGTCTCTTTGAGCTTCAGTTTCCCACCTAAAGACCATGTTGGTAATCTCATAGATCATCCTAAAGATGGATAGAGACAATGTACTTGCATACATAATATATGTACATTTTCCAGATACTCTTTATTGCTTTTTTTGTTTTGTTTTAGGTGGTTTTTTGTTTGTTTAATTTTTTAAATTATTTTATTTATTTTTGGAGAGAGGCACAGAGAGAGACAGACAGAGAGGGAGAGGGAGACAGAGATGGGCGCACCAGCAGTCTCTCAGCTGTTGTGAACGAAATCCAGATGTGTGCGCCCCCTTGTGGGCAAGTGAGGCATTGCACCCTTGCGTCACTTTACATCTGGCTAAACGTGGGACCTGGAGATTGGAACCAGGTTCTTAGGCTTAGCAGGCAGGCGCCTTAACCGCTAAGCCATCTCTCCAGCCCTTGTTTTGTTTTTTTGAGGTAGGGTCTCACTCTAGCTCAGGCTGACCTGGAATTAACTCTGTAGTCTCAGGGTGGCCTCAAACTCATGGTGATCCTCCCACCTCTACCTCCCGAGTGCTGGGATTAAAGGTGTGTGCCACCACACCCGGCTGTTTTAGGTGTTTTTATCTTTGGTAGTTGTTTGTTTGTTTGTGTTTTGAGACAGGGTGTCACGTAGGCTGGGATTACAGGTGTGCAACCACCTCACCTAGTTTCAGGACACTTTCTAAATCATATTATTTCATTCTTTATTTTCAGTCTAATAGGACAAAGTTTCAAATGAGGGCTCCAAGGGAGTCCAGTATTTTGAGTTTCAAAGGATAGACCAACACAACGGTTTCCAAGTCTGTTTGACATAGTGTGAGGTCCAGTATTCCTGGCATGATTCTCTGTGGGGTGAGACATGAAGTTCCTGCTGGCTCCATCTTGTTTGTGGTCATGGAAATGCCCACTTGTGCCTACTGCTCTGGGAAACTTGGCTTCTTGGATATGTGTCTATGTGGAGGTGAGGAAGAATTCTTTTCCTTCTCCAGGATTTTGAAGGTCACCTTTGAAACCATTAGTTGGAGCTGTTTTTTAATGCAGATGCTGAGGTCATGTGAAATAGACTGACCACATCCTATGGCACGTTCCCACTTGCCCTAGTTTATTTTAGGTTTTTTTTTTTAATTTTATTTGTATTGATTCACTTGAAAGAGAGAAAGAAGCAGAGGAAGAGAGAGAGAAGATGGCAGGTCAGGGCCTCCAGCCACTGCAAACGAACTCCAGATACATGCGCCAGCTTATGCATCTATCTGCTTTGTGTGGGTCCTGAGGAATCGAACCTCGGCCCTGTGGCTTTACAGGCAAGCGCCTTAAATGCTAAACCATCTCTCCAGCCCTCTAGTTTATTTTAAATATAAACCAAGAACAAAAACACATACATACCCCATTCACCGAAGCCAGACAGTGTCTCCACACATCTGTGAGTCGGACAAGTAAGCCAGTGAAGGAAAAGTTGTGCCCTAGACTCGGGCATATTTTCCAAGCAGTGGCTGAAGCCAAATTAACATTGGCCTGAGAAACGTGTGCAGAACTCTGCTCCGATGACAGCCCTTATCTCGTTAATGTTCTAGAACTACAATTTTCACACTGAGGCACGTTATTCAGACTTGGGGTGGTGTGTTTTCATAATTACGGGGCATTTCAAAGTGTAAAAGCCCTCTTGGTTTTTGAAATGTAATCTGTTACGCTCTCCCACCACTGGGCCTTTAGAGAGGTGTCATGTTTTAAATGTGTTCAGATTTTCTCCTTAACAGTTGTAGCTCTTGAGAGGCATTTAGGCCCAGAATCCCTGCTTGGAATGTGGGCACCAGACTTGGCTTGGAGAGCGACATCAGCTGCCACAGAAACACACACCAAAGAGGTGATCTGTATTTACACGTGATGATGTAGGGTGTTGTAAAAAATGCCTTTTTTTTTCTCAAATTTCTTTTTTTAACTTAAGGCTATTCTTAAGATCATCTGGGAATATAAACTTATGAGGTGGCCAATGACCTTCTTAAAATGAGAAGAAAGTTACCCTAGAATATTATTCTTAAAAAAAAAGAGAAAGAGAGAGAGAGGGAGGGAGCCCCGTTTAAAGTAGTAGTGTGAAGGCGCATGCTCAGGTGATCGATGTGACGGAAGCAGATACCCTTACAAGCGCTGTGGGGCGTGATAAAAGTCGTGGAGAATGAGTGAGGAAGGAGAAAACACAGCTGGCTAATCGTGTCACGAGAAAATAGTCTCATCTTATGACATGAGCCTTAATAAGTTCCACATGGTCTAGCGAGCTAGATGGTTTTTAATGAAAACATAGAAATAAGACAAAAGTATAAATGAAAAAAAAGTATAGTGTTTGTGATGATGGGATTTTGCTAAATATTTACTAATCCTAACACAGTATAACATGCTTACATATAAAGGAAGTAACAAATAAATATATTTAGCTCAAACTTTGTCTATTTAAATGTGATTGCCAGCAATTATATTTGCAATAGTGATAAGATATGGGATGGTTAATATTTTATTAATATATGAGACCTTTTCTGAGACATCACTAAAGCACTAACAGGAAAAAAATGGAGAAAATGTAGTTTAATTATCCAGTAAGTAGATACAAAAAGTAAGCCCCACCCCCAATAATAATCTAGGACATTGTGATAGTAAGCTTTATATTGCTATAAAAATCACCTGAGATGACCAACTTGCAAAGAAGAAAGGATTGTTTTGGCTCATGGTTGTAGAAATTTGGTCCATGGTCAGGCAGACCCATTGCTTTTTGGCCTCAGGCCAATATGCTGGGGGCTGGGAGGGGGATGCTGGGGCTAGTGGGGCTGGGGGCTGGGAGGAGCAGCACATCATGGTGGGGGCTCCTGTAAAGTAAAACTGGCTTACCTTACAGCTAGCAAGTAGAGAGAGAAGAAAAGGCCAAGGGGCCGCAATGCCCTCTGGGGGCACACCCTGCTGACCCGAAGACTCCCCACTCTTATTTACTAGCACCTCCTACTAACACCTTACTAGGGACCAAACCTCTAGCCATGGAGCTTTGGGAACACAGAAAGCCCAAAGCATAGCAGAAACGCACACTAAGAATGAGATAGCATTTTCCAATCAGTTAAATCTGTTATGTGAGCAACCATGAAACAGAATGCAAACCTTGATGGAGGATGCAGGAAATGGCACTTTAGGAGCCCACTGGTACCACTGGGGGAAAAGAATCATTCCATACTATATGTTAAGAGTAAAAACAAAAAGCCAAAATAAGAAAACAAACATGGCTGGAGAGACAGCTTCATGGTTAAGGCATTTGCCTGCAAAGGCTAAGGACCCATGTTCTACTCTCCAGGTCCCATGTAAGCCAGAAGCACAAAGTGACGCAAGCATGCAAGGTCACACATGTGCACAAGGGGGTGAACATGTCTCAAGTTTGATGGCAGTGGCTGGAGGCTCTGGCCCGTCCATTGTCTCTCTCTCTCTCTCTCTCTCTCTCTCTCTCTCACACACACACACACACACAAACACATTTAAAAAAAAAAAAAAAAAGGCCAGTCTTGCCGGGCATGGTGGCACACACCTTTAATCCCAGCTCTCGGGAGGCAGAGTGTGGTAGTTTGAATATATGTCCCCCAATATATTCAGTGTTTTACTAGTTATAGTTTGCATCTGCAATCACCTTGCTAGAGGCAATGTCACTGGGGGCTGGTCTTAAGGTGTGGTGATGGTTTGAGATTCCATTGTAAAGATATGCAAATGTGCCTAGCAGGAGTTCCTGAAGTGTGCTGTGTGACCTTTTGGCAGTAGTTTTGCTCTGTGTACTGTGGTGGCTGGTTGGTTTCTCTCTCTCTGCTTGGCCCTGTGGAGAGCAGGCTGCTTCTCCTGCCTTTATGGAACTTCCCCTGGATCTGTAAGCTTCAATAAATAATATCCCTTCCTCCATAACTGTGCCTGGTCTGGAAGTTCATCTCAGCGAACCTGAAGCTGTCTACTACACAGAGGTAGGAGAATGACCATGAGTTCGAGGCCACCCTGAGACTACATAGTGAATTCCAGGTCATCCTGAGCTAGAGTGAGACCCTACTTTGAAAGAAATATAAATAAATAAATAAATAAATAAATAAATAAATAAATAAATAAATGGCCAGTCTTTTGGGTTTGCCTCAAAAAAATGGAAGAAAAATTTTTAAATAAAATAGAAATGCTGGAGAGATGGCTTAACCACTAGGTTAAGGTGCTTGCCTGCAAAGCGAAAAGACCCAGGTTCAATTCCCTAGTACCCATGTAAGCCAGATGCACAAAGGAGCGCATGCGTCTGGAGTTAATTCTCAGTGGCTAAAGGCCCTGGAAAACCCATTCTTTCTCTGTCTCTCTTCTCTCTATCTCTGCTTGCAAATAATTAAATAAAATAAAATAAATTTAAAATAAAATATAAGAATAATTTACTATTTTATTATTATTATTATTTTGGGGGGAGTTGAGATAGGGTCTCATGTAGCCTAAGCTGGCCTCAAACTCACTGTGTAACTGAGACTGATCTTGAACCCCTACCAGTCTTCCTGCCTCTATCTCCCAAGCACTGGCATTCCAAGCATGTGCTACCCCACCTAGGGAAAACGTGGTTTCATGCTGCACATTATAAGCCCTCACAGTGTTCCCAGCTGGGAGACTGATGGAAAAGTACTGGATCTTGATTGTGACTATGGATACATAGTTGTACATAGTCAGCAATTCTCAATAATTTGTATTTTTAAGTGGATATGTTTAGTACACACATCCTTACTTCTTTAATTTCTTTGAAGAGGAAAAACTATAGACTATGAGCCATTACAATCAAAGAAAAAAATCTAATAGGTACATAAAAGCTACTATAATTATCTCAGTATAGTTTGTCATTGCAAAGCAAAAAATGGATATAACTTAAAACCAGAAAGATAGTTAAACAGATTTTGATACACCAGTGTAAAACATCACACACACAAACTAGTAAAGCATGCTTTCAAAAACATGCAATGGTATAGGTGAGTGCATAAAATATGATATAAAACAAAGTGGGAGAGAAGAGGATACCAAATACTATTCAAAATATGATGCCAATTTTATTTGAGAAAACTATATGCTCAAGAAATGAAATAAATTGAAATAAAAAATTAAAATTAAGCCTCAAAATGTACATGATATTAGCCGTATTTCTAGGTGGTGAAATTGCCAATGATTTTTTTTTATATTTCCCACCCGTTATTTAGTAAGCACATATAGAATTTTACATTTGAGATAATTAAAAGGTGAAAATTACATAGAAGCAGGAGAGACTCTTAGATCACCTCAGTACTGTTAGGACCACACATAACTTTTGTCCCCTCTCTTCCCTGTAAGTCCCTGCATGCGCCTCAATATCACCAAGAAGGGTAAATAAAGATCACTGTTCTCCACGGAGCAAGAGTCAGCAGATGCAGTCCTTGGTTCAACTTGAGAGTTGTCACAGCGCCAACTCCTCTCTCTAAGGATTTCCAACCTCGTTTTAACCTTTTGATTTCATCCATTTGCCGGCCAAGTTCTAGTCTGTGGTCCTTCAAATATCCACTGAGATACACACACACACACACACACACACTCACACTCACACACACACACACGTATGCATGCACACACATGACATGCACAGCACTTTCTGAATATATATAAGAGCTATAAAATACATGTAGGTTTCTAGCCCTGAAATACTAAAATTTTATGGCTCTTTACTTAATTCTTTTAATAATCGTGACAGTTTTATCTTGCTGCATACAACCAGCCATAAAGACCAAGAATAAAGTCTAAACACTTGGCCATTTTCAGGGACCATACAGATATGTAAGAGAGTTTCAGTATGTGAGGGAACTCATAGATCTTTTCCACTGGCACACAACTGTCCTTAGTTGGAGAACAAATTAGCTTAACTCTGGGACGGCTGACATACCTTCCCAGCAAGTCACTGTACTAATGCGATTAAATGCCAGGATCTTGGTTTAGATGGGAACAGCGCAGGTATTTTCACTTCAGGAGCCGAGGTTTATATATGCATCCTTTATTTGTTTTTAATTGAGTGATTACAGATGACACCTAATAAAGTCTTCACGCTGAGGAATCCAGAGGGCATTGATTTATTGGGCTTGGTAGGTGTGGACAGTCCGGCTTCTGCTAACATTCCATAGCACAATCCGGAAGGAATGTTAGGGTGACATTTGCCTATTTACTCTTTCTGATGACTAATGAGGACCTGTTCTGAGAGGAAAACACCGACATGATTCAGGAGGAATGAAGTTTAGGCTGTGTTGAAAATTTTCAATAAAGTATATTTTCGAAACTCATTCAAAATTACATGACAAAAATCAAAGCCATGGGGCTGGGGAGATGGTTCAGCAGTTAAAGGTGCTTGTTTGCATACCCCTACCAGCCTGGGTTCCATTCCCCAGTACCCACATAAAGTCAGATGCAAAATGGCCCAGGCATCTGGGATCCCAGCATGCCTATGACAAGGGGAGGTGGGAGTCAGGAGAATCTAGTTAGTTGGCTGGCCAACCTGATGTTCCTGTGCAGTCTGGTAGTTCCTTTGAAGCAGCAGCTAAATAAATAAATAAATAAATAAATAAATAAATAAATAACCTTGCTGGTCATGGCCTTTAATCCCGGCACTCAGGAGGCAGAGATAGGAGGATTGCCTTGAGTTCGAGGCCACCCTGAGACTACAGAGTGAATTCCAGGTCAGCCTGGGCTAGAATGAGACCCTACCTCAAAAAAATAATAATAATATTAATAACCTTATCTCAAAGAGGGTGGAGCAAAGACACGTTAACATTGTGCTTTCACCTCCATATATGTTGTGACATGGGCACCCATACACCTACACATGTGTAAATTAATAAAAATTTTAAAAAATCAGAATCATGGGGGTCTTCCTTAAAAAGGGATTTGCCAGAACCATCACACTTCCAGCAAATATAAATACTGATTCTGAATATTTATAAAGGTGACTAATTTTATTAAAGTGTTGGGAATTGAGAGCTATGAAAGAAAATGGAATGCTGAGATGAGTGAGTGTCCCTGTGTCTTCTCTTCCTCTTGATTTGGACTGGGATGTGATTGACTGAGCATCCGTTCCTCACTCTTTTCCACACTCACCTCTGTTGACAGTTGAGGCCCACAAGCCCCGACTAGTTAAGGAGCCAAAGCCAGAGGAATAGCTGGACAGCAGGAGCCAGGTAGAACTCGAGTGACACAAGGCTCGGGCAGCCCCCAGAAAATATAATGAGGCTAGATGGTAAGAGTAAGAATGAAGATCGTAGCCAGCATCCACCAGAAGCCTTCATGGGGCAATATGAATTCCACAAAGCAGGACTCACTGTGCCTGCCATTACATTACACTTGCCTTTGCCTTAAAATATCCAACCATTGGGCCGGAGAGATGGCTTAGGGGTTAAGGCACCTGCCTCCTATGCGTAAGAACGCCGGTTCCAATCTCCAGCGGTTCCAATCTCCAGGTCCCACGTTTAGCCAGATGCAGTGACGCAAGGGCGCAATGCCGCACTTGACCACAAGGGGGCGCACACATCTGGATTTCGTTCACAGCAGCTGAGAGGCTGCTGATGCCCATCTCTGTCTTCCTGTCCCTCTCTCTCTCTCTCTGTGTCTCTCTCTCTCTCAAAAAAAAAAAAAATCCAACCATTATAGTGATGGCAATGGGAGGGGTCTGACACAGCTTAACTTTTTTAAAATATTTACTTATTAGAGAGATAGAGAGGTAGACGTAGACACAGCCTCCTGCCACTGCAAATGAACCCCAGACACATGTGCCACTTTGTGCATCTGGCTTTATGTAGGTCCTGGGGAATCGAACCCATGCTGTCAGGCTTTGCAAACAAGTGCCTTTAACTGCTGGGCCATCTCTCCAGTCCCAAAAGTTAACTTTTAAAAAAAAAGTTGTTATTTGCAAGATGCAATAGCAGATAGCCCAGACAGAAAACAGATAGTCCTGCCCAAGAGGAACTAGACAGAGGCAGATATATGAAACATACAAACTATATAGTTGGTATTTTGAAAACCATGGGATCAGTTACAGGTTGCGTGATATCCATAAGCCAGGACTACTTTGAGACTTTTATAAAGCTAATGAATATACAGGTGGAGAAAGTTCTATAAATGTTCATGTATGTGGTATAGGTTATGAATCCACGTTACTGAACTACCAGTTCTTAACATTTGTGAGGAGCAGCGTATGTAGAAACCTTGATGTCAGTAATTCTGTGAAGTCAGTAATGCCCACTCCATTTCAATTAAATTCATTCTTCTGTTTCAGTTGGGAAGGTTGGCATTATTCTTGGTTAGTGGCAGAATACTGATGTTCCAAAGGAACATTTTGAAGAGGAAGATATTGTTTGTGGTTATTACATGGTCACTATAAATAACAGTAAGATTCTTCAAAGACAAGTGATATTTATTTGGGAATGGTCTAGCACTACAGTTGGAATATGTGTGCTACAGTAAGCTATGACCATATTCATTGAGGAAGATTACATAAGATATTTTTAAATTTTTATCATTTATTTATTTATTAGAGACAGAGGAATGGAGGGAGAGAGAGAATGGGATCACCAGGGCCTCTAGCTGCTGCAAACCAACTCCAGATGCATGTACCATGGAGAATTGAACCTGGGTCCTTAGGCTTCTCAGGCAAGCCCCTTAACCACTAAGACGTCTCTCCAGTCCTACATAAGATATTTAGAAACAATAAGCTATTGCCCCAAGGTTAATAGAAGAGTGGCAACAGACTGAGATTGAACAGTTGCTAGGCAGATGTCCTCAGTATTTGTCATATAAAGTGGAAGGGGGGTTGGATAGATGGCTTAGCAGTTAAGGTACTTCCCTGCAAAGCCAAAGGACCCAAGTTCGGTTCCCCAGGACCCATGTAAGCCAGATGCACAAGGTGGCAGATGGTCTGGAGTTTGTTTGCAGTGGCTGGAGGCCCTGGCACACCCATTCTCTCTCTTTTTCTTTATGTGCCTCTTTCTCTCCCTCTCTCAAATAAATAAAATAAAATAAAGCAGAAGGGATCTTTGTGCAAGGTCGTCCTGGCAAAGGCCTTTATGATGGTAGCAGTCAGACAGTCATGCCTAAGAACCCTTCCTTTGTCACCTTCCAGACTAAGGATTATTTTGGAGTTGACATGAGCAACTCCATTTTGATTATGGCAGGTTTTGCCCTCATAGGGAACTTGTTGCTTGCCAGGACTCTTTGGGAAACCCTTTGTTTGTACATTTCATATACTCTTAACAGCAAGTATCTTAATAGTACTCTTAATAGCAGTATCTCCCTATAAGGGAGATACTACATTTTTGTTCATTTTAGGGGCACAGAAACTACCCACTTGGAGACAGTTCTTAACCTCATAACCTTCCCCAGCCATTGAGCTGGTCATTGGCCAGGAGCCGGTGACTCCCAGCTCCTCTGCTCATCATCATTGCCCTCCCATCTCCTCCCATCCACACAGAGAGCAAAAGGAAAGCCACAGAGATGGGAGGGAGATAAGGTCGTCAACTGAGAGCAGGATTCTTGCAAAGTTTATTCTGCTAAATCCTTAAAAGCCCAGGGTTTCTAGAAAAACTTGGTGATTCTGTTATGATGTTCTTTACTGACGTCATTTTGGTTTTTATGTTGTATGTGTCGGTATGTGTACATACATGGGAGCACACACATGCCATAGGTACGGGAGGACCACCTAGGGGTATGCCACCTTCTTCTCTCCCTCTCTCTCTCTTTCTCTCTGTCTGTCTGTCATAGGAGAAAGGCTTTAATAGTTGGCATTATTAAAGCTGGCTGCTTCAATAAAGCACTTACACACACTCAGGCTAGTCAACAGTAAAGCCATTTGTTTCTGTCATGTCAACAACTTTTGGCTTTCATATGGGTTTTTAATGAATCGAGGAATGGAATTTGAGAAAGCAAATGATCCAAGGAAAACTGCTTATTTTTCTAAAATGCCAAAGCAAAAGTGGGGTCCCTTTCCAGTTTATTTGCTACAAATGTCTGTTACAGTCTCAAGAATTCTTAAAGTACGTGAGTTACATAGAACAGACCAGTGACTAATGTCATACTTTTAAACATCTTTTTAGCATACCAGTTACTGTAATTGCATAGATATAAAAATATTCTATTTGTTCACTGTTAAATTTATAGTGAGTTCACATTCAGTAACTGTTCATTTTAAAGTTGTCTATTGAATTATATAGTCTACAAGAAACATATGATTACCAACTAATAAAATCAATGTCATGCTAATTTGGTCTTATTAGTCTAATAAAAAGAATGATTGGTTTTAAAATATTTTTTTCCAAAGGCCTTTGTTACTCATGGGTATCATTGAGATGCCGTGATAGAAGACTGTGAATATCAAAAAACTTGAAAACAGGGCTGCTGGAGAGATGGCTTGGTGGTTAAGGCACCTGCCTGCCAAGCCTAAGAATGCCAGTTCCAATCTCCAGGTCCCATGTTTAGCCAGACGCAAAAAGTAACACAAGGGCGCAATGCTGCACTTGCCCACAAGAGGGCGCTGGCATCTGGAGTTTGTTCACAGTGGCTGAGAGGCTGCTGGCGCACCCATTCTCTCTCTGCCTCTCTCTATAACTATCTCTCTCTCAGTCTCTCAAAAAAAAAAAAACTTGAAAATGACTGGGTATGGTGGCGCACACCTTTAATCCCAGCACTTGGGAGGCAGAAGTAGGAAGATCTCTGAGAGTTCAAGGCCACCCTGAGACTACATGGTGAATTCCAGGTCAGCCTGGGCTACAGTGAGACTCTCTCTTGGAAAAAAAAAAAAAAAAAAAAAAAAACTTGAAAATGCGTTCAGGGTCATGTATTTCCCCTTGAAATTCTAGCATTCTTACTCTCTGCCATGTTCACCTTGTGTCTCAGACTATGCTATTATGTCATATTATACATGACAGTTATATAAATGGTTTATTCATTATTTCTGCTGGATAGTAAAAGGCAACCTACTTCATCTATATTTATGACACATTAAGAAAAATTAGCTAGCCCTGCATCAGTCCAGCCAGGAGATGAACTAACAGTATTATGTAGACCTGAAAATTAGTTTCCTCTTTTAAAAGTTATTTGTGTATGTATGTGTGCACGATCATGTTGGGAGAGCACACGAGTGCCACAGTGCATGTGTGGAGGTCAGAGGATAACTTTTCAGAACGCTCCTTGTCTGTCCACCTCATTTGAAGGAGGGTGTCTCATTCTGCATTCTCACTGCTATTCTTTTCTGGGTTCTTGGCAAACTTCTAGGAAATTCTTCTGTCTCCACCTCCCATCTCACTGTCAGCATGCTTGGATTACAGAAGCCACCATGGCTTCTACCTTTTTACATGGAGTCTGGGGACTGAACTTGGGTAGGTAGTCCAGCGTGAGCTGCAAGTGCTTTATCCACTGAGCCATCTTCCCAGCCCTAATTCCCTCTTTAACATTCTGGATGTGGTAGTTTGAATGGATGTCCTCCATTAGATTCAGGAGTTTTATTAAAGCTTCTTGGATTTCAACTGCCTGGCTGGAAGAGGTGTCACTGTGGGCAGATCCTAGGGTCCAGCCATAAGTAAGGTGTGTTTGGGGACAGATCTGGAATTTCCAGCCAAAGGTATGCAGAATACTTAGGCCCTGCCTGGATTTCCTGTAATGTGCTTGCTAATGGTGCTGGTGGTGGTGTTGCTCCCATGGACCTGTGAAAGGTGGCCAACTTCTTCCACCATTATGGAATGTCCCCTGGATCTGTAAGCTTCAAGTAAATCTCTTCCTCCCATAATTTGGGCCTGGTTTGGAAATTCATCCCAACCACATGAAGCTAACTACGACACTTGGTATATACAGAATTCTGTTGGGCTCTAAACACTGTAAGGAACACACAGAGGCACAGTGGTCTAAGATCTTCGAGGCATTCTCTCAGCCAAGAACAATGCTTCACGTTCATATCTAATACCACTCTGGACAGTTTGGTGCTGGTGGACAAAAATGTTAGCACAAAGATTGAAAGATTTTCCTTCGTTAGCTGTGACCTTCAAAAGATACCCATCATGATCTTGATACAGCAGCAGTGTTGGCTCTAATGGTATCTTTCTGTTACTTGTGACCAGGGCACAACAAAGTTTAAGAGCAGGAGTGATCTTTTATATTTTTTGTGTGATCTTTTATATTTTATTTTTATATATTTACTTTTTATTTTTAAAATATATATTTTTTATTTTTATTTATTTATTAGAGACAGAATGAAGGAGAGAGAGAGTGAGAATGGGAATGCCAGGGCCTCTAGCCACTGCAAACAAACTCCATGCACCACCATGTGCATCTGGCTTACATGGGACCTGGAGAATCGAACCAGGGCCCTTATGCTTTGCAAGCATGCACCTTAACCACTAAGCCATGTCGCAGGCGTCATCTTTGCCTCTTCTTATTCTGACACCCTCCCCACTGTGCCCTCCTTGCTGCTTTGGACTTTGTAAAAGAAAAAGGCAGGAAGAGGATGGAAGTTTCTAGCGCCCAAATGGCCAGAGAGGTGGGGTTCAATTAAATCCACCCAGAGAAAGGACCAAAGAACTTTCTCTCCCCTTAACTGCTATCCAAAATGCAAAGACTTCACTGTATTGCCATGTGTAAAAATGATGACTGAATTCTGTATTATTACATGGGAATTCAGCCCTTTTTGGTAGAAATGCTAGGAAATTTTGCAAGGAGGTCATGCTTATACATGGTAGCATGGACCATAACCTTTGATGTTCAACCACATCATCGTGAACACATCACTAAAGGTCACACACATGCTGGCACTGTCCTTGTGATCTCAAGAGATTCCAGTTACTGTACATGCGAGGACTACAGGGGACACCAATATTTATTGGGAAAACAAATGACTTCATATAGGTCTTGCAGAGAAGACTATTTTAAAAGGGAACTGGGCAGCAAAGACCAGGGCCAGGTAAGGCAGAACCATAGACCTGTCACAAGCTTCAAGCTTGACCACATTATGTATTGGGGTCAGAAATGGTTGAAAAGTTTCTCTTTTGGCCAAAGAGAAATGGCAGGAAGGGAGAGACATTTTAAAACCAAACCCTTGTGTGCGCATGGATCTGCCTGAGAATCGACAGCTCTCAAGGGAACTCAAGAGATGTGCTGCGGTACTCAGACATTGTATAATGATTGCAGACAAGCAGAGACCAGTAAATCACTCACTCAGTAAAAACTGGAAAGTTATAAATCAACCAGCATGACTGTATGGCTTTACTAGAAGGTAGAAGCAATTAGAAGTGTTTTTTTTTTTTTTTAATGTTTCTCTACCTGTGCAAGATTTGTAAAAGAAGACTGTGTCTTTATGAACCTGTTTCTCTCTTTTATGAAAAGGAGATAAATGTATAGTATGGATTTAGTGCCAATTCTCTTATTCAGTTTTAAGCGGCTAAGTTGTTTTCAGAACATCATGAAATTCCATTTCATGCCCCAATAAAACTCAAAGGTAATGGGTTACAGCTTTTCCACTTGCTGAATTTTTCTCCTTCAGACATCTTTGATTTTTCCATCCTTTGAACAGATTTTTTAAAAAATACCATTCAAGTTACCCTTTTCTCCCATCCCCTTCCCCTTCCCCACCTGCCTCTAAAGCCGTTCTAAAGGGAACCAGTCCTCATGGATCCTAATAATATGTGAGAGAATTAGAAAGAAAGAAAGAAAGAAAGAAAGAAAGAAAGAAAGAAAGAAAGAAAGAAAGAAAGAAAGGAAGGAAGAAAGAAAGAAAGAGAGAAAGAAAGAAAGAAATCAGCACCACTTATATGGCTTCTTCAATCTACTGCATAGTCTTTCCATCATGGATAGGTTGTTTATCTTTAATCCCCCTTGCGGCTCCCCACTCCCCCATCTTATCTAAGAAGGTGGCTAGGCTTGTAATTGTAGTTCAGAGCTATAGCACTTCCTTGCCATGCACAAGGCTCTAGGTTCAATCCCCAGTGCTGAAAAGAAAAGGAAAAAGAAACCGGGGAGGAATAGGAGAAAGAAGACGAAGTTGGCACACATCCCCACATTTCCGGGCTTGCACTGCTTCGCAAGTCTACCCAGGCAATCTGTCCTCACCTTTGCTAACGTCATAGGCTTCTGCAGCCTCTCTTAACCTTGACCGTGAAAGTTCTGCTCACAAAATCCTCCCATACAGCCTTCACTGATAGCTGTTAACCTAATGCCTAGCACATGTCAGATTTCATCTTCTCTTCTTCCATGTGCCAGAAGGAACGAGCTTAATTTTTCTCACTAGAGTTAAGTTCTAGATAGAAATGCAAACTCCTACTGCAACCAAACGTTTGAAAAATATATGGTGATTTTTTAAATTTTTTTAATTTTTTTATTTATTCTTGGAGAGAGAGACAGAGATAGAGAGAGGGAGAGGGAGACAGAGATGGGCGCGCCAACAGTCTCTCAGCTGCTGCAAACGAAATCCAGATGTGTGCGCCCCCTTGTGGTCAAGTGCGGCATTGCGCCCTTGCGTCACTTTGCATCTGGCTAAACGTGGGACCTGGAGATTGGAACCACTGGAGATTGGAACCAGCGTTCTTAGGCTTAGGAGGCAGGCGCCTTAACCACTAAGCCATCTCTCCAGCCCATGGTGATTTTTTAATTTTTTTTTCTTTCCAGATTGTCTCTGCAAGTTTACTGTCTATAACCTTTTTATAGTGTATAAATGTTAACATCGTACAATTACCACAATGTTTCTAAAGTGCTACGATTTTACCCAGGCATGTCCCCTTCCAATGGTGCAGTGGTGTTGGCATCTGGCATTCAGTTGACAATTTCAAATTTAGCTTAAATTAAAAAAAAAATGCTCCCCATACAAATGGAAAGATTGAACATCCATCTCACCCTTCCTTAAAGCTTTGCTTAAAGCACAATTTTGAATGTGTGTAAATATATTCACTGTCTTATGGAGCGTGTAGTGCAGATCTGACGACAATTAGCCAGGAAGCAAGGAGGAGACTGGGCTGTTTGTCTGCTTCCCTCCAAAACCTGGTACCAGCAGTGCTACAAGTTGCCCAGATAAAGTCAATTTAATTTGAAAGTAACATTTCAAACTATCCCGGCAGAATTGACAGCATCCTTGGGATGTCATTTCACACACTCTGACTTGGGAATGGCTGTTTTGAGCAGCACCTGTCATTAACCTGACTTCTTAGTGCCTGGGCAGAAGGTTAAATATCTCACTTATCTATACGTTCTGCCTCCATGACCCTCTCCACCACCCACAGCCCTCGAAGCATCTGTCAAAAGTTCACCATGTTTCACATTCCAGAGAGAGCATCCAGGTTGCTTGGCCCTTGTAAATCACCCTTGGGTCACTCATCAAGACTGCGATACATTAAAACAAACCAAAAATGTAATAGGCTATATTCTGTTAAGATGCATTTAGAGGGGCTGGAGAGATGGCTTAGCGGTAAAGGCATTTGCCAGCAAAGCCAAAGGATCCCAGTTCGATTCCCCAGGACCCACGTAAGTCAGATGCACAAGGGGGCGTACACATCTGGAGTTCGTTTGCAGTGGCTGGAGGCCCTGGTGCACCCATTCTCTCTCTCCCTCTCTCTGTTCCCCCTCTCAAATAAATAAATAAAATATTTTTAAAAGATGCATTTAGGAATATCTATGAAAAGAAAAAAAACCTAAGTTATGTGATAGTCCTATACAAGTACCCAGTTGGTGGATAGACTCCACAAATGAGGGAGTATTTCCTCCCAGTTGGAGTCATTGCACAACATAATTTACTAGCAGTGTCTTGTATGTTGAATGCTTTACAAGTGGCCTTACAACCATAGCAAGCACACTGCTATGTTCTTTCTGTTGTACACGCTGTGTTCATTCTGAAACTTCTGTAAGCCAGGTGACAGAATGACTACGTGAAGCACGAAAGTAAATATCTTTAAAAATGCAGGACAGGGCTGGAGGGATGGCTTAGGAGTTAAGGCATTTGCCTGCAAAGCCAAAGGACCCCAGTTCGATTCCCCAGGATGCCATTAGCCAGATACACAATGGGGGTGCACACGTCTGGAGTTCCTTTACAGGGGCTGGAGGCCTTGGCACACCCTCTCTCTCTCTCTCTCTCTCTCTCTCTCCCTCTTTCTCTGTCAAATAAATAAATAATAATTTTTTTAAAAAATACAGGATAATTGCATTACATAATTTTCAGGTTCTGTAACCAAAGAAGGGTGACAGTGTGACAGAGAGTTGCAGAATCAAAGAGCTTAGTAGTGAAGAGAGCAAAGGGAGTGTCCAGCATGGGAAGAGGCATGTATGCTGGGAACGCAGGACTCTTACTTCATGTTGCTCAGTCATGGAAACGGAAGAACCACGTGAACCGTGGCAGTCTGGTTAGATGGTTTGTCAGGCATCCATAACATTGAGCATATCAAAATACTACACTGTTGGCATTTCTTTTGATCCCTTTTTAAAAAACATTTTTATTTTCTACCTTATTTACTTGAAAGAGAAAGAAATGGGCAGCTAGAGAGAGACAGAGAGAATGGGCATGCCAGGGCCTCCAGCCACTGCAAACAAACTCCAGACGCTTGCTGCAGCACCCTTGTGCATCTGGCTTACGTGGGTCCTGGGGAATGGAACTTGGGTCCTTAGTCTTCGCAAGCAAGTGCCTTAACCACTAAGCCATCTCTCCAGCCCTGATCTTTCTTCTTCCCTCTTCTTCGTTTTTCTTCTTCTTCGTCTCACTGTGTAACCCAGCCTGGCCTTGTATTTGATCTTCTCCTTCCTCAGCCTCCTGAGTGCTGGGATTACAGACAAATCCTATCATGCCCCCTTCTTTGTCCAGTAAGCAATCTATTTCATCAGGGTGTTTTCATTAGTCATTTATTTTGGCTTCTATATTGATTTCAGATAAATTAATACATATACAAAGAGTAGGGCTTGGGAGACAGCTTAATGGTAAGAGGTGCTTGCTTGCAAAGCCTTCCAACCCAGGTCCAGTGTCCAGCATCCACATAAAGCCACATGCCAATGTCACATGCATCTGTGATTCCCAAGTTGCCTACAAAATGAGAGGTTGAGCCAGGAGAATCTGAAACCAGTGAATCAGTCTGAGGTTCTTTTGTAGCCTGGCAATTCATTTGTAGTGACAGAAGATGATCTTGTCTCAAGCTAGGACACAGGCACCTCAGAGTTGTCCCTGACCTCCATACTTATAAACACAGACACACAGACAACACACACGTACAAACACATCCAGTAATGATTTCAGATAAAAAATACATTTGCAATGAAAGGTACGTTTTATTGATAAAGCCATAAGTGAGTCCCCTTAGCAATTCTGGCAGATTCCGAGATAGCCAGTGTGGAGTTGAATCACCCAGTTCAGAGCCCCTCCAGCAGGCTGCCATCACCTCCTAATTCCATGGGGTGGGAATCCACCTGGGTGACATTTCTGACCATCCATGCTTCCTCTCAAGCTTCTTACCAGCTGGTCTCCATCCCAAAGGGCCCAGTGCTCTGGTCTCCATGGGCCCTGGGTGACCTACCCTGCATAGGCCCAATGCTCTCCTCCAGGTTCTATCTGTTCAGCTCGTGCTTCCAAATATCAAAGCAAAGTGAGGGTGTTAGAAAGCCTTTATTCTCTTTCATCAAAGGAGATTAGCAGTTTCAAGCATTAAAAAAAGAAAATCATGTAACTTGCACTTAGCTACACAGAGCAAAGGTTCTATTGAAATTCAAAGTGATCTCTTTTTTAGTTATTTATACTTCTAGATCTGAAAAGAAGACTAAAAGGGGTGGGACCCGTGTTTACTTTACCAAGCCCAAGCTCAGATGCAGCCTTGAAGCGGTTTTTTTTTTGTTGTTCTTTTTTCCCTTAATTGCCATACCTCCAAGAAGCTGATCCTAACATGCCATCGATCATCTGAGTGGCACATCAAACCCTGGCCCCATCAGCCTGACACATCAATGCGAACTGAGGTGACACACATTCATTTCCGCCGCACACAGCTGCAGGGGAGCCCGGCTGCCCTGTCGTTGTATTTCATGGGTTTGAACTGTGTGGCCGCCCGACATCATTCAGGAAATGAGTTTACTGTATCTGTGACAAGCATCGTGTTCACAGGGTCTGGGGAGCAGCCAGTACGGTGCAGGGCTCTGCAGGAGCTCCAAGCTTTTGCAGCCCTTTGGGGAACCTGGAATGGTGCCGCCTCTCCCACTGCCTGATGCTCCAGTCCTGCCACCGCCACCCACGGGGGAGGGGAACATGCATCACACCTGTTGCCTAGTTTAACCTAGTACCGGTTTTTAAGACAATGTACATAAGGCAGCCAGGCCTCGTTTCATCACAGCTTGGCTACCCTGAAATTGGAGAACGATGCCTATCTTTTGATAATGCTCATGTATTTCTCTGCCCACCCCCCCCCCCAGCCAGCGGTAAACTTTGGTCCCACTGTGATTCTTAGGAAACTCATATCCCATGTGTTGGAAACGCTTTCTGCTGGATCTGGGTTGTTGGTGAGGACGTCCTCTGGCCATTGTAGACTCTCACTCACTTAGAATGAGCAAAGGACCATGAAAGTCTGTCCAGCATCAGACTCCAGTTAAAAGCAGCCATGAGCTTTGGTTATTTTGCATACGGTTAACCGTGATCGGAGGTCATAAAGCAAGTCCTCCGTCCGCTCTTTTGCAGCTGGGTGTACACAGTGTTTCCCGATCGTTTATTCTGGCTCAGAGTCAGGGCAACAGTGTTTTTCCATTAGGCATGTTTGACAGATGAAGAGAGGTGGGAGGGGAGGCTGCAAGGGGCAGGTCTGTGATTTCTTTTTTATTTACATGAAAAGAACTTTTACAAGTGCTGAAGACCATGCACCAGTCTAAACACAATGTCCACGGAGCAGAGATGGAGAGAGTGGTGGCTTTTTGCAAAAATATCTAGATCTCACGCGGTACAACAAACCTCACTGCCAGCCTGTGTTTGAACCACTTCACGCATAATACCACTCAGGCTTGCACACCAGTGTGGTTCTTGGTGAGTGAAATTCATCATCTCACTTGAAAGGTGAGTGCCCTGTGTTGATGGTAGCGGCAGTGGGAGGGGCCAGGCATTGGCTAAGGGGGTATACACACTTTGTACATCCCTGTGTGGAGGTGGCCTGGTACTCAACAGGGGAGAGTTTCCCAGAGTTATGTAGAACTTCCCCTGGGCAGTCTTTTTTTTTCTTGAGTTTGTTTATTTTTCCTTTCCCTCCCCACCCCCCTTTTTTGAGGTAGGGTCTCACTCTAACCCAGGCTAACTTGAAATTCACTATGTAGTCTTAGTGTGGCCTTGAATTCATGGTGATCCTCCTACCTTTGCCTCCAAGTGCTGTGATTAAAGGGGTGTGCCACCACACCTGGCTAAATTAAGTAGAAACTTTGTTTGGACACATCATGTGTTGGTACCCACCATCATTTCCTTCCTCCCTGCCCCCATTCCACTGAGGGCCCTCCTCAGTGGTGATACAGGATTTTGGGGCTCAGGAGGTGTCTCCCACAATTTATGAACCCAATGTTTTGGGTTCTATCTTACTGTTAATAAAGAATTAATAGAGGACTCAAAGAAGGATAAATTATGAATCATTCAGTTTATTTAGGGGGAAATCACAACATTGTGGGGTTTATTGAAGGGAGATTGGGATGTAAGAGAAACTGAGGCTTTTAAAGAGAGATTAGAGCTTTGTTGCAGTCAGGTTCGCATTGCTGGCAGAAATCACCCAACCGAGAGCAGCTTGTGGGAAAAAAATATTTATTTTGGCTTATGGACTCGAGGGAAGCTCCATGATGGCAGGGAAAACAATGGCACGAGCAGAGGGTGGACATCACCTCCTGGCCAATATCAGATGGACAGTAACAACAGGCGAGTATGCCAAATGCTGGCAAGGGGACACTGGCTTTAATACCCATAAGCCTGTCCCCAACGATACACTGCCTCCAGGAGGCTTAATTTCCAAATTGCCATCAGCTGGGGACCTAGCATTCCAAACACCTAAGTTTATGGGGGACACCTGAATCAAACCACCACAAGCTGCAAGCACATGGACTTAAGAGAAACTGAAGCTTTATGTTTGTTTGAGACAGAGAGAGAGAGAGAGAGAGAGAGAGAGAGAGAATGGGTGTGCCAGGGCCTCTAGCCACTGCAAAAACTCCAAACACATGTGCCACCTTGTGCATCTGGCTTATATGTGAGACCTGGAGAATCGAATCTGGGTCCTTAGGCTTCATAGCCAAGCACCTTAACCACTAAGCCATCTCTCCAGCTGAAACTGGGGCTTTTAAAGAGAGATTAGAGTAAAACTGCAAACACATGGAAGGTAAGAGAAACTGAGATCTTTAAAGAGGGATTAGAATAGAGCAGTAGGCATATGGAAAGCTCCCTTAAGGGAAACAGGCTTCTAAAGAGAGATTAAAGTAGCAGGCACAGGGAAAGCTCACTTGAGAGAAACAGGCCTTTAAAGAGAGACTAAAGCTGCAAGTACATGGAGGATAGAACTTAGGAGCCTGTGTAGGGAGATTTAGAAGGAACACACATGCCATCTGCCATGTGCTTTCCTATGGAGGGAAGTTAAGAGGGTAAGCGGTGAGGCTCAAGAAAGAATAAGAGGGAAAATATTCAAAGCAGAAACAAAGAAATTCAGAGGAGAAATTAAGAGAGCTACACTCATGGTAACCCCGAGTTTAAGGAAATTACACAGGTAGCAGGCCTGGAGTTAGTGAGTGTAAGGGAAATATGCACGTGGTAGATTCAGAGACCAGAGGAAAATCATGCATGTGATCAAAGTGAGAAGTTACCCCAAACTGTAAATCCGAGGCAAGCAGAAAAGTTCTCCCAGACCAAGAAACTGTGTTACACTCTCCTGCCCTCACCCAGCCAGGCTCACATGTATCCCTGTGGCCTGAGCAAAGAAGAGAGGGAATCCAGAGAGAATTGCGCAGACAGAGAGGGGGGCACATGCAACCTGGTCTTCATAGCATCAGGTTCAGCAAGGGGAAGACCCAATTGGTTTATAGACTTGGAGGGTGAATCTCACAGCTAGCCCACCTGGGCCAGCCCATCCATGTAGCAAACTAGACTGTGGGCGGCAGGAGGCAGCATAAAGTAGTCTCCACCAGACACGAGTTCTTTTCTTGTCCCAGGGCGAGGTGGCATGTGGGGGTGACATCTCCTAGTTCTCTCTGGGCCTCAATTTCTAACTGAAACCACCTAAAAGAAACTAGCTTTCTCCTATCTTTCAATGGGATTGCTAGTGTTCACGATGGGGTGGTAGGTTATGAATTGT
The DNA here is from genome assembly GCA_036365145.1 of Orientallactaga sibirica. NCBI lineage: Eukaryota > Metazoa > Chordata > Mammalia > Rodentia > Dipodidae > Orientallactaga > Orientallactaga sibirica. Next base: position 1,219,861 of record JAEOAD010002133.1, read on the forward strand.
GAGAGCAGCACTCAGTCACTGTGGGGGTCAGGGGACAATGCTTCTGGATATTCTCTCCTACCCTGTGACTCTTAAAATCTTTCCGCCCCTCTTCTGCAAACTGCCCTGAGCCGTGGTGGGTTGTGCTTTAGCGTTGAGCTCGCAGCAGCTCCTGTCTTTCTGCTTTGGTGCATTTTGAGTGTCCTCAGTGTCTGTCACCATCGCCCTGGCACAGGTTATCAGGCTCGCCGTGGAAGCAGCTCCCTTGCTCATCTCGCCAGTTCTTCTATGGTTTCCCCTGGGCCCTGGCTGGGGTATGAGGGGTGGTTCATCTCCTGCCAGGGAGTGAGCTTTCTTTTCTTGTCTTGTTGGTAGAATTTGGTGGTCCTGGGTTCTCACTGCCCTCTGATTCACTACCCTCCCCCAGCTGTAGTGTGGAGGTTACAAGTCTCCATCTTGACCAGAAATCTGAGTCGGCAGCTTTCTGAGGATGCTCCAGGTAACCTGCCCTAAGATCTTCCACCAGGAAGTACTCAAAGTTGATCAGAGACTTCCTTTAAATTGCTGATATCTACTGCAAAGCCCTGGGTGCATGGGGCAAGTGGGTATGATCTGAATGAATATTTTCTCTTTCTTTTTTGCATGTGTATATGTGTGTGGATGCACATGTTCGCAGGTACACATGCATGTGTGTGTGCGCATGTGGAAGGCAGAGGCTGATATCGGATACCATCCTCATCACACTCCACTTTATTTACTGAGGTAGAGTCTCTCATGAGAACCCAGAGCTAACCATTATGGCCAATCTAGCCTGCCAGCTTGCTCCAGGAATCTCCTGTTTCTCCCTCCTGACAATTGAGATGACTGGGGTGCCTCCATGCCCACTCAGGACTTAAGTGAGTGGTAGGGACCCAAACTCTGGTTCTTACACACGGGCACCACAAGTGCTATATCTACTGACCCCTCTCCCCATCCCCAGATGTTTTCCTTCTAAGCAGAACAATTTTTTGTTTTTTGTTTGTTTGTTTTTCAAGGTTGGTGAGGGTCTTCGCTATTCCTGGGGGTCATTGGCCACTGATGTCTGGGCCCAAAAGAAGTTGGGGGGAGCAGGGTCTTAGAGCAGATGAGTGCGGCAGGCAGTGAACCACCCAGGATAGGGGCTGATGGATAGCACTCTCGTTTATTCAAAAAGAGGAGTGGGTGCTGGAGAGATGGCTTAGCAGTTAAGGCACCTGCCTGCTAAGCCTAAGAACACTGGTTCCAATCTCCAGGTCCCACGATGAGCCAGATGCAAAGTGACGCAAGGGCTCAATGCTGCACTTTCCCACAAGGGGGCGCACGCATTTGGATTTCTTTCACAGTAGCTGAGAGACTGCTGGTGCGCCCATCTCTGTCTCCCTCACCCTCTTTGTCTATCTCTCTCTGTGTCTCTCCTCAAAAATAAATAAAATAATTTTTAAAAATTTTTTAAAGGGGGAGTGGGAAGCTGGATGTGGTGGCACACGCCTTTAATCCCAGCACTCGGGAGGCAGAGGTAGGAGGATCGCCGAGAGTTCGAGGCCACCCTGAGACTATATAGTTAATTCCAGGTCAGCCTGGACCAGAGTGAGACCCTACCTTGCAAAACCAAAAAAAAAAGGGGGGGGGAGTGGGTTTATAAACACTTGGGAAAGGTTGAGAAGGCACATACAGATCATAAGGTGATTGGATACATAGGTTTATGGGCTGCTATCTAATTGGCTGGTGTTGGAAGGCGGTAAAAGCTACATGACTTCAGCCACATATTGGATGGCTACAGCTGCAGAGAGATTGTTTACTACCATATAAGGGTCTCTTGGGCAGCTGGCCACAAGGTCAGGAACTATGGTGGGAGGGGGCAAAACCTTAGACTATGGAATGCTCAGGTGATTTGGGATGGGGGGAGGGTCCATCCATCAGTTCCACCTCCTCTGGGCAAAGATGGGGCACACTATGACCTTGTGAAAGGGGAGGGCCAGCTCCGTCACCAATGTGGGTTCCAGACAATAAGGCCAGCTGAAACCCCCACAGCCCAAGGTCCCTGGCCATGTCCAACAGTCCAGGCCAGCTTCCTCACAGTCCCAGCCCGTGTTTAGCAATGCCCAACAGGTAGTCTCACTCTAGCTCAGGCTGACCTGAAATTCAATATGTAGTCTCAGGGTGGCCTCAAACTCACAATGATTCTCCTACCTCTGCCTCCTAAGTGCTGGGATTAAAGGTGTGCACCACCATGCCTGGCTTTAAGCAGAACATTTTTCTTCAACTAATGGGGAAACATCATGAAAAAGTACCAAAAATGCTGGCCATTCAAGTCACTGAACACCTTTATTATAGCAAAATTAGGTCACCCAGATGTCATGTTGATCTACAGCCCTCACATTTCATATTTATATTAGAGAGAGAGAATGAATGGGCTCACCAGGGCCTCCAGCCACTGCAAACGAACTCCAGACACATGTGCCACCTTATGCATCTGGCTTACGTGGAACCTGGAGAATCGAACTTGGGTCCTTTGACTTCTCAGGCAAGTGCCTTAGCCTCTAAGCCATCTCTCCAGTCCCTCATGTTTCTTTAGTTATTTGTTATAATAATAAATAATACAGCTAACCCTTACTCATTAACTTAGGTGACCATGATACATGTCTGTCTATACGGGTATTTGTGGAGATCATCATGGTCTTCCTGAAGCTTTTCTGAGTATGTGAAAACGATTTGCCACCATATCATGGTTTGCCTTCAGCAGAGAGGCTAGGAGAAGAAAATTGCAGCTGGTGTCACGAATGGCCAAACCCTCCCAATCAGACTTCCTCAAGAAATCGGCCCAGAGAGAACCCTTGAGTGAGGAAGGAATTTAGCACAAAAAAAAAAAAAAAATGTAGAGTCAACACCAAAAGTTGCCCTTTGGGTTAATCCAGTCTTACAGAGGGATTTAAAATGCAGGTTTCAAACCAACAGATGTTTATGGAGGGTCGCTGAGTGCCAGGCATGGAGTTGGACACAGGGGAGCTCACACTGAAAAAGACACAGTCCCTTTCATTCTGCAAACATTTTCTCCTGGCTGGCAAGTTTTTCAGCAGATCCTCCTCAATTCACCATGGCATTCCCCTTGAGTTAGAACACTCGGGCCCTTCTTCTTGACCAATCTCCTTAATGCCAGAGTACACAGAGGGCTGGGAGAAGTGGGTGGTTATAGATTTCCACTCAATTTGGAAATTAACAGCCTGTGATATAGCCAGAAGGGGCTAGACTGGCATCAGAAAGCCCACTTTCCAGTCTCGAGACTTCATTTACTGGACTTACAGCCTTGAGCTAGTTTTGTGACCTCTTGGGCCCTTGGTGCCTATCGTCATGCAGGGCGGCTATGAGGACTCTGAGAGATAGGCATGGCTTTGAAAGCCCATCCCCCCAGGAACTCAGACAAATGAAGGGGTGCTGTTTTGTTGAGAGGGGGAAAGAAGTAGATGAGGAGAGCTGTTTAAACCGCCATATAAAGCTTTAATAACACATAACACATCCTATACTGGTCTTGTTCTATTTTTATGTTGTTTTTTTGTTTATTTATTTTTCTCGACCAGCATTCCTTTATGTCTTAGGGAGTCAGCAGTTTAAAATGGACCACCATTCTAGTCACTCTACAGAGTCTGTGCCACCCACCCCCAAGAAAGACATATCCTGGAAGAATCTGTCCCCACACAGGTCTATGACTGAGCAGACATGTGTATAAAGAAAAATAAATCTATTTTGTTATTCAAATATAAAGGTCAAAGGCTTATATCTTTTCCTCTTTCTGAGCATTTTATAGCTCAAAAGCAATGCCTTCATTCAATTTTTTAAAATTTATTTACTTTCACCTGTGTGTGTTCATGTGTGTACACACACATGCCTGTGTGTGTGTGTATGTGTGTATGCATGTATGTATGGGCACAGCAGGGCCTTTTGCTGATGCAAACAAACTGCGACACAGGCCACTTTCCATCCAGCTTACATGGGTGCTGGGGAATCAAACCAAGGCTGACAAACTTTGCCAGCAAATTCCTTTAACCATTGAACCATCTGTCCAGCCCAGCAATGCCTGTTTTGAGGAAACTTTCCGCAGTTATCATGAGTGTAGTTAAGCTGATTATTTGACCAATCCATAAAGGTTAATAAGCAAAATGGAAAGAACAAATAATAAATATATAACATAATATATGTAAATATAACATGAATATATAGTATAGTATATGTAAAACAAAGCATCCTGAACCCACCACATCTTTGCCAAAGCGTATTTATTAATTTAAGAGCAGGATAGAGAAATGTGGTGTGGCTTGTGTGGAAGCAGATGAATCAATCCTCCATGAGACGTGGGCAGACTGCTTCCTGCTCAGAATCTAGCACTCATCGGCTGGAGAGTGCCTGTGAAGCACATCCACATACTGCCTTTGTCCCCATGTTGTCTCTTCCTCACAGTCACCCTTTCCCTGCCTCCAGTAGCCCTGTGGCTCACTCCAGACACTGCCAAGGGGAGTGCTGGGCTTCCCAGGGTGCTGAGCCAAGGAGACACAGATAACAGGATGGCAGCCCAGCCTGCTCCCCACTAACAGAGAACCATTAGGAGAGCCGTTCAGTGAAACCTGGTAGGACGTGAAGAGCGAGACCCACGGACGTTGTTTTCACAGAGTTCATAGCGCCTCAGAGATACCCTAGAAGTTTTCCGTCCTTTGGTTGAAACACACACACATGCACGCACACGGGTACGCACACCTAATTTATACAGTGCTCTCACACTCACACACAGCAAGTCATGAGGATCACATAGCTCTTATGAGAGACTCAATCCCAGGCCAACTCTTTAAGACAAGCCCATCATACCTGGCCTCTCCTGACCAATAAGAAGAAGTTTTAATATTTTTATTTACTTAGTTGAGAGAGAGAAAGGAGGAGGCAGAGTGAGAGAATGGGCGCACCAGGGCCCCCAGCCACTGCAGACAAACTCAAGACACGTGCACCACGCTGTGCATCTGGCTTACGTGGGTTCTGGGGAATCGAACCTGGGTCCTTTGGGTTTGCAGGCAAGTGCCTTAACTGCTAAGCCATCTCTCCAGCCCCAAGAGAAATTTTGTTACCGGCAAACAAACCAGAGTACCATGTTCTCCCCTCCCCATGGTCACAAACCTCGAGGGGATGTTCGCTGTCCCTTAGACTGCGGCTCTCCACCACTGCGGCAAGGTGGAGAGAAGAACGTAAGCTCATTTGTTAGACATCCCAGAGCCGACTTCTGGCTTCTCCACTTCCCAGCTCGGTGAGGCACATAACCAAGCTACCAAATTCCAGAGTCACACCAGTACATGGTCACGATGAGAGACCCTACAGCACTGGGAGTTGTATAAAAATTGAACGTATATGAAAAATCTCACCCTGGCTGGAGCAGAGGAAGCTGCCAGAATGTCTGATGGCGGTGGTGGTGACAATGTCCCATTCATTGATTATAACTCCTGTACCTAGTGCAGAACAGCTGTTCCATAAATATTTGCAGAGAGAGAGGAGGAAGGTGACAGTGAGGCTCACCAAGGAGGTCCGATTGGAGCCTTCACTTTGACATGAAGCACTTGCTGCCTGTTTATAAAATCCAGAATTTCAAAAGCTGTAAAGCGAAACCCCGGAGTTTCTGAAGCAAGGAGGCAGGCAACCTAAAAGAATGCACGGGCATTTAGAGTCTGAGCATGCTCTCCGGGGGCAGTCATACTCAGTTCTTTAGCCTTCCTCTGAGAAAAACCAGAAACCCAGACTTCCATGTGCAACAGACAAAGTCTTATGACTAAGTCGACTTCTAAACAAATACTCCAGTGCATTGCCAAGCTGGTCTTGAGCCAACTCTTACCACCCCTGCCTTCGTGGAAGGCTCTCTGGGTTTGTCTCTTCTTTGCAAATGGTCCTTAGTGATCACAAAAGACATGCACCCCTGGAAGTTGCGTCTCAGGTCCTGCCACTGGTGAGGTCTTCGCTCCCTGATGGTCACATTCTGCAGTCTGTGCCCACCTCACGAGGGCTCATCTGTTTCTCAAAGAATGCTGCAAGTCATTATAGATGTTTAAGGCATCATTGTTTTGTGACTGAAATAATGATACTTCCTGTAGAACTGCTATTATGGTGATCTTAGAGAAAGGCTTATCCCATAGCTCATGTAGCTTTGTTTTGTTTGGAGAGAAAATCTGGCATTTGCAAAAATGTGGAGCACTTAGTAGTGGAATGACTTTTCCATAGCACTGATGGCCATCTGTCTTTGGAATGTGATTTTAAAAAATTCTCTTCTGACTCTATGAGGCAAACTGCCCTCGGGTCTTTCCAAATGATGGGATAAATTTCTGTAGGCTAGTGGAAACTTTATGGTTAGGGGAAACTCAATCCCAAGAGGACCCAGGTTCAAAGTCTCCTCTGCCACTTACTTACTAGCTGTGTAACCCTAAGTAAGTCATTTCATCTCACAGAGCTTGTTTCTCCATCCAAAAAGAAGGGTCAGGGCTGGAGAGATGGCTTAGCGGTTAAGGCGCTTGCCTGCTAAGCCTCAGGACCGGGTTCCAATCTCCAGGTCCCACGTTTAGCCAGATGCAAAGTGACGCAAGGGCGCAATGCTGCACTTGACCACAAGGGGGCGCACGCATCTGGATTTTGTTCACAGTAGCTGAGAGACTGCTGGCGCGCCCATTCTCTATCTGTCTCCCTCTCTCTCTGTCTCTGTGTATCTCTCCAAAAATAAAACAATGTATAAAAAAAAAGGGTCATTATACCTCATAGTTTCTGTGAATATTAAATAAAATATACATGGACACAACCCAAACCCCTAATAAGTGTTCACTGTCAGCAGTGGCTCAGTTATCACAAATTGGTTCTGCCCCGGCAGCATCATTAACTTTCTTACTAAAATTGGCAGCTCTGTGGAAATAAATGCTTTAAAATATCTGTAATTCTATAATACAAACATTTGGTCTTGTCCCTAGTGGTATGAGGACTAAAGGGTAGAGAGATGGTTAATGCCATCCAAGGACTCACAAGAGGATAAGGAACAATTAGGACGGAGCCCTAAGAACCAGTGACATTTAAAGGTCAGGCTGAGGAAGAAGAGGAATGGAAGGAATGAATATCAGAGAGAGGCAATAATGACCAAGGAAAGGCTATGAGAGCTGCCAGAGGGAGAGTTTCCAAGGAGGTGTACACAACCATGTTGTGCAAAGTCACTCTGAGAGGCCCTAGGAAGGCCTTGAGAGTATCCACTGGACCACAAAATAGAAAGCAGGGGTCATTTGAATGGAGTATAGGAGGGACAGAAATCAGGAAGGTTGAAAAGTTGGGGATAAAAAAATCTATACAAATCTTCAAAAGGCTGGGCTATGATGAAGGGGGTACAAGAGGGAGAGAGAGCATGGGAACAAGAGTTTACTTACGAAACACCAGCGAGGCCTGAGGATGAAGCTCAGTTAGCAGAATACTGCCTCATGTTCCATCCCCAGTACCACAGAAATGAAGCAGGGCAGTACTCACCTATAATCCCAGCATTTGAGAGGTAGTGGCAGAGGGATCAGAAGTTCCAGATCTACCACAACTACGTAGCAAGTTCAAGGCCAGTCTGGAATACATGCGACACACACACACACAAACTCACACACCCAAAAAGTGAATTTTGATAGAAAAGACCAGTTGAGATTCAGAGAGATTAACAGTGAGAAGGGATGGGTGAAACAAGAGTAGAATATTAATGCAAAATTGGACCTTAGTTTGCGAAAAATAATAAACTCTCCTGAGAGTCCTTTGAACCAGCTGTCCCTGTCCCTCAAGCTTGACCAGGGGACTTGGGAAATGGGTGAAGATGCATAAAGAGGACTAAGAAAACTGAAATCCTGTTGGCAATCTTTTGCCATCCAAGGAATAATCTTTCAAGATTCTCGTAGCTAAAGATGAAAAATCCCTCTTTATTTCCTCTTACCTTAAAATTCTGACTGGTCTGTAGTTTTCCCACAAATAGAACACTCAGCCTCCTAGCATTCGCCCTGACCAGTATTCCCAGAAGTCAGTGCACTCTGGTCAAAATAGTGGGGTGATTTGTGACCAAACTGTGTTTGGAAGACCTCTTGGGATCTTATAACAGATTTTGTTTCCTTATAAAATATGGATGAAATAAGGCAATATGAGGGGCTCTAAGTGGAATCCCCAGAGCATGTTGCTGCCTATGAATAGACTTGATATGCTGGACATACCGTGTGGATGTTATTAAAAATGTTGCTAATTCCACGACAGCCTTATATTAGGAGAATTGATGGAAAACATTTCCCAGTGGTTTCATACCTTGGACTAGTTGTGAGTTGATCATCTTAAGAGCAATGTAATATGGTAAATTCTTCTTGTTGGCTGCTAGAACAGAATGTTGAGAACCTGGCCATCGACCGACCTCCTGCAGCAGTAATTTCCACATGTGTTTTGTGTTAGCTGCCTTTGGGGTTGGAAGGGCTAAGAGTAAATCTCACCCATTTCCCTCTTCCTGGGTTCCAAACTAACTGAGGAATAGACACCAGAGACAGACAGATGGAGGTCCACCTGACAGCTTTACTAAATGAAGCAAGGCTGGTGGACGCTACTTGGGTGGTATGTGGTAACATGCCATCCTGCAGACAAGCACACCCGCCTCAGGGAACTTCCTTGCCCTTTCCCCAAAGGCATGAATACACAAGTGTGGGCATAGTGTACCTAGCCTACTTTTGATGTATTTTTTTATCTACTTATTTGAGAGAGAGAGGGAGGGAGGAGAGAGAGAAAGAATGGCTGTGCCAGGGTCTCTTGCTGCTGCAAATGAACTCCAGACCCATGTGCCATCCTGTGCATCTGGCTTACATGGATCCTAGGGAATCAAACCTGGGTCCTTTGGCTTGGCACTATGCCATGTCTCCAGCCAATTAAAAAAAAATAATATATTTTATTTAATTGTTTATTTATTTGAGAGAGAAAGAGAGAACTGGCCTATCTTTGAAAATAGGGCTGGAGCAAGAGGCCAGAAGTGCTGTCTGGAGGTATCATTCTATTGGGAAAAGGAAACAGTTGCACCCCCAACATGGATTTTGATTCTGTGTTTTGCTTTAAAAAAAAAACTTTTTAAAAATTATTTGCAAGCAGAGAGAGAGAGGAGACAGATATAGAGAGAATGGGGACACTAGGGCCTCTAGCCACTGAAAACGAACTCCAGATGCATGTGCCACTTGTGCATCTGGCTTACTGGGGAATCGAACATGGGTCCTTTGGCTTCACAGGCAAGCGCCTTAACCATCAAGCCATATCTCCAGCCCTGTTTTTGCTTTTCTCATTCTCCCTTTGCCTGGTTTCCTTCAACTATTTAGCTAATGGCAACAGCCATGTTTTAGTAAAATTCTCTGGATTCATTTTGGAACAGCTTGGCCCTAACAATTTTAACTAAGAAATTAACTAATAAAATCAGAGGAATACTTTAGGGTTCCCCCCCTTTGGAATGAGGTAAGAAAACCCCACCAATTTCACTTACTTGTTTATCTATATGGCGTCCTACTCTGTTGCCCAGGGTGGTCTCCAACTCTTGGGCCTAAGTGATCCTCTTGCCCCAACCTCCCAAGTAACTGGGACTATTGACATGCCGCACCACGCCTGGCTTTTACCTAATCCTTTGAGAGGAACTAGTTGTAGGAGACTAGACTAAAATGAATGAGTTGTGGGGTTTTTCCCCTACCATTCAGTGTTTTGCTTAACACTCTCTGTGCCTTGTCTCTCAGTCACAAGATACTGTTCCTCCATTTATATGCTCCACCTTGTGCATCTGGCTTTACACGGGTACTGGGGAATTGAACCCTGGTCATTAGGCTTTGCAGGCAAGCACCTTAACTGCTGAGTCATCTCTCCAGCCCCAGTGCTAAGTTCATTAACAACAACAACAACAAAAACTAGAACTAGTGTGTCCAGACATGTGCTATGCTGTTAAAGCAATGAGTCCATTTGAAAAGACAACATACCCGTTTCAAAGAGGCCATTACTAGTGACTGGGTTTTCTTAGTCCCTCTAAGAATCGCTAGTGCAGGTTTCAAAAGGCATCTCAAATATCCTGAAAAGTGGACAGTGTTTATTTTTTTGTTGGTGAATTCAACTTTGGAAACAACTATTTGGAGTTTCGTGTAGTAAATCATGTACCTACTTAAATTTATCAAAAGTTTTAATTAAAATCAAGTGTGGCAAAAAAAAAAAAACACAGGGTCACATCTTCATGAACTTGGATTTGATGCTGGTTTCTTTTCTTTCTTTCTTTCTTATTTATTTATTTATTTATTTATTTATTTATTTAGAGACAGGGTTTCATGTTGTCCAGGCTGACCTCCAACTCACTAGGTAGCTGAGGATGGCCTTGAACTCATGATCCTCTTGCCTGAAAAAGAGATCTCTCAAAAGTGACACAGGTGTGTGCCACTTGTCCAGGGTTTACTAAATATGACACCAAAAACATACTCAGAGAAAGAAAAACCTAAAGCGGGGTTAAAACTTTTGTGCATCAAAAGATGTCACCAGCAGTAAAGGCGGTCTGCAGCAGGGTGGGCTGAAGTGCCTGCCTGACAAGCCTAAGGACCCAGGGTCGGTCCTCTAGCACCCATGTAAGCCAGATGCAAAGGATGGTGCCTGCATTTGGAGTTCATTTGCAGTGGCTAGAGGCCCTGGTGTGCCCATTTTCTCTCTCTATCTGCTTCTCTCTTTCAAATAAATAAATTAAATTAAATTTAAAAAAGAATAAGCAAATTCACACAGATAGAAATGAGATTAGAGTTTTCCTGGGATGAGCTGAAGAGAGAAGGAAGCAAAGAATCATTGTTTAATGATCCCAGAGTTTTGGGTTAGATTGATGAAAGGATTTGGGAAATACTGGTCATGGTCGTATGTTGTATGTTGGGAGGCAGAGGTAGGAGGATCACTGAGAGTTCAAGGCCACCCTGAGTCTTCATAGTGAATTCCAGGTCAGCCTGAGCTAGAGTGAGACCCTTCCCCCCTCTAAAAAAAAGTTAAAATTGTGTTACATAGCATGTTATTAAGCATTCAGCATGAAATATATATTATTAATAATTAGTCTAAAATTAAGCAGATTTTAGCTACACAGAGCCACAATTTAAAATTCAGTTAAAATTATATATATACACACACACACACATCATGCTGGAAGATATAGTTCAGTCAGTAAAGTGCTTATCACACAAGCATGAGGACCTGGGTTTAATCCCCAGTAACCATGTATAAATGCTAGACTGGTGGTTACACATTTGTAATCTCAGTGCTGGGGAGGTGGAGGCAGGATATCTGGTTCTCACTGGCCAACCAGTTTAGCTTACCCGATGTCCAGGCCACTGAGAGACACTGTCTCAAAGAAGGTGGAGGATGACAATCAAGGTTGTCCCTTTGATCTAAACACACACATGAATGCACGCACACACGCATGCATGCACCAGTCCTTTGATAGACAAATGCATTGTTGAAATAGTGAAGTACAAATGGATCCCGTATTAAACTAAGCTTTTATTACAATATTTGAATTAAGAAAATCAAGATAGAGGCAAGACATCTCGAGTGCACAGAGCTTCTTTATTGATATGTAAAAAAAATAGAAGGGCTGGAGAGATGGCTTAGCGGTTAATGCACATGCCTACAAAGTCTAAGGACCCCAGTTCAAATCTCCAGGTCCCACGTAAGCCAGATGCACATGGTGCTGCATGCGTCTGAGTTCCTTTGCAGTGGTTAGAGGCCCTGGCACGCCCATTCTCACTCTCTCTCTCTCTCTCTCTCTACCTTCCTCTCTCTGTCTCAAATAAATAAATAAAAATAAAATCTAAAAAAAAAAAAAAAGAAATAGAAGAAATGGGGAGAATTTGCTCTTTAAATGAATGTTAACTTGAGCTGTTAACGGCAACAGTGACTCCACGTGACTAAGCTGTTAGTTACAGCCGCAGAGCTGTGTCCCAATCATGCAGTTCATAGTACATACAAGGAAATCAGGTGCTCAGTCCACTAAGATTAATATGAACACCCAGCAATGGAGAAATCTTGCCATATACTGTGGGAATGTTCCCTCCTTCTTGGATATTCGGTGTCTTCCGGCCAGTTCTAGGCAGACACACACACCCTGTTCGTATCTCCTGAACCCCCAGAGCCTTGTGGATGGTTGCTTATGTTCGGCCCTGGTTCTTTTCCAGAGCATAGGAAACTTGGAAACATGACTGTGACGGTGAAGAAGACTGTCCCCTCTCCTGAGGCTGTACAGATTCTCTACCAGCGAATGAGATACGAGTACGAGTTCTACCACTACGTCAAAGAGCAGTTCCACCTGCTGAAGCGCAAGTTTGGACTGAAGTCCCACGCAAGCAGGCCTCCCCTGCACCCACAGTTCTTCATCCCCACCCCCCTGGAGACCGAGGAGCCAATTGATGACGAGGAACAAGATGATGAAAAATGGCTAGAAGATATTTATAAAAGGTGATGGCTGCACTGTGTTGCCCTCATGGCTTGTCCCCACACCCCTGTTCAGAAAGTTCTTTGGGAAAGAAAAATTGCGAAGGGACTTTTATGTTAATGCTCGGGTGCATTAAGAAGAACAAAGCATCCCCACATGTTGGGGTCATTGGGAGATGCCCGGTTTTGCGGGTTTTTGTTTAATTTTATTCTGTGTTTTTTTTCTTGGTTCCATAGCCCCTTGTAATGAATGAGAAGAGGGAGAAATATGTCCCACCACCCAATGGTTTATCATTTGTAAAATATCTTGTAAAGCTATTACTTGGTGGTAAAAAAAAAAAAAAAAATCCAGATTTGTATCTTCCAGTAGAAACACAAAACCACTTCAGAGAGGTGGGGATCTGCTCTAGAAGGATGTAAGAGTCAAAAGAAGACAAAAGACAGGACACTAGAAGGGAGGGTGCCTCCAGTTAAGTGGTTTCTACCCACACTGGTAGAATTCTGCCTCTGGCCTATCTCAGGGGACACTATTATCAAGAAGAGAAGACCAGTTATCATCTGACAGACATCAAAGTAGCTTAGTAAGAACAGGGTTTATTTGCTAAGTGAGGAAAGTGTCAGCAGGACAGATCAAACCAGGATCTCCCGTGCATCAGGGCCAGGGCGTGGTCATCAGCAGGCTAGCAGTGGAAGTCCCAGGAAACACTTTAGCTGTCACTTCGTTCCCTGTGGCAGGAATTCTAAGCCTGCCTGTAAACTTTGCATAGTCTGTCGAGTACACCCCTGGCCAACTTGGACCCTACAGTACCTGGTGTCTTTCACGTCTTCTAGACCCCCAAGAGCCACCGTGTTTTGTGATAAGGGGTCCCAAGTCCTCCGCAGGCAGCAGCAGGAATGGTCTCTTTGCTGAGGGCACTTTCTTGCACCTGACACCTTTTGCGTGGGACATCATCAACAGGAGAAGCTGCAAGGTCTCTGAGCACGACGCTGCTTGGCACGCATTGGGAATAATGGATGCCACTGTGTGCTCTGCGTAGACATCAGGCAGTTCCTTTGTCCCCACATAGGTCTTGTCTCTATCTCCCACTTCCCATCTCCCCACTATCCATGATGCCTTTGTTCCAATCATTTAAAAATCCGTTCCTTTAAAGCATAAGTCTTTTCACCTTAAAAAAAAAAATCCTAAAAAGTGCATGTTCTCCCGAGTGGATATTGTACTGCTCACTGAAAGGCCTGAGTAGCAGAAAGGATACTGCTGACCACTTGTGTCTGTTCTATGTTCCTCAACCCCCTCCCCACCAACCCCTGAAGAGCATAGATTCAGATGTTATTAAAAAAAAAAAAAGTAAGACTCTGACAACACAAGCCATGTTTTCTGCTTTTCAGAAACCAACAAATCTCTAGAATTTTTTTTTTCTAATTTCTCTAAAACTGAACACTAGCCAAGATAGGACCCAGTCATTTGAAACCTGCCTAGTGCATGCTCAAGCTACTTTACCATGAGACAAATTAAGAAGGCTCGAGCCCAAGGACATCCGGTGAAGGCAGGGACCACAGAGGCACCAAGGCCAGCCATCCCTGGGTGACTTGTAAGCTCCTATCTAGCTCAGCTGAATGAGATGGGAAGAAATATCCTCTGTGCTGTAGAAACCAGGCCACTTCCGTTAAGTGTACTTTAAAGAACAATCTAGAAAAACCTATCACACCCCAAACAGGTATAAGAACCACTGGGCAATATGTTGTGAGTCATTTCTATGTGATCGCATAGAATAATGATTAGTTTATACACTACAGTCTCACAACCTCAAAGCTGCATGGACGATGTTTTCTCGGCTAGATCTCAGCATCGGAGCAGCTGGGCACTCAGAAAATTCACACTCTTTCTACAGGCACCTCTACCTGTGTGTGCCACAACATTTGTTTTCCTTGGTGATCCCTGTCCTGATTTACTTACAGAGAGAGAGCCTTCGTGTTCTTTAGTCCCAACAAACAGCCTGTAGGTTCTAAAAGTCAAGGTACTTCATCAGCTTAATTTGGTACACATGACAATATTTCTTAAAGGTCCTGGGCCCAACCCAGTTTGTACGTCATGAAATATATTGTACATTTTACATAGTTTAATTTAAAAAAATACATTTTAACCTAGTTGGTCTTTGACTGCCTTATTTATTATAACCTTTCAGCACATTCCAAGGTTTCAGTTACTCAGGAAGGAGTTAATTAAAATGCTTTTATTTTTGGTCAGATGGATGTTTTTTAAAAGGAAAATTAGTATTATGAACCCTCAGCTGACTTTCCTTGAGTGCTGTAAAAAAAACAAAAGTGCTTGTAAATCTTTTTTTTAAAACAAAGAATTTAAAAAAAAAATGGTGTCTGACATTGATGTAATTCAAAAGTATATATGGAACTAAAGCATTAGATTAGCTAAAATAAAAGCAATCTGTGTTTGAGGTGAAGTGTTCTTTAACTTATTCATTACCCATATAAATAAATGATATAAATAAGTTGATATTTTTCTATTCTTTTGATAGCTGGATATAAAAGTACCCATAGGTCTTTCCAGAACCCTCGGTCTTCCTTAACATGTGGTTTGGAGGAGATATGTTTGAAGATTATCAACTTTTGATTCTTGCAAATATGTGGTATTGGAGGAAAGAAAGCTGGCTAAAAAAAAAGTGAGCTAGCCATTCATTCATCTGCTTGTATATGTGAACTACTAAATAATTGACTGTAGTGTTGTTTCCACTGATTGGTCTGGCATCCAGCTACTACGCCAGAATCTTCAGTCTATGATGTATCTACACTGCATGTCTGCAGTAAGGTAGGAAAGGAAGGGCGTGGCACATCACTCAGTGTGTAAACCAGTCAGATTCACAGACATAAACAGCCTCAAAAGCCAGTGAGTGGTCTCTATTCCACAAGTGCAAGGAAATTTCACTGCTGCCCACTGGAACTTAGAGAGACAACATGCAGAGGCATGGGGGGAAGGGGAGTTGCTAATGTTAGCCACGACATTCTAGCCACAGGTGACCTTTGTCTAAAAGAAAAGAATCCAAATGTTGGTATTAAATTTTTTTAAAGTCCATTTTGGTCATAGTACAATTTATTTCAAAAAATTTCAGATACTTACCAACAGGTGGTAAGTGGAGAAGATTCCTCTTCATTTAATTCGTTTTTCTACAACACAATCTAATGAGTTTGACTAAATGAAATTTGAAACCCAAAAGACTAAACATAAACTAGGCTGTTCCATGCCTGGTGCCTGCTCTTGTTTGGCTGAAAGTTTTTATAAATGTGTTATCCCTCCAGGTCTATTCAATGAGCTGTTTGGCTTTGGGTGAACTGTATAAATAAAGGAAATGTCGTGATTTCTTTTTTTTTTTTTTTTTTCAGTGAGCTGTTAAAGCACCTGACGAAAACAATTTAAGGAAGGGTTTATTTTGGCTCACAGTTGGAGAGGTGACGGTCTCATGGCAAAGAAAGCATGGTGACATCTGTATCTATAGTCAGGAAGCAGAAAGAGAACAATGCTGGCCCAGCTGGCTTCCTTCTCTTTTTCCTTTTTTAATTCAGTCTGGGACTCCAGACCCTGAGATGGTGCTGCCCACGTTTAAGACATGCTTTCCCACCTTGACTCAACCTCTCTGAAAACACCTTCAAAGACATACCCAGAGGTGTGTCTCCTCGGTGATTCTAAATCCAGTCAAGTAGACCATAAAGACTGACCATCACAGACAGTATTTCTTCAAAGGCAGAATGATGAGCCATGACCATTAAAAATAGCTCAGTAGGGCTAGAGAGATGGCTTAGCGGTTGAGGCGCTTGCCTGAAAAGCCTAAGGACCTAGGTTCAATTCCCCAGTACCCACATAAAAGCCAGATGCACAAGGTGGCACCTGCATCTAGAGTTTGTTTGCAGTGGCTAGAGGCCCTGGCATGCCCATTCTCTCTCTATCTGCCTCTCTCTCTCTTTTTCTCTCACAAATAGATAAATAAATAAATAGCTTAGTAGATCAAACTTGTAAAGTTCCCTACAAGAAAATCTGGAAGATTTTTTTTACTAACACAACCTACTTCATATCTCATGATTAAGAAACATGTGACTAGGGCTGGGGAGATGGTTCAGTGGTAAAAGGCACTTGTTTGCAAACCTGATGGCCTGGGTTAAAATCCCCAGTATTCACATAAAGCCAGATGCACAAAGTGACACATGCATCTGTAGTCCATTTGCAGTGTCAAGAGGCCCTGGTGTACCCATTCACACACTCTCCCTCTCTCTTTCCCTCTAGCTCTGCTTGCAAATAATAATAAATAAAATGCACGAATAAACATGTCAAGTAAACAAAATAATTGAATCTCCTGCTATAGTAAAAGCAGGTCTGTTAAGAAAAACACATGGAATGCCTTTCAGAGCCCAGAAAAGTTGTTGTTTTGGACCCAGAAGATTAGTTCTGGCTGCCATAACAAATAGTACCTACTGAGGGCTTCAACAAGGGGGGTTATATCCTGAGTTCTGGAGGCTGGAAGGCTGGCATCAAGGTGCCAGAAGTATTCTTTTGAAACTTCTCATTGGCTGGCAGTCTTCCCTCTGTCTGACTCCAAATTTTCTCTTCTTATAAGGACCCCAGGCATACTGTTATTAGGCCCACCCTAAAGATCTGGTCTTAACTTACTAACCTCTCTTAACGTCCCTTTTCCAAGAACAGTCACTTCGTGAGGGACTGACTAAGACCCACATGTGAATTTTGAGGCCACTCAATTCATCCCATAGCTCTCCGTTGCCATCAGGAATGTCAGAGCAGAACTGAGAAATCAAAAGCAAGTCTCTCGTTGGTTTCCTAGAGCTGAAGTGGGGCTCAGGGCAACAATCCTGCTCATTGCCTCATTTTACAGATGAGAAAACGGAGGCCCAGAAGAGACATGCAAATTCATGACGTGCTCATGTTGCCAGTAAGGATCCACCTTAACTTTGGAGCACGTGCCAAATGAAAACTTTAAAACGATGACACATCTAACATCTATCTACCGACATAGAACTCTGGATGGAAATGGCAAAGCAGAGCCAGCCACATCCAGGCCTGCCTGCCACACCCAAGTATATGGGCTCAGGCACACCCAGGCCTACCTTGCACTCTGAACTTTATGGGCTCAACTCCCTGTGAGTCGTGGTTGCTGACTCAACTCGTCTCTCAAAGGAAGACCCTAGTGTTTCCCAATCATATCCTGTAAGACAGATACAAGATAAATGCTTTATTTCAGAATAATCTCCCTACTAAAATGGGGGGAACTGGGAAAATTTCCACTAAGTGAGAGAACCCAGGCCCAGAAAGACAAAGGTCACATGTTCCCTCTTCTATGTGGGTCCTAACTTTTAAATATTTGTATCTAAGTCCATAAGGGGATGTGAGGGTGAATGTAGATTATGGATTGGAGATAGGAGACCACAAGAGGAACAAGAGATGATGAGATGGGGGAGAGTACAACAAAAGGAAATAAGTAGTGTGAAAGCAGAAAGGAAGAGGCTGATTGGAGGCAAGGGAGAAAGAAGAGTGGGGAAAGAAAAAAAACAAAAAAAATTGTTTGAAAAATAACATAATGATACCTGGTTCTAAGTACGCTATAAAAATGTTGCAAAAAATAATATTCTCCCTACCTAAAGGATACCTAAAGGGCTCTTGTTTCTTTAAAATAAAAATGTTTTGTTTACATTTTATTCGTTTATTTATTTGAGAGAGAGAGAAGCAGATAGAGAGAGAGAGAGAATTGTTGTGCCAGGACTTCTAGCCACTGCAAAGGAACTCCTGACTCGTGTTCCACCTTGCTCATTTGGCTTTATGTGGGTCCTGGGGAATCGAACCTGGGTCCTTTGGCTTTGCAGGCAAGCACCTTAACCGTTAAGCCACCTCTCCATCCCAACGGCTCTTGTTTCTTTATGTGCCTATCTCAGATTATAGAGTTTTATTTCTCTTAAAGGCAGCATGAAGATTCATGTCCTACTACCTATAAGGTGTTTCTGATGGACCCACCTCAAAAAATAGTATCAAAATGCAGCTCATAAAACTAGTTGAAACTGAGTGCAGACATGCTTCTGGAAGGCAGAACCAGAGGCTAACCAGACCCTGAGCTCACAGGCCTCCTGTTTCCTTCACTGCAGAATTCCTTTCTGCCTAGGGCAGGCTGGGCTCGTGCTCCAAGCGCTACTTGACTCCCAAGGAGCCCCAGACCAGCAGATGTTTATGGGTCAGAGACTTGTGAACTGACCAATTGTGCATTTTGGATTTCAACTTGTAAACATGGGGATTCCCTTTAGGGAAAAAAAAAGAGGGAAGAAAAATCACTATGCAAAGGAAAAATATGAGCTAAGTTTTTCCTTTTGGAATCTTGGCGGGGGAATTCAGCTATCTTCAATCTGGCTTTCACCAGACACTGTGTGTTTTGAGCAGGCCCAGAGCCGTCTGCCCTTGGTAGGGCTGCCAGAACATTCAGACTTGACCTGTAACACGCCTTTTCCTTCCAGTCATGAACATAGACAAGCTGGAGAATGGGGCCTGTCAGATGCTGGCTGGGAGTTGAAGCCCAGAGAAGCTGCCTAAACTAGCATGCAGAATGATTGGGTGGATCAGGGCTATATACCAGAAAATCCCGAGTTCAAGTCCCAGCTGGTCTGTCTTACCAGACATTGGAGCTAAATTGCTTGAGCTCCCTGTGCTTGAAATCTGAAAAACACTTGAGAGAAAATAGGAAGTCCAGTGAAACCTGAGAGCTGTTTCTATGACCAACGTTTGCCACCCCCCTAAAGGCAGAGACTAAGTCACGGACCTTCCTAAGATGATGAGGGATTAATTCTTACAACAGAGCTGCAGTGCATAGAATTCCACATGAGCCCAGGTCTACCTGTAGGTGCCCAACCCTCATATCTACAATGTTAGTATCCAGCATGCTCATAAGCCCCAGACAGCTGCACTTCTCAGATGGGAACTGAGCCCATATGAACAAGCTCATTCTATTACACATGGGAGAGGACAATCAAACCAGGATTCCCTAAAGACCTGACCAGTCCCCTTCTTGGTCTGGGTGTGGGTGTGTTTAGGGGCACGTGCATCTATGTGCGTCCATATCTTTTAAAATATTTTATTTATTAGAGAGAGAGAGAGAGAATGGACACACCAGGGCCTATAGCCACTGCAAACAAACTCCAGATGCTTGTACCCCCTTGTGCATCTGGCTTACGTGGGACCTGGAGAATTGAACCTGAGTCCTTAGACTTCGTAGGCAGACGCCTCAACTGTGAAGCTATCTCTCCAGCCCACATCCATACTTTTGGAGACAGTCACTCACTGGCCTTGAAACTTACCATTTAAGCTACATTGGTTGGCCAGCAAGCCCCAGGATCCACCTGTCTCTACATACCCAACATTAAGATTAAATGTCTGGCGTGTGTGTGTGTGTGTGTGTGTGTGTGTGTGTGTGTGTGTGTGGTTGGGGGCTAGGGGGTTACTGGGAACTGAACTCGGGTCTTCATGCTTGCAAGGCAGGCACTTTCCTGACTGAACTATCTCCCTAGTCCTACTTACTATGCTTTATCCAAGACAAACCAATCTGTGGATTTCCATTTTTCTTGACGTCTCTGGGGGGAGTTTGTCTAGCTATGAATTGCAGGACTCACCTCTACCTTAAATTTTTCCTAAATACAGTTTTCCTCCAACTTCTTTAAAGGACCACATGTACTTTGAATTCTGTTTAAAACTATAATAAACTCAAAACATCCATGAAGTTAGGATAGGTTGTCATAAGGAAAAAAAGATTTGGGGGTTGGGGAGATGGTTCAGCGATTAAAGGAACTTGCTTGCAAAGCTTGCCAGCCCAGGGTCATGTCCCCAGCACCCAAGTAAATTCAGATGCACCGAAGAACAAGTGCATCTGGAGTTTGTTTGCAGTGGCAAGAAGCCCTGGCGTGCCCATTTCCCGCCCCTTTCCTTGCAAGTAAGTAATTTTGTAAAAAAAATTTTGCTTTTATTGTCATGGTTTTTTGTGTTTTTGTTTTTGTTTTTGTTTTTGTTTTTTGTTTTTTGTTTTTTTTTTTTTTTTTGGTTTTTCAAGGCAAGGTCTCACACTAGCTCAGGCTGACCTTGAATTCACCATTTAGTCTCAGGATGGCCTCAAACTCACGGTGATCCTCCTACCTCTGCTTCCCAAGTGCTGGGATTAAAGGCATGCTCCACCATGCCCAGAATTCTTTTTTTTTTTTTTTTTTGGTTTTTCAATATTGTCATTTTTTTAAAACAATCTTTATATGTAGCCCAAGTTGGCCTTGAACTCATGATTCTCCTGCCTCAGCCTCCTGATTGTTGGGATGCATCATCATAAAAACTGAAAATCATGGGGCTGGAGAGATGGCTTAGCAGTTAAGGCATTTGCCTGTGAAGCCTAAGGACCCCGGTTCCATTCTCCAGTACCCATATAAGCCAAATGCACAACATGGCCCATGTGTCTGGAGTTCATTTGCAGCAGCTGAAGGCCCCAGCATGCCCATTCATATTCTCTCCCTCTTACTTTCTCTCTCTCTGCCTCTTTGTCTCTCTCTCAAAATAAATAATAAGCCCTGCCCCAGTAAATAAAGTGGAGCATGATCAAAGAAGATCCCTTATGTTACCCTCTAACCTCCACATGTCCCTGCACACACATGTGCCCACATGCATATGAGCACATATGCACACACAACACACACATATACACCCCCAAAATTGAATACCTGGGGCTGGTGATGTAACTCAGTTTGTAGAGTGTTTACCAAACATGCACAAAGCCCTGGGTTCGACCCCCAGCACCACATCAGACAGAGATGCTGATGCACATCTGGGAAGCCAGCCCTGGCGATGATGCTTTGAGAACCATCACATCAGCGTCTGTCACATCTCAGGTTTTTCTTCCACTGGAGGGGGGTGCTCGCCTCCGTTCTTCTGTGGTTCGGTTTGTGGCTTCCAGTTGTCCCATGCGTCCTGCTTGAGGAAAATATATTCGCAGATGTTAAACATTTTGATAAGTGCAAGATGAGGACAAGAAAAGGTTTTAGGAAAATAACTAACTGGG
This sequence comes from Orientallactaga sibirica, assembly GCA_036365145.1. Lineage (NCBI taxonomy): Eukaryota > Metazoa > Chordata > Mammalia > Rodentia > Dipodidae > Orientallactaga > Orientallactaga sibirica. The sequence continues at coordinate 1,241,424 of JAEOAD010002133.1, forward strand.
AGCCATCCTTCAGTTTTGCTTATTCTCCCTAATTAATTTCTTCTACATCAACAAAGAGTAGAAATTTTGGGGCTGGAGAGATGGCTTAGTGGTTAAGGCACTTGCCTGCGAAGCCTAAGGACCTAAGTTCGGTTCCCCAGTACCCACATAAGCCAGATGTACAGAGTGGCACATGTATCTGCAGTTCATTTGCAGTGGCTGGAGGCCCTGGCGTGTCCATTCTCTTTCTATCTGCTTCTAACTCTCTTACAAAAATAATAAAACAACAACAACAACTTTAAAAAATTGAAGTAGAAATTTTTTAAGTAAAATTTTAATACTGTTTAATATCATTTGTATGTTTGAAGTCAGTTCAGTACTTCCATGACAATCACTTAAATCCAGCGGAATAAAGAACATCCGCCCCCCTCTCCCCCCAGCCAGTGGTTCGTTGGGCAGGAGGCAGGAAGGTGGTGGCTGAACAAAGGCCTAAAGTGGTCAGAGCAAGGTTGGTGAAACAGGAGTAAGAGCCCGGCCACTGCGCACAGGCATCTGTGTTGTTCACTACACTAGGGGGAGCCGTATCCACAACAATTTATTCCACATTCCAAGATCTTTCCAAGTCTAACGTTTCTCCATGTGGATTTATTTCCCTTCAGTGCCTTGGGGCCCAGAAGGAACTCATGGCTGGTGTGTTTAAAACGGTGTGCAGCCTCTCTCTTGATCAATAGGTCACAATCTTTTCTAGGTCATGTGTCCCATTTTAGTTTTGTTGTTATTTGTGAATGTGTAGTGGTGTGTGTGTGTGCACGCGCACACGTATGTGTAGGAGGTATCTGTGCATGTGTGTTTGAACCTACATGTGGAGACACAGAGGTCAATGTGAGGTGTCTTCCTTAGTCTCTCTCCCCTTATATTTTGAAACAGTCTCTCATTGAATTAAAAATGTCTCCTTAGCCGGGTGTGGTGGCACACACCTTTAATCCCAGCACTCGGGAGGCAGAGGTAGGAGGATCGCCATGAGTTCGAGGCCACCCTGAGAATACAGAGTGAATTCCAGGTCAGCCTGGGCCAGAGTGAGACCCTACCTCGAAAAAAAAAAAGAAGAAGAAGAAGAATGTCTCCTTTCCCCACTTCTTGTAGACCTCTGTCTAATGCTGGGGTCAGGGTGTTGAGTGGGAAGGGAGGGGTCAGAGAAGAAGGAAAAGAGGTCAAGACTCAGCCTTTACCCTACTTACCTCCTCCCTGCCAATGACATTCATTTCATCTCTGGATTTCCAGGTACTTAATCCCCGTGATGGTCAGGGGAGATAAAAAAAAGATGTGTGTTTTAGTTATAACTTGCATCGGGGCTGTGGTTGGCAAATCCAGGCCTCTAGCTATTTTCCTGTCTGGTCAGAGCACAAACCTGAAACCCATAGGAACTGGGAGGGCAGAGGAAAGTCAATGCTGGCTTCTTCCTCCACATAGCCTTGGATCCAACAAACACTCTTGCTCACAGGGAGTTCAGACATTAACCCTTCTATAGGATGTCCTTTCTTGCTTTTTAAAAGCAAGGCTAGGCATGATGGTGCTTGCCTTTAAGCCCAGCACTTGGAAAGCAGAGGTCAGAGGATCACTGTGAGTTCAAAGCCAGACTGAGACTACATAGTGAATTCCAGGTCAGCCTGGGCTAGAGAGACCATACTTCAAAAAAAAAAAGAAAAAAAGAAAGAAAAAGTAGCATAAGTTAAAGAGACTGGGCTGGAGAGATGGCTCAGCAGTTAATACTTACTTGCCTGCAGAGCCTAAGCACCCAGGTTTAATTCCCCAGTGCTCACGTAAAGCCGGATGCACAAAGTGATGCATTCATTGTGAGTTTGTTTACAGTGTCTACAGGCCCTGGTGTGTCCATTCTGTCTGTCTCTCTACTCAATCTCACAGCGATACCCTTACCTCAACCCCCTGAGTTCTGGGACTAAAGGTATGTGCTGTCACACCCAGTGTGATTTTGTTGTTTTTTTAAAAAATCATGTTTTTAAAAAACATATTTTTATTTTATTTATTTATTTATTTGAGAGAAAGAAAGAAAGAGGGAAAGAGGCAGATAAAGAGAGAAAATGGGCACACCAGGGCCTTTAGCCACTGCAACAAACTCCAGACACATGCTCCATCATATACATCTGGCTTACATGGGTACTAGGGAATCAAACCTGGGTCCTTAGCCTTCACAGGCAATGGTTGTAATGGCTAAGCCATCTCTCCAGCCCATGATTTGTTTTACTTCATTATCTATATTTGTTTTTTTTTTTTTGTCTCAAATGCATCTCCATGTTCCAATGAATTCACAGTATGTGTTTGTATCACACAAGTCAGATTAATTTGATTTGGGTGTTGGGAAGGACTTAAAACACAAGCCAAAGGAAGAGATCTCACCAGCACAAATAAAAAGTAAAACTTTGAGGTTCAAAACACTATGAGTCAACCAAGAAGGAGGAATATTTGTGTTACATATGGCAGATAAAAGATCAAAATTACTACTATGTGAAAAATTGACATGAATAAAGGGTAAAGCATCTGCAAAGAACACACTAGCTCTCAGAACTTCTTCAAACAGAAAAACTAAGAAACAAGAAAAATGTCCTCCTCATTAACAGTAAAAAAAAATGGGATTGAAGCAATGTGACCTCACATTTGGTACTTCCAGGCACATGTGTGTAAGTGCCAATGTCTGGCATAAAGAGACAACATGGAGAAATCCTCTGCTGATGGAATAACACAGACAGGCTTGTGAAACGAAATTTGCTAACTGATATCAAAACCCACAGGAAGGGCTGAAGAGATGGCTTCACGGTTCAGGTGCTTGCCTGTGAAGCCTAAGGACCTGTGTTCAACCCTTCAGATCCCACATAAGCCAGTCACACTAGGTCGCACATGCACACAAGGTGGCTCACATGTCTGGAGTTCAGTTACAGTGGCTAGAGGCCCTGGCACACCAATTCCCTCTCTCCTTCATTTAAAAAAAAAAAAAAAAAAAACCCAGCCGGGCGTGGTGGCGCACGCCTTTAATCCCAGCACTCGGGAGACAGAGGTAGGAGGATTGCCGTGAGTTCAAGGCTACCCTGAGACTACACAGTTTATTCCAGGCCAGCCTGGGCCAGAGTGAGACCCTACCTCAAAAAACTAAATTAATTAATTAATTTAAAAATTTTTAAAAACCTAGACTCCCTAGAATTCTAGCGACTTTGAAAGCTCTGAAGAAAACACTTGCTGCATATCCAAATCATCAGCCCGAAGATCCCAAGATCTAGAATCATCTAAAGCAATCGGGCACATCAGAGCAAATGACTCCAAAGTCTCAGTCTAAACGACCGTAACAGTGTCTCTCAACCTCCAAGAAATGTGAGCCCAGCTTTACCTGAATTAGAACAATGTAGATGAGAGTATCTTGCTTAAAGAAAACATTGAAGCTAATCAGATTATCTTTATAGATAACAGACCAGACGGGGGTTTTGTATTTTCATCATCTCAAAGTGATCTGTTACCAGAAAAAAAAAAAAAAAAAAAAAAAAAAGGGTAAGAGTTTTGCCATTCAAAATACTCTCACATAAATTACCATAGACTCCGGGTGCTTCACATCTAACCTGTTCAACTCTAGTCTCAAGTGATGTAAAGCTCAGAACATGGGCAAACTGTTAACAGCCTGATATCTTTCCTGTTCACTGTACTCCCCTACCCAGTGTTAGTGGGTGTGGCCTGTCTATCATGTTCTATTAGCCAGGTCATTCCAAACTCCATGAAACCACTGTTTCCAAAGGCAAGTAGCCGTCCCCACTGTCAGTATAGATCTGGATAGACTGATTCGACGTTGGAGCTTCTACTTGGATGAGTTGTACTTTAATTAAGGTCATCCTGGGGAAAAAGAGAAAATATTCCAAAGTTTGACTATGTCAAATATTCCTAGAATAATTAAGCCGTATTGCAGTACTTCTAATTACAGTTAAAGACTTAAAGACTTTGATGAAATGGAATTGGCTATGCCGAGGACAAATCCACACGGAGAGAGCTTATTCTTGTAGAATTTCCCTACAAAGTTCCTGAGATTTTAACAGAGCTCAGATATCCTCAAGTTGCCCAATTAAGGCAGGAATTATTTTCTACCCCCACTGAGTTAGAAAATAGATGTATCTTTCATAGCCTTGTAAATTTGTCATCCAGACATCACGTTCAGAAATGAAAGAAGAGACTTGTAAATGTTATAGTCACAACCTGGGTTCGAACAATCAATCCTTTTATTGTCTGTTTCTTCATGGAGCCAAGAAGACCAGTACCACTTCCTTTAGAAGCAGGATGGTCTGCACTGTCCTCTGCCTCCACATTCACAGAACCTCTGTCCTGCCCTGGGCCAGACACAAACAACCAGCCACTTTTTGTTTCAGGAGATACTGGTGATTTCATGTACTTCACAAATTAGTTTATTTTATTCTTGACTTAAAAAAAAAAAAAAGTGTGCTTGGTTCCAAGTGCCAGCAATCAAACTCTAACCAGCTCAGACAAAAACAAAATTGTGAAAGAGCAGCAGGGTAGTTATAAAATCAGAGAAAGATTTTTGAGGAAGCAAAATTCAGGAAGTACAGAGGGGCATTTGGACTCAAAGGCAACTGGTGCCAGGGACTCAGAAGCCATCAGTGTGTCTCTGTCTCATGTAGGCCAGCAGAAAATGTCCCCCACACCTCCAAGTGTCCAGCAAACCTTCCTCTCACAACTGTGTCCACAGAACTATCTCCTTGCTAGTTACAGTTCACACGAATCCTGGAAAAGATCAGAAAGCTCGGAGGAAGGTTTTCATGATCCAAGTCATGTGATCCTAGAGACTGGTAAATGCTGTAAACCCAGTACTTAGTCAGCATCCACTGTAGTATCTCTCGATTTACTTTTGAACATTCTACCCATTATTTCGGGTACAGTTTCTTCAGTGAGAATAAACTAGTAAATAAAATAAAAATAGCAGTTTTAAATTGAGAAAACACAATAAAATTCAGACAAGACAATTAAATTGATATCACCCACCTTCTCGCTATCCAAATACAAACATCATTTGTATGTTATTATATATCCTCCCATTCTTTTCTACATGTCATTGACTGCCACCCGAATGTGACTGGTCTCATCTCGCCTACACATTGTCATGTGGTGGTTGGAATTAGGGTTAATGACCCCCAGCTGGTGGCAGTTTGGGAGGCAGAGCCTTGCTGGGGAAGATGTGTTTTGGGGGGGGAGGCAGGCTTAGTGTTCTAGGCAGCTTTCCTATGCCAGAGCTTGGCTCCCTCTCCCACTGCTGTTTTTCACTTGCTATGGCAAGGAGGTGACAACCTCCTTGATCAATGTCATTTTTTACTTATAAACCCCATTAGATCAGAGGACCTATGACTCATTGAAGACTGATGGAGGGCTGGAGAGATGCCTTTTCAGTGAGGGAGCTAACCTGTGAAGACTACAGACCCAGGTTTAATTCCCCAGGACCCACGTAAGCCAGATGCACGAGGTGGCACGTGCACCTGGAGTTTATTTGCAGTGGCTGGAGGCCCTAGCATGCCTATTCTCTCTTTGCCTGCCTCTCTTTCTCTCTGTCTCTCAAATACATAAATAAGCAAAATTATTATTATTTTTTTTGTTTTGTTTTGTTTTTGGAGGTAGAGTCTCACTCAAGTCCAGGCTGACCGGGAATTCACTATGTAGTCTCAGGGTGGCCTTGAACTCATGCCTCCTGAGTGCTGGGATTAAAGGCATGCGCCACCACGCCCAGGTTTTTATTTATTTATTTATTTATTTGAGACAGAGAGAGGGAAAGAGAGAAAGGGAGAGTGACAATGGGCGTGCCAGGGCCTCTAGCCACTGCAAACGAACTCCAGATACGTGCACCCCTCTTGTGCATCTGGCTTACATGGGACCTGGAGAATCGAACCGGGGTCCTTAGGCTTCGCAGGCATGGCGCCTTAACCACTAAGCCATCTCTCAAGCCCACAAAATATATTTTTATGAAAGAAGATTGGTGGACTTCTTGAATTTATATTCTAAATCATAAGTGTATTGGTGTTTATTTCTCTTGAGAAGGGGGTTTGTGCATTTTCATCATCTCAAAGTGGTCTGTTACCAGAAGAAAAAAAAAGTTTAAGAGTTTTGCCATTCAAAATACTCTCACATGCCAGGCGTGGTGGCACACGCCTTTAATCCCAGCACTCGGAGGCAGAGGTAGGAGGATCACCGTGAGTTCAAGGCCACCCTGAGAATACAAAGTGAATTCCAGGTCAGCCTGGGCTAGAATGAGACCCTACCTCAAAAAACCAAAAATAATAATAATAATAATAATAATAATAATAAAACAAAATACTCTCACATAAATAGACTCCAGGTGCTTCACATTTAACCTGTTCACCTATAGTCTCAAGTGATGTAAAGCTCAGAATGTGGGCAAACTGTCAACTTGTGAATGCAGGAATTGGAACCACAGACTTTGAAGCCAGACCTTCACTTGTGGGTGAGTCTTGCTGGTGCTGGCCTCCCATTGTAGCAAAGTTCTCCAAGATGACTAAGTCTTGTGAAGCAGTTAAACAGCTCGCTTTTGTGAACTGTGCTGGAGAAGGCCGGCATGTGGAGGAGGGCAAGCAGGTGAGCCAGTGAGGTGGGGAGGAGATGAGAGGTTAGGAACTGAGCAGCTTGGGTATGGATGGATTCTCAGAGGCCTGGATAGAACTTACCCAAGCAGTTCAGCTTACAGCTATCTACTAACTAATCTACCAGGCCCCATGGGCACTGGCAGAGCTTTACATAGTGACTTCAGGGAAAGGTCATTCAAGTTAATCCAATCCCAACCATGTATCTAGTTTCCTGTCAAATTATCAAGTTCTGCCTTATGTATTAAACCAATAAAGCAACAAGGATTCAGTCTCCCTTCCACGATGGATTGTTCGTGTCTCCGATAGTGTTCCATGTCCTCTTTGACTGTGCTCTGGCTGAACCTACTTGGTAGTAACCAGCTTTCCGTGTCACTTTGTGAAGCCCAGTTCTCTTCTCTCAACTTCATGGAAGTCACATTCGCTGTCCTCAGGCACACGCTTAGAAACTTTATAGTCTTTATTTTCCAATTTCATTTCAGTATTTCAGTGGAACAGTCTTTCACACTGAACGGAGCACAATGGGTACAAGCCACACTGGCCTGGAGCCTGCCATCTATCTACATTAGCCCAGGAGCCCAGGTTGTCAGTACACAGCCCAACCTCCGACCTCCAACCTCCATGGGCTGTTCTTGGTCAAGAGCTCTTCCTGGCCTGCGTTCTCTCCCTTAAAATGTCTCCATTCTTTCCAGTCCATTCTCTGATTGCCATTTGTTCACAGTCATCGTCTTCAGAAACAAGAAACCCCATTTCCCAATGATAAAATCCTTTCAAGTTTCTCAAGGTCAAATTCACACAATGGTACTTGTCTGATTCCCACCCAGCACATGTAAAGCAGAATTTAGAGAATCCTGCCTATGCAAAACACAGCTCTCACCTCAAGGGGAATGAGACACAATTTATTATGAGTCAAATATGAGTGACCATGGGAAACACAGATTCAGGTTTCCACAAATAACATGTCCCAACATGGAAGTGGTGATGTGGACGTTTATAGTCACAGAACAAAAGATAGTCATAAATCAAGGTGTTTTTTTCAAATCAAGTAGGCGGGTTACAACAAAGCAAGGAACACTCTATTATAGGCCTTAGCTTTGGGGATGGTGGAGCTAGTAGGAAGTTAACACATTCCGAATGTGTTAGCTGATAGTTGAAAGGGTAATAGGTCAGACACGGAGGTGGGCAGTGAGTGGCTGCTCTAGAGACTAAAGATAGCAAGCCTCAGAGATCCACCTACCTCTGAGTCCACAATTTTGGCTTTACAAGTTTGTGCCACCATACCCAGCTTTTTAAATGTGGGTTCTGGAGATTTTTTTTTTTTTTTTTTTTTTTTTTTTTTTTTTTTTTTTTTTTTTTGGTTTTTCAAGGTAGGGTCTCACTCTGACCCAGGCTGACCTGGAATTCACTATGTAGTCTCAGGGTAGCCTCAAACTCATGGAGGTCCTCCTACCTCTGCCTCCCAAGTGCTGGGTTAAAAGTATGCATCACCACGCCTAGTTTCTTTCTTTCTTTCTTTCTTTCTTTCTTTCTTTCTTTCTTTCTTTTTCTTTCTTTTCTGAGGTAAGGTCTCACTCTAGCCCAGGCTGACCTGGAATTCACTATGTAGCTCAGGCTGGTCTTGAACTCACAGCGATCCTCCTCCTACCTCCGCCTCTGAAGTGCTGGGATTAAAGGCGTGCATCATCACATCCGGCTAAATCTTGCACTGTTAATCCAGGACTTTCTTTCGGCTTTGGGGAAATCTAGTCAGATGATGTTTTGAGTTCCCAAGGTGAATTTGCTTGTTTGGATTAAAACTGAATTATGAGGAATGAGTTAAGGACACTACACACACATCTACAAGAGCACATGGCAAAGCACACACACACACACACACACATACACACACACACACACACTCTCACAGCACCATTTGTGTTTTGGCTTATTGAGCTACATTAACATCAGAGATGTTGGCTGGAGAGATGGCACAGTGGTTAAATGCACTTTCTGCACCTGTATGAGGGCCTGAGACTACCTAAGTTCAAATCTCCAGATCCCATGTAAACAGCTGGGGTTAACTACACACACCTGTAACCCATTCTGCGGGGAGCAGAGACCCCAGAATAGATGAAGTCTTGCCAGCTCCAGAAACAGTAAAAAGAGAGACTGTGGCTCAAAACAAGATCAGCTGGGAGAGGGGTGGAGTGGGACACCAACGTCTTCTCCAGTCACCACAGGCAAGTGAAGTGCAGGTGAACATGTGGGTCGCCACAAGGACACATATACATCCATATCACACACACACACACACACACACACACACACACACACACACACACCCCACTACGTTATAATGCACACACAACAGTCAAAAATAATAAATAAGTTGGGGATTCATACAGCTTTAAGGAATTGTCTCTAGACTTCTGCTCTGATAATTTTTTTCCCTCTACCTGTCACACCTCTACCAGGTTTCCTACCATTGTCACATAACCAATTTAAACTTAAGAAATACAAAATGGCCGGGGGTGGTGGCGCATGCCTTTAATCCCAGCACTCAGGAGGCAGGGGTAGGAGGATCACCACAAGTTTGAGGCCATCCTGAGACTACATAGTGCATTCCAGGTCAGCCTGAGCTAGAGTGAGACCCTATCTTGAAAAACCAAAAATAAATAAATAAATAAATAAATAAATAAATAAATAAATAATAAAAAAATAAGAAATACAAAATGTATCATTCATCAACCAAACCAGACAAGGGCAGAAGGTCATATACACTAGCATTTGATTAGCTCCCTCCCTAGAGCCTAGGACTCAGCCCCAGCTTAGCAGAGACCTTGTGGCGATTTCTTCCTGCAACACTCAGCACAGTTCATTATAAACACCCAGTTGACACTTATCGTACCCCTGCACCCCTCAGTGGTGAGGGTAGCTCCTGTTTCCTGTAACCCTGTGGCTTCTCAGGATGAATGAGTGAATGATGGAGTGAATGGCTGAGGGAATGAGCAAAGGGAGGTAGGAAAAATACAGCGAGGAAACAGGAGCTTAGAGGGAACGGGGGATGACGAGCAGGAAGTGACAGCCACCAGCCAGCTCTGGGAAGCCATCACCGGCAGGAGGACTGGAATCCTGCTGCTCAGCTTCCAAGGGACTCCATGGACATTTTATTTAAACTTCTTGAAAAATCCAAAAAGAAAGAAAGAAATGTAAAGCGAGAAAAGCATTCGCTTTGAGACTCTCTTCTGAGAGAACTGAGCAGGTAGGCCTCATAAATCAGACGTCCCCGGGCTCCGTGGTGCGTGGAATGATTTACTGCATCCATAAAGGAAATTAAAAAGACACTGTAGACGCTGTAGCACCCAGTGCACAGAGACAGAGCTGCGCTGGGCCATGCCGCTGTGGGGATGTGAGAACTCGTGTTGTCCCTGGGCCCATAGGTGATCAGTGACAGTGTCCTGAAGAGTTGAGGAGTTACCAGGCACCTTTCTTTTTTTTTTTTTTAAATTTATTTTTATTTATTTATTTGAGATAGAGAGAGAGTGAAAGAAGCAGAGAGAGGGGGGATGGCAGATAGAGAATGGCTATGCCAGGGCCTCCAGCCACTGCAAACGAACTCCAGACATGTGTCGCCTTGTGCATCTGGCTTATGTGGATCTTGGGGAATCGAACCTGGGTCCTTTGGCTTTGCAGGCAAGTGCCTTAAATGCTAAGCCATCTCTCTAGGCCCCAGGCACCTTTCTTACAGGACTGTTTGACTCAATGGAATGTCACCAGCAATGGGGGGGTGGGTGGAGACAGCTGATCCAAACACAGCCATTTACCCAAGATTCACATTGTCTCATTCAGGTTTAAGAAGGTCGTCATCGGACTGCAATCCCATACTCTGTGTAGAACTCAGGACAACACCAACAGAGAACAAATATATTTGGACTTTCCCATACAAAGGAAATCACTGTACATGAATAAAAGAGGTTTCTGATGAATATAAATTGGTTAGCACATTCTTTCAATTCAAGAAACCAAAACTTGGCCTGGGGAGATGGCTCGGAGGTTTTAAAGGTGCTTGCTTGCAAAGCCTGACAACCCTGGTTCAATTCTGCATTAACAGAACCACATAAAGCCAGATGCACAAAGTGACACATGCATCTAGAGATCATTTGCAGTGGTAGGAGGTCCTGGCACACCCATATTCACTCTCTGTCTTCCTCCTTCTGTGTGTTGCTCTCAAATAAACAAATAAATGAAAAAGAAAGAAAGAAAGAAAGAAAGAAAGAAAGAAAGAAAGAAAGAAAGAAAGAAAGAAGAGGGAGAGAGGGAGGGAGGGAAAGAAAGAAAGAAAGAAAGAAAGAAAGAAAGAAAGAAAGAAAGAAAGAAAGAAAGAAAGGAGAGAGAAAGTGAGTGGCTGGAAAGAAGGCTTAGCAGTTAAGGTGCTTGCCTGCAAAGCCTAAGAACTCATGTTCAAATCTCTAGGTCCCACATAGCCAAATACACAGTGGTGCAAGCAGACCATGTCACACATGTACCACAAGGGGCACACACATCTGAGTTCACAGCAGGCTGAAGGTCCTGGTGTGGCCATTCTCTCTCTCTCTCTCTCTCTCTCTCTCTCTCTCTCATTCAAAAATTAAAAATTAAAAGAAAAACTCAATACTCAGATACACAGCACATCCAGGATAAAAATGGAGATTTACAGGAATGAAAGTCACCAAGTTAGGGAAGCAACACCTTAACTATGAAGTCTCCAGCGGTCCTAAAATTTATCATCAAATTAGGATCAAATATCTGGTCTCAGGTAATGACTTCTAATTCAGATTTTTAGTATGGAACCCACCACATGGACTCTAGAGCTATGCTACTCTTTATTTTGCATATGTATGTATGTGGCGTGTGTTTGCATTTACCTGCATGTGACACATGTGTGTCGGTGTATATGCACATGTGTGCATGTAGGTGGAGAGGCCAGAGGTGGATGTCAGTGCCTTCTTGGTCATTCTCCACCTTACTTATTGGAGATCAGTGTCTCACTTGAACCCAGAGCTCATGGATTTAGCTAGTCTAGAGAGTCAGTCAGTTTGCCCTGGTCATCCCCCATCTCTGCCTCCTGAGCACTGGGATTCAGGGCGGCTGCCATACCTGCCTGGTCTTTCCATGGGTGCTGGGGACGTGACCTCAGGTCCTCAGGTTAATGCAGCATCCCTGTACTGGCAGAGCCATCTCCCTGGCCCCAGGGTTATCCTACCCTTAAACTAAGATGAGTTATTTTCTACAAGACTGCACTCTCTGGGATGTTTGGACCAGGAAAAAAAGTCTTAGTGGAAACGTGAAAGCAAAATAAGATGGTCTTCTCTGTGTGTGTGTATGTGCACACATGCGTGTATAAATGTGTGTATATGTGTATTTACATCTGTGTGTATACATGTGTGTATACCTGTGAGTATATGTGCATCTGTGTGCACATACATGTCTATGTGAGTGTATATGTGTATTTATATCTGTGCTTGTGCACATGCATATATACATGTGTGCATATGTGTATTTACATCTGTGTCTGAACATGTGTGTATATGTGTATTTACATGTGTGTGAACATGCATGTATATGTGTATTTACATCTGTGTGTGCACGTGCATGTATATGTGCGTGCATATGTGTATTTACATCTATGTGTGCCCATGTGTGTATATATGCATGTATATGTGTGTTTACATGTGTGTGCACATGCGTGGATATGTGTATTTACATCTGTGTGTGCATGTGCATGTATATGTGCGTGCATATGTGTATTTACATCTGTGTGTGCCCATGTGTGTATATATGCATGTATGTGTGTTTACATGTGTGTGCCCATGCGTGGATATGTGTATTTACATCTGTGTGTGCGCATGCATGTATATGTGCATGCATATGCATATTTACATCTGCGTATGTGCACGAGTGTGTGTTTGTCTATACATGTGTGTGCATGTACCTGTGTGTATACATGTGTGTCTCTCTGTGAGTGGGAGCACCCGTACCATGGCAAGTACGCAGAGGGCAGAGGACAACCTCAGGTGATGGTTCTCACCATCCCCCCTGCTTGAAGCAGGGTCTTTTGTTCCCTGCTGCGTCGCTAGGCTGGCTGGCCCACTGGCTTCTCATGGATTCTCCTATCTCCACCTCCCACCTTCCTGTAGGCACACTGAAATTACAGATGCTCATATTCCCACATCCAGCTTTCTACCTGGGTTTGGGAGATCTGAACTCAGCTCCCCACACTTGCACTTACACAGCATGGGCTTTATCTTCGGAATCATCTCCCCAGCTCAGATTGTCTGCTGTCTTCAGCCCTGGTCAAGGAAAAAGAGGGCAGGAAAAGGTGGAAGAAGGGATGAGGACAAGAAGAGAGAGAGAGAACCACTATCACCAGGATTTGAGAAAAGAAAGGAGAATTTAACATTAAAAAAAAAACTAACACTATAATCCACAAAATAAAGAGATGAATTTATATTTGTGAACAAAATCATTAATTTTTATTTTGTCCCCACGGACAGGCTTTAAAAGAACCAGTGGCAGGGAGACAGGGGCTCAGAGGTTCAAGACTCTTGCCTGCAAAGTCCATCTTCATAAAGCCAGCCACAGCAAACAGTGCATGCATCTGGCATTTGCTTGCAGTGGCAAGAGACCCCAGCATGGCTACATGCATGTGCACATGCAAATTAATAAAAAAATCTACAAATATACATGGCATTTGGAATAAGTTAAGAACCAATGGAGAGTGCAGTGAAAATACAAACTTGGTTGGAAACCCTAGTTCTAATACCAGCCTGGCCTTCTGCTCACCAGGGAAGGCTCCCTTCTGGGGAGCTCACTGGAAGGGTGAGTGTGACAAGGAAGTTATACAAGCACATCAGGGCTTCGTCACAGAAGTGTCCTTCCTTGACTCTCCTTTATGTCCAAGTGCAAGTGTTTGTATCTGTGGGGGTGGCATGGGGCCAGATGGTAGAGAAGACCAAGGACGGCCCACTTCTGCACGCCCACACTGCCCCTCTCTTCAACTGCAAACTCCCCTTGGACCTGGGGTGGTGGGATCTCATAAATCTGAGATCACCTCTGACAAAGGACAGAAGAGACAGGTTCAGTGGGAAGTGCTCCTCTGAGTCCTGCCCATCCGGGAACTCTCCTGGGACATCCCCAGAACCCTCCTGGGAGGATGCTGGGAATACTTATGAGACTGTTGGGAAACCTGTCATTTTGATTTAGGATGAAATTGATTTGTCTGTTGGTCATAAAGACAGATGGAGTAAGTGTTGCCAAAAAAAAAAAAAAAAAAAAAAAGATGAGGATTTAGCCATGACTGGCTCTTGTGTTATATAGACCTTTTTAGTCATGAGATTTATATCAGAGTATAACATATGGCTGTGAAATGTAAAGAGAGCTAGGTTTGATCACACTCCTGCCTGCTCCCTCCTGCAGGCAAATAGTGTACAGATCTTACAGGAAAGGCTCCTGCCCTGAGCTTGACAGTCAGATGTTCGGCTAAGACAACATGATTAAGCCTCCTCCCAGGGATTACCTGAAACACAGCTCCAAATGTCAGTTTGCTCAGAATTTGATTTGATCTCTGGATTACTTCAGTTGAAAGGAAAATGGAGCCTTAAGGACAAAGGGTCTTCCTCAGGGACCCCTTTAAAAAAAAAAAAAAAACTGCTTGGACTGTCTGAGGACCTAAGATTCTGACTTTGGGTTTATTGTTCATCTATTTATGCCTCAGTTTCCCCATTAGGAACACACAAGTCATTCAAATCATTTCCTTCTGACAAGATTGTAAGTAAAGATCAGAGGCAGCTATATGTTTTTAAAAAAAGAGTTCATAGTGCTAGTACAATAGGACATTATTTTAATTATGGTGATTTTAGTGGAATTTCAGCTTTATGCTTTCTTTAAAGGCCTAAAGTTTAAAATTAAAACACATCAAATAAATAAATTCTTATCTAGATCTTTGAGACCTCACTGAAAGCTTGGCTTTCTGTCTGGGTATCCCTAGAAGTCGTGGAGGGTCTCAGCCCTTCACAAAGCCAGGAAGCCCCAGGCTGTAGGACCCCATGAATCTGCATTCTGGAGCCTGTGGGACCTCCTAAACCGTTAGGATCCAGTGTTTTCCAGAGAGCCTTATTCTCCTTATACATTTGGTGCCCAAGCTTTGGTGAGGATGGGGACACAGAGAGGACAAGAATAGCTGTAACGCCTGCCACAGACCAGCCATCAGATGGCCAGCTGCCCCCTGCCTCACCTGCTCCTTTTTCCTGCTAGCATTCTTAGCTGCCTCATTCCCCTCCTCTTCTCTTGGGTTGGAACCCCTTACATTCCTCTCACTGTCTCTGAAAGAGTAGCCCTCTGGTTTTGGTCTTTTGTTAGTCGCTGACATCCAAGCAGACTTCTCAGCCATTTCTTCCCCCCAAACCAAAGCAGATTCTGGAAGATGGGGAGATAGCTCAGCAGTGAACAGTACTTGTTAACAGCAAAGCCTGCTGACCCTAGTTTAATTCCCCAGCACGCACATGAAGCCAGACCAAAGTGGTGCCTGCATCTGTGATCCCAAATGCTTCAAAGCTCGAGGGCCAGCTAGTCTGACATTCCTTTGCAGCAACAAGAGAACCTGTCTCAAAGGGGTGGACAAAGAGCACAGGCACCTGAAATTGTCCTCTGACCACACACACACACACACACACTTACACTAATACACACACACATATATACACACACACACACACACACACACGCACATATACACATACACACATTTTTTGTTTTGTTTTGTTTTTTGTTTTTCAAGGTAGGGTCTTACTCTGGCCCAGGCTGACCTGGAATTCACTATGTAGTCTCAGGGTGGCCTCGAACTCATGGCGACCCTCCTACCTCTGCCTCCCAAGTGCTGGGATTAAAAGCATGCCCCAGCACGCCCAGCTCACACACACACACACACACACACACACACACATTTTAAACCAGCAGATTCCTCCTTAAGGAGAGCTTTAGATGCTAGCTATCAAGACAACAGCACGTGGTAAAATAGAACTGTCACATGAGAAGATTGTGAATCTCAAGTGCATCTCCCACCCCACGCCAGCAGCAACAGTGTCACCAGACACTGTGTTAGAAATATAGAGGTGGGGCTACAGAGCTATTGAGTCCGCTATCCAGAGGCACCATCAACACCGGTGATATTTAAAAGTATATTATATTATTTAATTGTACTTATTTAAGAGGAAGAGAGAGGATGGGCACACCAGGGCCTCCAGCCACTGCAAATGAACTCTAGACACATGTGCCACTTTGTGCATCTGGCTTTACACAGGTACTGGGGAATTGAACCTGGGTTCTTGGGTTTTGCAGACAAGTGCCTAAACTATGGAGCCATCTCTCCAGGCCAGCACCTGTGTTTTAACCAAAGCCTCCCAGAGATTCGGACACAGCCGAAGTATGATAATTGCTGAAACGCCAAGGGACATGCTGCGTGCCTGCCTGGCTACCAGGAACTCGGCATTCAGCATTGTACCTGGTGGGCCGCAAAGCCCCCACGAAGGCTTGTCAAATGGACCAATCACTGGTGCCTTGTGAGGGGCGGAGGAAGCAATGAAACACGATTTCTGCACGTGTGACTTGAAACAAGCAACAAGTAAATGCATGAACTTGACGTTTGAGACCTGCAGGTAAGTCCAACCCATGGCCCACAGGCCACGTGCAACCTGAAGGATAGCTGTGAATGCCACCCCAAAACAAAATCAACTTAAAACGTGAGGAGATTCTCCACAATTATTATTATTGTGATTGTGGCATTCTCAAACACAAGCTGTATGGGTGACAATGTCATTTTGCAAAGTCAAAAGGGACATCTCTATTTTAAAGCAAGTCAATGGACCCACATTTAGCCTGCATTTCTAATCATGCTTAGGAACCAAAGCCTGCACATTGAACCAGCATGAGAAGGGGCCAGGCTGGCCCAGGGCCCGGTTCTCAGGGCTCCAGGTCTATAGGATTTCCCGGCCCCACACCCACTCTAGGGTGGAGGAAGATTAATGGGTAAATTTCATGATTTAGGCCTGCCATCTGTGGAGCTCTCGGGGAGAGCTCAGTGTGGGCTGGAGGAGTTGAGTAACTTGGTGCTGGGCCCCTTCACAAAACAAGACCTGGATGAGCAGAGATTTATGGGTTGTCTTTTCCCATTTTGGTAAAGTTCCAAAGCACGGGGGAGAAGATAATTTTTGAGTTACTGGGCATAGCTTTTATTTTCCCAAAGAAGAAATCCAAATTCTAACAGCCAAGCCTAGGTTCAGAGTGGCATCTCAGCTCTCACGTGACATTGCGCCAGAACTCTTGTGTCCCTCTGCAGATAGCCTGTATGGACTGGAGAGATGGCTCAGTGGTTAAGGAACTTACCTGAAAAACCTAAGAACCTGGGTTCAATACCCCAGTACCCATGTAAAGCGAGATGCACAAGGTGGCACATGCATCTGGAGTTCGTTTGCAGTGACTAGAGGCCCTGGTGTGCCCATTCTCTCTCTCTCTATCTGCTTCTGTCTCTCATAAATAAATAAATAAAATATTTTTAAAGTGCCCTGTTCGGGCTAGAGAGATGGCTCAGAGGTTAAGGCATTTGCCTGCAAAGCCTAAGGATCCAGGTTTGATTCTCCAGTACCCACATAAAGCCAGATGCACGAGGTGGCACAAGCATCTCTAGGTTTTTGTTTTTTTGCAGGAGTTAGAGGCCCTGGTTCTCCCATTCATTCTTACTCTGTCTTTGAAAGGAAGAAAGGAAGGAAGGAAGGAAGGAAGGAAGGAAGGAAGGAAGGAAGGAAGGAAGGAAGAAAGGAAGGAAGGGAAGGAGGGAGGGAGGGAGGGAGGGAGGGAGGGAAGGAAGGAAGGAAAGAAGGGAAGAAGGAAGGGAGGAAAGAAGAAGAAAGAAAAGAAAAAGAAAAGAAGAAAAGAAAAGAAAAGAAAAGAAAAGAAAAGAAAAGAAAAGAAAAGAAAAGAAAAAAGTTTTAACTGAGCCCGGTTCTTTCCACCTGCCCTAGATGTACACTTCAAGAGGAGCAGGACGGCATGGCCTTGCCCTTCACGTTGCTCTGTTCTTAGCCTCCTCATTGTTGTCCTTTGGGCCCATCTGGTACCCTTTTCTTGTCTATCCCTCATGCTCAAGTAATCAGCAACAGCAGCCGGGGTGCTGTCTGTTTCTTTGCATCTCAGTTTTCCCCCACCCACAGCTCTGTGTCACCACCAACCAAAGGCTCTCTAAGTTCTCCTAGCCTTGACCTTGGACTTGTGGTATGGATGAAGCAGAGTGGGAGGTTGAAAAAGCCAAGTGAAACCTTGACAATTTCCCTTCAAAGAAAGTACCCTAGAGCCCAGGGCAATTCTGAAGAAAATTTAAATAAAAAAAAAAAAAGACTAATCTTCAACTCCAGCACAATGGTGCCTGCAAGTGACATTCCTCATAAAAGCTCCAGCGGCTAAGCATGACACACTCTACAAGCACTTAATTACATTAAATGAGAACAGAAGGCAGGAGAAGAAAGGCACTGTAGAGTTTGTCAGGATCTTGCAAAAAGTAAAAGTTCTCTTTCAGGGCTGGAGAGATGGCTCAGTGGTTAAAGCTCTTACCTACATAGTCTAATGACCCAGGTTTGATTCCCCAGTACCCAGGTAAAGCCATATGCACAAAAAGTGGAGTTCATTTTCAGTGGCTGGAGGCCCTAATGTGCCCATTTTCTGTCTCTCTCTCTGTCTTCTTTCTCTGTGCACACAAATAAATGAGTGAATGAATAAATAAATAAAATATTTAAAAGTTATCTTGGGCTGGAGAGTGGCTTATTGGTTAAGGCGCTAAGAACCCAGGTTCAATTCCCCAGGGCCCACGTAAACACAAAGTAGCACATGCATCTGGAGTTGGCTTGCAGTAGCTGGAGACCCTGGCATGACCATTCTCTCTTAAATAAATAAATTAAATAAATAAATAAAATATTAAAAAATAAATTTTAAAAAGTTCTGTTTTGATAAGTTCTGAGGATCCCATCTAACTGTTAATAAGTGGCTTTATCAGAATTTTTGTTAAAGATAAATACAACATAGTTAGCTACTGGTGATAAGCTGAACCAGTCTACAAAACAAAACAACACAAAAATAAGAAAGGTTAATTGAAATTGGAGTGACTAACTTGGCTAGAATCTCAGTGGGTCCTCTTTAAAACATCACATATTTATGGATGGAGAAAGACGGTAGGCAGAATGTAGGAGTGGTACATGAAACATAAAATCAATAGTGAAACAGCAGAGCTTCCATAGAGGTTTTTTCTTTCTTTTTTTTTTTAAAGCACATTAAACAGTTTCCACATTATATACAGAACAAGCCCAAGCATTTATATTGTTCACACGGCAAGTCACTACCTGTGTGTTGTAGCTTCAGCAATTTCAGTGTTGCCATCCGCTGGAGGTGGCAGGGACACGCACTGCAGAAGGTCGCTGAGCACTGGATGACTGCAAACCTACATATCTTCCACCACTGAGAAGCAATGTATGGTAGCTAGCAAACACTATTCCATTACATCTCCTTCTGGGAAGGTCGGCTCACTCAGCCTTCTCATGGACTTTCTGAGCTAGTCTTGGAAAAAGAGGTCAACATCTGAGGACGTAAGAAATCTGAAACAACCCTTACCACCACCCAGAACTCAGGAAGCCTACTTGTTAGCTTGAAAAAGTGACCAGGGAGATTTCATTCTCCTCTTTGAGTATCAGTCAACTCAGTTACTCAGTGGCCAAGTATTGTGTGTGTGTGTGCACGCTTGTGTGTAAAACACATAATGTTGATTATAACTTTAAAATAATACAGCAGTCATCCGTAAGCAAGAACCTGCATGTTCTTTCGGGCTTCATCTATCAAGGCTGATTGTTAGGAGATTTTAATTTACTAAGAGGCTGAATAGTCGCCTACAGAAACTAGGTTGGATATAACACACCCGCCCTCATTAGAAGAGGAAGGATTGGGGTCAAAGGCGGTAAATAAACCCACACATTACCAATGCGTGGTGGAATCATCAGCAGATAAAGAAGACAAGACCAATAAGCCAGGCGTGGTGGCGCACGCCTTTAATCCCAGCACTCAGGAGGCAGAGGTAGGAGGATCACCATAAGTTCGAGGCCACCCTGAGACTACAGAGTGAATTCCAGGTCAGCCTGGGCTAGAATGAAACCCTACCTGGAAAAAACAAAAGAAAACAAACAAACAAACAAAAAAGACCACATAGGAAAGCCACTATGACTGACACTGAGATCACACTTCAGTGGAATTTATTTGGATTTTAAGCCAAGATAGGAAAGGAAAACTTGTTCTGAAACTTAATGCACCAGCTTGGAGCAAGGCAGTGACCACATGTTTGGAAATGCTACATGTGCTGATAAAAATAAATCCTACTGTTTGCCAGGCAAGCATGGTGTTATTAACAACGGTGGGCACCAGCAATCTGTTGGCATATATGGAACTCAAGACACACTGGCTGGGCTTCCGATGTTGAGGGAGATTAAAGTATGCTGGGTGGGACTGTGTGATTCCACCTCTATGCTTATGTCAGGGTGCTTTGGTCCCACCTCTGTAGCCACGAGTATCTTCAGGGAAGGGAAGCACCCATACATTCAACTCGCAAGTCATCGGGAGAAAATGATCGAGTGACAGACCCTCTAGGTGCTTGTCATTCAAGCCTGAGAGCTGAAACTCGATCCTCAACACCCATGTAAAAAGCCAGGCGTGGCCATGCATAGCTATAACCCCAGGCCTGTGGGAGCAGATAAGAGAATGCTTATCTGCGGATCAGAGGAATGCTGTTCGGGAAAAATGGCCACTCAGAGTTCAGTGAGAGACTTCATCTCAAAGGAACAACACAAAAGAGTGACAGGGGAGGCCAGCCAACATTCTCGTAGGGCCTCTACATGGGTATGCACAGCGTGAACACATATGTGCACATGCTATATTTACATACCACACTGTACACACCACACACACACACACCCATGAAAAGAAAAGATACAGGGTGTTGCCGTTGTGTTTGCATTGCTGGCAGAAATCACCTGGCCAAGAGCAGCTTGTGGGGGGAAAAAAGTGTTCATTTTGGCTTACAGACTCAAGGGGAAGCTCCACAATGGCAGGGAAAACGATGCCATGAGCAGAGGGTGGACATCACCTCCTGGCCAACATCAGATGGACAACAGCAACAGGAGAGTGTGACAAGTAATGGCAAGGGGAAACTGGCTATTAACACCCATAAGCCCACCCCCAACAATACACTGCCTCCAGGAGGCGTTAATTCCCAAATCGCCATCAGCTGGGAACCTAGCATTCAGAACCCCTAAGTTTATGGGGGACACCTGAATCAAACCACCACATGGGGCATGCCAAAATGGCCTTAGTTTTGCTATTACCCGCAGGCATTGTTAGGTGCATTGCCTGATCCTCCCCCATCTCAAGCCAGTGGCTCAGTGAAGACAAGAACATTTTTCCATGTTAATCCATTTGCTCTTCCTATGTCATGAAAGAAGAAGCAGCAAAGCTTGTTCTGCATGCTGCTCTAGTGACAGAATGGAGTAGTACCATAGCCAGTTTCCACATGAAGGTTCATCTGCTATGTGCCATGTGGTTCCTGTGAGGACAGACCTGGCAGAAGGGGACAGTCATGTGGCCTCCAGCCTCAGCCATGTGGCTCACACCAGCATCCATTGCTCAGGTCTCGGGACAGGGCCCTGCCCTGCTTCCCTCCCCTGACCACCCTGTCTTCTGTAGTTTAAAGGAGAAGAATATTTTCGCTTTCAGGACTAGGACCATAAGCCAAAAATATGATTGGCTGCCCTCTAGAAAACAGAATTTGGGGCCAAACTGGGCCTATCCTGGGAGAATTTTGTAACTAAAAACCAAATACGGTTTTGTCGTGAATGATAACATACTGGGGTGTTTTCAAATAACTCACAGGCCTTTCTGCTGTTGGGAACTGGCCACCTGGGCTATTTATTAGATCCCATTGCAAGTAGAAACTACTCTTTAAGAAAATGCAGCTGTCTGTAGTCCAAAACCATGGAAACCAGCTCTCCCTGCAAACAATGAGCCAGCCTCCAGCCAAGACAGCGAGAGCTTCTCATTTCTCATGATTTTTCTTCCAAATCCCAAACAGCAACTGCCTTTAAAATGCACAAAAGAGAAAGGAGCCTACTGAACTGGCAAGCGTCCCCTCTCTTTCTTCGTAAACATCTGTGTGCAGGAGGGGGAGGCAGCAAAAAGATCTCTGGACTTTCCAAAGACAAGGTGGCCCTCAGTATGGAGGGTTGCTTAGAGCTGCAAAAGGGAGTGCTTTTTAATTTAATTTAATTTAATTACATTTAATTTTATTGCATTTTCATGGCCAAGGTACGTTTTCTTTCTCGGCAAAGGCTTTGTTGCAGGGGGAGCGGGGAGACTGAAATGCGCTCATTCCAGAATGAACCCCATGGAAACCACACCACTTTTCAACATGATTGTAGTCAGCACATAGTTTTGCCTCCCCCCCCCCCCACATCCTTCAACCCAGATAGCTGTGCTTTCCAAACAGGCTCTCGCAACAAATCATGACAGCCCACGGAAATTGGAGTTTTTGATATGCACCAACATGCAAGTCATGCTAACAGGGCCATCCCACAAGGCCGTCTCCTCACCGCGGGGCTGACCCAGCACAACTGGGAGGCAACGGAGGCCTAAATTTCAGCTTCTTGGAGGATTTCTATCTACTCCAGCCTCAGCAGCGCTTCTGTCTGCAGTAAGCCCACCTTAGCCAAGACCTCTGTTTACTGGGGACAGCCGACTGACACATACAGCCTTGTCAGTGAATCCTGGGATGGCTGGTTACCTCCTCAGTCCTCATGTGGGTCAGGTCACCCCTCTGTGTTCCTGAGAGATCCCAGACATATCTGTCTACTCATGTGTCTCCCAGTTGACACCCACCACTTGACAGCGTTTCTGCTCGGTCACTGGGCCTTCGTTCATTTACTAAGTCTCACACTTAGCCAATACTCAAGAGACACTCAATGTCTGAGAGTGGTGTGGGAAAAAATGCCCACCCTGGGCTGGAGAGATGGCTTAGCAGTTAAGGCGCTTGCCTACAAAGCCAAAGGACCCAGGTTCAACTCCCCAGGACCCACATAAGCCAGATGCACAAGGTGGCGCATGCATCTGGAGTTCGTGTGCAGTGGCTGGAGGCCCTGGTGTGCCCATTCTCTTTTTTTCTCTCTACCTGCCTATTTCTGTATCTCTCTCTCTCCCTCTCAAATAAATAAATAAAAATAAAATATTAAAGAAAAATATGCCCACCCAGACCCATGCCCAATTACCCATTCATTAGAAATGAATCTCTTTTTTTTTTGTTTTTGTTTGTTTTGTTTTGTTTTTTTGAGGTAGAGTCTCACTCTAGTTCAGGCTGACCTAGAATTCACTATGTAGTCTCAGGGAGGCCTCGAACTCACAGCGATCCTCCTACCTCTGCCTCCTGAGTGCTGGGATTAAAGGCGTGCACCACCACGCCCAGCTGTTTTTGTTTTTTAAATGTACTTTGACTTATTTACAAATACAGGCATAGGGGAGAGGGAGAGAGTGGGTACATCAGGGACTCTTGATATTGCCAACAAACTCCAGATACATGCACCACTTTGTGCTCTGGCTTTATATAGGTACTGGGGAATTGAACCCAGACCATCAGGCTTTGCATGCACGTGCCTTTAAGTACTGACCCATCTCTATGGCCCAGCAATGAATCTCTATGAGAAGACTATCAGTGAAAGAAATGTGTAAGTAAACAAGATAGTTGGAGCAGAGAGAAACTACTAAAAGTGCATCAACTTGTCTCCACTTAAATATAGGTCTGCACATTGCATTTTTGTGGTCTTCTAGAATTCTCTGAAAATGTGATTGCATCTGTGAATCCCTTATCCAGAAAAAAAGTTACACGTACCACACATGTGCGAGCAGGCACACATACTGAGAGATATACAGATGTTCCTTCACTTAGACTGCATGACAGCCTAATAAACTCATCATAACTTGAAAATACTGGAAAGTGGGCTGGAGAGATAGCTTAGTGGTCAAGCTGCTTGCCTGTGAAGCCTAAAAACCCATGTTGGACTCTCCAGATCCCACATAAGCTAGATGCACAAAGGTGGAGCACGTGCAAGGTCACACACATGCCCACCAGGTAGCGCAAGCGTCTAGAGTTTGATTGCAGTGGCTGAGGACCTGGAGCACCAATTCTCTCTTTTTCCCCCACTCTCTAAAAAAATACTGGAAAGTGGAAAACACACTTCATACATCTAACTGAACAGTATAGCTTAGCTTAAAAGTGTTTGGAACACTTGCCATCAGTCTATTACTGAGCAAAGCTATCTATCACAGTGCTGTCCAGACTTTTGACACTGTCGTCAACAAATGTGTTGGGCCACATTTATAGTTGTCCTGGGATGCACATGGCCACAGATCAGACATGCATGCCTGACCTGATACACAAAACTATTTTATGGGCCGGAGATACGGCTCAGTGGTTAAGGCACTTCCTTGCAAAGCCTAAGGACCTGAGTGCAAGTCCCCAGGACCCACGTAAGCCAGAGACACAGGGGGCACATGCATCTGGAGTCCGTTTGCAGTGGCTGGAGGCCCTGATGCTCCCATTCTCTCTGTCTATCTCTCTTCTATCTCTCTCTGCTTGCAAATACATAAAAATATTTTGCAAAACTATTTTACTACAGTGCTGTGTATCTCATTAAGTAATTGAGCAGTGGATTGAAAGTTGGGGAAAAGTATATCAGTGTCCTTTTCCGCCTGGACAAAGCCGAAGGACCAAGACCCACCTAAGCCAGATGTGTGAGATGCTGCATGCATCTGGAGTCTGTTTGCAGTGACTGAAAACCCTGGTGTGCTCATTCTCTCTGTGTGTCTCATTCTTTCTCTCTTTCCCTCTCTCAATTAAATAAAAATTTTAAAAATTATTTACTCCATGAATGGGAGCTGGGAGAGGGAACATAAGAGTGTAACCTGGTAATAGGACTGAGGGGCTGGGGAAATGGCTTAGTGGTTAAGGTGTTTGCCTATGAAGCCTAAGAACCCCAGTCTGATTCCCCAGGAGCCACGTAAGCCAGATGCACTAGGGGGCACATGCATCTGGAGTTCATTTGCAATGGCTAGAGGCCCTGGTGTACCCATTTTCTCTTTCTCTCTGCCTCCTCCTCTCTCTCCAATAAATATATAAATAAAATATTTTTTTAAAAAAGAATAGGACTGATATGCTCTATGCTAAATAAATAAATAAAATCATAAAATTAAAAAAATCATTAAAGTTGAAAAGTCAAGAAATCCTGAGAGGAGCCACAGAATCATCACAAGCCAGGGACTGTCCTACTTGTAACACTGTCTCTGGGCAGCATTGCAAAGGGTTCTGAGAGGTTGAGGGTTCACTGAGGCATGTGGCATGACTTCAGGCTAAGAATCTGGGTCCATGGACTTCTCTCTCCCTGGGGGCACCAAGGAAATTTTAGTAACTCCTCATCTGCCAGAAGTGACCACAGCTCTTGCATGTCATCAGAGTCTGTGAAAAAAAAAATGCACACAAGCTGAGTGATGAGTGAGATTCAGTGAATAATCCTCCACAGGTCTCTATGCTTCCCCTGTTCCTGTCCACCCGTCCCTGAGGAAATGCCAGCAGGCTTCTGACCTGCGGAGTCAATGGATGCCCCTGACATCCATGCACAGCACCTGGCCCAGACCAGTGTGGCCTCTTTATGTTATCCTCCGTGAGGACAAGAGACCATCCTCAAACAATGTTGTGAAATTCATGGGGGCATTTTGTTTTTATTTTCACAACAAATGAGGGTTCTTATCAGTGTCTGATGGAGAAAAGAATTGTTTATGGGCTGTTGAGATGGTTTAGCGGTTAATGGCTCTTGCCTGTGAAGACTCAGGACCCAGGTTTGATTCCCCAGTATCCACATAAGCCAGATGCACAAGGTGGCACAGACGTCTGGAGTTTGTTTGCAGTGGCTAGAGGCCCTGCGCACCCATTCTCTCTCTATCTACCTCTCTCTCTCTCTCTCTTTCCCTCTCAAAATAAATTTTAAAAGTTTAAAAGAATTGTCCAAAGTCTCACAGAAGTCCCAACTATCTATCAGGTATTTATTTAGGTAGATAATAATTCTGTAGTCTTAGCTTCTTACACTGTCTTTCACAGTGTGGCAAAATCTTTTTTTTCACGGCATTATATGTACACGGAATTTTTCCAAGAATGCAGCTACTGCATAAATCCATGTAAGATTGTATTTTGCTTACATTGGCACTTTACCAAGAATTGTTCACCTTTTGAAATATCACAATACTAATGTCTACACCTCTGAAGGGATTTGAGTCACCAGAAAGCGCAGCTGTTTCGGTCTGCATGTGAGAGCCATTATACTCCCACATTCTGTGCAGACACGCAAGCTCTGGCTCCTTCATCACGTCTTGCCGGGTGCTCAAGCCCAAACATCTACACACTCCGATACAGATCCCTCTTCACATTTATTTCTTAATGTTTCTCACTTATATCCCTGTGTCAAAGCATTCTACTGGATTTTTTAAAAATTATGTTTACAAGTAAGTTATCTTGACTAGATATTTAATTTGAAGAGAGTAAACGATATGCAACAGGACTGGCTAAGTGGTTAAGTACACACCTTTGCAAAATTGAGGGCCTAGAGGGGGGCTAAGACCCCCAGAGTTTGAATCTCCAAATCCCACATAAACAGCTGGGTGTGGCCACGTATACCTGTAACCCCAGCCCTACAGAGTAACAGCCCAAATTGTCAGAGCCCCACAAGCTCTCAAAAATGCCTGCTCAAAAATAAGACCCAGGGCTGAAGAGGTGGCTCAGCAGTTAAGGCGTTTTCCTGCAAAGCCTAACAACTCTGGTTACATTCCCCAGTACCCAAGTAAAGCTAGACACACAAAGGGGTTCATGTGCCGGGCATTCATTTACAGTGGCACACCCATTCTCCTTCTCTACCCCCCTTCTCTGTCCCTCTCCTCTCTCTGCTTGCAAACAAATAAATAGATAAAAATCATTTTTAAAAAACCACAAGCCCCAGTGTAACAGTGATGGAGTGTGACACTCGATGATCTGATCTGGCCACTATAAAGTGTGGGCATATGAGGGCATTGCCACTGCACCAGATACACACCACATTACACACACACACACACACACACACACACACACACACACACACTGAATGAATTAACTGATCAATAAACAGATGATAGATAGATAGATAGATAGATAGATAGATAGATAGATAGATAGATTATAGATAGAAATGCTCCAAATGTTTGCTAGAAAAGACTCTGTTAACAGTGAGACTGTGTTGACAATGAGAATGCTTTGACCTGAGAAAAACAGCATGCTAAAAGTAGTTTTAAAATGGTCATTCGCAGAACTGCGTGTTAGGGCAGGAGGATTATTGCATGTTCAAGAACACCCTGGGTTATATAGTGATTTCAAGGACAGAGTGATAGTCTGTCTTAAAAAAAAAATCCCTGGGCATGGTGGCACACGCTTTTAATCCCAGCACTGGGAAGAATGAAGTAAGAGAATCGCTATGAGTTCGAGACCAGCCTGAGACTACATAGTGACTTCCAGTTCAGCCTGGGCTAGAGCAAGACCCTACCTCAATAAAATAAAATAAAATAAAATAAAATAAAATAAAATAAAATAAAATAAAATAAAATAAAATAAAATAAAATAAAATAAAAATAAAATTTTTTAAATCATTTTTTTTCATATACCATAAACCCACAGGAAAGCAGCTGCAGTGTTGGTTGGAGTCCTGAGAGATGGAGCGAGCAGCTTCCATTTTTGGTTCGTTATCTTGGGCATGCCATGCTTGTCCCATCATGGTTCTGAGGGGAAACTGCTAGTCTGTACTTTAAAGGGACCGCCACTGGTTTCCCCTCGTACAGCACCTGTGATCAAAACTGAAAACTTTCCCAGAATGTTTAAGAAAGCCTTTCTAGATAATTCCCTGAGATTCAATGAGATACCCATGGCTACAAGCAGAGCCAGGTAGAGATGGACCCTGCTGGCGAGGGTTTGGAGGTAAGTGGGAGGGAGACGGCTGTTGGTGGCAATCAAAACTGTGTGTTGTGCATTGTGACCCGTCACTCAGAGCCCAAAATGGGAGCAGTGGTAGACTTTAGAATGCTTCCATCACAAGTATACTAATGAGCTGGCCTCTGGTGGTATTGGGTTCCCGTACCCCTTTGTTCTTGGCTGCCATACTTTGACTCCACCCCAGGTGGCATCCCAATGCTTTAAAAAGATTCAGTGCTGCCGCCTACCTCCCTGCATTGCTGTGGGTAACCAGAACAGGTGCAGTTATGCAAGTCTCCTTCTGCAAGGTATTCTTGATTGGACAGCATCACCCCAAAGAATATCTAAGAAGAAAAGCAGTGCATTTTTTTTTTGAGAGTGAGAGAGAGTCAGAGTCAGAAAGAGAGAGATAGAATGGGCACGCTAGCAGCCTCTCAGCCACTGTGAATGAACTCCAGACATGTGCGCCCCCTTGTGGACAAGTGCAGCATTGCACCCTTGCATCACTTTTGCGTCTGGCTAAACATGGGACCTGGAGAGTCGATAGGGCATTCTTAGGTTTGGCAGGCAGATGGCTTAACCACTAAGCCATCTCTCCAGCCCAAACAGTGCATTCCTTTTATCGAATAGTCATCAAAGCAAGGAAAATATGCATGAGAAGGCAATTTGGTGACTGACTTTTTATGCAAATGTGTACATGTATGTGCATGTGTGTGCAGATGCATGTATAGGTACATGTGGATGTGTGCGCACATAGCAGAGGACAGGGTCTCTTGTTCACTGCTCCACTTGTGAGCTTCAAGGAAATGCTTCTGACTCCATCTCTTCTTGTCATTGGTTCTCTGGGATTACAGAAGCCCAGGTTTTACTGTGGGGTCTGGGGATCCAAACTCAGGGGCTCAGTGTTATGCAGCAAGTTCTTTATCCACTATGCCATCTCCCCAGCCCAGTATTTTGTTTAACAGGAAGAAAAAAAAAAAGTGGAAAACATCCAAAAGGAACTCCACCTAAGGTTGCACTCTGGCCTTCACATGCCCACCCCCCCACACACACACATGCCCATAAGAAACAAAAGAACAGCCAGGCATGGTGGCGCATGGCTTTAATCCCAGCACTCAGGAGGTAGAGGTAGGAGGATCGCCATGAGTCCAGGTCACCCTGAGAATACATAGTGAATTCCAGGTCAGCCTGGGCTAGAGTGAGACCCTACCTCGAAAAATAAAAAAAGAAAAAGAAATACAAAAAAATCATTACAGACTAAAGAAGCAATTAGCAAAAAAGAGTCCCCCATCCTGTTTGAATCTCCATTGATTGTGTCCCATTCACAATCAAGAAGTGAGGCAACAGAAGGACAGACACAGGGTCATTGTCACCGACACTACACAAGCTAAGCGCTTTGAGACACCTTTAGCATTGCATGATGGAAGAGGCACTAACCCAGGTAACCACACGCTTCTGTTTGAGCAAGAAACCCTCCCTCCATTTCTATTATTCCTACTCTGATTAGTAGCAATATTTCTTTCCATTCCGAAAAATGCCCTGGCTTGACTGACAAATTATACATGGTTCCCCTGCTAGTTGATTTCAAAATTACAGACTGTAAACTCTGATTCCTGCTCAGTACTCCAAACTTAGTGCTGAAGGAAAAAAAACCTGAAAGATGAAGAAAGCTGTGGCTCTGGGGAGTTGAAAGAGAAGACAGCTAAGGAGGATAAAGAGAGTAGGCAGTTTGAAAACTAAGCAATTGGATTGTGCATTAGGAAGGACAGAAGTCTCAAATGCCGTGGCTCCAGGTATTCTTGTCGTCTGCGAGGGCTGCTGGGAAGGAAAATTTCACAACCTCCCATGAATGGATGGCTTGTTCCCCTCAAAGGCAGCTTACAGCTGGACACCAGTAGTCCAAATCACAGTCCCATTTCTCGGGCAGCCTTCCAAGGCTGCCAAGTGTTACAAGCCCTTCACAGAGCAATGGTTTTTAAAGGTGAATTGAAACTATTTTCAGATCTCTCTTGGGTAGCAGACAGACAGAGTGATGGCTGGTGACTATGGTGTAGTTGTTTTCATTCCTGGCCCGGTTGCAGCCCTGTGCACACAGCACTGGAAGCTCACCAACCAACGGGCATGGTTGGCTCCCTGTAAAAAGATACAATCTGTGAAGTACACAAAGGAAGAAGTGTGGGAACAAGAGGTCAGGTTCTTATAACTATAATGGGAAAATATTGACTGGGCTGTAATAGGATTAGGCAAGCCAACGTGGATTTCACTTTGATATTATCTTTGATATCCTA
Source organism: Orientallactaga sibirica (assembly GCA_036365145.1). Taxonomy (NCBI): domain Eukaryota; kingdom Metazoa; phylum Chordata; class Mammalia; order Rodentia; family Dipodidae; genus Orientallactaga; species Orientallactaga sibirica. The sequence continues at coordinate 1,271,474 of JAEOAD010002133.1, forward strand.
GCAGGGGTAAAGGAAGGGACGTGTGTAAAATTGCATGGTTGGGAATTTGATGCAGTAAAATCAAAGGCCATAATTCTCTAATTCTGCGTCTCTAATTCCAACATTTGGGAAGCAGCAGAAGGATTAGAAGTTCAAGGCCAGCCTGAGTACCCCAGCAAGATCCTTGTCTCAAATACAAACAAGCCAGATGTGGTAACACATGCCTTTAATTCCAACATTTGGGAGGCTGAGGTAGGAGAATCGCCATGAGTTAGAGGCCACCTTGAGATTACATAGTGAATTCCAGGTCAGCCTTGGACTAGAGCAAGACCCTACCTTGAAAAACAAAAACAAACAAACAAAAGAACCGACAGGGTTAGTGTGGTGGTTTGAATGTGAAATGTCTGATAGTTTCATGTGTTCTGAATGTTTGGTCCTTAGGTGGTGGAAATTTGGGAAAGTTGTTGGGTTTTGGGGAGGGAGAGCCTTGCTGAAGGAGGTGTGTTGCTAGGGGCATGCTTTAAGGTGTTATACCCCAATTCCCCCTCTTGCCAGGGCTCACCCACTCTTGCTGCTACTTCCCTGCTGATGTGACAAGCCGTCATGCGCAGCTTCTGCTCTACCATGATGTCCCTGCCTTCATGAAACCTCTTCTCGAGACTGGAAGCTGAAATAAGCCCTTTCCTTCCATTATGCTGTTATGGGTTGGTGTTTGTCCAACAATGAGAAAGTAACCTCTACACCTAGCAAGCATACATCTCCAGATTCAATCCTGAACTGCTAGAAAAAGGAAAAGACAGAGCTGGAGAAATGGCTTAGCAGTTAAGGCATTTGCCTGCCAAGCCACAGGATCCCGGTTCGATTCTCCAGGACCCACGTAAGCCAGATGCACAAGGGGCTCATGCATCTGGAGTTCATTTGCAGTGGCTAGAGGCCCTGGTGTGCCCATTCTCTCTGTGTCTGCCTCTCTTCTATCTCTCTCTCTGCTTGCAAATAAATAAATAAAATATATTTTTAAAAAAAGAAAAAGACAAATATCATGCAAGATTCTCTTGCAATATTAGCTTTGCTCAACCTGATGAGTCAGGGTAAGTTGTTTTGTTCAGGGATAAACCACTGATAATTTAAGAAGTGTCCCAATTCCCCTCCCCTGGCAAAAGGATGCTTGTGAAAGAGCCAAGCTATTATAAAATGCAGGCAGGCCCAGGTTATGTAGCTCAAGGTCCTCTGTGCTGTCCTGGTTACAAAACACTACCAAGAGAGAAGTGATAAGAACTGATAGCAGTTGTGCTGGAGAGATGGCTTAGCAATTAAGGCACTTTCCTGTGAAACCTAAGGACCCAGGTTCAATTCCCCAGGACCCATGTAAAGTCAGATGCACAAGGTGGCACATGAATCTAGAGTTCATTTGCAGTGGCTAGAAGCCCTGGTGTGCCCATTCTCTCTCTCTCTCTCTCTGCTTGAAAATTATTAATTAATTAATTAAAAGTGGCCTGAGCCTTAGCAGGCACAAAGCAACGTAGTGGGTGTTTTCTGTGCTCTGAAAATGTGTATGGTGCTAGAAAAAAACAAGGAGCTCATTCATTCACTCATTTATTCCACAAACCTAGGAGAGTTTATTATAGACCAAGAACTGTCCTAGAGGCTAAAGATGGAATGGCAAATACAGTAGGATCCTAACCCCAAGGCCACTCAGAATATGTGGGTGCTGAGCAAGAGCCATAGTTAGCTGGTAGCTCCCATCATCAAGGGCTCAGGGAACTCAAGTGATCATTCTTGATTTGGTGTCAGACTGAAAACAGCATGTGAAGCTCAAAGACAATTAGGTCTGAACTGTAAGAGACAAGAGTGGTGTTTGCATGAGTGGGTGTCATACTTTTTTTTTTTTTTTGGTCATGCTAAGTACATGTCTACAAATCTTGCATATCTAGGGTTACTGCTGTCTTCTGATGGACAAGGAACCCCAAGCTCAGGATGTTTAAGTGGCTAGTCAATGTCCTCTGGTTGCTGTACAGTGGGTTAGCAAGTGGGCATGGCTTGAAGCCTTGGTTTTTCCATCTCTGGACTGGGGCTCAGTTCTAGAGAAACCAGCAGAGCAGGTCCAGGATTATTGTGGAAGACAAACTAAGAGAGTGTGGTTCCATTCAGCAGGGCAGTAATATGCATTAAATTAGGTTATTTTGGGAAACTGGCAATATTGCATTTCTCTAGGTGTGATCAAGCTTGGGTAATAATTCAGGAAAATTAAACTCATTATCAAGGGTCTGATTAGTCTACAGGCAATGTTAATTTACTTGAATAGAAGTGCCCAGTCACTGCGTGCAAGTATTCTCCCTGAGGCACCCACACACAGACCCACATGAGCTCTGGATGTGCCCCAAAGCCTCACCTCTCCTTGACAAATTCAGATTACCACCTGTTCCACCCATCCAAACCCAGTTCTCATTATTAACCACTTTGGCCTCTGTGATGGATTTTGTTCTGCTCTGTTTCTAGAACTTTCCAGTTAATAGAAAACCTGGCTGCCTCAGGGCTTCAGTACATCAGGACAGTGAATTTTCCTTAGTGGCAATTGTTAGTGCTGGTAGAGAGAGGACAATGACAGTCCTTTCTAGAAGTTCCTGAAAGGACCTTTCTTGGGCCTCAAGATTCTCCGTGACAGGTGGGGACATTCAGTTTTCATGACCGATTATGGATGGGGTCGGGTTACCGTGTTCCCTCTGGCTGGTCTAGACCCATCCAAACTCCATCAGCCACAACTGCTTCAGAGCCATGCTGGAGCCTCCCTGGGAGACTGACTGCTTGCTAATGGCTCAGCCTCCGGCTCTTGGGTTATCTGTGCACGGCCTTCAGATGAGAGGAGCTCAGGCAGAGCCTTAATGTCCGCTCGGCCTCAGGTTGTGCCAGGGCCTCTAGCCATGCAGACTCCAGAAGCACACACCACCCTTTGCATCTGGCTTACATGGGAACTGGGGAATCGAACCTGGGTCCTTAGGCTTCGCAGGCAAGTGCCTTAACCGCTAAGCCATCTCTCCAGCCCTGCAGTGGTCTTTGTACATTTCTTGGTCAGTGGTTACCGGATGTCCAGCTCTTCCATGTTCTCCAAAGTAGCCTTTCTGCCACGTCTACCCCTGGTCATGCTGTTGCAAATTCTTGACACACAAGAAAGAAAGTGATGGTTTTTCTGCGCCAGGCCTGTTTAATAGAAGCCTTTCATGTGGGTAGCTGTAGGGAAAAGGAGATCACGGAAGGGAAGAATCAGTGAAGTGAGGTAGACAGGAGCATTTCCCAAAGCTCAGGCCAGCTAGCCTGGTGGACGTAGCAGTGAACAATGGGACACTTTGCCTCAACCACGATGGAAGATGAGGACCAACACCCAAAGGTGTCCCCTGACCTCCACATGGGCACCATGACACACATACACCTGCATGCACACACATATCATATATGCATACATACACACCAAAAAAGGGGGAAGAAAAAATGATGTAGCCATTTGAAAACAGTCTGGCAGTTTTCTAAATAATAATAATAATAATAAACTTGCAACTGCCATAGATAGGGCTCAGTACTCACAGTCCTGGGCCTTTATCCCAGAAAAAAAAAAAAAAAAGAAACTTGGGTTCATATAAGCACCTAAGAAACACATTTTTAAAATATGTTTTATTTATTTATTTATTCATTTATTTGAGAGAGAGAGAGAGAGAGACAGATAGAAAGAAAGAATGGGCATGTCTGGGCCTCCAGCTTCTGCAAATGAACTCCAGATGCATGTGACACCTTGGGCATCTGACATACATGGATGAACTGAAACTGGGTCCTTTGGAGTTGCAGGCAAGTGCCTTTACTGCTAAGCCATCTCTCCAGCCCCTGAGCACACCTTTTTGTAGCAGCTTTATTCATAATGGCCAGAAGCTAGTAAGAGTTTTGACTGTTCAGTAGGTGAATGGTTAAATAGATATTGGTGCATTTTTACCAAGAGCTTGTCTCAGCAGCAAACTTCAGCACATAACCTTCACAGAGTCCTGCTGAGTGAAAACACCTCTTCCATACACAGTTCCACTTAGACAACAGCACTGAAATGACAGAAACAAGTAGCAGGTTAGTGTTTTGCAGCACCCAAGGAGAGAGTGGTAGATCAGAAGTGTGTGTTACTTTTTTATTGCTGGCACAACACACCCATCCAGAAGCAAGTCCTGATTTTTTTGGGGGAGGGTTTTGGTTTTGAGGGATCACGAGAATCCAAACTCAGGTCCTTGTGATTGTGTGACGAGCACTTTCTTAACTGATTAAGCCATCTGTCCAGCTCCCTCTGTATTGTTTCTTACAACTGCACGTGGAGCCACAGTTTCTTTAAAATGAAAGATTTAATTTAAACAACAACACAAGAGAGTGAGGGTATGTACCCAGTGGTAAGCCACTTGCCTACCAGATGCAAAGTCCTGGGCTTCACTCCCCCAGCAACACCACACACACACACACACACACACACACACACACACACACCTCAAGAGAGGGACAAGACCCTAAGCTCCAGTTTGGCATATGATTTGGGATCTAGGCCCAGCCTACAGAGCTTCGCTGGTACTATCTAATGTGGAGGAAAAGGGGGTGAGGCAATGCTAGCAACCAGTCTGTTTTGTTGACATGAATTTGATGCTCACATGCAGGAGACGCCCAGCCAGGAAGGGAGAGCAGCTCCTGGGGGTTCTAAAGCCCACCAATGAAAGGTCCTGCCGCCCTGTGTCAGCTGCTGCTTGTAAACAGGCTGTGGAGTGAGAGCCGATATGAGCTCTTTCTGAGCCCTGTGGTCCTGACTCCCAGGGAAGAGGAAAGAGTGCCAGGGATGTGTATTAAGATGGGAATGTCTCCTTCAGTCAGACGCAGGTTCATCTTTACGTCTGTAAATGAAGGAAGAGGCTCATTTTGTCACTTCTGCCCTGGTTCCTGCTTTCCTGGGCAGGCAGATGAGCTCCACTCCTCCATCTCGGAGCACTGGGACAGGGCTACTTCAGGCCTCTAGAAAGGGCTCAAGGATTGATTGAGCAGAGAACCCAGAACCTGCTTCTGGGATGTTGCCCTCTGTTGCAGTCAGGTTCGCATTGCTGGCAGAAATCACTCGACCAAGAGCAGCCTGTGGGGAAAAAAGGTTTATTTTGGCTTACAGACTTGAAGGGAAGCTCCACAATGGCAGGGGGAAACAATGGCATGAGCAGAGGGTGGACATCACCTCTTGGCCAACATCAGGTGGACAACAGGAACAGGAGAGTGTGCCAAACACTGGCAAGGGGACACTGGCTATTAACACCCATAAGCCCACCCCCAACAATACACCGCCTCCAGGAGGTGTTCATTCCCAAATTTCCATCAGCTGGGGACCTAGCATTCAGGACCCCTAACTTTATGGGGGACACCTGAATCAAACCACCACAGCCTCAATGTGGAAGGAGATGCAGGTGAGGCCTCTGACATGCACTCACTCTTCTCTCGCCCATGAGCATACCAAGGTGGGAGGAGGTAGTGGGAGGGTCTGAAAAGAAAATGGAAAAATAACAGCAGCAAACACACACACACACACACACACACACACACACAACACACACACAAACAAACAAAAAAACAACCCAGAGAGACAGTGCTGCTAGCACCCAACATCTGACTTCCGATCTCTAGCCTCAGTGCAGGGGAAAGGAAACACAGACTAGACCACACAAAGCTGTAGTTCTTTTTTTATTTTTTTATTTTTATTTGACAGACAGAGAGAGAGAAAGAGAGAGAGAATGGGCATGCCAGGACCTCTAGCCACTGCAAACGAACTCCAGACTCATGTGCCACCTTGCGCATCTGGTTTATGTGGGACCTGGAGAATCGAACCTGGGTCCTTAGGCTTCACAGGCAAGTGCCTTAACCACTAAGCCATCTCTCCAGTCCCAAAGCTATAGTTCTTGACATTTTCCACCAACATCCTAGACTTCAGAAGACAGGAAGCATTTGTAACCCTTATGATCCCGGCATGCACCTGTGGCAATCCCCCACATACGAAGCCCTCCTTTGAGGTCCCGTGTTTACATAAGACATCATGCTACACTTGTATCATTGTAAAAAGAAATCATGCATTGAATTACTCACCATCCAGCAGCCTGACTTTTTAGAGAGGCAGCGGGACCCAACTCACAGCTTTAGGTACAGACGACATCACATCATGTTGAAGCTGAAGATGTGGTCTTTGGAAACAAATTGCCTGGGTTCGAGTTCTGCCTCTCTACCCCTTGCTCACTGAAGGCTTGAGCGAGTTCCTAATCATGCAACTGAGAAAACAGCAATGATGGCTTCAGAGCACCAGTGGGATTTGATATGCCTTCAAATACTTGGTATAGGTGCTTCGTAAAGGTATAGGTTTTTAGTGTGAGGTGTTGCTCTCGGGTACTCCATAGCCGTTCATAGGTCTCAGTTGAAAAATAGTGGATGACATAATGGAGATACACGTGCCAGGTTAAAACCCTGAAAAATAACCCCAGTATCAGAGCAGTGCGTTTGGAACTATAATAACAGGCTCTTGTATTGGCAAGAAGGTTCTTGTGAGGGCAATATATTATGCCCCCATAAATGATTAGTCCAGAATCCATTTGGATCTGTTTTCTCAAAGCTAAGGAAGGCGTTAGACTCCACGAAACACTGAATAATGTTAGTGAGAATGGGCAGAGTTCAGCCTCTGAAGTTTTGGATATGAACTTTGTCTATAAGAGTACTTGCTTTTTTCTTTCTTTCTTTTCTTTCTTTTTTTTCTGCTTTTTGTTTTTTGTTTTTCGAGGTAGGGTTTCACTCTAGCTCAGGCTGACCTGGAATTCACTATATAGTCTCAGGTTGGCCTTGAACTCATGGCGATCCTCCTACCTCTGCCTCCCGAGTGCTGGGATTAAAGGTGTCCATCCCCATTCCTGGCTTACATGCCTCGTTTTACTAAGAGGATGGATACTTCTTTTCAACCCCAGAGCCATTCCTCATGTCGTCCATGGCAGCTGTTGCGTTGACTCCAATGGGAAGGTGAAAGGCTGTGGGGAACATAGCAGTGTTCACACACAGGTCCTCCAGCAGCCTTTTAGCTGGAACATGGTACATTGAGACCCTTCTAAGGCTCATCCACATTAAACACGGAATTTGTCATGCGTGTAGCAATGACATATAACTGGCGTAGGCTGGTGCCTCTGACTTCTGAAGACCTTAGCTAACCTCCAGAGCTGCTCTTTGGGGGTGGCTGCGGTAGTGAGCTACCTTTTCACAGAGCCCTGTGCTGTATGAGAGGAATAGTGGCCGGCTGTTTGTGATTCCACTGTGCTCAAAGCAGGAGGACCAAATGGCACACACAGCAGTTAACGTAGATGTGGGAGCAAACACCCTGACCTGCCAGCCAGGAATAATGGCCAGTCAGGAGAACTCTGTGATAAGTGTGGGATACCATCTTCTGATGGTCTCTTAAAAACTCCATCCCGGGTGGAGAAGGAGCATATGGCTTTCTCTCTCTCTCTCTGAGTCATAATCACCTGTTCACTAGCTCCTGGTTCTGGGAACTATCAGGAGCATGAAATGCCTGCAAGCTAGAAAAAAAAAAAGTTCCACATTCTCCCATAATCCCATAATCTCAGTTCATGATCTTCTCTGTTAAAATGTAAACATTGCTAAGTGGTTCCATATACCAGTCATTCCTACGAGACCCCATCACCAGAACCAGACCACCTCCTAGACCCCAACCAACGGGCCTGGGGGAGAGGTTTGACTCCCTCTTGAGTATAGCCAGGGTGACCCTGATACTAAAGAGAAGGACAGAGGGGGAAGTTGGAGGGCATGGAAGTGAAGCAGAAAGCCCCCAGATCCCTGGTCATCTTCTCCATGGGTCCTTCCCTTCCCCCCACAGCATGTATTAATTACACAAAGTAAGGGGTTTCATTATGACACTTCCATACATGGACATCACATACTTTTATTATATCTACCTCTCTATTACCTTTTCTTTTCTGCCCCCTTACCCACTCCTCTTCTCTTCTACATCCCTAATTATTGGGGTCCCTCCTAGGGCCAGCCCAGGAGGGACGGCAGGGTCTCTGCCGAGTTGGGGGTGAGAAGCGTGGAGTCACAACACAGACTCCGGGAGTTGGGTGGAATCAGCAGAGGGTGAGCTGCTGCAAAACTCATTTATTCAAGGAAGTGTAGGGGGTTTTAAGGGGTAGGGCTGGCCAATCATTGTATGGGGTGGTCCCCTTTTTGTGACCAATGACAGCCTGTCTCTGGGCAGATCATCTCGTAGCAGGTTTCTTGGGAGCATGGGACTGTAGCTGTTGTCACGCCAGGCCTGTGCAGGACACCATGTCCACAGAAGCCACTTCCCAGTTTCTTCTGACATGTGGTCTGGCTGGGGCCCGACCTGCATTGTGCCAGTCCTCCTTTTGCTTTCCTGTCCCTTTCTTTTCTTTCCCCCAGACTGTACGTATGAGTTAAAATACAGTGTACTTGTCTTTTTCACATAATACAACGATTTCCAGTTTGGTTCTTTTTCCTGTAAACGATGTATTTTCGTTCTTCTTACTGGCTGAACAGTACTCATTGTCTTTCTGCACTCATCCATTGATGGGTACCTAGGCTGATTCTATAGGTTGACTATTGTGGGCAGTGAGCAAGAAACATGGTGTGGATTCTATCAACCCACCACCACTATGGAACGCCGACACTCCTCGCTGCCCATCTCTCCAGCTCCGTTTCTCTAGCTATGAATTCCTGCTGTGGAAATGAGAAGGTTTTCAATATTTCTTTAGATTTTTTATGTCTATTGTGATGCCATCATTACCCAAGAAGACACCACACACACACACACACACACACACACACACACACACACAGTTCCAAAGAAGCTCAGAGCGCCAAAGGGAAGTTGCTCTCTGATATGGATAAGGACACATGGAATCTTTGGGGACGCATAGTATTGAGTCATCATAGGAGAGGAAATAAAAATACTGTACACTGGGCTGGAGATGGCTTAGTGGTTAAGGCCATGCCTGCGAAGCCTAAGGACCCCAATTTGATTTTCCAGGTCCCATGTAAGCCAAATGCACAAGGGGGCACACACGTCTGGAGTTCGTTTGCAGATGCTAGAGGCCCTGGCGTGCCCATTCTCACTCTACCTCTCTCTCATTCCCTCTTTCTCTAATAATAAATAAATAAATAAAATCTTTTTAAAAATTTAAAATACTGTACACAATTTAACGACAATAGTTAACAAAGATAGAGCCAGAGAAACATTTCAAAAGAATTTTCTGGGTTCTTTCTTTTTTAAATTTTTTTATACTTTATTTATTAGAGAGAGAAAGTGGAAGAGGGAGGAAGAGAGAAAGAGAAAGAGAGTGAGAGAATGGGTGTTTCAGGGCCTTTAGCCACTGCAAACAAACTCCAGATGCATGTGCCACCTTGTGCATCTGTCTTACGTGGGTACTGGAGAATCAAACCTAGGTCCTTAGGCTTTGCAAGCAAGCACCTTAACCAATAAACCGTCTCTCCAGCCCCTAGGTCCTTTCTTTAAAGCACACAGAAGCCTTTCTGACTGGCTGGGGTGATTTGAACGTAAAACATTCCCCATAGGTTCATGTGTTTGAACACTTGATGCCCAGCTGGTAGAGCTGTCCAGGAAGGTTGAGGAACCTTCAGGAAGTAGAGCCTTGTTGGAGGAAGTGCCACTGGGGACAGGCCTTGAAGTGTTAGAACTTGGTTCCACTTGCTATGCTCTCTGTCTCTGCTTCCAGCCATGATGGGTCCATCCCCTGGAACTGTAAGCTGAATTAAGCCCTCTTCCTTCCCCATAAGTCGCTTCTGGACAGGTATTTGTTCCTAGCAACAAGAATGTAACTGGCACACAGGTACTGTTGAGTAACAACAGTTTCTCACGAGAGGAAAGATTTTGTTGCCCACCGCCCCGGAAAAAACCCACACCATTTGGACCCAAAACTGCAGAAAGAGAAGATGAGTGGGAAGGGGACAGTGGGGTGGCTCTGGCAAGATGCTTACACTGAGACAAAGCCATGGCAAGAGGTCACAGAAAGGCCAAGGACCATAACGGAGGGAGAAAGTCAGATCACAGGACTGGGGAGATGGCTCAGTGGATAACGCGCCTGTTACAAACAAACACCCAAAGTTGTCCTCTGGCTCCACACACAAACTGTGGAACACATGTACCTGCCCTTGCACCTATGTACACACGGATGCACACATACATTACACACACAAAAGAAAGAAAGAAAAGAAAGGAAGGAAGGAAGAAAGAAAGAAAGAAAGAAAGAAAGAAAGAAAGAAAGAAAGAGGGAGGGAAGGAGGGAAGGAAGGAAGAAAAGGGAAGGGAAGGGAAGGGAAGGGAAGGGAAGGAAGAGAAAAAGAAGAGTAGAAAGCTAACATTAGGTCCAGCCATGCACTTACTCTTTCTTCTGTCTCTCCCATTAGGAATGGTTGGTCCCAAAAGAACTTGGTGAGTGAAATGGGAGACACTAATGTTTCTTTTCATTCATTCATTCATTCATTCATTCATTCATCCTTTCTTTCTTTCTTTTTTCGAGGTAGGGTCTCACTCTAGTCCAGGCTGACCTGGAATTCACTATGTAGTCTCAGGGTGGCCTTAAACTCACAGCAATCCACCTACCTCTGCCTCCTAAGTGCTGGGAGTAAAGGCGTGCACCACCACGCCCAGCTGACACTACTATTTTTATATGTATGTATGTATGTATGTATGTATGTATGTATGTATGTATTTATTTATTTATTTGCAAGCAGAGAGAGAAGAGGGGAGAGAATGGGCATGCCAGGGCTTCTTGCTGCTACATACAAACTCTCAATACATTTGCCACTTTATGAATGCGGTTTTATGTGGGTAGTGGGATCTTGAACCTGAGCTGACAGGCTTTGCAAGCAACCAGCTTTAAGTGCTGAGCCATCTCCCCAGTCCAAGACACTAAGCTTTTAGTCCATACTTGGAACCCAGTATTCCACCATCTTTATCTAGCCAAGGATCCCCTTGCTAACACAGTTCATCCATTCTCCCATGGTCAATCACAAGAGCAGGGCAAGATTCCTGGGGGGATCAGAGTCAATGTTGCTACGCCCAGCCCTGGCCTCACCCTCTAGTGACAGGATAGAAAAGTGACTTAGAATTGATGTTGGGGGGCTGTCTTGGAGGACCTACCCAAGAAGATAGAACCCTTTCATACTGTCTCTGGAGCTTTCGGTAGTTATCTATTCTGAAGCCCTGGATTTGGTGATAAGCAAGACATCCCTCACAAGAATGGCCGGAGTGTGCATCAGGCAGCTCTCAGGGGTATTGGGGTATTAGTTCCAAATGACTTTCTCCAAAGCAGAAAGTCATCAAAGAAAGGTCCTATGGCTGGAGAGATGGCTTAGCGGTTAAGGCGTTTGCCTGTGAAGCTTAAGGACCCATGTTCGACTCTCCAGATCCTACATAAGCCAGACGCACAAAGGTGAGGCAAGCGCAAGGTCGCACATGCCCACTAGGTGACGCAAGTGTCTGGAGTTCTGTTGCAGTGGCTGAGGCCCTGACGTGTCATTTCTTAGTCTCTCTCTAAAATAAATAAATAAATAAATAAATAAATAAATAAATAAATAAATAAATAAAAGGGTCCTGCCCCAATCTAGGGGCTCTGGTCTTGCTTAATGGTAGAACAGAATGAGAAGTCTGGAGACAGGCAAATAAAAGTTTCCAAGGTTTATACAGGGTGCCTTTTTACATACTGTGTGTATACAAAAATACTGAATGAAAAGACATTAACTTTTCCACGCTTAATTTCTCAGCTTAACTAAAACAAACAATTAATGAAAAAGAAAACCTACATAAACAAAACTTGCTCTAGACCAGTACATTTAAGAGCATTTAAGAGCCACATACCAACAAACTGAGGCTCATTAGAGGAAAAGATAAAGAAAAGGACCCTAAAGGGAGGAGGGAGTTAGGGGATGATTCAGATAAGGAGTCATATTTCCTACAAGTATGCAAACAAAACCATCCAGGCAGAAGGCACTGTGGACAAAGGAGAAACTTAAACAATGGCTTTATTGATTTAGGACATGTGGGTTTCATTAGGGAAACCGAACACATAAAAATAGATTGTGATAGCCAAATCAAGGCTCTCTGGACAAAGGATATGATAAATCTTTATTAGGTAATTGGACGAGGAGGAAGGAGGGGGAAAAATAACTCTTTTCTCTCCACCCCACCCCCACACCACTACTTGAATAGTTTTTAAGCCTTTAAAGGTTACATGTTGAACTGAAATGGCAAATCCCAGGTCCGCTCCCCCCCGCCCCACTCCTCAACACCCGCTCTGCTTGACATAGCATCCATGCTGCCAAAGGACCCTGAGCCAGGAACCAGAGATTCCTGGGGAAAACACTCATGCTGATATGGAAATAAATAATGCGGAGATCAAAGCAGTGCAGGGAAGACGTCTCCATGCAAAGCTTCCGCAGAACTCAAAAGTAATAAAGTAGCAATAATATATATATATTTTTTGACATGGGTAGGCATTTCCCTCCTAAGAGCTCACAACCCACAGTAGCTTATAGAAAAATGGTAGGCCACTCTTGGGGTAGCTTCATTTTAAACAAGCACCTTTAACTGCTTAGCCATCTCCTTAACCTTAACTTCATTTTAAAAACAGTGGGCTCGGGCTGGAGTGATGGCTTAGTGATTAAGCGTTTGCCTGCAAAGCCAAAGCACCCTGGTTCAATTCCCCAGGACCCACATAAGACAGATGCACGAGGGGGAGCATGCGTCTGGAGTTGGTTTGCAGAAGCTAAAGGCCCTGAAGTGCCCATTCTCTCTCGAGCATGTGCTCTGCCTCTTTCTCTCAAACAAACAAACAAATAAATAAATAAAATATTTAAAAACAATGGCAAAAAGCAACATACCACTGGGCTATTCTAATGGATGCACTTATAAATATATAGAAAATGTAGTGGGGGTATTTTTGCATAACTTTCTCCTCTCTCTCCTGCCTCCTCCCCTCCTGTCTCTTCCTCTCCCCCCCCCCCCAATCTCTCCTCTGACAGGGTCTTTTGGAACTCAGGCTGGCCTCAAACTCTCTATGTTGCTAATGCCTTGTTGAACTCCTGATTCTCCTGGCATGTTCGATTTTACTCAATATCATTATAATATTTGCATATAAATTTGAGAGAGAGGGAAAGGAAGACAGATAGAGATGGGCACACCAGCAGGCTCTCAGCCACTGCAAACGAAATCCAGATGGGCGCATCCCCTTGTGGTCAAGTGCGGCATCGCACCCTTGCATCACTTTGCATTGGAACTGCTAGAGATTGGAACCAGCGTTCTTAGGCTTAGAAGGCAGGCGCCTTAACCGCTAAGCCATCTCTCCAGCCCTGAATATACATTTCTTTTTAAAATTTTAATTTATTAAAGAGACAGACAGACAGTACAGCTGCACCAGGGCCTCTTGCACTTTGTGCATGTGTCTTGACATGGCTGCTAAGGTACTGAACCCAGGCCATCAGGCTTTACAGGGAAGAGCCTTTAACTGCTGAACCATCTCCCCAGCCTATCATTATGGTTTTAAGTCCATGCAGTTTCCATGTGTGAATGAATTTGGGAGATGGGTTAACTTCTGCACACGTATTTCTGGACAGTCATTGTAGCAGAACATGGCCAGAGCCTGTGCTGAGCAAAGCTGCTGGGGTTTGAGGCCTGGGTCCAGCATGCTGTGTAATCCGAGGAAATCATTTTACCTCTCTGTCCCTGGGCTCTTCACATATAACATGTATGCATTGACTGTAAATATATATGGGGCAGGCTGGAGAGATGGCTTAGTGGCTAAGGCGCTTGCCTGCGAAGCCAAAGGACCTTGGTTCCATTCCCCAGGACCCACGTAAGCCAGATGCACAAGGTGGCGCATGTGTCTGGAGTTTGTTTGCAGTGACTGGAGGCCCTGGAGTGCCCATTCTCCCTCTCTCTTAAAAGAAATAAAAATAAAATACTAATATATATATGTATATGGCTACTGGGAGGCCCAAGTAAATCAACGGATGGAAAAATAATGCCTGGTACATAATTAGCATTGGATAAATATTAATATAATTTAAAATAAATAACATATAAATATGTCTAAGTATAAAATTTTAAAGTACACATCCTCACATAGCACTGTAATATTTTTGAAGCATTTGCAGAAAATGTCTATTCTCGGAATGAATACCTATCCTCATCCACTTGAATTACACGTGAATTTTTTGTCAGAAACATAGAAAATAATAATAATACTAATAAAACATGGCAGACCTTGATCTTAAGAAAAGGCAAGACTGCAGACTGGAGAGATTGCTCAGTGGTTAACACACTTGTCTGCACAAAGCCTAACAACCTGAGTTCATTTCCCCAGTACCCACATAAAGCCAAGTGGTCAAAGTGGCACATGTGTCTGGAGTTTGTAGTGGCTAGAGGCCCTGGCATGCCCATTCTCTCTCTTTCTTTCTGCTTGCAAATAAAATAAAAATAAAAATAAAAAGTTTTAACAGAAGAGAAAAGGTGAGATCTAAACCAGGCCGGTGGTGTCCACCTGAAATCTCAGTATTTGGGAGGCTCATGTGGGAGGACCGTGTGTTCCAGGCTAGCCTGGACTACTTAGTGAGACCATAACTGAGAGAACTTGGGGGAGGGAGAGAAGAAGGGAGAGAGAATAGATGGGTATGAACAAATTTTGAAGAGGTTTCCAAACGATGGGCCCTGGGACTAATGGCTCCCTGAGAAAGACTGCTTGCCTCACAAACCTGAGTTTGATCCCCAGAACCCACATACAAAGTTGTGGCCATGTGTGCCTGTGACCCCAGTGCAGAGGAGGGCAGAGACGGAGAATCACTGGGACTTGCTGTTCAGCCAGTCTAACCAAAAGCATATATATCAGTCTAAGTTCAACAAAGAGCTTCGTCTCAAGGATAAGGCAGAAGAATAATAGAGGAGTACATTCCACATTCTGCTAGTCTGCGTGTGTGCACACAGGTGTGTACATTCACATACACACATATGTTTACACCAAACATGCCACACACAAACACACACACGCTAATAAAAAGAGATGGATGGGCGAGAGAGATGGCTTAGCAGTTAAGGCATTTGCCTGCAAAGCCTAAGGACCCATGTTCAACTCTCCAGATCTTTTGTAAGCCAGACATACAAGGTGATGCAAACGCCTAAGGTTGCACATGCGCACAAGATAGTGCATGCGTCTGGAGTTTGAATGCAGTGGCTGGTGGCCCTGGTTCACCAGTTCTTTCCCTCCCTCCCCCCTCTCTTTTGTTTATTTTTTTGTTTATTTTTATTTATTTATTTGAGAGTGACAGACAGAGAGAAAGAGGCAGAGAGAGAGAGAGAGAGAGAGAGAATGGGCACACCAGAGCCTCCAGCCCATGCAAATGAACTTCAGATGCATGACCACCTTGTGCATCTGGCTTACATGGGCACTGGGGAATCAAGCCTCAAACCGGGGTCCTTAGGCCTCACAGGCAAGTGCTTAACTGCTAAGCCATCTCTCCAGGCCATCTCTTTCTCTTTCTATCTCTCTTGGCCCCACACACCTGTCTGACAGATTCCACATTAGCAGTGCTGCAAATATTATCAATATTTAGCAGATTCCACCAGAAGGATGAATAAGGATGAATAAACGGGTCCCATTAAAGAGTGGGAAAGTAGAATTTAAAACAGTGATGGAGCAATCTTGTGATAACAAGATTGCTGGCGAGGGTGAGATTTAGAGATAACATAAGCAATGGGTTCTCAGAGAATGCATTTGTTCATATTTATGGAAGGAATTTCCTCACTATCAGGCTAAGGTAAGTCTGTTTATCATAGAAAAGCCCATTTCACTGATTCTGAAAAACCCAAACCATCATTCTGAGTGCAGATTTTGCAAACGAAGGTTTCTTTGTCCACGTGGGACCTCACTCCCTTTCCGCATTCTCTCCACAGTCAGAAGTTAACATTGCTGCTTCATAGAGTCATAGCTTGATTTTGTACATACACCTTACAAAAGACCTGTCATCAGCCCCCTTCCCTGTGACCTTTGCCCCCAGCGCTTCTGAAGGAAAGTCACCTTGGGGTTTGGTTGTCCAGTAGTCACACCATAGCCAAGTGAGTGAGATTTACACTGTGCTTTCACGTGGTCACATCCTCCCAACACAACACACACACACACACACACACCCCTCTTTTATGAACTTGGCATATGGTATGAGTTGATTTATTCTGAAACCAAAAGAACCTAATGCAGTGTTCTGGTGCTCCGGGGAGGCACAGGGTCCTTTGGGTCAGGCTTTCAGGGTGGCTCAGCTAAATAAACTCCAAAGATCAAGTCCCTCTTCCTGTCCCATGTCAGAAACCAGGTAGTTCTCAACTTCCAGCAGAGGGACTGCCATGACAATTCAATTACTTTGACCTTACAGCAACTGTTTCAGGAACACATATTTTTTCTCTTATCTTCAGCATTTACTTGGCCGGTTCTGGGCAGGTCAGATTAGAGCCTGTTGTCTTAAAGGATTTCTCTGACATGTTTACTCAGGAAGTACACCGAATGCACTCTGACAAGTAAAGCCCCACCAGGCTCTCTGTTTTCACATATCAGATATCTCTTGCCTTCCCCAAGGAGCTACCTTGCCAATAAAGTCTCAAGACTTCAGCCACAGGGACAGGAAGAGGGAAGCAATAGAAATTCATGGAATCCCACTAAGAGGGGAAATATTTCACGAACTTTGTTTTTAAAAGCAAGGTGTCGGGGTTACAAGAAAATTCCCCTGCAGTTGTTTCATTAGAGAGAATGCAGTAACCCTCGGGTATGAAAACAGGAAAGGGCAAGAGACGGCCGTTGTCTCACCGTGGCAAGGAAGGGGAAATTTGTCTGAGGCCAACAGTTCTCAGAAACAGCAAGAGTTTCTCGAATGTGAGGTTGTGATATCCTCTAAGTCAGGCTGGACGGAAAGCCTACTTTTTTTTTCTGTTTTTGTTTGTTTGTTTGCTTGTTTGTTTGTTTGTTTGTTTGTTTGTTTTATGAGGTAGGGTTTCACTCTAGCCCAGATTGACCTGGAATTGACTACATAGTCTCAGGGTGGCCTCGAACTCACAGAGATCCTTCTATCTTTGCCTCCTGAGTACTGGGTTCAAAGGCATGTGCTACCACTCCTGGTTTCAAGCCTACACTCTTTGAGGCAGAGAAAGCCACAGTAAGGCAGGGGATGGTCTTTTAGGCCTTGAAAGAAAGAACTTGAGGCCCAGAGTGGGATGCCTTACTCACTAGAGAGGAATGAACTTTGGGAGAATCTTGTCGAAGCTGTAGGGAGTGAAAATTAAAACAAGACAGAATTATCTATCTGATAATAACACGTACACCAATGGCCAGGTCACTGGAATTAAGGCATATGTACAAATTTGATTATTGATTAACATCAGACTTGTTAATTAATATATGGTAAAATTCCTAGGCAAGCATTAAGAACTGCAGCTGTAGCGTATGAATTTCACATTAACATGAGGGAAAAACAGTACAGAGAAGGAAGTTTATATAATCAATACATTGTTTATGCTATTTTATTTTGAAAATTAGTGAACTCAGTATCCAGGTTAAAATTTAAGAGGGAAAAAATACACTAAAATTAACCAAGGGAAGAAGAGAAATATTGATAAGAATAGAAGTTAAGGAGAAAATAAAAACTATAAAACAGATGCTGTTGCTGAAAACAATGCTTTCAAAACAACTAATAAACAAGTAAACTTCTTGCAAAGACAATTGAGAAAAAAGATCGTATAAATAAGAAATATTAGGTCTTTAAAATTAAATCACAAATTTAGCAGAAGTTATAAGTAACACAAGCAGTAAAGAAGATTATGTCCAGATTTACAAGGTTGAAATTTTAGATGAAATGGAAAAACTCTTAGAAAAATATATAAATTACAAAAAAAAAAATGCTTCAAGCAGTAATATAAAACAGGAATGGTTTGGTGACTGTTAATGGTAGTTTAAAACCTTCCCACAGTAAGACCCCGGCTTGGATGGTTCTTCTCATATTCAGGAATAGAGACTCGCTCTTACCAGACTCCCCCAGGAAGCAGACACACACGGGTCATGGCCTCAATTTATTTTACCAAGCTGTTATAGTCTTTTTTCCAAAACTTGAAAAAAATTACATGAAAATAGAAGCTAAAACAAAATATTGGCAGACCAAATCCTATAGAATGTAGTCTTATATAATTTATGTTATGTCATAATTAACTTGGATTTATTTTAGGATGCAAGATTAAACTCAAAAACTCGACTACTATAGTTAACAGCATATGAAAAGAGTGGATTTATCATTTAATAGATTCAGAAAAGGCATTTAATGAAATTCAATGTGGCATAGTAATATAAATGCCTACATTTGATATAACTTCCTACGTTTGATGAAAGGTATTAATAAAAATAAGTTACACCAAGTGGGGTGTGGCGGCACACATCTGTAATCTTATCACTTGGGAAATAGGAGGATTATAAGTTTAAGGCCAGCTTGAGTTACATGGTGAGAACTTGGCTCAAAAACAAAAGAGAGGAAATATCTTATTTAATTTAATACTGAAATATTATCAAGTATTCCCTTTGAAATCAAAAACAATTTGATGATATCCAGTCTCACTATGAGTCAACATCGCTCAGAGGTCCTGGTCATTCTAGATCAGCACAAAATAAATGGTGCCCGAGTGCTTGGAAAGGAAGGAAGTTGTAACTATATGCAAATCCTATGATTATCTGAATAGACATTCTGAAAAAGTTCTTTATACTACACATAAAGCCATTTTGTAAGTCAGTTGCATTCTCTATCGTTAACAAACACTTAGAGTGTAAAAAAAATATATATATATATATATATAGATGAAATACTTTGAACAAATTTTAAAAAGATGCACATTAGACTTTCAAAAGAAGTCTGAAACTGTGTATTAAGATACAATCAGACTAGAGGTGGTGGTGCACGCCTTTAATCCCAGCACTGGGAGGCAGAGGTAGGAGGATCACTGTGAATCCTGGACTACAGTGGGACCTTAACTCAAAAAAAGAAAAAAATAATAAAGATAAAATCAGGGTCTGGGGAGATGGTTCAGTGTGTAAAGTGCTTATTTCACAAGCACCTGAATTCAAGCAAATTCAAGTAGAGCGAGACCCTACCTTGAAAACTCAAAAAAAAAAAAAAAAGGTAAGTCACTGAAAAATACATCTGAGCTGTCATGAACAAGTGAGATTTTGAAATATGAGAAATCAGTTAGGCCAGGCGTGGTGGCACATGCCTTTAATCCCAGCACTTGGGAGGCAGAGGTGGGTGGATCGCTGTGAGTTCGAGGCCACCCTGAGACTACGTAGTGAATTCCAGGTCAGCCTGGACTAGAGTGAAACCCTACCTCTAAAAACCAAAAAAAAAAAAAAAAAAAAAAAAAAAAAAATCAGACATGGAAGAGAAAGGACACAAAAAAGGAACAGTATGGCCTATTTAGGAAGAACATAACCCCTTCCTCAGACTGTTTCCCAGTATGGAATCCTGGCATAGTATATGAATGACTTCTGGACATTTTTTTTTCTTTTGTTCGGGTTTTTCAAGGAAGGGTCTCACTCTAGCCCAGGCTGATCTGGAACTCACTATGTAGTCTCAGGGTGGCCTCGAACTCACAACGATCCTTCTATTTCTGCTCCCCGAGTGCTGGGATTAAAGGCATGCGCCACCACGCCCAGCTAGAAGTTTGTTTTAAATTAACTGTGAGCAGTTCTTTATAACCAAATTACTTTCTGGGAATAGTAGCAAGAGGAGAAAGCAAGATTTGAATGCAAATCTAAGAGACAAATCCTTCAGACAAGAAATAGCGATGTTTACAATGAACTCCTCTTTAGGAAGCCGGGAGGGAAAAGTAAACCCTTCTCTGACATCCACCTCCACCGCAGCCCCTACAGGGAAGAGGCAAAGACGCACACAGGCATGGAGGATAGTGGGGAGAGATTTTAAAAGTCAACAATTGAATTAAGACTTCCCAGGAGTTTCTCCTCCAGGCGGGAGAGCACTATGTGTTCTGGGAGTATGATTGAGCTTTTAAAAGTCTGACAGTCTTTGGGTCTAGAAAAAAAGGCTTACTGAAACAAAGCTTAAAATTAGCATTGAATTTATTAAAGCTATAAACTAACAGCGTCCGTTTTAGGCCTGGAAATGTGGCTCAGTTGGAAGAGTGCTCGTGTAGTATATGCATAAAGACCTGGGTTTGGAGCTCAAGCCACATAAAGCTGGGCATGGTGGCACATGCCTGTAACCCCCGCATTTGAAAGAGGTTCCTAAATCATCCTTCCAAACTATACGAGACCCTGCCTCAAAAAAAGAAAATCATATGCTAACCAAAAGAATATTGGTTTTTATAAATGTTGAAATTAAGTTTGCAAACCTTGTTTCGTTTCTTTTTTATTTAGAAAAACCAACAGGAATTGGTGTGGGAAGATGGCTCAGTAGTTAAAGACACTTATTTACAAAACTTGCCACCCTGGGTTGGCCTGAGTTCGATTCCCAGTACCCATGTATGGACAGATTCACAAAGTGGCACATGCATTTGGAGTTTGTTTGCAGTGGCAAGAAGCCCTGGTGCACTCCATTTTTTCTCTCTCTCTCTTCACAAGTCAATTAATAAATCATATATATACATATGTAATGTAGTAATTATCTGATTGTAAGAATCATTTTCCTGGTCTGGGATAATATTTAAATCAACTCAAAAGAGACTAAATTTTTCTCTGTTAAATACTTACTAAATACTTTCTTTAGACATTTCATAGTATGCATATATTTAACGAATCTCATACTCTCAAATACTTCCCATGACTTCCAGGTATATTCAACAAACCCAAGTATAGCCTTTCCTAGCACTGAATCTAGTAGTAGGGCTCTAAGGCACTTTAAAATACAGCACAGTCAATAGTCATAGTGGCACGTAGCTTAAAATCTGACAAAATAATACAAAGCAAAATAATAATGACAAAGTTAACTGCATTCACACAATCCATACACACACACACATACACACACGTCTAACGTAACAACACCCATATTGCATTCACCCTCTCAATCTCAGATTGGCAAATTTAGCCACTGACAACCAAGATAATCGCATGTGACTGACTACAGCAACCAAGAGCCCATGTATAAACCTTGCCATTGAACCTGCCACTATTGTCCTGCTTGAGCCACAGGCCAAGGAGCAGAGCCTAGGTTTAACCTGGAGCTCTCTCTCCATCTATTCATCATGCATTGCAATACTTCCATCACACTTGTCTGAATACCCACACTCCCCTCCAGTTCTCTCCACCCAGAATGCAGCAACGTGATGCCTTTTTGTCGATGAAATTCTGCATTCTTTAATGTTTGACTTTGTTGTCTTTTTCATTGTTTCTATAATCATTTATGTACACCAGGCCAACCCATGAGGGGAGATTAATGATATAAAACATTAGTTTGGGGGCTAGAGAGATGGTTTAGTGGTTAAGGCGCTTGCCTGCAAAGCCTGAGGACCCAGGTTCAATTCCCCAGTTCCCACGTGAGCCAGATGCACAAGGTGGCACATGTGTCTAGAGTTCGTTTACAATGGCTAGAGGCCCTGGCGTGCCTAATCTCTCTCTCTCTCTTTATCTGCCTTTTTCTCTCTCTCTCTTTCTCTCCCCCCTCTCAAATAAATAAATAAATAAAATATTTTTAAAAACAAAAATAAAACATGAGTTTGGAAAAGCCTTAAGTGCATGGCTCAGAGATGAGAGAGAGAAATTCTTTTTAGAATATGAGGTGTATGAAATAACATAGTTGATAAACCTCTTGACATTGAGTGGGGCACTTGCACTTGTTTCTGACAAGCTGGGTTTGGTAAACAGGAAGGATCTTGGTGTCACTTATTACTAGCTTTAGCTATCTAAAACGTCACTGCGACTGTCTGTCAAGTGTAGACCTCGTGGAAGGGGGTACACAGTGTGATAATCTGAATGTTAGCAGTTACTGTCCTGCTCTGCCAGTACAAGACATGGGCGCCTCTAATTTGGGGGCCTATCATAATTTGGGAGGGTGGGTATCCCACCTACTTTCATGAACAAATTTGCATGTGTGCCTGAGACAGCATTAGTTGGAGCATTGCTATGTGACCTGCCTCCAGCTTGCTGGAAGCCCCATCATGACATGAGTGTCACTCTGCAAGAAGACAGACTCCCTCTGGATATACAGTTTGAGAAAATGTCTCTTTTCTGCTTTTCTTTTTAGCTTCTGAGGGAATCCCTTGTCGAAGCCTAAGCTGGAAAAGGACTGGCAAAAGAAATAGACAGAATTAAAAAGTAGAGGAGATGATAAGGGCTGGACTTCACACCATTTGCTGACTGTTCATGATGGAGGGGATTAGGGAATTAAAGAGGAGTCAAAGTTAAATTAGAGGTGTTTGGCCATTGCCAAGACAGTAAATAAAGGAGACGGGGGAGGCTGGATTGTGCACAGGAGACAGATAAGAGCTTTTCTCTTAATTCCTTCAAGTACTTCGGTATGCCTCCCCACAAACCTCACTTCCACATGTTGGGAAGGAAATTCATTTATTTATTCAGTTATTTATTTATTCACTCATTTATGTTTTGAGACAAAATTTAGGCTGGCATCAAACTTACTATGTAGCCAGAAATGGTATTGAACTCCTGACACTCCTGCCTCCACCTTCTGAGTGCTGCCATTATAAGCGTGAGTCAGGCTACAAAGAAAATTTATTTGTGGTTCTTCAATAAGTATCCTTTTTCCTGTTTATTTATGGATGGCAAATTCTGTAGCCCTGGGATAGCCAAGAAAATGGAATTCTGTTTATTAGTGTTGTTCAAATTATTAAACTCCCCTTTCTCTTTTGAGAAATGTGAGCTCCACTAAGATTAAAAGATTAACCCCAAAGGGTTTTGCTCAGGATTTTTGAGGATGTATTGTTCATAATGGGAACAGATCAAAGCAAATATCCACCCAGGGCTGAACTGATTAAATTAGGGTGATTGGATGCAATCCAGTCATTCATTCATTCATTCATTCACCAAATATTCCCGAGATTGTAGAAGCAGCATATTAAAGCTGCCCTTGACTTAAGTCCACCATTGTTCCCATGCTTGAAGACATTACAGAATCTTCTAAATTGGAAACTATCCCCATCTCTCTCTTGGACATCATACGTGACACCGGGGGGTCTATTCCAGTTTCTTCAGAGGAAAACTATGCTGACAAAATTCTCTGCTTTCCTTGATCTTGAACTCTAGGGGGAGAAAAATAAGTGACCCAGGGAGGAAGCGCACTGCATGTTCAGTGTGGGAAAGCCCTGTGACGAAAGGCCCAGGTAGGAAGAAGCCGTCGGGAGGCTGACGGGGTGGGCCACGTAGAATAGGAGAGAAGGGAAGGTGACATGGATATTGGGGTACACTGCTTCCCTGGGTTCATGGAACAGCAGATGCTAGGGCTTGGAGGTAGAAGTCTCCAGTTTGTTTGGTGAGAACACGAAAGGAGGCTGTGGAATGGGAGAAAGAGGAAAGTGGGGCAGAACAGTGAACTACAGGGACCAAGAAGTCAGGGAGTCAAGTATATGTTAGGCTTGATGTAGAGCCTTTGGCTCTCATTCTAAGGGCAAAGGAGACCATTGGGAGATTTGAGGCATGGGACATGAGACATGGTCTGATTTGTGTTGCATGGAATGCTTTTGAAAAAAAAAAAAACATTTAATTCACTCTTTGACAATTCATCCTTATGTATAGTAATTTGATGGTATATACCCCCATTACTCTCTCTTGTTCCTTCCTGCTCCCACTGGACCTCCCCACCCCCCACCACATATAAGTGGATACTGTATTGAAGACAATGATTCCCTTTCCCCCAAAATCCAGTAGGTCCCCCGGGGAGGGGCTGGGGGCTCAAAAGCCTCTCCCCATCCATGAAGGGATGTTGATCGCCCCTGTCTTAGGTGGGTCTTATACTGGCAACCAGAGCTGCTGTGAGGTCATGTGTGCAATGGTCATGCCAGGCAAGAGAGTTCCACAACCTTCCTCCCCACCTACCAGCTCTTTCAGGTCTTACCTTCTTTCTGTCTCCCACTCTTTTTTTTTTCAAGGTAGGGTCTCAACTCTAGCCCAGGCTGACCTGGAATTCACTATGCAGTCTCAGTGTGCCCTCAAACTCACAGAGATACTCCTAACTCTGCCTGATGAGTGCTGACATTAAAGGTGTATGCCACCATGCCCGGCAGCCCCCTCCCCACCCTCCTCTTGTAATGTTCCCTGAGCCTTGGGGAAGGATGATGTAGGTTTCCCACACAGGGCTGAACACCCAGCAGTCTCTTGTTTTCAGTGCTTGGACAGCTTATGAGATTCCGCCTTAACCACAGACGACCGCAAACTTTGATAGTGGAAGGAAGATGAAGACAGAAGAAAAAAGGCCAGTTAAGATGAGGCTGTGAGAAAACCTAGGTGAGAAATGATGATTCAATGGGGTCGCTATGGAGGTGACACAGTATGACAAGAGCCAACATACATTTTGAAGGGAGAAAAGATGGAATTTGCTGATACATTGGCTATAGGATATGAGGGAGGGGAAGAAGAAAGAAAAAAATGAATCCACCAGGTGTGGTGGTGCATGCCTTTAATCCCAGCACTCGGGAGGCAGAGGTAGGAGGATCACTGTGAGTTCGAGGCCACCCTGAGACTGCATAGTGAATTCCAGGTCAGCCTGAACTAGAATGAGACCCTACCTCAAAACAACAACAACAACAAAAAGAACCCAAGGTTTCTGGCCTGAAGTAACAAGAAAGATGAAACAGCTATGAACTGAATTCTTCAAGAAGTTTTTAGTAAATAAATCTATAGTGTTATTTCTATAGAGTCAAAACATTTGAATAATAGCAATTTGATATGGCACAAGCTAGCATACATTTATATTGTTGACATGAGAAGATAGCCTACAACTATTCTTGAATGAAAAAGGAAGGCTGTAGAATAGGGGAAAAAATCATGCAGTTCTATTTATGCAGACTTGGAAGTAGGTGTGGTTCCACTTGGAGTGGGGACATGTGTAGGATTCATTCCAGTACCTCAAGATCAGAGTCTGTCAGGATCAGATCAGATCAGATCAGAGTCTGTGGAAACACAGGAGCACTCTAATCTCTATGACTATCCTCATGCCCTTGCTCAAAGACCTTGCAGAATCCTCTAACTTACAAACTACCTTGTCTTCCTGCAGTACATCACTCCAGTAGCTAGAATCATGTCATTTAAGCCAGAATAGAAAGTTCTTAGTGTTAGAGGTAGGAAAGGTTTCCATTTCACAGGATCTACAAGACCTGGCCAACCCTGTGCCAGCAGGAGCTGGGAGAGCATGCCTGTGATTAGACACTCAGGTGACGGATCAAGAGTGTGGTAATGCGAGCCGGGCATGGTGTAGCACGCCTTTAATCCCAGCACTCGGGAGGCAGAGGTAGGAGGATCGCCGAGAGTTCAAAGCCACCCTGAGACTACATAGTGAATTCCAGGTCAGCCTGGACCAGAGTGAGAACCTCGCAAAACCAAAAAAAAAAAAAAAAAAAAAAAAACAGAGTGTGGTAATGAGAATGTGGAATGTCTCCCATAGCCTAATGTGTTTGTGATTAAGCCTCATACTTGGTTCATAGCTGCTGGTGCCTATGGGAGGAGGAGCCCTGCAGGAGGAGGGTGTCGCTGAGGGCAGGTTTGGGGAGGAGGAGCCCTGCAGGAGGAGGTGTGTCACTGAGGGCAGGTTTGGGGAGGAGGAGCCCTGCAGGAGGAGGTGTGTCACTGAGGGCAGGTTTGGGGAGGAGGAGTCCTGCAGGAGGAGGGGTGTCACTGAGGGCAGGTTTGGGAGGAGGAGCCCTGCAGGAGGAGGTGTGTCACTGAGGGCAGGTTTGAGGAGGAGGAGTCCTGCAGGAGGAGGGGTGTCACTGAGGGCAGGTTTGGGGAGGAGGAGTCCTGCAGGAGGAGGTGTGTCACTGAGGGCAGGTTTGGGGAGGAGGAGCCCTGCAGGAGGAGGGGTGTCACTGAGGGCAGGTTTGGGGAGGAGGAGCCCTGCAGGAGGAGGTGTGTCACTGAGGGCAGGTTTGAGGAGGAGGAGTCCTGCAGGAGGAGGGTGTCACTGAGGGCAGGTTTGGGGAGGAGGAGCCCTGCAGGAGGAGGTGTGTCACTGAGGGCAGGTTTGGGAGGAGGAGTCCTGCAGGAGGAGGTGTGTCACTGAGGACAGGTTTGGGAGGAGGAGTCCTGCAGGAGGAAGTGTGTCACTGAGGACAGGTTTGGGAGGAGGAGTCCTGCAGGAGGAGGTGTGTCACTGAGGGCAGGTTTGGGGAGGAGGAGTCCTGCAGGAGGAGGGTGTCACTGAGGGCAGGTTTGGGGAGGAGGAGTCCTGCAGGAGGAGGGTGTCACTGAGGGCAGGTTTGAGGAGGAGGAGTCCTGCAGGAGGAGGGTGTCACTGAGGGCAGGTTTGGGGAGGAGGAGCCCTGCAGGAGGAGGTGTGTCACTGAGGGCAGGTTTGGGAGGAGGAGTCCTGCAGGAGGAGGTGTGTCACTGAGGACAGGTTTGGGAGGAGGAGTCCTGCAGGAGGAAGTGTGTCACTGAGGACAGGTTTGGGAGGAGGAGTCCTGCAGGAGGAGGTGTGTCACTGAGGGCAGGTTTGGGAGGAGGAGTCCTGCAGGAGGAGGTGTGTCACTGAGGACTGGTTTGGGAGGAGGAGTCCTTCAGGAGGAGGTGTGTCACTGAGGGCAGGTTTGGGGAGGAGGAGTCCTGCAGGAGGAGGTGTGTCACTGAGGACTGGTTTGGGAGGAGGAGTCCTTCAGGAGGAGGTGTGTCACTGAGGGCAGGTTTGGGGAGGAGGAGTCCTGCAGGAGGAGGTGTGTCACTGAGGGCAGGTTTGGGGAGGAGGAGTCCTGCAGGAGGAGGGTGTCACTGAGGGCAGGTTTGGGAGGAGGAGTCCTGCAGGAGGAGGTGTGTCACTGAGGGCAGGTTTGGGAGGAGGAGCCCTGCAGGAGGAGGTGTGTCACTGAGGGCAGGTTTGTGGAGGAGGAGCCCTGCAGGAGGAGGTGTGTCACTGAGGGCAGGTTTGGGAGGAGGAGCCCTGCAGGAGGAGGTGTGTCACTGAGGGCAGGTTTGGGAGGAGGAGCCCTGCAGGAGGAGGTGTGTCACTGAGGGCAGGTTTGGGAGGAGGAGCCCTGCAGGAGGAGGTGTGTCACTGAGGGCAGGTTTGGGAGGAGGAGCCCTGCAGGAGGAGGTGTGTCACTGAGGGCAGGTTTGGGAGGAGGAGCCCTGCAGGAGGAGGTGTGTCACTGAGGGCAGGTTTGGGGAGGAGGAGCCCTGCAGGAGGAGGTGTGTCACTGAGGGCAGGTTTGGGAGGAGGAGTCCTGCAGGAGGAGGTGTGTCACTGAGGGCAGGTTTGGGAGGAGGAGTCCTGCAGGAGGAGGTGTGTCACTGAGGGCAGGTTTGGGAGGAGGAGTCCTGCAGGAGGAGGTGTGTCACTGAGGGCAGGTTTGGGAGGAGGAGCCCTGCAGGAGGAGGTGTGTCACTGAGGGCAGGTTTGGGAGGAGGAGCCCTGCAGGAGGAGGTGTGTCACTGAGGGCAGGTTTGGGGAGGAGGAGCCCTGCAGGAGGAGGTGTGTCACTGAGGGCAGGTTTGGGAGGAGGAGCCCTGCAGGAGGAGGTGTGTCACTGAGGGCAGGTTTGGGGAGGAGGAGCCCTGCAGGAGGAGGTGTGTCACTGAGGGCAGGTTTGGGAGGAGGAGCCCTGCAGGAGGAGGTGTGTCACTGAGGGCAGGTTTGGGGAGGAGGAGCCCTGCAGGAGGAGGTGTGTCACTGAGGGCAGGTTTGGGGAGGAGGAGCCCTGCAGGAGGAGGTGTGTCACTGAGGGCAGGTTTGGGAGGAGGAGCCCTGCAGGAGGAGGTGTGTCACTGAGGGCAGGTTTGGGGGAGGAGGAGTCCTGCAGGAGGAGGTGTGTCACTGAGGGCAGGTTTGGGAGGAGGAGTCCTGCAGGAGGAGGTGTGTCACTGAGGGCAGGTTTGGGAGGAGGAGCCCTGCAGGAGGAGGTGTGTCACTGAGGGCAGGTTTGGGGAGGAGGAGCCCTGCAGGAGGAGGTGTGTCACTGAGGGCAGGTTTGGGGAGGAGGAGCCCTGCAGGAGGAGGTGTGTCACTGAGGGCAGGTTTGGGAGGAGGAGCCCTGCAGGAGGAGGTGTGTCACTGAGGGCAGGTTTGGGGAGGAGGAGCCCTGCAGGAGGAGGTGTGTCACTGAGGGCAGGTTTGGGAGGAGGAGCCCTGCAGGAGGAGGTGTGTCACTGAGGGCAGGTTTGGGAGGAGGAGCCCTGCAGGAGGAGGTGTGTCACTGAGGGCAGGTTTGGGGAGGAGGAGCCCTGCAGGAGGAGGTGTGTCACTGAGGGCAGGTTTGGGAGGAGGAGTCCTGCAGGAGGAGGTGTGTCACTGAGGGCAGGTTTGGGGAGGAGGAGTCCTGCAGGAGGAGGTGTGTCACTGAGGGCAGGTTTGGGGAGGAGGAGTCCTGCAGGAGGAGGTGTGTCACTGAGGACAGGTTTGGGAGGAGGAGTCCTGCAGGAGGAGGTGTGTCACTGAGGGCAGGTTTGGGGAGGAGGAGCCCTGCAGGAGGAGGTGTGTCACTGAGGGCAGGTTTGGGAGGAGGAGTCCTGCAGGAGGAGGTGTGTCACTGAGGGCAGGTTTGGGAGGAGAAGCCCTGCAGGAGGAGGTGTGTCACTGAGGGCAGGTTTGGGAGGAGGAGCCCTGCAGGAGGAGGTGTGTCACTGAGGGCAGGTTTGGGGAGGAGGAGCCCTGCAGGAGGAGGTGTGTCACTGAGGGCAGGTTTGGGAGGAGGAACCCTGCAGGAGGAGGTGTGTCACTGAGGGCAGGTTTGGGAGGAGGAGCCCTGCAGGAGGAGGTGTGTCACTGAGGGCAGGTTTGGGAGGAGGAGCCCTGCAGGAGGAGGTGTGTCACTGAGGGCAGGTTTGGGGAGGAGGAGGCCCTGCAGGAGGAGGTGTGTCACTGAGGGCAGGTTTGGGAGGAGGAGCCCTGCAGGAGGAGGTGTGTCACTGAGGGCAGGTTTGGGGGAGGAGGAGCCCTGCAGGAGGAGGTGTGTCACTGAGGGCAGGTTTGGGGAGGAGGAGCCCTGCAGGAGGAGGTGTGTCACTGAGGGCAGGTTTGGGGAGGAGGAGCCCTGCAGGAGGAGGTGTGTCACTGAGGGCAGGTTTGGGAGGAGGAGCCCTGCAGGAGGAGGTGTGTCACTGAGGGCAGGTTT
This sequence comes from Orientallactaga sibirica, assembly GCA_036365145.1. Lineage (NCBI taxonomy): Eukaryota > Metazoa > Chordata > Mammalia > Rodentia > Dipodidae > Orientallactaga > Orientallactaga sibirica. Next base: position 1,300,824 of record JAEOAD010002133.1, read on the forward strand.
GGGGAGGAGGAGTCCTGCAGGAGGAGGTGTGTCACTGAGGGCAGGTTTGGGAGGAGGAGCCCTGCAGGAGGAGGTGTGTCACTGAGGGCAGGTTTGGGAGGAGGAGCCCTGCAGGAGGAGGTGTGTCACTGAGGGCAGGTTTGGGGAGGAGGAGCCCTGCAGGAGGAGGTGTGTCACTGAGGGCAGGTTTGGGGAGGAGGAGCCCTGCAGGAGGAGGTGTGTCACTGAGGGCAGGTTTGGGAGGAGGAGCCCTGCAGGAGGAGGTGTGTCACTGAGGGCAGGTTTGGGGAGGAGGAGTCCTGCAGGAGGAGGTGTGTCACTGAGGGCAGGTTTGGGAGGAGGAGCCCTGCAGGAGGAGGTGTGTCACTGAGGGCAGGTTTGGGAGGAGGAGCCCTGCAGGAGGAGGTGTGTCACTGAGGGCAGGTTTGGGGGAGGAGGAGCCCTGCAGGAGGAGGTGTGTCACTGAGGGCAGGTTTGGGGAGGAGGAGCCCTGCAGGAGGAGGTGTGTCACTGAGGGCAGGTTTGGGGAGGAGGAGCCCTGCAGGAGGAGGTGTGTCACTGAGGGCAGGTTTGGGAGGAGGAGCCCTGCAGGAGGAGGTGTGTCACTGAGGGCAGGTTTGGGAGGAGGAACCCTGCAGGAGGAGGTGTGTCACTGAGGGCAGGTTTGGGAGGAGGAGCCCTGCAGGAGGAGGTGTGTCACTGAGGGCAGGTTTGGGAGGAGGAGCCCTGCAGGAGGAGGTGTGTCACTGAGGGCAGGTTTGGGGAGGAGGAGTCCTGCCCTGCAGGAGGAGGTGTGTCACTGAGGGCAGGTTTGGGAGGAGGAGTCCTGCAGGAGGAGGTGTGTCACTGAGGGCAGGTTTGGGAGGAGGAGTCCTGCAGGAGGAGGTGTGTCACTGAGGGCAGGTTTGGGAGGAGGAGTCCTGCAGGAGGAGGTGTGTCACTGAGGGCAGGTTTGGGGAGGAGGAGTCCTGCAGGAGGAGTGTGTCACTGAGGACTGGTTTGGGAGGAGGAGTCCTGCAGGAGGAGGTGTGTCACTGAGGGCAGGTTTGGGGAGGAGGAGTCCTGCAGGAGGAGGTGTGTCACTGAGGGCAGGTTTGGGAGGAGGAGCCCTGCAGGAGGAGGTGTGTCACTGAGGGCAGGTTTGGGGAGGAGGAGCCCTGCAGGAGGAGGTGTGTCACTGAGGGCTGGTTTGGGAGGAGGAGCCCTGCAGGAGGAGGTGTGTCACTGAGGGCAGGTTTGGGGAGGAGGAGTCCTGCAGGAGGAGGTGTGTCACTGAGGACTGGTTTGGGAGGAGGAGCCCTGCAGGAGGAGGTGTGTCACTGAGGGCAGGTTTGGGGAGGAGGAGCCCTGCAGGAGGAGGGTGTCACTGAGGGCAGGTTTGGGAGGAGGAGCCCTGCAGGAGGAGGTGTGTCACTGAGGGCAGGTTTGGGGAGGAGGAGTCCTGCAGGAGGAGGTGTGTCACTGAGGGCAGGTTTGGGAGGAGGAGTCCTGCAGGAGGAGGTGTGTCACTGAGGGCAGGTTTGGGGAGGAGGAGCCCTGCAGGAGGAGGTGTGTCACTGAGGGCAGGTTTGGGAGGAGGAGCCCTGCAGGAGGAGGTGTGTCACTGAGGGCAGGTTTGGGAGGAGGAGTCCTGCAGGAGGTGGTGTGTCACTGAGGGCAGGTTTGGGGAGGAGGAGCCCTGCAGGCAGGAGGAGGTGTGTCACTGAGGGCAGGTTTGGGGGAGGAGGACCCCCGCAGGAGGAGGTGTGTCACTGAGGGCAGGTTTGGGGAGGAGGAGCCCTGCAGGAGGAGGTGTGTCACTGAGGACTGGTTTGGGAGGAGGAGCCCTGCAGGAGGAGGTGTGTCACTGAGGGCAGGTTTGGGGAGGAGGAGTCCTGCAGGAGGAGGAGGTGTGTCACTGAGGGCAGGTTTGGGAGGAGGAGCCCTGCAGGAGGCGGTGTGTCACTGAGGGCAGGTTTGGGAGGAGGAGCCCTGCAGGAGGAGGTGTGTCACTGAGGGCAGGTTTGAGGAGGAGGAGTCCTGCAGGAGGAGGTGTGTCACTGAGGGCAGGTTTGGGAGGAGGAGCCCTGCAGGAGGAGGTGTGTCACTGAGGGCAGGTTTGGGAGGAGGAGCCCTGCAGGAGGAGGGTGTCACTGAGGGCAGGTTTGGGGAGGAGGAGCCCTGCAGGAGGAGGTGTGTCACTGAGGGCAGGTTTGGGGAGGAGGAGCCCTGCAGGAGGAGGTGTGTCACTGAGGGCAGGTTTGGGAGGAGGAGTCCTGCAGGAGGAGGTGTGTCACTGAGGGCAGGTTTGGGGAGGAGGAGCCCTGCAGGAGGAGGTGTGTCACTGAGGGCAGGTTTGGGAGGAGGAGCCCTGCAGGAGGAGGTGTGTCACTGAGGGCAGGTTTGAGGAGGAGGAGCCCTGCAGGAGGAGGTGTGTCACTGAGGGCAGGTTTGGGGAGGAGGAGTCCTGCAGGAGGAGGTGTGTCACTGAGGGCAGGTTTGGGGAGGAGGAGTCCTGCAGGAGGAGGTGTGTCACTGAGGGCAGGTTTGGGAGGAGGAGCCCTGCAGGAGGCGGTGTGTCACTGAGGGCAGGTTTGGGAGGAGGAGCCCTGCAGGAGGAGGAGGTGTGTCACTGAGGGCAGGTTTGGGGAGGAGGAGTCCTGCAGGAGGAGGTGTGTCACTGAGGGCAGGTTTGGGAGGAGGAGCCCTGCAGGAGGAGGTGTGTCACTGAGGGCAGGTTTGGGGAGGAGGAGCCCTGCAGGAGGAGGTGTGTCACTGAGGGCAGGTTTGGGGAGGAGGAGTCCTGCAGGAGGAGGTGTGTCACTGAGGGCAGGTGTGGGAGGAGGAGTCCTGCAGGAGGAGGTGTGTCACTGAAAGCAGGTTTGGGGAGGAGGAGTCCTGCAGGAGGAGGTGTGTCACTGAGGGCAGGTTTGGGGAGGAGGAGCCCTGCAGGAGGAGGTGTGTCACTGAGGGCAGGTTTGGGGAGGAGGAGCCCTGCAGGAGGAGGTGTGTCACTGAGGGCAGGTTTGGGAGGAGGAGTCCTGCAGGAGGTGGTGTGTCACTGAGGGCAGGTTTGGGAGGAGGAGTCCTGCAGGAGGAGGTGTGTCACTGAGGGCAGGTTTGGGAGGAGGAGCCCTGCAGGAGGAGGTGTGTCACTGAGGGCAGGTTTGGGGAGGAGGAGCCCTGCAGGAGGAGGTGTGTCACTGAGGGCAGGTTTGGGGAGGAGGAGCCCTGCAGGAGGAGGTGTGTCACTGAGGGCAGGTTTGGGGAGGAGGAGCCCTGCAGGAGGAGGTGTGTCACTGAGGACTGGTTTGGGAGGAGGAGCCCTGCAGGAGGAGGTGTGTCACTGAGGACTGGTTTGGGAGGAGGAGCCCTGCAGGAGGAGGTGTGTCACTGAGGGCAGGTTTGGGGAGGAGGAGTCCTGCAGGGGAGGTGTGTCACTGAAGGCAGGTTTGGGAGGAGGAGCCCTGCAGGAGGAGGTGTGTCACTGAGGCAGGTTTGGGAGGAGGAGCCCTGCAGGAGGAGGTGTGTCACTGAGGGCAGGTTTGGGAGGAGGAGCCCTGCAGGAGGAGGTGTGTCACTGAGGGCAGGTTTGGGAGGAGGAGTCCTGCAGGAGGAGGTGTGTCACTGAGGGCAGGTTTGGGGAGGAGGAGCCCTGCAGGAGGAGGTGTGTCACTGAGGGCAGGTTTGGGGAGGAGGAGCCCTGCAGGAGGAGGTGTGTCACTGAGGGCAGGTTTGGGAGGAGGAGCCCTGCAGGAGGAGGTGTGTCACTGAGGGCAGGTTTGGGAGGAGGAGCCCTGCAGGAGGAGGTGTGTCACTGAGGGCAGGTTTGGGGGGAGGAGGAGTCCTGCAGGAGGAGGTGTGTCACTGAGGGCAGGTTTGGGGAGGAGGAGTCCTGCAGGAGGAGGGTGTCACTGAGGGCAGGTTTGGGGAGGAGGAGTCCTGCAGGAGGAGGTGTGTCACTGAGGGCAGGTTTGGGAGGAGGAGCCCTGCAGGAGGAGGGTGTCACTGAGGGCAGGTTTGGGGAGGAGGAGTCCTGCAGGAGGAGGTGTGTCACTGAGGGCAGGTTTGGGGAGGAGGAGCCCTGCAGGAGGAGGGTGTCACTGAGGGCAGGTTTGGGGAGGAGGAGTCCTGCAGGAGGAGGTGTGTCACTGAGGGCAGGTTTGGGGAGGAGGAGCCCTGCAGGAGGAGGGTGTCACTGAGGGCAGGTTTGGGGAGGAGGAGTCCTGCAGGAGGAGGTGTGTCACTGAGGGCAGGTTTGGGAGGAGGAGCCCTGCAGGAGGAGGTGTGTCACTGAGGGCAGGTTTGGGAGGAGGAGTCCTGCAGGAGGAGGTGTGTCACTGAGGGCAGGTTTGGGGAGGAGGAGCCCTGCAGGAGGAGGTGTGTCACTGAGGGCAGGTTTGGGGAAGAGGAGCCCTGCAGGAGGAGGTGTGTCACTGAGGACAGGTTTGGGGAGGAGGAGTCCTGCAGGAGGAGGTGTGTCACTGAGGGCAGGTTTGGGAGGAGGAGTCCTGCAGGAGGAGGTGTGTCACTGAGGGCAGGTTTGGGAGGAGGAGCCCTGCAGGAGGAGGTGTGTCACTGAGGGCAGGTTTGGGGAGGAGGAGCCCTGCAGGAGGAGGTGTGTCACTGAGGGCAGGTTTGGGGAAGAGGAGCCCTGCAGGAGGAGGTGTGTCACTGAGGGCAGGTTTGGGAGGAGGAGCCCTGCAGGAGGAGGTGTGTCACTGAGGGCAGGTTTGGGAGGAGGAGTCCTGCAGGAGGAGGTGTGTCACTGAGGGCAGGTTTGGGGAGGAAGAGCCCTGCAGGAGGAGGTGTGTCACTGAGGGCAGGTTTGGGAGGAGGAGCCCTGCAGGAGGAGGTGTGTCACTGAGGGCAGGTTTCGGGAGGAGGAGCCCTGCAGGAGGAGGTGTGTCACTGAGGGCAGGTTTGGGGAGGAGGAGCCCTGCAGGAGGAGGTGTGTCACTGAGGGCAGGTTTGGGGAGGAGGAGCCCTGCAGGAGGAGGTGTGTCACTGAGGACAGGTTTGGGGAGGAGCCCTGCAGGAGGAGGTGTGTCACTGAGGGCAGGTTTGGGAGGAGGAGTCCTGCAGGAGGAGGTGTGTCACTGAAGGCAGGTTTGGGGAGGAGGAGTCCTGTAGGAGGAGGTGTGTCACTGAGGGCAGGTTTGGGAGGAGGAGTCCTGCAGGAGGAGGTGTGTCACTGAGGGCAGGTTTGGAGGCTTAGTTGGCCTGGCCCTCTAAGTGTGCAAGAGCACACTCTTGCTGCTTCCTATGGCCATCATACCCATGGCCTCATATCAACTGTGGTTACCTGCACAATATTGGACTCATCAACATTCCATCCTGGATGGAAGACGAGCACAGGGGGCTTCCATCTTCTCTGAGGGGTTATTGGTAGTTAAAGGTTGCTGGGGGAGAGGGAGACATCATCTTCAGTAGTGTAGCCACTGGTAAGTTGCATGTGCTCTGGTAAATATGCCTCCCACCCCTCACCTATACTCATGTAGACAACTGTTATTAAATTCAGTGGATCACATAGGCACAAGAAAATGTTGACAATTAGAAGGGGTTCAGTCCAAGGAAAAGAGAGAAGTTTATGGTCAGGGATTATGATTAAAATATATTCATGTACCAAGTTGTCAATAAATAATTATTTTTTTTAAAGTATGCAACCATGCTTAGTTCACTAGACATTTTGAGAACTATTTCATGCAAGGTCTGAGTTGACAGTCATTATCAGGTGGCCCCTTATTAGTGTAAGGGTGTAGGATTCAGGCCATATATGAAGTTCTGACCCAGATACAGCTTATAGGAAATCTACATATAGATTGCAGTAAATTTGGGTTCATAGACTCAGTGGTTATGTCCTGGATCTCTAAATACATCATTGAAAGGGGTATTCTGGGTAGTTGGCAGGAAACCCACATCACTTTGGTGCTATGTTCAGGATGAACTTCATACATACTGAAGAAAGCAAGGGGAAGTGTCTGTAAGTGCTTTTCGGTCCCACCCCGTCCCTTTCCAAGCCAGTAAGGAAACAGTACCATATCTTAGGGAGAATGCACAGATGAGGACGGTCAGAGACAGGGAGGTCTCAGAAACAAGCGTGTGGATCCATGAACTGGAGTGGGCTCAAAGTGTAAGAAACTTTGTCTCCTTTGTCATTGCCCACCAGAGAATATCTACCATTGAAGGCCCACTAAATGACAAAGAGACAGGATGAACTGATCCATTGACAGCAGCCAGCTTCCGTCATCATCCTCCCCAGTATTGTCAAAATAGGGTCATGAACAAACCAGTCATGGAGGCCCCTCAAGGGCCAAGTGACACGGCCTCCCACGTACAAGATGGTTCCAGCTACTACCACAGCTTGCTCTGTAGAAATATACCACCACCGAGGTCTTAATCTTGCACCATCCCTCCAGGAGAATAGCCACTTGCGGCCAGATTGACGATATCCACGAAGGAATAATGGTTCATGTTGACTGAATGTAAATATGTATTTCAAGCCTAAGTTTGCTTTCCTGCCTACCCAAACTCCACCAAACCACCATGACAGCTCTCACAGAGTGCTCAGTGACAGAGATCTCATCTATAATCATCTTGCACAAGAGTACCACCTTAGGTTTAGGGCTGGAGAAATGGCCCAGTGGTTAAGTTACTTGCCTGCAAAGCCAAAGGATGCAGGTTCAATTCCCCAGTACCCACATAAATTAGATGCACAAGGTGGCACATGTGTCTGGAGTTCATTTGAAGTGGTGTGTCTATTCTCTTTCTTTTCTTTCTTTTTTTTTTTTTGGTTTTTCGAGGTAGGGTTTCATTCTAGTTCAGGCTGACCTGGAGTTCACTCAGTATTCTCAGGGTGGCCTCACGGTGTTCCTCCTATCTCTGCCTCCTGAGTGCTGGGATTAAAGGCGTGCACCAACACGCCCGGCTCTTTTTTTTTTTTTTAATAGCTTTTACTTGATTTTATTTTTATTATTATTATTATTTTATTTTTTGGTTTTTCGAGGTAGGGTCTCACTCTGGCCCAGGCTGACCTGGAATTAACTACATAGTCTCAGGGTGGCCTTGAACTCACGGCAATCCTCCTACCTCTGTCTCCCAAGTGCTGGGATTAAAGGCATGCGCTACCACGCCCGGCTTTATTTTTATTTTTAATTTTTTTTTGTTGTTTATTTGTTTGAGAGTGACACACAGAGAAAGAAAGAGGGAGATAGAGAGAGAGAGAGAATGGGCATGCCAGGGAGAGAAAGGAATATTTTTGGCATGCAAATGACATACTTATGCATTTCATCATATTTCCCTGATCAATTGTTTTGATGGCGAATGAGCAAATGTACAGCCCCAGCCTGAACAGAGCCCTGGGCCTGGCGCTCAGATCCCTTAAGATCGAGGTAAGTTGCCTAGACAACGACACATGTTACTCAAGGAGCAGAGACATAAGAATGGCAGGAGGAACTTAGACTGTGGGTAATGGAGCTGTAGTTTATCCCAGGAACCTACCTTTTAAAAATGTACCCAGTAATTAAGCCTAATCAGAAACATGGAAAGCCTGTCTCAGTTGGGATGAACTCAAGTGACAGAAAGGGTAGACTGGAGTGGCCACTGCATTGTACAGACAAGATCCTCCTAGAGGCCAGAGGCATTCGTTCTTCGGCAGCCGGGTGTGTTGGCTGTCAGCAGCTCACAGTTGAGTTTCCTCCGGAAAAAGCTCCCAGTAGAAGGAAACTGGCAGGAACAACCTACATCCAGTGACTATTGAGTGATATGAACGCCCCCTCCCTTTGGCTTACTGTGCGACAACCCTGAAGGGTTATCCAGGTTTCAATCATGCAATCAGCTGAGAGTAGTTTAACTTCTTCTCTTCCCAAGCATGCTTCATTTATCCCCTTACCCAGTGTTATTCCAAAAACCCTTCCTAACAAATCTCCAGCAATATAGATCTCCATCTCCGAGTTTTTACCAGGAAACTAGATCTAAGACAGTGTAGCATTTCAATTTTGGAAGATGAAGGAGAAACAATGGCCACTTATGTCCTTAGCCTGTTCCTTGGATCTTATCTCCTAAGATAACTTAACAGTTAAGGCCCCTGCCTGCGAAGCCTAAGGACCCAGGTTCCATTCCCCATAACCCAGTAAGCCAGAGGCACACAGTGGCACATGCGTTTTTAGTTTATTTGCAGTGGCTGGAGGCCCTGGCATACCCATTCTCTCTCTCTCTCTCTTTCTCCCTCTCTCTCATATCTCTCAAACAAACAAATATTACATCATCCTCTCCTTGTCTGTATGTTGCCATTCGAAAATTCAGCAGTCAGCCCTCTAGCCACAGAATATATATTCCAAGAGCCCCAGTGAGTGCCTTTAAGTGGATAGTACCAAACCCTGTATACCATGACAGTCAGCATGCTGACCAAGGCAGCTGCAGAGCCCATCAGAGGTGAATGGTACACACAATGTGGACATGCTGAACAAAAGGACCCTTTGTGTCCTGGACAGCAGGGCACAAGATCTCATAACCTTACTCAGGTTTGCAATTTTTTAACAATTAGAAATTATTTCTGGAATATTCTGATTGACAGTGGATAAATGAAAGTGATATATAGTCAACACTGAAACAATGAATATTGGTGTGGGGGGAGCTATTGTAAAAGCAAAAACTGAACATATTCCAGTGTCCCCAGGATCTTACCTCGGTTCCATACATACATGATTGGGGTGTCCAGGTGACCACAAGCAGGATCTGACATCCCTGGAAAGTGCATGTCAGCTGCCCCATCCCAGGTGCATGCTCCTTTATGCTCAGAGACCTTCTCAGGAAAACAGAGTAACAGAGAACTTTGCTCTCACCATTTAACCTTGGGTTATATAACACATATTTTTCACACACACCCCCAAGTTAAAATCATGCCAATTCAGCATACATTGCATTACCACCCCGTTCCCACCGGGGGAGCAGAAACAACTAATATTATTGTTTTAAGTACATTGAAGCCAGGCTTTCTTGGTTATTTTTGATGGTGTAAGCTCCTTTTTTTTTTTAATCTTCCAGAACAATTGGGGAGGATTTGGGGTTTTGTGTGTGTGTTTGGTTTTTTTTTTTAAAAAAAAAAAAAAATCTCAACTGCCTCACTCATTTGCTGAGAACAAGCTCATATGTCAGCACGCGGTCTGGCCAGTCTGCTCTATCCATAGGAGGAAGGAAAAACACAACATTTGCAAATGAGGAACACTCAGTAGTTCAACCTCCCTGTTTCATTTTTTTTTCCTTATTTAAAAACGTGTTTTGACTAGTACCTAACCATATGGGCACAGGGCATTTTCATGGTAGTGAGGCTGATCAGTTTCTGCCCTGTTGTTTCAGTTGGGAATTTGCTCGTGAGAAACAGAAGCGTATTTCAATTAGCCTGAGTAAAGGGAAACTTACTGCAAAAAAAAAAAAAAGTATCTCATGAAACTTGAAATATATACATAAGAATTCCAAATTCAATGGCAACTGAATACTTATTTTTCCTCTCATTCTCTCTCTCTCCTCTACCTTTCCCAGGACTTTCCCAATAGTTTTTCATATCTGCTTCCACCTATACCTTTGCTCTCGCCTCTGACTTCTCTTTGCAGATCCTCCATTTCTTCCCCTGTCCTGAGAGCCCAGGAAGGCTGCTGGAGCCCAGTGTTCTAGCTGAAAACACCATGGAATAACTGTTTTTTTCCTTCTTAAGTCAATACTTTTGCAGGCTTGAGGCTTGAACCCAAGGTCTTTGGCACGCTAGACAAACACAGTGTCGCTGAGCCACATGCCAGCCCTTAAGTCAAAACTTTGTGGTTCAAAACCCACATGGGTTATTGACATAAAGCTAAATGTTATAACACTAGCATCTGTAAATCCCAGCATGTCTACAGCAAGAAGGAAGGTGGAAACAAGAGAATCACCCAGCAACTAGTGGGCCAGCTGGCCTGCCAAACACAGTGGGGAGCAAGACACCCTGCTTCCAACAAGGTGCAAGGTGAGAGCCAACAACCAAAGTTGTCTTCTGACCTCCACACACACACACACACACACCAAATGCACAACACAAAATAGTTACCCAACTCTATAGCAAGATCCATGAAGATATCTGAAAGAAAGAGGGTCAGCCTTTTCAAATACCCCAAACATATTTACGTTTACATGTCTTGGCTCTACATTGAACTTCTTTGACAAATTCCACCCAATTTTCTCTGGCAGACAGCAAGGAAAGAGACAAAATGTCTGTCTCTGTAAACGTGGACATTCTGTTTGGCTTTATATGGAGATGTCCAATGGAGACAGGACCAATAGTCTAAAGGTTCAAGTGCATAGCGTTCATCTTTGACATTTTGGAGAGCCCTATGGGAGCCACTGGAGGACAAGAGTCACCAATAGCACAAATAAGCAGCAGACTACAAAAATCAACCAGCTATACAAGAAGTACAATCTAGTGCAATAGTGGCACATAGCCTCTGCGGGTAACCGACTGTTCTCTGATTGGACATGAGGCCCACTCAGTGGGAGGGAACTTGTATCTGGTACTGGAAACCAAGTCACAATCCCATGGTCAGGAAACAGACTTCAGAGAGAAGTTGCCACTGCTCTCTGGGAAAGAAGAGTAGGCTTGCGCGCGCGCACACACACACACACACACAAAAATCTCTCTCAAATAACTTTGCATACCCCCTTTAACCCAAGCTGCTCTCACTCTTGGTTGGGGAATCTGTTTCATTTTCTAGATGGCAAAGACAATGGAGGATATAAGAATGAGAAGATAAGAAAGTAGCTGACTGCCCACCGTGAGATGTGTCAACCTCTTCCACATCTGCCAGGACCCACGAGAAATTGCAGAGGAAACCAGAACTTGAATACTGCTCCTACCGTTAGACTGACAACCAGTGCCAGGGTGATGGTGTGGACACGGTAATCAATCAAAACCTATCAAAGCAGAAATCCAGAGGCTGCAAAGAATACTAAGTCAGACCATCAACAGGCCTGCCATGGCTCAGGGAACATTGGGGACAAAAGGGGGAGTAGAAAGATTGTAAGAGCCACAGAGTGGGCAGAAATCCCCTGAGGCATGGTCTTCCTCACCCCCCAGGGTGCCCATGACCCCATAGTGCATACCATAACCCCACTGAGAAGGGCCCCCAGGCTAATGGGAGCTGGCGCAAAGGGATATAAGAGTATATCCTGTTATAATTATGTATAAAATAAAAATTTTTTTAAAGAAGAAGAAAAAAATCCCTTTGGCTTCGGAATTTCACTTCCCAGAATGAACACAACATAAATCATCACGAAAGTCCATAAAACATCAAGAAAGATTTTTATTAGAGACATGTGAAACTGGAACAAAGATACATGCCTATCAATCGGAATTTCAGTGACAAATTTCTTTTGTATGCATATGGTTGGCTGTCAAACAGCCTCTATAAATAATCTTTCTGACAACTACGAATGTGAGAAAGAGTTCATAGAAAGGAAGACATCAAAATACACAATGATATGTGTTTCTCTTTTATCTTAAAACTTTTACCTATAGCATTTAAAGAAAAGGAGAGGGAAATAAAATCAAAATGTTCACATTCTGAATGGTAGGACTATAGGTGTTGCAGTCAGGTTCACGTTGCTGGCAGAAATCACATGACCAAGAGCAGCTTTTGGGAAAAGAGGGTTTATTTTGGCTTACAGACTCGAGGGGAAGCTTCATGATGGCAGGGGAAAATGATGGCATGAGCAGAGGGTGGCCAACATCAGGTAGACAACAGAAACAGGAGAGTGTTCTAAACACTGGCAAGGGGACACTGGCTATAATACCTATAAGCCCGTCCCCAACAATACACTGCCTCCAGGAGGCGTTAATTCCCAAACCTCCATCAGCTAGGCACCTAGCTAGCACTCAGAACCCCTAAGTTTCTGGGGGACACTTGAATCAAACCACCACAATGGGGGACAGTTACTTTTCCTTAATGGTCAAAGACAGGTCTGAATGACTGAATATGAATGACTGAATTCTCTGGCCCGTTTCTTCAACCTTCCTTCTCACAATGGTGGGCTCCACAAAATAAGCCCTTAAGGAGAAAAGAGAAAAAAAAAAAAAAAAAACAGCTGAAGCCCCATGACCATGACCATGACCGTGACTAATCCTAACATTCATTTATTCTTCAGATCCTCTTTTGTTTCTTTGGGAAGAGCCCCACAGAAGCCAGTCGTTTCCATATGAGCAGTTGTCCGACAGGAGGTGTTTCTTAGTCCAGACTACCCCTGACCCAGTGTTCACCACCATCAACTGTCTGTCTTATATTCCTGTCTCTGATGATGCTCACGTGTCTTGTGAAAATGGTCTCCTCTCTTCTTTGTTTTTTTTAAAAATTTTTTCTTCATTTTGAGTGGATGGTTAAACTTATCATCATAGTAGCATGCCAACAAGCATGGCAGAGACTAAAAAATGCAGTCCCATCTCAAAATGAAATATTCCCTATTTTGACTGGCTGTAAGATTCACTTGGCTTTAATTTCTTGGTGAAAATCCTCTGAGGTTTGTTCAGATGGCTATTTGGTTATTTTAAGTGTGTCAGCAATTTTTTTTCTTGCCCAACATCAAGCACTTCTCATCAGCATGTAGGAAATTAGTAGGTCATTCAGAAGCTTATTATTTTGAGTTTTTTTTAAGCATTTTTTAATTTTTTTATTGACAACTTCCTCAACATCCTTAATTGTAGACAAAATCCCATGGTTAAAAAAAAAAAAATCATTGCCTAGAGAAGTCTGAAACCAACAAGAATGACCATGAACTTAAGGTCATCAGAGCCATCTAGACGGCTGGTCTGGGTGACCAGTAATAGAGCCCTACTGGGCTCCAGATCATTGACAGGCACTGTCCACTTGGAATTCGGGTGTGTTTTTTTAAATAAACAAAACTTTATAATAATTTAAAACACAGTTCCATTTAAGGTGGTCTTTCTGGATCATACGTTTATCCCATTGGTAGAAGCCTTCTTCAAAACACCTGCGGAGTCCTGTTTGGAACTCGTTCCCAAATACAGTTTATGAAATGCATGAGCAAACTAGCCTCCTTCCTCTCTAATCACATACAAATGAGATTAAAAAGAGAGATTCCTCAACTTATTTACCAGACCAAGCTCCAGATGCCTTTTGCATTTTCTAAATAGCAGATCCTCTCACAAAAAAACCCTGAAGTTTGCCACCAATAAATCCTTCAAAACCACATGCCTTGGTCTAAGACAAGAATTCCAATAAGAGAATTCCAGAAGGAATTAGAACTGGGGAAGAGTCACTGGAATAAATGCACGGCGTTCCAACCCAACAACTCGGAGCTAGGCATTTCCATATGAGATCACACACGCTTAAAAATATCCCGGCATTCTTCATCCAGCCATCAGTGAGTGGGGCCAGCTGGGTTTCAGAAGATGTAGCTAACAAGCATGTACCGGAGTCTAGACTGCTCTAGGCCAGCGCCAATCTTAAAAGAACCAATTTCATGGAGCAACCTAAAGTGCTGTTTTAGAATTATGCTCAAATTGTCCCAGGCGGAAAAGGTTAAGGCAGGTGTGGCGGTTTATGCCTATAAGCCCAGTGCTCGGGAAGCTGAAGCATGGGTTCTAGTCTAGCCTGGGCTATATGGCCACTACCACCAGGCAGGTCTGGGGTACAGGGAGACCCTATCAGAAATGGGGGGAAGGGAGTGAGAGGAAGGAGGAGGAAGAAGGAAGGGGAAGGAAGGGAAGGGAGGGAAGACAGGAGAAAGTAAGGGAAAAGAGGAGTGGAGAGAAGAGAGAAAAATTTATATAGAATAAGGCTAATTTTTAACATACCCCCACCTCGTGCTGGACTTTGAAGCACAGCAGGGAAATGCATTTGCATTTGGCTAAATTTAAGTGCCTAGATAACTGCAGAGAACTTGGAAGGCTAAGATGGACTGTAAAACTGTACCTGCCCCTACTTCAATTGTGACAAATTAAAGAACTAACCCTTTCAAACACCCCTCATTAAAGTGTTTCTGCTATCATCATCATCATCAGCAGCAGCAGCAGTCTCTTTCAGGTTCCATCCCTTTGGACAGAAAGGCAAAAGGAGTGTGTGTAGGTCAATGACAGTTCGTTCTGTTCCCAACAACCTTGAGAAAAGAGTACATCTGGCCAGACGTCTTCAGTTACAAGGAACCCAAGTATCACAGGCCTTCCTGTGACTACAATGAGAATGCCCACTTGCCCAGTCCCTGGCCTGGGCACAGTTCTGGAAGCTCATCCCTTCATCCCCACTCTGATCTAGATGTCAGAAAGGTCTTAAGGGTAGCAGCATCTTGGGTTGGGGAACATAGTCTTGTTCATGAGACAACAGCACTTTGGTAGGCAAAATCTGGAAAGACAGACAATCTGTTTGATCTTCCCATTTACAAAATGACCGCGTGTTTTTATATGTATGTATGTGGGGAGCGGGACACAGGTGCACACGCACACGTGGGTGTGAAGGCCAGAGGTCAACTCAGGTGTCTTTCTAAGTCAGTCTCTACCTTATTTTTTTTTTTTTTATAAATTTCACAAGGAATTTTTTTTAAATATTTTATTATTTATTTATTTATTTGAGAGAGAGAGAGAGATACAGAAATAGGCAGGTAGAGAGAGAGAGAGAGAGAGAGAGAATGGGTGCTCCAGGGCCTCCAGCCACTGCAAACGAACTCCAGATGCATGCACACCCTTGTGCATCTGGCTTACGTGGGTCTGGAGAATCGAGCCTTGAACCGGGGTCCTTAGGCTTCATAGGCAAGCATTTAACCGCTAAGCCATCTCTCCAGCCCCTTATTTTTTATTTTATCTTATTTTTCTTGTTTTTTTTTTTTTTTTTTAGGTTTTGAAAAATATTTTATTTTTTTAATTGAGGGAGAAAGAGGCAGAGATAGAGAGCAAAAGAGAATGGGCATGCTAAAGCCTCTAGCCACTGCAAATGAACTCCAGACGCATGTGCCATCTTGTGTATCTGGCTTTATGTGTGTGCTGGGGAATAGAATCTGAGTCCTTTGGCTTTGCCAGCAAGTGCCATAACCACTAAGCCGTCTCTCCAGCCCTACCTTATTTTTTGAGACAGTCGTCTTTCATTGAACCTGGACCTTGCCAATTCAGCTAGAATACCCAACCAGCAAGCTCTAAATATCCTCTGTTTCTACCTCCCCAGCAATGGGGTTACAGGTGCACACCACTGTGCCTGGCTTGATGTGGGTGCAGAGATCTGAACCCAGGTCCTCACACTTATGCAACAAGCCCTTTACCCACTGAGCCCTCTCCCACCCTGATGACACAATGGAACTGCATTGCATCAAAGTTCCTGCAATACCAAAGACCATCATCTTGTGTTGGGTAGAGCCCTTGGTCTCTCTTGGAAATCAAGGGCTACCACTCAGAGTATTACCCTATGTTTCAAGACATTCCCAGATTTGGGAGTGAGGAAGAGTCATCTTTATCCTTAGAACCTGGATCCCTTTTCCCTGCATTATTTCCCAAGTCTTCTTTTGTATAGATTCTCAATATCTTGTCTGTAGCAAGTTATTTATTTATTTATTTATTTATTTATTTATTTATTTATTTATTTATTTGAGAGAGAGCGAGTAAAGAAGAAGCAGAGAGAGACAGAGAGAGAATGGGTTTGCCAGGGTGTCTAGCCACTGCAAACGAACTCCAGATGTATGTGCCAAGGCCATCTGGCTTACATGAGTACTGGGGAGCCAAACCTGAGTCCTTAGGCTTTGCAGACAAGCACCTTAACCACTAAGCCATCTCTCCAGCCCTGCAAAGAATTAATATTATTGGCCTGAGCATGGTGGCGCACGCCTTTAATCCCAGCACTTGGGAGGCAGAGGTAGGAGGATCACCATGAGTTTGAGGGCACCATGAGACTACAGTGAAACCCTACCTCAAAAAAAAAAAAAAAAAAAAGAATTAATCTTACATAATATTCTCATAAATAAGGTCATCATTACATCTACCCTGATCCTGATTTCCTCTGCTTCTCTTGGATTCACACAGTGATATTGCATCACTTTTGCATCTGGCTATGTGGGTCCTGGAGATTCAAACAAGCATCCTTAGACTTCGCAGGCAATCACCTTCACCACTAAGCCATCTCTACAGCCCAGGAATAAATTTTTAAATAATGCAAACTTGTACTACCTTTAACATTCTAATCATCTTTCTGGCCAGAAGTTTAAGTAATAAATAATTGGAGTAGCAATCACCCTTGGTTTGTTTCAATCTACAGACAATTGTGTATGTCTCTCACCTTTGCTATTCAGGAAAGAGTTCCCTACTGTATCCCATCTTCTAACATCATATCATGCACCCACTGTGCAATTTTGGGTCAGTGAATGGCATATCCATTCTTTCAGCTTATCATGTGACTACATGATGAGCATGTGAGTAGACTCCAGTCATTGGCTAATGGCTTTATTCTTTAGTCAACAGATTGTGTCTAAGCAATACAGGCATTGCTTTTGGCTTTGGAGATATGAAGAGGAAGGGGCTAGGAAGACGGCTCGGCAGTTAAAAGTGCTTGCTTGCACAGCCGGCTAGCTTGAATTCAATTCCCCAGTCACCCATGTAAAGCCAGATAAGCATTTGTTTGCAGTGGTGAGAGGCCCTCACACACACACACACACACACACACACAAATAACTACATGTTTTAAAATACATGAAGATGAAAAAAAAATCAGTCTCTAGCATCCAGAAAGTTAAAGTCTATTGGCAGAGATAGATAAGCACATACAGAATGTAATAGACAGATCAATGAAAATATGAACAAATAACACATTCTCAAAAAAAAAATCGGGGGCTGGAGAGATAGATGGCTTTGCAGTGAAGGTGCTTGCCTGTGAAGCCTAAGGATCCAGGTTTGATTCCCCCAGTATCCACATAAGCCAGATACACAAGGTGGTATATGCATCTGAGTCCGTTTGCAGTGGCTAGAGGCCCTGGTGTCCCCATTCTCTCTCTGTGTGTGTGTGTCTTCCTCTTTCTCTCAAATAAATAAATAAAATATTTTTTTACATTTTTTTTTTAATTGAGGGCTGAAAAGAGAGCTCAGCAGCTAAGGTGTTTACCTGCAAGGATTCGATTATCCAGTACCCATGAAAAGCCAAATGCACAAAGTAACGCATGCATCTGAGTCTGTTTGCAGTGGCTGGAAGCCCTGGTGTGTCCATTCTCTCTGTCTCTCTTCTCTCTATGTCGCTCTGCTTGCAAATAAATAAATACTTTTTTTAAAAAAAATTGAGAATTAAGCTGGACGTGGTGGCACACACCTTTAATCCCAGCACTTGGGAGGCAGAGATAGGAGGATCACCATAAGCTCAAGGCCACCCTGAGACTACATAGTGAATTCCAGATCAGTCGGGGTTACAGCGAGACCCTACCTAAAAAAAAAAAATTTAGAATTAGCAGACGTTCTATATTCTCCCTGTGGATGAGCCAGGAATGATGGTTGTAAAGTGGATGAGTTGTGTTGAGCCTGACTGAATTGAGCACATTTATTCAGCTTCTTTCCTATACACATCCCTGGGTTCTGTGGACAAGCTTCCTCGCTGGAGAATATTGTGTGACAGTAAACTTTCACGGCTGCTGGTCCACTGAGCCAATTCCTCCTGGACCATCTGGATGAAGAATGATTCCTCGGGTGAAATTAAGCCAGAGGAGCACTCAGGAAGCACGATGTTTTGTTTGAACATACTATAAATCAAAGCTAGAAATGGGGGCCGCCAAGGCTCCCCGTTCTGAAGCTCCCTTGGCAATGCCATCGCCGAGTCATTGCCTCCAGACCTCAGGAACACCACTTCAGCAGGTCTGCCTCTTCCAAACCCACACTTCCTATTGCTCTCATACTGTGGCTTCCAGTCTTGTTTCAAGAATGCAGTGCAGGGGCTGGAGAGATGGCTTAGTGGTTAAGGCGTTTGCTTGCGAAGCCAAAGGATCCCGGTTCGATTCTCCAGGACCCACGTAAGCCAGATGCACAAGGGGCACATGCATCTGGAGTTCGTTTGCAGTGGCTAGAGAACCTGGCATGCCCATTCTCTGTCTGCCTCTCTTATCTCTCTCTCTCTCTCTCTCTCTCTGCTTGCAAATAAATAATTAAAAAATTAAAAAATAGAAAAAAAGGATGCAGTGAAAAATTATGATTTCACGGAATATTATGCAATATTATACTAATAGAAAACCACAAAAATGATCAATTTTCTTTGGTCACCAAGTCATATAAATAGTTCTGCAGATGGCTGTGGCAACCCATTGAGCAACCCATTCCATTTTTTGGGGCGGGGGTTGTTTTTTGTTTTTTTAAAACAGGATCTAATGTACCTCAAGCTGGCTTCAAACTTGTCATATAGTCAAGGATGACCTTGAACTTCTAAGCCTCCTGCCTCCACCTCCTGAGTGTTGGGATTGCAGGTGTACATCACCACATCTGGCTTACTTGGTGCTGGGTGCTGGGTTTCAAACCCAGAGCTTCAAACCCAAACTGTTCTGCCAGCCTCACTGCGTCCTCCATCCCATCCTATGGTTTTAAAGAAGAGATTTTTTTGGGGGGGGGGGTCAAATTAGGGTCTCCCTCTAGCCCAGGCTGACCTGGAATTAACTATGTAGTCTCAGTGGCCTTGAACTCATGGTGATCCTCCTACCTCTGCCTCCCAAGTGCTGGGATTGAAGGTGTGTGCCACCATGCCCAGTTAAAAAAGAGATTTTTTAAAAAATATTTTATTTATTTGAGAGAGAGAGGGAGGCAGGGAGAGTGTTGCAGTCAGGTTCACATTGCTGGTAGAAATCACCCAACCAAGAGCAACTTGTAGGGAAAAAAGGATTATTTTGGATTACGGACTTGAGGGGAAGCTCCATGATGGCAAGGGAAAACAATGGCATGAGCAGAGGGTGGAAATCATCTCCTGGCCAACATAAGGTGGACAACAGCAACAGAAAAATGTGCCAAAAACTGGCAAGGGGACACTGGCTATAATACCTATAAGCCTGCCCCCAAGAATACTCTACCTCCAGGAGGCATTAATTCCAAAATCTCCATCAGCTGGGAACCTAGCATTCAGAACACCTAAGTTTATGGAGGACCCCTGAATCAAACCACCACAGAGAGAGAGAGAGAGAGAGAGAGAGAGAGCGCATGCCAGGGCCTTCAGCCACTGCAAACAAACTCCTTGTGCATCTGGCTCATGTGGGTACTAGGGAATTGAACCTGGGTCCTTAGACTTCATAGGTAAGTACCTTAACTGCTAAACCTTCTCTCCAGCCCAATCCTGTGGTTTTTGCATTTGCCTTTACAAAACAGACCATTCCACACATACTATGCACACATAGACACACAAAGAAATTTAAATAATAAAACAAAGAAAAAATAATAAATAAAGAGGAGTGAAGACAATGCTACAGTAGAACTTTATTTTTATTTTTATTTTTGGAGAGAGACAGAGAAAGAGAGGAAGACAGAGATGGACGCGCCAGCAGTGTCTCAGCGGCTGAGAACAAAATCCAGATGCGTGCGCCCCTTGTGGTCAAGTGCGGCATTGCGCCCTTGCGTCACTTTGCAGCTGGCTAAACGTGGGACCTGGAGATTGGAACTGCTGGAGATTGGAACCAACGTTCTTAGGCTTAGGAGGCAGGCGCCTTAACCACTAAGCCATCTCTCCAGCCCTACAGTAGAACTTTTTATCCATTGGATACATTCCTACAAGTGGGAATTATAGATCAGAAAGCAAATGTATTCAATATTCTGATAGATATTTCTCAAAATGTTCTCAAACTATTTGCACGACATTGTGCCCCCACCAACATTCCATGTAATCTCCTCAAGTTTGGGCATTTTCAATCTTTTAAATTTACCAATTTTTGAGGTTAAAAATAGTATTTGATTTTGGTTTCGATAGAAATTAATTTAAGCATGTAGAAATTTATTGAAAAAAATCAAAGAAGTTTTATTTTTATTAAAGTCACAGACCTTATTTCAGAAGTTTAGGGTTTTTGGCCCAGGCTGGCCTAAAGTCTCAGGGTGGCCAGACCTCTGCCTCCCGAGTGCTGGGATTAAAGGCGTGCGCCACCACACCCGGCCCAGAAGGCATTTTATAATAGTTTAATAATAATACCTTGAGGTAATCTAATAAGTTGAGGATATTTGAACTAATATGGGAAAATTGAAAATAGAAAGTATAACTATTATACCTTCTTTTTTCTTTAATACAGTACTGAAGATCAAACCTAGAGCCTAGTGCATGCTTGGCAAATGTTATACCTGCTATTCCATTGAACCATATTCCTACCTCAAAAGTATAACTTAAATATGGCTGTAGAGATGGCTTAGCAGTTAAAGTGCTTGCCTGTGAAGCCAAAGGACAAAAGTTCGATTTGCCAGTACCCACATAGGCAAGATGCACAAGGTGGCACATGTGTCTGTAGTTCATTTGTAGTGGCTGGAGGCCCTGGTGTGCCCATTCTCTTTCTCTCCATTCTCTTTCTCTCTCAAATAAATAAATAAATAAATAAATAAATAAATAAATAAATAAATAAGATATTTTAAAAGCATTACTTAAATAATCAAAAAAATTGATTTGACCAGTAGAAAAATAGGAAGAATAAGAAAACATGGAGAACAGTAAAATTGGAGGCTTTTGTCATGCAAATAAAAAACCACTCTCACTGCTCTCCTGTCGTCAACTGCTCTAGAAAGAAGGTGACAGACACTAAGGACACTCAGAACCCATCAAAGCAGAAATCCGGAGGATGCGGAGAGCTCAACACACAAGTGGACTTCCAACACACCGGCCAAAGCTTGGGGAACATGGCAGAAAAGGGAACAGCAAGTTGTTAAGGGCCACAGGGTGGGAAGGAAAATTCTGAGGCACGCTCAGGGTACACAGAGACTGACTAATGCATTCATAACCCTATGGTAAATACTAATTACCTCCATGATGAGGTCCTCAGTGGAATGGGGGAGAGAGGAGGTGATATAAGAGGATAACAGAGGGAAATGGGACCGAGTCACAATTTGTCCATACAGTGAAGTTCCTAATTCATAGTAATAAAAAAAAAAACAAGAATTCATGCCAGCTAATAAAGTCTAATCTTAACTAAGTGATGTTAGTAGCATGGGTTCACTCATCTAATCTTCCTAAGAACCCTAAAAAGTAGATAAGATTGCTACCTTACTGTATATATGAGGGAATGAACACAAATTGGCTGGCTAATTTGTTCAAAGCCACAGCAGGAATGTAGGGGTCCGAGACAGGTCTCATGTTTAGCCACTACATGACATTGCCTCGGAAAGACAATACAGACACATTAAACCCAGGGCTGGTAGTCTGGAAGAAAGCATTTGTTTTAGATAGCTTTACTTTGTAGACTATAGCCAAAACTCCTACACAGTGGTGAAGGAGAAGAAAGAAAGAAAGAAAGAAAGAAAGAAAGAAAGAAAGAAAGAAAGAAAGAAAGAAAGAAGGAAGGAAGGAAGGAAGGAAGGAAGGAAGGAAGGAAGGAAGGAAGGAAGGAAGGAAAGAAGGAAAGAAAGGAAGGAAGAAAGAAAGAGAGAGAGAAAGATCTGATAGAAAAGTCAGCAAAGGGTACACAGGTATTCACAGAAAAGAAAACCCAATAGCTAACTAATGTCTGAACAAATGCTCTGTCTAGCTGGAAATAAAATCATGCAAATTTTTTAAAATTTTTTTGAAATATAATTTATTTATTTGAGAGAAAGAGGCAAAGAGAGAGGAGAGAATGGGGGCGCTAGGGCATCTAGCCACTGCAAACGAACTCCAGATGCATGCACCCTCTTGTGCATCTGGCTTACGTGGGTCCTGGAGAATAGAACTGGGTTCTTTTGGCTTTGCAGGCAACCACCTTAACCACTAAGCCATCTCTTCAGCCCAAAGTCATGCAAATTTTTTAACATATTTGCTAGAACCACCCCTAATACTTGTCTGCTGAGTGAAGTATACAATGAATGAATGAATAGGTCCACTTTGAACAAGAGGTACACACTGGCTACTCTCTCCCTACACCTCTTCCAGTCCCAGACAGGAGGCACAGCTGGCCCTCGGGCCACCTTAGGACTTGAGCATCTCCCATCGTAGCATCCACAACTGGATATGATTTGGTTTCTTTTGAACTTGCTTGTGCCTCTCCTATGTCTTGACCATATGTCGCTTTCCACTGTAGTTCTTTGTGTGTTTATCCTCAGCTTGTCCCCCAAGGGCAGGAGCTAAGAGTCTTAGCTGTCTAGAATTCTCTGTAGTACCAGCATAACATTTTGTGTATAACAGGAGCCCAATAAATATTTATGGAGTTGAGTTTAGCAGACATGTGGTATGTTAAGCTCTCACTGAGCACTCAGGGAAACCATAGGTGCTTTGAAAGGGAAGAAAAATGAGGGGAAAAGAAATGACCAAGTTGGGCAGATCAGCACTTTCTGAAGTGTTCTCTGCAGAGCACAAGTCCTATAAAATACTACCTGAAGAAAAGTCCTGGCTCGAGCAATTTTGTAGAGCACTACTTAATATACTCCCACCCATTTGACTCTCTTGGGAACCGTAAGCAGTTAGTGTGCTGGGGCAGGCTTGTTTCAGCTTGCAAAAGTCAGTTGTTAAATTTTTAAGAATTTCGTGAGCCAACTGTTAAGCACGGTCATTATTAAACATTAAGTTATATAAACTTACATTACATAAATTCTATTGAAAGCAAATATGATAATAATTACTGGAAAAACAACACTTCCTAATTAATTTACTACATTTGGCCCTTATGTGTTGCTGTAGTTTGGGTCTGAGCTGTCCCCCAAAGGCCTGCGTGGTAAAGGCTTGGTCCCCAGTGCAGGGCTATTGGGAGGTTAGGAATTTTCAGGAGGGGTTTTAGGTCAGTGAAAACCTGTCCCTAAAGAGGATGGCAGGGTCCTGGGCTCCTCTTTTTCTCTCTTCTTGTCTTTTGTTTCTAGCCAGAAGGTGAATGGGATTTTGCTACCACACATTCTGCCATGATGTGTTGTGATGCCACAAGCAATGAGATCCATCAGCTATGGACTAAAACCTCCTAAGCTGTGAGCCTGAATAGTCCTCTCTCTTCTTTTTTTTTTTTTTAACTTTCATTTATTTATTTAACACAGAGAGAAAAAAAAGAGGGGGAGAGAATGGGGCATGCCAGGGCCACCAGCCACTGCAAACAAACTCCATGTGCCACCTTGTGCATCTGGCTGACGTGGGACCTGAAGAATCGAACCTGGATCTGCAGGCTTTGCAGGCAAGCGCCTTAACCGCTAAGCCATCTCTCCAGCCTGGCCTTTCTTCTTTTTAAATAGACTATTTGGGGTATTTTGTTACAGTAACAGAAAGTACTATAGATGTGTTCTTGTATTTCCCGCTACCATGCCTATTGTATCTATTGTGGAAGTGCTGTACGGCTTACCACTCACAGTCCCCCTGCCTCTGTCCCCACGGTGCCGAGGAAATTCTGTCAATGGCCAACATCTATCTACACATTGAGGCACATGCTTGTGGAAAAGCTATCTAATTGCTAAGTCCTTTCCTGAGTCTGAACACATATATAAAAGACAAGCCTTCACATACAAATTTGACATTCCTAATTCTTTGATTTTCAACTTATTAGGGGCCTGATAAGCTCTAGTGGACCTTCCCTCAAAAATCAAGTCCAAATACTTTCAAAGAATCTCCACTTCCTTGGAACCATGAGCTGATTTGCTTGGGATTTCGCACTCCTGAGCAATTGGGTTAAGGGAAGAATATTACCCAGGAAGAGTCTACCCCCATTTCACCACCGAGTAAGGAAGTCAGCGCCTCTAGCTCTCATTTTCCCCATCTGTGAAATGGGATCCATTTCAGGATATTTGACAAGGCAGAAGAATTTTATGCATGAGAAAGGCGAGTTGTACAGTTTTACATGTAGAAGGAAGTAGGATTTGGGTGTTTCTCCCTGAAAGGGGGAATGATAAATAGGGCTCATGAACAAGCCTTAGCTGACCTGCCAGATCTTAGATTTCACTCAAATGGCCATAGCAAAGTGGATGGAGCTTGGCACAAACTCCAGAGTAACCCAACTGTGTGATCCATGGTGACAAAAGTTGATTGTTAAGACGCCTCCTGGCTCCATGGCCAAGTGCGTAGGAAACTTCAGCCATGTCTTAAGAGAGCTGATCAAAGCCCAACACCTCCAGTAACTGTGAACGAGGCTGGGTGGTCCCAAGACAGATGGAATGAGTGGCCGGGGCCCTTTATCACGGCAGGCCATCGTGGTTCCGAGTCCACAGGCTATTTGACTTCAGCCCGGAGAAAGGTGATGTTATCTCTAAGACCCATTTTTCAAGGATGTCTTCGTAAACCTGGATATTTTCATTTTTGCTAAGGGTTCAGAAATAATAACCTGCCTCTTCGGAGGTCACTTTTAAAGGGTGAGTTTGAAGAGAGGGAAGAAAAGAGAGAGGAGAGGAGACAAGAGAAAAGAAAGAGGGGAAGGGAAGGAGGAGAGAAGAGAAGGGGAAAGAGGAAGAAGGAGATAAAGGACCAGAAAGAAGGAAGAGGGGGAGGAGAAGAAGAGGAGACAGAAGGCGAGAATGGATGGAGGGGAGAGAAAGGAGAGGATAGAGGGGAAGAAGGAAACTCTCTCTCTCTCTCTCTCTTCTCACACACGCTTGCTGGCTCTCACCGATGATTGGAGTCTCGCAGCTGAGAGCCACAGTACAGCCCTTCTTTGGATTTTGCCCTGAGATGGTCATAGTCTGGGTATTTGACAAGAATATAAAGACACTGACTGACCAGAATGGACCACAGGCACAGTTCTGGAGCAGCGTGATGAGGGCCTGACCTGAACCAGGTGTCCTACAGAGAAAACGGGATGTTGGCAGTGTCGGGGGTGGGGGCTCCCTGGAGGAAGGTAAGAACATCACACTACCAACCTACACGTACATGCCTCCATATCTTCACAAGTATTCTGAGTGTACAAAGACAAACAGGTACAGTCATCTGAGTATGGCTTGCCCCACCACCCCCAAAAAAAAGGTTTTTGCACTGGAAGCTTGATCTCCAGTAGAACAATATTGAGGGAGAATAAATTCTTTTTTTAAAAGATTTATTTTTTTTTATTTATTACACAGAGAGAGAGAGAGACAGACAGAAAAAAAGAATGAGAATGGGCACATCAGGGCCTCTAGTCACTGCAAACAAACTCCAGATACATGCACTACCATGTGCATTTGTATTACGTGAGACCTGGAGAATCGAACCTGAGTCCTTAGCCTTCGCAAGCATGTGCCTTAACCGCTAAGCCATCTCTCCAGCCCGAGAATAATATAATATCTTCTTCTTCTTCTTCTTCTTCTTCTCCTCCTCCTCCTCCTCCTCCTCCTCCTCCTCCTTCTTCTTCTTCTTTTTTTTTTTTTTTTTGAGGTAGGGTTTCACTCTAGCCCAGGCTGACCTAGAATTCACTATGTAGTCTTGAAGGGTAGCCTTGAACTAATGGCGATCCTCCTACCTCTGCCTCATGAGTGCTGGGATTAAAGGCAAGCACCACCACACCTGGCCAAGAATAATATCTTTAAGAGATGGAGCCTGGCAGCACCTGAGAGGCAGAGGTAGGAGGATTGCTGTGAGTTCAAGGCCAGCCTGGAACTACAGAATGAGTTCCAAGGCAGTCTGAGCTAGAGTGAGATGGCTCAGCTTGCTGGCAAAGCCTAATGACCTGGGTTCAATTCCCCAGTACCCATGTAAAGCTAGATACACAAGGTGGCTCATGCATCTGGAGTTTGTTTGTGGCAGCTAGAGGGCCTGGTATACCCATTCTCTCTGTCTGTCTCTCTTCTCTCTCTACTTGCAAATAAGTATTTTTAAAAATGTTTAAAAGATGTTATGGCCTGGAGAGATGACTCAATGGTTAGGGCGCTTGCCTGCAAAACCTAACGACTGGAGTTTGATTCCTCAGTACCCACATGCATGCATCTGGAGTTCATATGCAGCAGCTAGAGGCCCTGGTGCATTCATTATCTCCCCCCTCCCTGCCCCATGTTTGTCTCTCCTTTTGCTTGCAAATAATTAATTAATTAATTAATTTTAAAAAAGATGTTCTGGGGGCTGGAGAAATGGCTTAGCAGTTAAGGCGTTTGCCTGCGAAGCCAAAGGATCCCAGTTCGATTCTCCAAGACCCACATAAGCCAGATGCACAAGTAGCACATGCATCTGGAGTTCATTTGCAGTGGATAGAGGCCCTGGTGTGCCCATTCTCTCTCTGTCTGCCTCTCTTCTATCTCTCTCTCTGCTTGCAAATAAATAAATAATTTTTTAAAAAAGATGTTCTGGAAGCTTCTGTGACAAGAAGCAGGTGAGTCAGGTGCGCTAGCTTGGATTGAATCATTCCAATCATGTCAGTGGGCTCCAAAGTAGAGGTCACCCTACATGTCTAGACTCTGACCCTGGGGGTGGTTAGGGCAAGTGGGTAGTGACCCAGACCATGAGACCCTGGTAAAAGAGGTCACTATGGTGTGGCTCTGAGTTGCTGCCTGTGGATTTGAAAACTTTGCCCCTGAGTGAGTACTTCCCTGTCTTTAGGAATTAGCTAACCCTGGGAGGGACATTTCCTCCAAGGTCAGCTAGCCCCGAGGTCAGAGCATCAGAACATAGAAAGTGACAGGTGCAGTCACTTTCCTGAAGCACAAGGGCACAGGGGCATCATGGGAGAGGAGCGAGGGCTCCAGCTGGAACAGGTGAAACATGGAGAAACCCATCTCCACAGAGGCGCCAGTTCTTTGTCACTTCCCACTCCAACCCCTCCACTGGGGCCTCCACACACTGGTGCTCCCAGGTACTGGGCCTTCGCTTCTCCATGGCCTGTCTCGTGGTATTCTTTTATTTATTTTTTGTTTTATTTTTATTTATTTATTAGCAACAAACAGAAAGAGGAGGCAGAGAAAGAGAGGGCACACTAGGGTCTCCAGCCACTGCTAACAAACTCCAGATGCATTGCTACTTTGTGCATCTGGCTTACATAGGTCCTGGAGAATCAAGCCTCAAACAGGGGTCCTTAGGCTTCACAGGCAAGCGCTTAACTGTTAAGTCATCTCTCCAACCCTGTCTTGTGGTATTCTGCTCATCTCTTTCCATCTTTCCCACAACATTCTGGCTGTCAAGTTTCTGGGCAACATGCTTTGGGCCCTGGAAAACCTTGCCTCTTAATCCTTGCTTCCCCACACCCAGCATTTCTGCTACACTCAATCCTTTCTATTAGCATATACAAACAGGCCTTTTACAGCATACCCAAGGACAGCAGAGACATATACAAATTCACAATGGGCGTATTCAGCATGAAAGATGAACTTTTGCGTATGGGCTTACATTTCAATGGGCTTTGTAACACAGTGACCTGTGCCCTGTTGGAAGGGCAAGACCAGGGCAGAGTTTCCAAGCTGACCAGGCTCAGCTTTTGGGGAAACAATTTCCCAATGCCTTCTGAATGTTCTTAAACACCACTGAGTCATCTATGGGCTATACCACAATGGGTAGAAATTTCTAGAGACAGCAAGAGGGCGGTTACAACTACCTCAGAGGCACCAACTGTATTCCCCACTCTGTGCATCTAGCAAGCTGTGTGTAAAGAGTTGTCAAAGTTACCAAGTAGGACAGTAACCTAGGATGGCAATGACAAGCAGGTTTCGTGGTCTATCTGCTAGAAGCCAGAAACGCCCATGTGGTGATTTGAATGAAATGTCCCCATATGCTCATGCGTTTTGAACTGGCCCCCAGCTGGTGGCAATTTGGGAAGGTTGTGAGGCCTTTGGGAGGTAGATACTTGCTGAAGGAAGTGTTTTGCTGAGGGTGGGCTTTGGGGTGACATAGCCCAGCTCCAAGTCCAGTAGGTAGACTCTTTCTTTCCTGCTGTTATGCAGATGTGACCCAGGCTTCCTGTACAGGCTTGCCATGCTTTGCTGCCATGACAAAACTTCCCCTTAAAACTGTAAGCCAGAAATAAAACATTTCCTTCCATGGATGTTTCTGGTCCAGCAATAAGAAGGTAATTTTTATTTTTTTAATATTTTATTGATTTATTTGAGAGTTAGAGACAGAGAGAAATGGGCCTGCTAGGTCCTCTAGCCACTGCAAATGAACTCTAGATGCATGCACCGCTTTGTGCATATAGGTTTATGTGGGTCCTGGGGAATCAAACCCAGGTCTTTAGATTTTGCAGGCAAGCACCTTAACTGCTGAGCCATCTCTCCAGCTTATGAGAAGGTAATTTTACAAGAGTAAGATTCAGCCATACTTTGTTGCCACTGACCCTTCCTAAACCAACAAGCTGCCTTGGACCTACAGCTGCCAGCTTTCTCAGCTGAGGCTAAGATTCTGAAGTTCTGTTTTAGGATTGGGACCAAGCTTTCCTTCTGGAATAGTGTATAGGAGTGAAGAAAACATGAAGTCTTTCCCTGTGAGATATTTCAAGCCATGTTGATCAACAATTCTAACTGTGAATGGCTTTGGAAAGAGACATATTAAGAAGTTCTGTCAGGTCTGGAGAGATGGCTTAGTGGTTAAGGCACTTGCCTGTGAAGCCCAAGGATCCAGGTTCAATTCCCCAGTACCACATAAGCCAGATGCACAAAGTGAGGCATGTGCACAAGGTGGTGCATACACTGGATTTTGTTTGCAATGGCTAAGGCCCTAGCTCTCTCTCTCTCTCTCTCTCTCTCTCTCTCTCTCTCTCTCTCTCTCCCTCTCTTTCTCTCATAAAAAGTCCTATCAGAAAACTTACATAAGAATTAGCCTTTAAAATTATGATTTTTGGGCGGTGGATCTGATTTCCAGCCCAAAGATGTCCAGAGCATTCTGAGTTCTTTGGGGGGATCTCTGCTGCTTGCTACAGTTCCCTGCTGCTGGTTTTGGTGTTTTCTGGCTGTTGGTTGTTTCTCTCTGCCTGGATATATGGAATCAGCTTCTACCACTGATAGAACTCCCCTTGGGGGATCTGTAAGCTTGAAATAAATCCTTTCCTCCCATAAACTGTGCCTGGTTTTGATGTTCATCCCAGCAATGTAAAGCTGTCTATAACAACATGTCTGCTTTATGTATAGGAAAAACTATAGTTATGGGTTGGATATGAGGAATCTTCCCCACATGCTCATGTGTTAGAGGCCTGATCCCCAGCTAGCAGGTCCAATCATTAAGTAATCCATAAATGGATTCATAATTTGATGGCTTATTGGGAGGTGGTGGCAATGTCCAGAGACTGGAGCTTAGTTGCAGAAAGTAGGTCACTTGTAGAATATTGTTAAGGGCCATCTCTCTCTCTCCCCTGCCCTCTTCTCTCTCTGCTTCCTGGCTACCATGAAGTGAGCAGCTTTGTTCTGCTGTGTAACTCTGCCTTAGCGCCTCCTAGAAACAGCAGAGCCAGCTGACCACAGACTAAAACCTCTGAAACTGTAAGCCCAGATAACCCCTTCCTCATTTTAAATTGTTTCACTTAAGTATTTGTCATGAGATCAAAAAAAAAAAAAATCTAACTAATGGAATAGGGTTTGGTATGATCTGCAGTTTCAGACATTCACTGGGGATCTTGGAATGTTTGCCGTCATAGAAAAGGGGAGCTAATATAAGTTCCCTGAATTATTGCTTTATCTCTCCAACTAGACTATAGATTCCTAGAGGGCAAATACTGTCATTTCTGATTTCTGTATTCCTCGGAATGCTCCACAGAGCCCTCCTACAGGACGACGTAACAGCTATCAGGTCTTGGTTTAGCCTCCCCCGCTTCGTTGCTGGTTTTCTGTGATCCGCATATGTTTCCATTAAGTACTCCTGCTGTACTTGTTTCTGATGATTTGAAAACTCTCCCTTCTGTTTGTTTTGGAACCCGGAACACATGTAAACTGTGCCGCCAATAGTTTTCTTTGAAATGGGCGGATTAAAAAGCCTTGAGTAAACAAATTCTTTTACCTCTCACATGTGCGGCTTGGATTTCTGCGCCCAGTTGTAAGCAAACTTTCTTGAGTAGCAAGGGACGATGAAGCAGTTGTGAGCAAGTTGTGACCAAGGAAGGTGAGCAAGATGCCAGTGAGCTGGTGAAGCCACATGACCTCTGGCGATTGCAGATCAAGAAATGTTAAAGGGCTCTACTAATTACCACCACTCTGAAATGTACAGGGGAGACTCACTTTGTGACGTGGTGAGCAAAGATTTTTGTTTCGTTGCCAGACTTGAAAGCTGAGCCGAGTGGTACTTAACGACTTCAGTTACATGAGCAAAGGGGCTTCTTTATGCCCAAGAAGAGATCATTACATCTCTAAGTTGGAACTGATTCAGCAAAAGAGATCTCCGAGCTCTGCACGGGCTGCCTCCAACCACCACGAAGCATTGTGCTGCAGTGGCTTCAAAACCAACAAGCACGGGCCTGGGGAGAAGGCTCTGTGGGTAATGGCCTGGCTGAGTTCAGAACCCCAGTATCCACATAAAAGCCCAGGGTTCTGGCATACCTGGAATCCCGGCACACTGGGGAGGCAGAGACAGATGGATCTTGGAGAGTCACGGGCTAATCGGTGAGGTGATTCAGCCCTGGGTTCAGTGAGACACGCTGTCTCAAAAAAAAAAAAAAATAGTAAGAAAGAAGTATGATTGAGGAAGACACCCAACATAGACTGGAAGGATACATGTCATGCAGTCACTATAAGAAGTTGTCTGGGGGGCTGGAGAGATTGCTTAGTGGTTAGGGTGTTTGCCTGCAAAGCCAAAGGACCTCAGTTCTATTCCCCAGGACCCACATAAGCCAGATGCACAAGGTGGCACATGCATCTGGAGTTCATTTGCAGTGGCTGAAGGCCCTGGCATGCCCATTTTTTCTCTCTCTCTCTCTCTTTCTCCACCTGCCTATTTCTTTATCTCTCTCGCCTATTCTGTCTCTCTCTCTACCCGCCTATTTCTGTATCTCTCTCAAATAAATAAATAAATAAATAAATAAATAAATAAATAAATAAATAAATGAAGTTGTCTGGGGCACAAGGACAGGTGTTTACCTGTTTGTAATCCTTCCTTATCATGCATGCATGGAGAAATGGAGACATTGACAGTGCCTTCAGTCATTCCGGATACATGATCCCCCCATGAGCGCTGTCAGCATGAAAAGGCTTCAAACTTGTCTGAAATAACGTTACATCAGAACCAATGGTCTATAGAGCAGCTTTGAGATTTTTAAATTATGAACGTGCCTGAGGACAACAAGATACCGCCCACCTCTTTCTCTGCCTCTCCATCCTGCTGCCCAGGGCAGAGCCATCTCCAGAAGAGCCCAAGGGAAGGTTTGAGAGGGTCCCTTGCTCTCCTTTACAGCTCATCCTGATGTCTTGTGTCATTCTTATGTCCAAGAAAACATACCTATGCATCCCTATGCCTAGAGTTCAACTAAACACTCCCTGTCGAGATAGAAAATTGCCTTGAAAAGGTTGAGGACAAGGAATCATGTACAATAATGTCAACAGGAGAGAGTCGAGCCACCCTGTCACCCATTATTTGAACTCTTGAGTTAAAACCAGTCCACGACACAAAAGATAAAAACACTATTTTTGTGGGAGGAATATAGTTGGAGAAGCTTAGGAGTGTCTTTTGTCTTTTAAATAAGGTTTTAATGGTAAAATAAGCTGTACTCCTAGTTCAACTGCCAAGCAGTTAAGAGAACCTGTGTATTAGTTTCTTGGGCTGGAGAGATGGCTCAGAGGTTAAGGTGTTTGCCTGTATTCATTCCTGATTGCTGCGATAACAAATTGTGACAAAGCAACACAAATCTATCTCACTGTTTGTGAAGGTCAGAAAGCTTAAAATTTGGCCCATCAACATGTTGTCTCGAGTGACAACAAAATAAAAGAGGGGCTAGTTGGAAAGAAGACACCCATTGGAAGGAAGGTGGGGGAAGGGAGAAAAAAGAAAGTAATGGGAGGTGACAATGATCAAATTACATTATGTACATATATGAAAATTGTTGATAAAAAAGTTTTTTTTTTTTAAAGGGGGTGCTGGAGATATGGCTTGGTAGTTAAGACACTTGCCTGTGAAGCCTACGGACCCAGATTTAATTCCCCAGACCCCATGTAAGCCAGATGCACAAGGTGGTGCATGCATCCGGAGTTCATTTCCAGTGGCGCATGTGTCTGGAGTTCGTTTGCAGTGACTAGAGGCCCTGGAGCACCCGAGAGAGAGAGAGAGAGAGAGAGAGAGAGAGTAGAGTGTGTTGTGTTGTGTTGTGTTGTGTTCCTTGTGAATATTCTAGGGAGAAGACTGTTTCATTGCCTCTTCCAGCTTCTCAGGACCTCCTGCATTCCCAGACCTGTGGTATTTTCCTCCATCTTTAAAGCCAGTGACACAGTATCTTGATTCTGGGACTAGATAACCTCTTTCTACCGCCACGTCTTCCATGGCTCTGCTCCTCCCGCCTTTTCTTCTAAGGACATTGGAATCACATTGGGTCACCTAGACAGTCCAGGATAATCTTCCTGTCTCAAAACCTTCAATTTAACCAACCAGCCAGAGTTCCCCCTTTCCATGTGTTTATAGTACATTCACAGGTACCAGAGATGAGAACCTGGGAAGCCATTAGTTAGCATTCCTCGGGGTCTTTAAATAGTGTATATTTACACAGATATGTAAATGTGCCTTTCCCTACTTACAGTGGAAGAAACTACACTTGCCTTCAAGTGTCAGAGGTAACAGATAAGAACCTATTTTTGGCATTTATGTCCCTCATTTCTCCATATATAATACCTTGCAAGAGACACGATAACCTGACAACGCTTTCAACTAAGCCCCTTTCATAGAGCTTTACTGAGCCAGTGGAGCTTAGCAAACATGTTTTGCTTTGTATTTTTATTTATTCAATTTTTTTTTTTTTTTTTTTTTTTTTTTTAACACCGGAGCCTCAGAGCAGTGTATCCTGTAAAACTGTCAAAAACATCTGAAGTCAGCAGTTTGCGCTTCAAGGTTGGATCATGGAACAAAGGGTCAATTCACAGAGGAAAAAAAAAATCAATCCCATTGGCTGTTTGGCTTTCACGTAGGCAAAACAAGCATTTGACTGATGGGGTCTTTCATTTCTCCTGCAGTTATTTTAGCTCCTTCTAACTCCAAGCTGAGTGTGCCATTTATATAAATATACAGTAGTCTATTTACTGGGTTATCAAATGTTTTAATTCATCTATGAAATCAACATTCACCTCTCCCAGCACTCAAGTTTACCTAAGGCACACCAAACCCCACCGCTCCCCACCCCATCCCCGCCTTCTGTTTTTCTCTTTTCACCTTGGGCAGAGTTCTTCATCCAATCAGGTGAGGGCATTTTTTTTTTAACTCAACAAACATTCCCTGAAAGTTTATTATGTGCCAAGAACCAAGCTGGGTGCAAAGACAAAAAAAAAAAAAAAAAAAAAATAGTAATAGTATATAAGGAGGCCAATTTAAAAGTTTTGAGTCAGAAAATGTAAGTCCCCAGCCACCGTGGGTAAACGCAACATATGCCTAAGTGTCTTCCAGTAGAGGGGCAGTCATTTAAATGGCCCCTCTGCTCTCTGTTCTCAGCAGGCCAGCGGAAGGTGATGGGCAGGCACTCTGAACCTGGGGGAAGCAACACCAGATCTCACTGTGGTGGGTGAAACTGCAGCTCACAGAAACGTCTGGAAAATGCACATCAATTTGCTGATTTCAATAGTGTCCCGGTTAGTTGCCTTTGCCTTTTGTTTCATTAATCCTTTTATTTATTTATTTGCAAGGAGAGGGGAGGGTGGAGAGAAAGAATGGTCACACCAGGGTCTTCTGCCCCACTTTGTGCATCTGGATGGATGCTGGGGAAGGGAACCCAGGTCATCAGGCTTTGCAAGCAAGCGCCTTAACTGCTGAGTCTTCTCTCCAGCCTGCCTTTGACTTTTTGAGGCTCCATTTGATGGGGAAGTTATCTAGTGGACTGGGAGGTCTTTACTGAAGTCTTTGAGTAGGAGTGTTGCTAAAGGTACCAGACTGGATGCCACCATAAAGGAATGGCAGGCTTGGTCCAAGGCTCAGGTTCAACTCCCAGTGCCTGCTGCATAAAGGATGGGGCCAATGGGGACAGGGATGGCATTCTGACACAGTGTATAGCGGAGGCTATGGCCCCCTCCAGACATAGCTCTTCTTACACAAACATCATTCTGGGATTATTTGGTTGAGCATTTGAGTGTAACTTAAAAAAAAAACTGTGCTAATGATGTCATCAAGTCTGGCAGATAGATCTAGGTAAAGAAGGACATTGGACATGATACCACCCTGCAGGAGATGAGTCATGCTATCACACAATTCCACAGGCTAGACAAAGCATAAAGAAAAGAAATTTGGGCTGGAGAGATGGCTCAGTGGTTAAGGAGCTTGCCTGCAAAGCCTAAGGACCCAGGTTTGATTCTCCAGATCCCATGTAAGCCAAGATGCATGTGGTGGCGTGTATGTATGCAGCGGCTAGAGGCCCTGGCGTGCCCATTCTCACTCTCTCTGTCTGTCTCCCTCCCTCTCTTTGTCATAAATCAGTAAATATAAATCTTTAGGCCAGGTGTGGCGGCACACACCTTTAATCCCAGCACTCGGGAGGCAGAGGTAGGAGGATTGCTGTGATTTCAAGGCCACCCTGAAACTACACAGTGAATTCCAGGTCAGCCTGGGTTAGAGTGGAAACCCTACCTCGAAAAACCAAAAAAAAATTTCTCATAATTCTGGAGAAGTGTGTGAGGCCCCAGGGTGGCAGGACAGGTAGGCAAGTGTAAGACAGAGAGGAAATGCAGCCACACTTGGTAAGTCACCCACTCCTGAGACAAGAGTAATCCTTTCATGGCACCCTAGTCACCTCTTAAGTGTCTCATGTCCTAATATCACAAGAGCAATTAAATTTAACCTACATTTTGGCAGGAGCATTCAAACACTGGGGCGCCCTTGCAAGCTCATTAGATGGCAAGGTCTTTACCTACTGGCGTTTGGGATCAAGATTGACTCTTAGGACTGAGAATGACCTCAGGCTGCTTAAATTACTGTGGGCGTGGAGATAGAATGGGAAATCAAGAGCAAGAAATACGTTCTTTCAGAAAAGAAAAGCAGAGTGTCCAGTATGCCTCTGGAGAAGTGAAATAAAAGACGCGTGCCTCCGTTTGGATCCCAAGATAGCTGAATGGGCGATTCATATTTGATTGTCAGGGCCGAAGAACGTACTCCAACTATTACCAAGATGATTGTTGATGCTACCAAATGCCTCAGGACCAGGAACGTGAGCCCCGTGTATGGAAAGGAAATCAGGATGAAACGATGAGGCATGTAAGCGGGGAGGAAAGGAGAGGTGAGGCGGTCAGATGCAGGGCCACCATAGGAAGGACTTCTCGGTTCTAGGACTTGCAGCCCCGTTCTTTCCTTACCATAGAGAGAATTCGGAAGTGCTGCTGCTCAGGCCAACAGGTCATTAGCATTCCTTAATGCAGTGAGTCAGTTAAGGCTAATTTGCATTTCTGGAGACCTCCAGATACTTAGATATTCATCTCAAAGTCCTTATGCTGCAAAAAGTCACTCGAGAACAAGTCCTCTTCCTCAATTCACTACGTTTCTTTTTGTTTTTATTTTTTATTTTTAGGGAGAGAGAGAGAATTGGTGCACCAGGACCCCAGCCACTGCAACCAAACTCCAGACGCTGTGCCACCTAGTGGGCATGTGTGACTTTGCTCTTGCCTCACCTTTGTGCGTCTGGCTTACGTGGGATCTGGAGAGTCAAACCTGGGTCCTTAGGCTTCGCAGGCAAGTGCCTTAATTGCCAAGCCACCTCTCCAGCCCAACATTTCTGTTTGTAAAGAGACACAGCAACGTAAGTGATTAGTGGTCAAAATACAACAACACTGCACCACATGGTATGACGGTTAGTCTTCTTTATGAACGTGACGGGATTTAGAATGACCCAGGAGAAACACTTCTGGATGTGCCTGTGAAGGCACTTGAGGAGAGCTTTAAAGGAGGGCAGACCCAGTAGAAATGTGGCCGAGTGTCCAGACTGAACAAAAGGAAGAGAAGGAGAAGGACAGCTTGATGAACTCCAACATTCATCTCTGCCTGCTTCCTGGCTGTAAAGGCAATGTGACCAGCTGTCTCGTGCTCCCACCACCATACTTTTCCACCATGATGGATGTGCCCCTCAGGCAGTAAGCCAGAATAAACCTTCCTCCCTTAGGAGGCTCTCGGTCAGGTGTTTGGTCATGACAACCAGAAAAGTAACTAACCCAGCATTCTTGAGAGTTGCTTAAAGAATACATTTTTAGCCAGGTTTGGTGGCGCATGCCTTTAATCCCAGCACTTAGGAGGCAGAGGTAGGAGGATCACCATGAATTCAAGGCCAGCCTGAGACTACATAGTGAATTCCAGGTCAGTCTGGGCTAGATGAGACCCTACCTCAAATTCCCTTCCCCCCAAAATAACTGCCACTCCCACAACGCATAAGCCACAACCCATGGGAATACTGGCAACCCCACTGAGGAGCATCTCCAGAATGGGGGCAGGGATGAGGGAAAAGAGGGTACCGACACATGATGTATCCATACAAAACATCTTCATAATAATATAATAATAATAATAATAATAATAAACATTAAAAATAAAAAGAGGGCTGGAGAGATGGCTTGGTGGTTAAGGCACCTGCTGCCAAGCCTAAGAACACCAGTTCCAATCTCCAGGTCCCACATTTAGCCAGACACAATAAATTACGCAAGGAAGCAATGCCGCACTTGCCCACAAGGGGGCGCACATGTTTGGAGTTCATTCACAGAGGCTGAGAAGTTGCTGGCATGCCCATTCTCCCTCTCTCTCTCTCTCTCAAAATAAAAAAAAATAAAAAGAATACATTTTTATTATTCTCACCACCAAAAAATAGGTATGTAGGATAACACACATGTTAAATAGCTTGAGTTAACATTCTGCTTTATCGAAATACAACAACACTGCACCACATGGTATGACGGTTAGTCTTCTTTATGAACGTGACGGGATTTAGAATGACCCAGGAGAAACACTTCTGGATGTTCTGGAGGGTTTTTTTTTTTTTTTTTTTTTGAGAGGCACATTATTATTTTTGAGATAAAGTTCATGATAGCTTAGTAAGTTCACTTAACATTTGTGTTTGACTTGCCGTATGGGCATAAAGAAAGTAATTAAAAAATGAATTATAGGATGTCATTCATTTTCCCAGTACTTCCTTTAATCCTTAGATAACGAAATCATTTTCTGTGTAAGGATGTGACCTAACCTTACCTTCACTAAAATTTTCTCTCTCAGTGGTTCTCATCAGATTAAGTCCGTCAGACTTCCATTTGTCAGAACTTCGAGTGATTCCAGTGCTTTCTTCAGATTCCTGAGTCTTGTAATTCTATTGTTAAATGTTAGCAACATCTGACCATCAGCAAGAGGCAAGCCACAAGAGGCCTTGACGTGAGGAACTGAGAAATACTCTGGCCTTAAACTAGGAGGGCTGGTTGTGTAAGTACTAATTTCCCAAGTGGTCAGATCATTAGTGAATATTTTCAGGCTTTGATGGGTTTCGCTTGCCTCTGGTGTTGCCTTCCATACGCATCTTGGGACCTCATCACCCTAGGGACTCTCCTAATGAATTTACGGGTAACAAGGACCCCCTAATGTTTGAAACTCATATTGTCTTGGAAACCAAGTTCTTCATCCAGCCCCCAAAGCCAGGTTACCCTCTAATATACACAGAGTGGAATTGAGTAAATTTGTCTGCAATTGTACCTCACCCCTCATTTGGGAGAGCTTTTCAAAAGTGAAAAACAAAAATGCAAAAAAAAAAAAAAAAAAAGGCATTCTGGTTTTGAGAATACCAGAAACATATCTTTCCTTCTAGTCAGAAAGCAACACAACCACCCAGGAACCAAAACAAAATCAGTGAGTCCACTGTGAATGAAGGAGGGCACTGGTGACAACAGCACCTAAGGTTCAGGGTGAGGTGACTCTCCATCATCTGGGGACACCTCTTGTCGTGGAGCTACTCCAGGTGGGCTAAAGGGGGATCCCTGAGCACTGGAATCTCACAGGCCCCTTCCTGCCCAGAGAAGACTAATCATCAACTCAGTGCTGCCTGGATACTTGTCTCAATTTAGTGTCCCTGCCTCACTTCTTTAGCTACATCATGGCTTATTTTTAGGGGCTGCGGACATGGGCAGTTATTCATGGTTGGGACATTGTTCACCTCAGTCCTTTGGCGGAGACTATGCATGTGGGATAAGTCATTTAAAGTGAGCAAGCCAGGTATGCAAACTCATAAAAGACAAATTCTTAAAAAAAAAAAAAAAAAAAAAACTGGGGCTGGGGAGATGGCCCAGCAAGTAAGTGCATTGCTACACACATCAGGGCCTGAGAGGGCTTGAGACCACCTGAGTTTGATTCCCCAGGACCCACATAAACAGCTGGGCATGGCTACACATGTCTGGAACCCCAGCCCTGTGGGTTACAGGTGTGAAAACTGCAGCTCCACCTTCAGAGAATGAGACCATGAGGGAAATACACAGATTAGCAATAGAGGAAGGACATCTGAGGCTCTCCTCTGGCCTCCGCATACCTGCAAGAGCATCTGTACATACACATGTATATGACAAACACTCGCAGCATGTACTATATATGCAAAAAATGACAATAAAACAG
This sequence comes from Orientallactaga sibirica, assembly GCA_036365145.1. Lineage (NCBI taxonomy): Eukaryota > Metazoa > Chordata > Mammalia > Rodentia > Dipodidae > Orientallactaga > Orientallactaga sibirica. Next base: position 1,339,520 of record JAEOAD010002133.1, read on the forward strand.
AAGTAACCATTTCCTTAGTTTCTAATATGTGTGTGGCTTTATTACCAATTATAACCACAACTTGTCTTGTTTTCTGTTCTATGAGCTTAGGATATTTTTCAGGAATATCAGAGAAAATATTTTGTCCATTATAAAGCTGAAACCATAATTTGTCTGTCCAAGTGTAGATTGTAGTATATCTGAAGATCCTGGTAATCGCTGAATTACAATCTAAGTAATGCTATGTCTTATAGCATAAAAAAAACAATGACCTTCTTTCTATTAATTGCATTTACAATCCTTCTCATGGAAATCAAATTCTCATCATTATAAAAGTTTTGATTATAAAAATTAACTTAAAGGCTGGAGAGATGGATTAGCTATTAAGGCACTTGCCTGCAAAGCCAAAAGGACCCTAACTCGATTCTCCAGGACCCACGTAAGCCAGATGCACAAGGTGGCACATGCGTCTGGATGTTTGTAGCAGCTGAAGGCCCTGGCATGCTCATTCGTTGCTCCCCACTTCTCAAATAAATAAATAAGACCAACTTAAAAAAGAAAAGAAAATGAATTAAAGGCGCTTGCTTGCAAAGCCTAACAACCCTAGTTTGATTCTCCAGGACCCACATAAGCCAGATACACAAAGTGGCTCCTGCACCTAGAGTTCATTTCAGCAGCTGGAGGTTCTGGTGCTCTCATTTTCTCTGTCTGTCTCCCTTCTCTCTATCTCTGCTTGCAAATAAATAAATAAATAAAAAGAAAATTAACTTAAATCCTGATAATGTTTACCTTAACACAGACTCTCAAAAATAATCACACAAAAGGCACATGGGGGGGGTGTGATATTTCCGGGAGAGTCATGAACAAACATCTATTCACTCCACATGGGGTGATGATGGGTCAGACCAAAGAAACAATTCTGGGCTAGAGAGATGGCTTAGAGGGTAAGGTGCTTGCCTACAAAGCCTAAGGACCCAAGTTCAATTCCCCAGCACCAATGTAAACCAGATGCACAAGGTGGTGCACACATCTGGAGCTCATTTGCAGTGGGTGGAGGCCCTGGGATGCCCATTTTCTTCTTCTCTCTCTCTTTCTCTCTCTGCCTCTCTCTCTCAAATAAATAAATAAATAAATAAACAATTTTTTTTTTAAATTTTTGAGTTAGGGTCTCACTCTAGCCCAGGCTGACCTGGAATTCACTATGTAGTCTCAGGGTGGCCTTGAACTCATGGTGATCCTCCTACCTCTGCCTCCCATCTGCTGGGATTAAAGTCATGCGCCACCATGCCCGACCTAATAAATAAATAAATTTTTTTTAATAAAGAAACAATTCCACCCAAGTCTATGGTGAAACAATGGGTTTGTTCGAGCATGAATAAGAGGTTACTCCTAGGGGCTGAGTGACTCAAAGGCAGCTGCATTACCGAAAACCCCTCACAAAGCTGCGTTCCTGACTCTCCTTGCCCAACACACAGGCGGCAATCACCAGTCTCTTGTCCCCAGAAACTGTTTACTTTTTTTTTTTTTTTTTTTTTTTTTGGTTTTTCGAGGTAGGGTCTCACTCTGGTCCAGGCTGACCTGGAATTAACTATGTAGTCTCAGGGTGGCCTCGAACTCTGGGAGATCCTCCTACCTCTGCCTCCCGAGTGCTGGAATTAAAGGCGTGTGCCACCACACCCGGCCCTGTTTACTGCTTTTATAGCCTTGGGGAGGGACCTGTATAATTCTGGAACTTTCTGAGCTTCCTGAACCTCCTAAGTCTTGTTAGCTCTGTGAGTCTTATGAGCTCCCCTCCCCCCTTCTGCAGGAGATATTTCCATTTGGGAGAAATAATTCCACATCAGGAGGATCCGAAGTCCCATCCACTCATAAGCAAAGGGGAAGCTGACTAAATCCTGGAAAATAACATTTTCAGACATGATACAACAGGCAGGGCAGGAATTTCCCTCCTGAGACAAAGAAAAAGACAGAGGAAAACCCAAACATCATTAACCGTTCGGCCTAGAACTTTCTGGACCTCAGTGCAAGAGGGATGGATGCAAAGAGCCCAACAAACGTGCTGAGTCAGGGAGTCCAGGTCAATGCTGTGGGGAAGCAGCTGACAGGAAGGAGCCCTGTAGTGCAAGCGCTCCAGAAACCTGCCAAGAAATCCTTAGTCTTTACCTGAAAACCAGCCTGTGCGGGTGTCAGGCCTCGAAAACCCAGTATGAGGCAAAATGATCTCCAGTGCAAGAACATCACAGAGAACGGTCCACAGACAATGCCCAGAGTTCACACAGGCCTGGAGATGGCTCCAGTGCTCACAGGGCAAAGCAGTGAATGCCCCAGAATACACAGGGCATTCAGTAGGTCTTCCAGAGGACCATGCCTCAGAAGTAAGACGAACTTAATTTTTTTTTAATTTTCATTTATTTATTTGAGAGAAAAAGAGAGATACAGAACTAGACAGGTAGAGAGAGAGAGAATGGGCATGCCAGGGCCTACAGCCACTGCAAATGAACTCCAGATGTGTGCATCCCCTTGTGCATCTGGCTTACGTGGGTCCTGGGGAGTCAAACCTGTGTCCTTTGGCTTTGCAGGCAAACGCCTTAACTGCTAAGCCATCTCTCCAGCCCCCACGACTAACTTAAAATAAAGGCTAATTCAACCCTTATCTCAAAAAGAGTTTAAAGTATAATCCAGCGGGGTGAAATGAAGCTGCAAGTAACTTACCTGCATGCCATAAAGAGCCCAACTTTGAACAGGGTTGGACTTGCTAAAGGAATATGAAACAGTCTAAATTTTACCAGTGTAAAGTACGTAATGTCTGGTATTTGGTGAAAAATTATCAGATATGGCCGGACATGGTGCTGCACACCTTTAATCCCAGCACTCAGAAGACAGAAGTAGGAGGGTCTTCATGAGTTCGAGGTCACCCTGAGACTACATAGTGAATTCCAGGTTATCCTGGACTACAGCAAGACCTTACCTGAAAACAAAACCAAAAAATTACCTGTAGGAAGAAACCCCAAATGACAGAAATGGAATTAGTAGTCGAGAAAATTAAAACTGCTAATAAAAGTATGGTAATTATTATTGTCAAGATATAAGAAAAATATGACATGAGAAAAAAAGAGTTTATTTATGAACTAAACATAAATAGGAATTCCAAGGATGGAAATATAAATCTGAATTTAAAAACAAAAAACCTGGGCTGGAGAGATGGCTTAGCAGTTAAGCACTTGCTTGTGAAGCCTAAGGATCCCGGCTCAAGGCTCAATTCCCCAGTATCCACCTAAGCCAGATGCACAAGGGGGCGCATGCATCTGGAGTTCATTTGTAGCGGCTGGAGGCTGTGGTGTGCTCATTCTCTCTCTCTCTCACGCTCACATCTGGAGTTTGCTTGCAGTGGTTGGAGACCCTGACATGCCCATTATCTCTCTCTCTCCCTGCCTGTTTCTGTATCTCTCTCTCAAATAAATAAATAAAAATAAAATATTTAAGAATTATATATATAATACAGAGCTGGAGAGATGGCTTATCAGTTAAGACACTTGCCTGTGAAGCCTAAGGACCCAGGTTCGATTCCCCAGTACCAGCGTAAGCCAGATGCACACAGCAGCATATGCATCTGGAGTTCGTTTGCAGTGGCTAGAGACCCTGGTGTGCCCATTCATATTCTCTCTCTCTCTCTCTCACTGCCTCTTTATCTCTCAAATAAATAAATAAAAATAAAATATTTTAAAAGTATATATACAATACAAAGGAAAGTTCAGGGAACTTAAACTCCGGTACTAACTATCCAGAACAAAGTACTCAGAAATAATTCGAAAAGAGTGATGGTAACTTGTTTGTAGATAAATATCTTCCTTCTTTGTATGCATACTAATTCTTTACCATTGTCAATATTTTTGAAAAGTATGCTTTTAAAACAAAAATAATGGTAGCGGTAGGCAAAAGTCTGGGCATGTTCACTGTCCCTGGGTATGGATTCAAAAGATGTTTCTCATCTGAATCAAAACTGCTAGTATTGAGGAATGGGCAGCCAGCTCATCTCCAAACCTGGTGTGTTCCGTCTCCTCACAGCACCAGCCTGCCCAACCACCTGCTGGGAGTGAAGTCTCTACCTGCCACGAGATTATCAAGTTCATATATGGAAGAAAATAGGCTAAGGGTGCTGGTCTGTCCCCCGACTTTTTTTGTGGTTGTCCCCTAGTATTCATCTAGGTTATTCTTGGAGACTTTGCAAAACAAACATCCTGGTCCTTACAGTTGTATGGTGAAATGATTATTGAAAAGAGTAAGGGATCAGGAAAGTTACATACTGTACTTTGAATGAATAACTGAATGCCACAGGTTAAGGCCAAGGCAGTATGTTTGCCCTTTGTCCCCTTGTCAGAAACCCAGGAGCTATCTTCTGTTCTTGTTTGTTTGTTTGTTTGTTTGTTTGTTTGTTTGTTTGTTTGTTTGTTTGAGGTAGGGTCTCACTCTAGCCCAAGCTGACCTGGAATTTACTATGTAGTCTCAGGGTGACCCCGAACTCATGGCGATCCTCCTACCTCTGCCTCCCAAGTGCTGGGATTAAAGGTGTGCGCCACCACGCCCGGCTTCTTCTGTTCTTTTAAGATGGTCCCTAACTGTTTTCAGATTCTTCAGCACTGTGGAATGGGTCACTTCTAAGGGCTTCCTCTGCTGAAGGAACTGTCTGGTTAAAGGTTACATCCCCACTCAAAAGTAGCTTACTTTCTGGGCTGGAGAGATGGCTTAGCAGTTAAGGTGTTTTCCTGTAAAGCCAAAGGAACTTGGTTCAACTCCCTAGGACCCATGGAAGCCAGATGCACAAGGGGGTGTACGCATCTGGAGTTCGTTTGCAATAGCTGGAGGCCCTGGCACACCCATTCTCTCTCTTTCTCTCTCTCTCTCTCTGTCTGCCTCTTTCCCTCTCTCAAAAAAAATAAATAAATAAAATTATATATATATACATATGACTTTTTTTTTAAAGTAGCTTACTTTCAGTGAGTGGTCAGTGTGCAAAAATTGTGACCCCCCCCCCCGCCTTGCCTCACTTCAGGAAAATTCTGAAGGGTTGTCTGAGACCAAAGCCCACCAGGGAAGCAGCCAAGACCTCCCTGCAAATATGCCAAGGTTTGATTTCTCCCTTTCCCAATCCTGTTTCCTGCCCTCCACCCCCAACTCGTGGCTGTTTTCTTAAGGGAACACTCACCTCCTGCTCCTGCTAGGGAGGAAAATAAATCACCTGTCTCTGGTGGGGTCTCTCCTTTCCCAGGTCAAAAAAAGTTCCAGAAGTTCACTCAACCTTCCTATTCATCACAATGAATCGCTTACAAAATGTAATCAAAGAATTTCCTAACAAAAATTATATCAAGAGCTGGAGAAATGGCTCAGCAGTTAAGGCATTTGCCAGAAAATACTAACGACCCAGTTTCGATTCCCCAGGACCCACGTAAAGCCAGATGCACAAGGTGGTATATGCATTACAGTGGCTGGAGGCCCTGATGTACCCATATTCTCTCTCTCTCTTTCCCCCTCCTCTCTCTATTGTATCTCTCTACTTTTAAAATAATTTTTTAAAAATTTAACAAAATTATATTAAAAGCTTTCCATCACAGGATTGGGGAGACAGCTCAGTTGGTAAAGTATTTGCCTCACAAACTTAAGAACTGATTTCAATGCACAGCGCCCATGTAAAAATGCAGGGCATGGTTGTGAGCACCTGGCATCCTAGGCAGGTCCCAGGAGCTTGATGGCCAGTCTAGCCTACTTGATGTGTTCCAGGCCAATGAAAGAGCCTGTCTCCAAAAAGGTGGACTGGGGGGCAGGGGTGGGGCTGGAGAGATGGCTTACCAGTTAAGACACTTGCCTGCGAAGCCTAAGAACCCAGGTTCAATTCCCCAGTACCCAGGTAAGCCAGATACATGCAGTAGCATATGCATCAGGAGTTTGTTTGCAATGGCTGGAGGCCCTGGCACACCCATTCTCTCTCTCTCTCCCTCCCTCTTTCTCTCTCTGTCTGTCTGTTACTAATAAATAAATAAAAATAAACAAAAAAATTTGTAAAGGTGGACTGTGACTTCCTAAAGAATGACACTCAGGCTGGAGAGATGGCTCAGCGGTTAAGGTGCCCACCTGTGAAGCTTAAGAACGCTTGTTCAATTCTCCAGGTCCCACGTTTAGCCAGACACAAAGTGACGAAAGAGAGCAATGCAACACTTGCTCACAAGGGGCTGCCCGTGCCTGGAGTTCATTCACAGTAGCTGAGAGGCTGCTGGCATGCCCATTCTCTATCTGTCTTTCTCTATCTCTCTCTTTCTGTCTCTCTGACTCTCTCTGAAAAAAAAAATGAATGACACCCCTGGGTATCCTCTGGTCCACACATGTGTGTCTGTGCAGACACACACACATTCACACAACTCATAAACATGCACATACATACACAAGTCTCAAACATCATTTTAGAAATACGGAAAGATTACCTAGCAATGGCCACAACAAATTGTTGAGAAAACTTTACTAAGTCATTTTAAGAGATATGAAAGACAAAGGAAAGTATTGTGTTCTTGTATAAGAAAACTCATTCTTGGGCTGGAAGGATGGCTTAGTGGTTAAGGCACTTGCCTGCAAAGCCAAAGAAGCCAGGTTTAATTCCCCAGGACGCATGTAAGCCAGATGCATAAGGGGATGCACATGTCTGGAGTTCTTTTGCAGTGGCTAGAGGCCCCGGTATGCCCATTGTCTTTCTCTCTCTGCCTTTCTCTCTCTCTCCCTCTCAAATAAATAAATAAAAATATTTAAAAGAAACATTATTTTAAATAGAAAAGTCAATTTAAATAATGACGATTTCTTAAATTAATTCAGTGTAGTCCAAATTGACAATTTGATTAAAATAATAGAAAGTTCATGCAGAAGATTAAATATAGAAAGTAAGGGTTTTTTTTCTTTTAAAAATGGGAAGTAGGGAGAATGTCTGTCAGTAAAGCACTTGTTGCACAAGTCTCTGGACCTGAGCTTAGATCCCCAGAGCCCATGTGAATGCCAGGTATGGCAGTGCATGCCTAGACTCTCAAGGTTCAAGGGGCAGAGACAAGCGGATCCTCGGAGCAAGCTGCCTAGCTGGCGTAGCTGAATCCATGAGCTGCAGGCTCAGTGAGAGACCCTGTCTCCATAGGGAAGGTGGAGAGCAACTGAGGAAGACTCCCAGTGCCAAACTCACACACACACGTGCGGGTAGCTCCACCATGCTGCTGCTTGCCAAGGTTCAGTCCTTTGCTCCCCAAGAGGTAACATGATAAAAATACTCACTTGGTTCAATCCCAGCCCCTGGGAACACACGTGTGTGTGTGTGCCCAAACTCCACACATATGGACACGTATGCATGCCACCACTCACATCCATGCAAAAAATGGGGATGGGGGATGGGAGAGCATGTGAGTCTTGTGCTGTGAAATTTTGTAATCAAGCTTCAGGTGCTTGTTCCCCATTCCCAGATGTTCTGCCCCAATCCAACTCTCCACCGGGCTTCTCCACCTCACCCTTCATCTGCTGTTAGCAAGAACCTGTCCTTTTGCCTTCCTCATCTGCTGTAATGTCTGAAGGAGAGAGTCTACTCTTTGCCAGGTAGCTCTCCCACCTCTCAGATGATGCCTGCACATCGGCATAAATGAATGATCAAGTGACTAAAACAGTCAGCAGTCGTCCAAAAGGACACTAAAGTCAAGTGGAAAATGACTCGAGTGGGGCTTAGTCCATGCCTTCCTTCCAGATAGCCAGTAGCCTCTGTGGTTATATGCAGTCCTGCCTCGCACTCTATGAAAATGTACATTTAAAATACTACATGCACTTGTAAACATGTGAACCTGTACATGATTAAACTGCGTGTCATGCGATGTTCCTATGTCTGTCCTGAAGTTGGATCGTTTTATATATATATATATATATATATATATATATATATATATATATGATTTATTTACTTGAGATAGAGAGAGAACGAGGCAGATAGACAGAATGGGCACACCAAGGCCTCCAGCCAGTGCAAACAAACTCCAGACACATGCACTACCTTGTGCATCTGGCTTATGTGGGTACTGGGCAATCAAACCTTGGTCCTTAGGATTCGCAAGCAAGTACCTTAACCACTAAGCTCTCTCTCCAGCCCTGACGTTGGATCTTTCAAAGCCAATGTCTGAGCATCCTTCACAAGAAGAGGGGCTCTGGATGCCACGGTTGAGAAAGGAAACTCGGTGTCATGAAACCTACTTTTCCATGGAGAAAGTCAAATAAGGGCATCGCACTTACACTAGGACATGTTGACAATGTCGAACTGCATGGAATCTTATCTGTGAGCTGCAAATCCCCTCTCCCACGGGCCAGAGAAGGGGGCCGGGTAGCTCCACCACGCTGCTGCTTGCCAAGGTTCAGTCCTTTGCTCCCCAAGAGGTAACATGATAAAAATACTCACTTGGTTCAATCCCAGCCCCTGGGAACATTAACCATAATGACCCCCTTTACAAAGCTAGGGGGGAGATGCAAACTCCCTGGAAATCCACAAGGTAATGTCACCACCTTTGCCCACACCATTGCCAGAGGGAGGGAATCACCAGGATAATGAACTTAGAAGTATGCAAACCCCAACCATGACTCATTTCGAGTTGTTGAAAACAGCCCCAGTCTAACACCTGATTCCTGATCACAGCTTTTATCAGCGCCGAGCTCACAGTGACAGAACGCTAGCTGCACGAGTGATTTAATGAAAGCAATGTGAATGCATGGGCTGGAACCCTCCAGAAAGATGCAGTGGAGTTGTTTTTTGTTTGTTTTGTTGTTGTTGTTGTTGTTGTTGTTTTGAGAGACAGAGAGAGAATGGGCTCGACAGGGCCTCCAGCCACTGCGAAGGAACTCCAGATGTATGCACCACCTTGTACATCTGGTTTACTCAGGTACTGGGGAATCCAACCTGGGTCCTTTGGCTTCACAGGGAAATGTCTTAACCACTAAGCCATCTCTCCAGCCCGAGACTTTTTAAGGAAAATATATCAAGCTGATGACAGAAGATGTAGTTCAAGAAAATTATTAAGGGGCTAGAGAGATGGCTAAATGGTTAAGGTACTTGCCTGCAAAACCTAATAACCCAGGTCCAATTCCCCATTACCTATGTAAAGCCAGATGCACAAAGTGGCACATGCATCTGGAGTTTGTTTGCTGTGGCTAGAGGCCCTGGCACGCCCATTCTCTCTCTGTGTTTCTCTTCTCTATCTCTCTTTGCTTGCAAATAAATAATAAATAAAATTATTTCTTAAAAAAATAAAATTATTGAGGGCTGGAGATGTGAATCAGTTGGTAAAGTGCTTGCCTAGTGTGCACGAAGTCTTTGGTTCAACCCCCAGTGCCACGTAAAACCCAGTGTGGTATAATCCCAACACTTGGAAGTTGGAGACAAAAAGAAAGGAATACAGGGAGGAAGGAAGGAAGGAAAGAAGGGAGGGAGGGAGGGAGGTAGGGAGGGAGGGACGGAAGAAAGGAGGAAGGGAGAGAGGAAAGAAGGAAAAAGGGATAAGAAGGAGGAAGGGAGGAAGAGAGGAACGAAGTTATTAAGTGCCTCTGAAAATGGAACAAAAACCCCCAAGTTAGAAGTGCATCCAGTTGGGTCTTTGCCACCCAGCCTTCACCCACTTGCAACACTGGATCCCCAGGTTGAAGAGACGTTTCAGTGTGTGGTCCTAGAACCTGAAGCTGCTCCCCCAGGCATCTCAGACCCAAGATGCTATAACACCCCAAGGCTTAAGGAAAGAAGGTAGATGAATTATCTCAGAAAAAGAAAAGGTAAAACTTTTTTTCAATTTCCCGAAGGATAAAAGAAGGCATCCCGTGATCCAGAAATCTCTTTGGGTCCGAGATGCCTGGAAAGAGCTGTTTCTGGGAAAAGCAATCAGACTGAATCAAGAGCAGCCTTACTGATTCTAAATCCTGGCAATTACATGTTGAGAGGCCTGCCTAGATATTCTGGGTGCTACCTTGCAATAGCCCAGTTGTGTCGCTGACAGCTCTGTGCATATCAGGGAAAAGACACACTGTCAGTTGGCGCCTCTTGCAGCCACATTAAGCCAATTGAAGTGTGGTTCTGGACCACAGCCAGTCTATCCAAGGAGGCCATGGGAACACAGACAAGCAGGGCTGGGTCCAGCCAGCTCAAGGGGATGAAGGATAGAAGAAACAGGGCAGCTAAGATAGCTACGCGATGGCTTTTCAGATATCACTTATACTAAAAAGACCCGCGGAACCAGCATCCCGTACATGGAAACAAATGTGAGATACCTGGTTCCGGAGGGTTGACAACAATCTAAAAGGGGCTCATTTTAAGTGGCTTGAACCTCCATGAGTCTCCAGATGATGTGAAATCATGAACGCAGGCCAATCCTGGCTAAGTGAGTTTTCACACTTCCAGAGTGGGTCATGGCAGCACATATTCATAGTTTGTATCGCTCTCTAAGCCCCAAACAAGTCATAAGAAAAATTCCAACAGAGCCTCTAACTAGGCGGAGTGTGTCCAGCTAGAGAGGCAAGAGAACCACCTAGCAAACCAAGAGTGTGACCCTTTATGCCCACAGTGGATATGTCTAGATGCTACAGCCCCAACAGTAAGCACCATAAGAAGTTTGAGGGTATTTAAGGGTGACATGGGCCTCCTTCAAGGTAAGTAATTTAAATCAGCAGAAAAGGCAAATATCCAATAGGAAGAAAACAGCATAAGCAGTGATATATATGTGTGCATGTATGTATGTATGTGTGTATATATATGTATGTATATAATACACAAAAATATTGACAAAACCAAAAATGATAAAGGCAGGCACCTTCAAACAAGAGATTTGAGCTTGCTGGTAAGATCAGTGCCTTTCACACAACTCCAAAATATCTTCAAGAAGACATTACAAAGAATAGCGAGCAGGTCCGTGGGACACCTCTCTCCACTCTAAGGCCCCATAACATCTCCACTCAAACTCATTACATACAGAAGATTCCATTGCTCTGTTTTATGTGTTCAGGTTCCACATAAGATTTTGTTTTAGAATAAAGTACTTTAACAAAAGCTAACACACTTCATAGTGGCCCTCACAATTGGAACAAGCAACAAAAGCTATTTTAAAAAGCAACTTAGGGGCTGGGGAAATGGCTTAGTGGTTAAGGCGTTTGCCTGCAAAGCCTAAGGATTCTGGTTCAATTCCCCAGGACCCACGTAAGCCAGATGCACAAGGGGGCACACGCATCTGGAGTTCATTTGCAGTGGCTGGAGGCCCTGGCGTGCCCATTCTCTCTTTCTCTCTATCTGCCTCTCTCTCTCTCTCTGTCTCTGTCTCTCTCTCTCGAATAAATAAATAAAATATTTTTTAAAAATAAAGCAACATAGTTCTGGGGCTGGAGAGATGGTTAAGTGGTTAAAGATACTTGCTTTGCAAAACCTAATGACCTGGGTTCTAGTCCCCAGTACCCACATGAAGCCAGATGCACAAAGTGGCACAGAAATCTGCAGTTCATTTGCAGTGGCAGGAAGCCCTGATGTACCCATTTTCTCTCACTCTCCATCTCTCTCAAATAAATAAACTTTTTAAAAGTCATAGTTCTTACCATCAAAATGCTTTCAGAAGAACAACAGTTAAGTTAATTCATGGTTATTAATCTGGCACAGCAAAAAATAAATAGTAAAAGAATTTATTCAGGTCAAATAAAATCGATACTAGAGAGTAATATAGGCTTGCTAGAAACAATCAAGGACATCAGAAAGGAACTTAAAAAAATCAAGTCAGGCTAGAGAGATGGCTTAGCTGTTAAGGCGTTTGCCTGCAAAGCCAAAGGACCCAGGTTCAATTCCCCAGGACCCATGTAAGCCAGATGCACAAGAGGCACATGCATCTGGAGTTCATTTGCAGTGGCTAGAGGCCCTGGCATACCCATTCTCTCTCTACCTGTATCTCTTCTATCTCTCTGCTTGCAGATAAATAAATAAATAAAAATTTTAAAAAATCAAGTGGGGCGTGGTGGCACATACCTTTAATCCCAGCACTTGGGAGGCAGAGGTAGGAGGATTGCTGTGAGTTTGAGGCCACCCTGAGACGACATACTGAATTCCAATTTCAGGTCAGCCTGGGCCAGAATGAGACCCTACCTCAAAAAAAAAAAAAATCAAGTCCCCAGGACTAAATCTAGAACAATAGCTGGAAGCTCTATCAGGAAAGGAAAGAATATTAAGAAAAATTAAACCAGGACGAACTAAATGAAGTCGCGTATCATGTTCAAAGATGATATGAACTGACTGGCAAGGAATGATAGTCTGTTGAGAGACTTTGACATAGGCCCAAATGGTCCCTCTCACATGAAACAACTAAAAATCTACATTAAAATATATGAAACAATACTTTTCAAGACATTGAGTATCAAGTATTGAAAAATATTATCCCTACAAAATAGTGGGGAGGGAAAGTCAGACCTATGATTGCCCCAGCTTACAGCCTCATGTTTCCAGGCTATGGCACAGAGAAGTGCAATCTAGATGAAGCCCAGATGTATGCTGAGGAGATAAAATGAGAGTCCGGGGGATCTGGACAGCCAGAGTTTGCAAGGCAGAGGACCAGAGAAGGGCGAATTTAACAGAGAAAGAATTCCAAACATCTGAGAAGGACCCTTCTGAGTAGAGGAATCCACCTATATTATGTGTGGAAAGAAACTACCAGAAGCTGGAGAATGAACCAACCCCCCGAATGATGACACAGGCCACCAACCAATGAAATCTGCATCACTCACAGGCATTGCATAGGGAAGTCAAAGGGCCTTTCTTCTGCCATCATGGAAAGATAGCCCTAGATCTAACAATCCTTAAAATAAGAATCAAAGCATCAAATTTTACAAGGTCATTTCACTGCACCCCAGGACCAAGTTCAAACAACAAAATCCAGTCTCCAGCGTGATCTTGTTGCAAGTCTGTCTGATTCCAGAGATTATATCCTTTTTGTCACATGCAGAGAGTTTAGTTATCCTAAATTGAAGTCAACATGCCTTCCCTCTTCTTTGATCAGTTGTAAATTCGTGATAAGGAACAGAGAGATTATGCACCTCTGAATGCGAGCGGTATCAGCTTCTCTCGTGAGGTATTCCTGTTGAAGGAGTTGAACTTGAATCTAATCCAGCATCTAGACCTAACTACCAGTTATAGGAAATACAGAGAGTGGAAACTATATTAAGTGACAGGACAATGATGCAAGCAGCCAAATTTAGTGATGGCAAAGTCTATAACACAAATGACTGGATTGCTTCAACAAATAAATATGAATGGGGTGAGAAAAGATGAACAGAATATATGAAAGAGACTTGAGAAATATCTCAACCACATACCTTATGGATGTCCTTTTTTGGATCTTGATTCCAGAAAATCAATACAAAGAAGCTTTTGAAACAAAGAATTTCCATACTGGGTAGATATTGAGAATATGGAAGGACCATGTAATATATAAGGAATGACTTCTCTTCCATCCCATCAGGATTCATTCCTCAGCACCCAACACTAAGGTACTATTCTGAAGCAGAGAATGGAGGGTTTAAGAAAAAAGAAAAGGGGCTGGAGAAGTGGCTCAGCAGTTAAGGGACTTGCTTACAAAGTCTAAGGACCCAGGTTCGATTCCTCAGTACCCATGTAAAGCCAGATGCACAAGGTGGCAAATGAGTCTGGAATTACTTTATAGTGGCTACAGACCCTGGCGCTCGCTCTCTCTCTCTCTCTCTCTCTCTCTCTCTCTCTCTGTCAAATAAATAAATAAAATTTTTATTTAAAGAAGAAAAGTCCATGTGTAAAAAAGTTTCTGTCCTGGCATATGTTAAAATATCAAGGAAAGGCCAGGCATGGTGGCTCATGCCTGAAACCCTAGCATTCAGAAGGCTGAGGTAGGAGGATTGCTGTGAGTTATAGGTCAATCTGGGCTATAGTGAGACCCTGGCTCAAAAAAAAAAAAAATGTTGAGGAAGTTATAGCCAACAGGCAGGCAGGGTGAGTGGATGGATTGAAAATTACCAAGAAGAATTACTTAAGGATCAAGGCTGGGTGGGACAGCAAGGGTGGGGTGGGCTGGGCTTCTGGATAAACTGCCTAAGCAGGATTCTCTGCTAAAAGTGGGCTCAGCAAGCCAAGGTCAGAACTAAGAACCAGGCCTCATTTGGAAAAGGATCCATGAGCCAGACTAAAGTGCTGTAGACAGGGGAATCCTTGTCAGTATAGAGAGATTATAAGATCATCATAGAAAAGAGAGGAGATGTAGAAGGGAAAAGTTAAGAGAGGGTAACTGGCAAAAGGGAGTGGTCACATGAACTCCCACAAAATAAATTGCCAGGACTTCCAAAGTAAAACTGAGGAGGAAACCTAGGATAAAAGAGGAAAATACAGGGAGGGAGCAGGGGGCAAAGTTTAGTGTATGAATCAAATTCAAAGTAAAGGCCTGCCTAGCACATCTTTCCTGTTCTCTGTGTCTGCTTGACTAGTGAACACTGCTCTCTCCATCCAGCACCCTGGGTGTAGTGTTGGATTAGTACTTTGAAAGGTTATTTCCTTGATTTCTTCCATCAATTACTCTTACTGACTTCTTCCCAGATCCTGCTCCTTGAAGGTCTACCAGTTGTCTATTACTGCTATCTTCAGAATTTTTTATTAGCATTCCTGAGTCATAGACTAGCAAATCAAGGGACTATAGTTTCCTTCTAGCACCACCACTGCCAAGTGGATCCAAAGTCTCCAGTCCCTGTAGCTTCCTAACCCTATAGCTAAAGATGGATAAGGATAAATTAGACTGGAAGATGGAGGCTGGCCCAATGATGTCATTCTTCCTAACTCACAGTCACTTCAAATTGTTTAATCATTGGCAAATCCTCCTGGAAAACTGCTTAGTAATTTAAAAAAATGTTTCCTGGGGCTAGAGTGATGTATTAGCAGTTAAGGTGTTTGCCTGCAAAGCCAAAGGATCCCAGTTCGATTCTCCAGGACCCACGTAAACCAGATGCACAAGGGGGCACATGCATCTGGAGTTCGTTTGCAATGGCTGGAGGCCCTGGCGCACCCATTCTCCCGCCCCCCTCGCTGTTTCTCTCTGCCTCTTTCTCTCTCTCAAATAAATTAATTAATTGAAAAAAAAAAAGTTTCCTGAGCCTTGCTGGATGCCATTATCCACATGAGTAAAATCCTGGTAAAACACCTCCTCCTTGCCTCCCTCTCCCCTCAAAGCAAACAAGCTACTGGCAACAAACAGCTCAGAACCTTCCATTTTCTACCAAACCACTTTTCAATGAAGAAGAACATTGGATTAAATGATAAATCCCACATGCCTGAATTTATTGAAATGGATTTTTATGCATTAGCAATATGTAACTTTAAGGAGTAAATATTCTTCATATTGATGAGAAACCAGAGGAAAGCCAGTATTGAGTCAGTCCAAATTAAGTGGAGAGTTGCCAGTAGATGTTTTTGTTTTTCTGTGAAGCCTTATTCCCAAAAAAAGGCAGATAAAGACCGAGTTCAAATGAGTCTCCCCCAAACACACTTTGGTGTTCTTGTTTCCAGAGCTGAGTGGAGACGCTCCAAGGGCCCGAAGTCCTTCCCACTGTTCTGTTGTCTTTCAAAACAGCAGAAGGGCCAAGATCAGCCATGCGCATGCTTCCTTTGAAGTGTTCCTTGGGCCTCTGTCTCTGGCTGGAGCAAAACAAGCACCTAGACTGTGTGCCCAGACCCCAGGGGGACACCCGGAGGCCAGGCAACCTCCTCATGCTCAATGGCACCGTGAAGACAGGGAGCAACGGCTGCCAGGGGTGTCACAACCAGGGACTCAGGAACTCAGGGCTTGGGCACTAGAAATACTTTTGAAAAAGTGACATGGGGTGAGAGAGAACAGGACTAGGTGGCCAGGGGCCCCAGATGCACCATCATTGGCTTGAACAGTCCCTCCAAGTCTCTGGCCCCTGTGTGCAGTATTCAAAGTTCGTGTTTGCCAGAAGAAAGGAAGAGAGGAATAATTTTTGTTTTTGCGCCATGGCATATTTGTGTTGCTAGAGATTGAATTTAGGACCTAATGCCTGGTAGACAACCTCTCTAACCACAGGGCCACATGCCCACTCTGAGCCTTAGATTTTCTACGACTCATGCTATAGATAGAACATACTTTGTATGTTCATTACAATTTATCATGCAGGCTAGGCATGTAGCTCATGCCAGGAATGTCTGGCTTTACCTAGGTGCTGGGGAATTGAACCTGGGTCAGCAGGCTTTGGCAAGGTGATGCTTTTAACCACTGAGCCATCTCTCCAGCCCTGGCATATAGCTCAGTTGTTAGGATGCTTGCTTATTGTGCGTGCACACACACACACACACACCACACACACACACACACACACACACACACACACACAAAGCCCTGAGTTTAATCCCCAGCCCAACACAAATTGTGGAAGCACTAGAGAGGTAGGAGCAGGAAAAATCAGAAGTTCAGGGCCATCCATGGCTGCATGTCAAGTTCAAGGCCATATCAAGACCTCAAGATGTGAGATCCTTTCTCAAAAAAAAAAAAAAAAAAAAAAAAAAGCATTTTTTTTTTTTTTTTTTTTAACGTTGCACCATGTTTCCGGTTTAGTCTAGGTGGTTACTAGAGGTAGCAGTCTGGTTTCCCACAAAGTCTGATGTGCAGCAGGCTGGGCTGTTGACTACAGGTAAGAAAGAGATTGGTCTCCTGCACAAGCTGTGGAGCAAAGCTTTGTTTTCATATATGGTCTGGCTGTTGTTTGTATATTATCTCTCAACAGTGCCCCACAAAACAAAGAGAAACACAGGCAAGAAAACTAGTTTATGAGTCAAGACTACTTTCCAAGCAAATGCCCTAAGTAGGATTTCATGAATATGGCAAAACTTAAAATTTGTGATCTCCTGGGTTTTATCCCTGGTGAGTACTTGGTTTCCCGGGCCATGGGTTCTGCATAAACATTCTCCTAGGGCATGACTGATCAGTTTTCTGAATGCTTAGAAAAACCATTTCTTGGGGCTGGAGAGATGGCTTAGTGGTTAAGGCACTCACCTGCAAGGCCAAAGAACCCAGGTTCAATTCCCCAGGTCCTATGTAAGCCAGATGCACAAGGTGGCACATGCATCTGGAAGGATTGATCAGTTTTCTGAATGCTTAGAAAAAAACTATTTCTTGGGGTTGGAGAGATGGCTTAGTGGTTAAGGCACTCACCTGGAACGCCAAAGGACCCAGGTTCAATTCCCCAGGTCCCACATAAGCCAGATGCACAAGGTGGCACATGCATCTGGAGTTCATTTGCAGTGGCTGAAGTCCCTGGCATGCCCATTCTCTCTCTCTCTCTCTCTGAAATAAATAAAAATGAAGTCCTATCCTCAGAGACAAAGGCAGATTTGGTTTGGTTAAGAATACAGAAATAAAGCTGGGCGTGGAGGTACAAGCCTTTAATCCCAGCACTAGGTAGGCAGAGATAGGTGGATCACTGTGAGTTCGAGGCTACCCTGAGACTACATAGTGAATTCCAGGTCAGCCTGGGCTAGAGAGTGAGACCCGACCTCGAAAAAACAAACAAACAAACAAACAAACAAAGAGTATAGAATAGGATATTCTGTTTTTAAACACACACACACACATACTTTAGATCAAAATACCTTCAAGAAGTCACACAAACCTGACAAGAGGACTCTGGATGTCATGCCCAATCACACTGCCATGACAAAATGCCACAGACTTGGTGGCTTAGACAACAAACATTTATCTTCTCACAGTTTGGGAGAATTCAGCTCAAGGTGCTAGAAAATTCAGTTAACAATTATACACTTCATATATGGTCCCCTGTCTACAGGTATACCAAGATCTCTTTGCAGCTTTCCATCTCTTGGTAATGTAACCCCTTGGGAATCTGCCTCTAAAACATTCAATTAAGCTCAGAAAATAAGTTTCTTAAATGTAGAAGACAGTAAAGTGTTAGAAAAAAAGACATACTTGATCATATAAACTGTTAAAAAGTTATTTATGTCACTTTCTAAAAGGGACTCAAGGGGCTGGAGAGATGGCTCAGTGGTGCTTGCCTGCAAAGCCTAGCAACCTGGATTTGACTCCCCAGTACCCACATAAAGCCAGATACACAAAGTGGCACATGCGTCTGCAGACTGTTTGCAGTGGCTAGAGGCTCTGGCGTGCCCATTCTCTCTCCCTCTCCCTCTCTGTCTCTCTCTGCTTGCAAATAAATAAGCAAAATATATTTAAAGTACAAAAATAAAAATAAAAAGGACTCAAGTAGCACAGTGTATCACCCAAAAAACTGACAGGTAGGATTACCTACAACTCAGTTATTAAAAGAAGGGGTACATATGGCCAATCAATGTGGGGTTTTTGTTTTGGTTTTTGGAGGTAGGGTCTCACTCTAACTCAAGCTGACCTGGAATTCACTCTGTAATCTCAGGGTGGACTTGAACTCATGGCGATCCTCCTACCTCTGCCTCCTGAGGGTTGGGATTAAAGGCGTGCGCCACCACACCCGGAAATAAATGTGTCTTAAAGTGTCCAATATCCCTAGCCGTTAGAGAAATGCAAACTAAAACTACTCATAATGACTGTTATCTCACTCCACTCATAATGGCCGTCATCGAGCAAACAAATAACAGGCAATGCTGGTGAGGATATGAAGGAAAGATTCACATTGACGTGTAAAGTGGTGGAGCCACTATAAAAATGAGTATGGTGGCTCCTCAAAAGAACAAACAAGCATGGGGGCTGGAGGGATGGCTTAGCAGTTAAGCGCTTGCCTGTGAAGCCTAAGGACCCCGGGTTCAAGGCTCAATTCCCCAGGACCCATGTAAGCCAGGTGCACAGGGGTGCATGCATCTGGAGTTCGTTTGCAGTGGCTGGAGGCCCTGGCACACCCATTCTCTCTCTCTACCTCTCTCTCTGCCTTTCTCTCTGTGTCTGTTGCTCTCAAATAAATAAATAAAAATAAACAAAAAATATTTTTAAAAAGAACAAAAAGCAAACAAACAAACAAACAAAACACTAAAACTAAAACACCTTACAACCTAGCTATACTATTCCTGGGCATATCCTGAAAGGACTCTAAGGCCAATCACAGAGACACTTGCACGTTCATGCTTACTGCTGGCTGCTGCGCTATTCATAGTAACTGGGAAATGGAACCAGACCAGAGGACTGAAAAATGGATAGAACAGAGGTAGGAGGATTGTCATGAGTTTGAGGCCAGCCTGAGACGACATAGTGAATTCCAGGTCAGCCTGGGCCAGAGTGAGACCCTACCTCAGAAAAACCAAAAAGAAAGAAAGAAAGAGAAGGGAAGGGAAGGGAAGGAGAAAAGAAAAGGAAGATAGACTCATAAAGAGAACTATCTCATCCTTTCTCTCCCATGCATGTGTATCTCAGTTTGTGTGTCTGCATGTATGTGGGCATGTGTGTTCATACTTAGGTCATGAAATACTAAAGGGCATCAGATCACGACTGGGAATGTTGATGACAGCATTGTGCAACTGTGTACATAGATGAACATAGTCAGGATGTCCACACGATGAAGGAAAATACAAATATCAAAATGATGAGGTACATATTGGTCTCACCAGAAAAGAATAAGAGAGGTGCAGGCCTTGATTTAATTCTATCTCAAACTGGGTCACATACCCACTGTGACCCAGTGTTGCCAAAGAGGCCCAGGAAACAAATATTTGATGTTTCTAGTATCTAAGGTGGAGATAGCTAAGAAAGAAAACAATTTGGTACTGGGTGCTGTATGCACCAAACAAGGACTCTGCTTTCTCCCACCAGGACTACCGCCACCTATTTCTTTGTAACTTGCACTGTGTAAAAAATAGTACATGAAGCCGGGTGTGGTGGCGCACGCCTTTAATCCCAGCACTCGGGAGGCAGAGGTAGGAGGATCGCCGTGAGTTCAAGGCCACCCTGAGACTACATAGTTAATTCCAGGTCAGCCTGGACCAGAGTGAGACCCTACCTTGCAAAACCAAAAAAAAAAAAAAAAAAAATAGTACATGAGTTGTTAGCTCCACTATATGCTTTCCAATGTAGGGTCTTGCTCTAGCTCAGGCTGACCTGGATTTCACTATGTAGTCTCAGGCTGGCCTCAAGCTCACAGTGATCCTCCTACCTCTACCTCCCAAGTGATGGAACTAAAGGCGTGTGCCACCATGCCCAGCAAGCTCCTTAATATTTTTGGTGTGTGTAGTAATAATAGTAGTATTGTGGTGTGGGGTGTATGTGTGTTGTGTGTATGTATAGTGTATACATAGGTGTGGACAGATTCATGTGCCGCATGGAGAGATCAGAGAATGTCAGGTGTGCCCTCTGTTGCTCTTCCATATTTTTTCCTTGAAACTGTCACCAAGAGCTGCCGTTTCTAAAAAATATTCATATTTATTTATTTGCAAGCACAGAGAAAGAAAAAGAAAGAAAGGCAAAGAAAATGGGCATGCCAGGGCCTCCAACTGCTACAAATAAACCCCAGATACATGTGCCACTTTGTGCATCTTGCTGTAGGTGGGTACTGGGAAATTGAATCAGGGTAGTTAGTGTTTGCAGCCAAATGCCTTAACCTCTTGAGCCATCTCTGCAGCCTTTTGTTTGTTTGTTTTAATTTTGGTCAGACTGGCTGACCAGTGAGTCCCAACAATTTAGTAGTCTCTGCCCTGCCCACGTGTGACCATGTGTAGTTTTTTATATGGGTGCTGGGGATCCAACCCAAGTCCACTCAGACCACGATGCTTGCACAGCAAGCGCTCTGACCGGCTGAGTCATCTCCCCAACCCCTCTAAATTGTTTTTTTTTTAAAAATATTTATTTATTTATTTGCAAGCAGAGAGAGAGAGATAGAGAGAGAAGAGAAACAGACAGCGACAGAATGGGCATGCCAGGGCCTCCAGCCACTGCAAACGAACTCCAGATGCATGTGCCCCTTGTGCATCTGGCTTACGTGGGTCCTGGGGATTCAAACCTGGGTCCTTTGGCTTTGCAGGGAAACGCCTTAACCACTAAGCCATCTCCCCAGCCCCTCTAAATTGTTCTTGATGGAATGATTAAGGAAGCTTTAGATAGGACACCCTGTGCACCTTGTGTTGGAAGGCTGTGAAGTATCAGAGGGAAACTGAGTCCCAACACTCCTTGGAGCTAAGGGTGACTGTTCCCAGCATGGACACTGGGTTTGGGGTAAGTGCTGCCAGGGGTACATCTTCTCCAGGAAGCCTGCTCTCTAGCTTGAACTGGGAAGCGGAAGTGGAGGCAGCTATAAGAACCCACAGGGAACACGTGGGGAACCGTCCTTCAGCTCATCCAGCAGCAGGGGAGTGATCTGAGCAGTCCTGTGGGGTGGGGGTGGAGTCCTGAGTCTAAGATTGCTCCGAGCTCTCATTTGCAAAGAATTACAGGCCTTAAGGTACAGATACAGGCCAAAGCCAGGCAATTAATCCCACGCCTGTGAAACACACAAGTATTGTAAAGATTACAGCCTCGAATAAAATGAAGCAAAGGTTGCCAGCTTAAACCTTAAAATGAGCAGGATTATCTCACAAACCCAACATATCCTGCATGGGCCTGGAAAACGAGCGAACGTGTGCAGTGCCTCTCCGGTCACACACTAACTGTGGAAGGTCTTGCTGGAAAAGTATTCCAGGCTCTACTTTCTCCTTCTCCCACTGGGGGGGGCAGGAGAACAGAGCAGAACAAACCTTTTTGCAAATAAATCATTTTACTGCTTTGGAGATGGAGGAGAAAAATAATTTGAAACAGATATAAGCATGAATCAGGATCACGCTTCTCTCAGATCTTCAAAACCATGCACTTGACTACCACAAGTCCATGTAAGAAAGCCACTCAAAATAATGACTTTATATTCTCTAATTCCTTGGGATTAGTTACTTGGAAGGAAGATCATGTATCAGAAGTCTGCTTTTACTTTTTTGCCCCATCAGACAAGATGATCCCAAGCAATTTCTAAATAGCTGATTTTTTGCCCATGATAAGAACATCTGAGAGTTGTTTTTTTTTAATTTTTGTTATTTTTTTTTTTTTTTTTTTTGGAGAGAGACAGAGAGAGAGGGAGAGGAAGACAGATAGAGATGGGCGTGCCAGCAGTCTCTCAGCTGCTGTGAACGAAATCCAGATGCGTGTGCCCCCTTGTGGTCAAGTGCGGCATTGCGCCCTTGTGTCACTTTGCATCTGGCTAAATGTGGGACCTGGAGATTGGAACCTCTGGAGGTTGGAACCAGCATTCTTAGGCTTAGGAGGCAGGCACCTTAACTGCTAAGCTATCTCTCCAGCCCCATCTGAGAGTTTTTAAAAGTTTGGTTGGTTCAATGGTTGCTTTAAACCTGAGCGGTCTGAAGGCAAAATGACCAGTAATTTTATTACAGGGTAATTTCCTCAGTGCTGATGGGTCATATCTCAGGCAATTTGTACCACATTTGTGGTGGTGGTTGTTCTTATTGTTATTTGTTTGTGATTTTATTTTTTTTAGGTACTCTTAGAAGTTCTAGAATCACCCATAACTTGATTAGCAGTGAGAAAGACCTGAAAATATCATCCAACACTGTTTATTTAAAGGACATTAAATAATATTGTTCTCAAGACCTTTAGCAATACAATGTGATAAATTAACAATACAGCTCTGTGCTGAGGGTTTTGTTTGTATTTTTGGTAGAGTGTCCAGCTTACATCTGTAGTGAGATGGCCTAGAACTCACTATGTCACCCAGATTGGCTTCAAACTTGTAGCAATCCTCCTGCCTCTGCCTCCCCAGTGCTAGAATGCACAAAATAATATAGTTTTAAATTTTTTATTTGCTACTTGCAAGGAGCGAGAGAGGAACGAGGGGAACAGGCATTCTAGGACCTCTTGCCACTGCCAATGGACTCCAGATGCATGCATGTACATAGGTACTGGAGAATCAAACCTGGACCATCAGGCTTTGCAAGCAAGCGCCTTTAACCACTGACCATCTCCCCAGCCCCAAATAATATAATTCTTAAGGAAGGCTATACTAGGTAAGATAGCCAGTTTCAATCAATAAATAAAACATTAAAGGTTCCATCTTCGAAAAAGGAAAAGCAGAATAAGCCCATAATAGTCTTGAGTACAAGGAACCAGAGACTTTAATGTATTTCTGGAAACCAAACACATGGGATTGTACTGCAGTGAAAATCAGAACACAAGAGAGGAGTTTCTTCTAAAATAAGCCTGGGTCTGCTGGGTTCGTTTCCTTGAGCTGTTCTAACAAAGCACCACACACGTTGGGGGCGAGGAGGACAGCACAATGGTGGAATACAGAGCTCGGTGTGTGCAAGATTTTGGGTTGGATTTCCCAGCACCAAAACAAAAGGCCACAAACTGCGTGTGCTCTTCTCTTCCAATGCTGGAGGCTTCAAGTCCAAAATCAATGCTGATTCCTTCTAAGAGCCCCAAGTCAGGGGCTGTTCCCTGCCTCTCTCCTAACTTTGCGTGTTGCTGGCCAACTCTGCCATTCTCTGCCTTGCCCACTCATCACTCCAACCTCTGCCTTGGTGGTTATATGGTCTTTTATCTTCTGCCTTTATAAAGACTCCTCACCTCCAATCAAGAGTTCACCCTCAGCCGGGCGTGGTGGCATTCACCTTTAATCCCAGCACTTGGGAGGCAGAGCTAGGAGGATTGTCGAGAGTTCAAGGCCACCCTTAGACTACGTAGTGAATTCCAGGTCCACCTGAGCTAGAGTGAAACCCTACCTCGGAAAAAGGGAAAAAAATAGTTCACCCTCCTCTAACACAACCTCATGGCACCTATTACTTCTTCAACATCCCTGTCTCCAAATGAGAAAGAACAAGGAATTAAAACTAGGGAACAAAGTTTAATCCACAGCCATGTTGTTCACCTCTTGGCTTTCAGAGCTTTCTCCCTCTCTCTCTCTCTCCGTCACTCTGTCACTGTACTATGTGTCTTTCAAGCCTGACCTCCCTTACCATTGACATTTTCTAGGCACCTTGCCAAACTGGCTTCTGTCAGCCAATAAGAGGCCCTGGTCGGAGATCTGTACATGGGAAGCACCCAGGCACTTCCTTCCGTGCTTTCTCTGTCGTGGGTAGTGTCTCCATCAGGAGCTACATATGCTCCAGGATTCCAGTTCCCACTGAGGGACTTGCTGGAGAGGGCAGACCTGGCTCTGGAGTTGCTGCATCCAGCTTCTAGAGCCCACGCTGCTGAACTCTGGGAGCACCCCATCTCCCACCTATCTCTCCTCTTCTAAACTCCAATGGCTTCATCATCCTGTCTGCTCTGTCAGCAGTTCCAAAGCCTTTGTCATTAACTCCCTTAATTAAATTCCCTCTATTGAACCTACCTGGCATGAATTCTGGTTTCCTGACAAGACCCCTGACTGAAACAGACCTTGGCAGATGCTGAGGTTTGAGTCAACGGGTACAGAACAGAAATGGGTCAGGAGCAAACATCAGGGCAACTGTTGAAGGAACTACCACTGAAATGGGATGGAAGACACTAGTCCCCCCCCCACTGTATGCCTGGTAAATACAGCACACTTGTCAGGAGGACAGCAGTGGGGAACGATAGCTGTTAATTGTGTAGGGCCTTTAATCTTGTTTCCGAAAAAGCCAGGAGATAGGACCCAGCTTTGAAGAGGTAACAAAAAGAAACAAAACTGTATTTTAGCGGTTAAGGTGTTTGCCTGCAAAGCCAAAGGATCTCAGTTCGATTCTCCAGGACCCACGTAAGCCAGATGCACAAGGGGGGTGCATGCATCTGGAGTTCAATTGCAGTGGCTGAAGGCCCTGGCACGCCCATTATCCCCTCTCTCTCTCTCTCTCTCTCTCCTCTCTCTCTCTCTCTCTCTCTCTCTCTCTCTCTCAAATAAATAAATAAATAAATAAATAAAATATATTTTTAAAAAACTGTATTTCAGCATAATGCTAATAGCCATCAAGAGAACTAAAAACATCACTAAATGAAAGCAGTTATCCACTGGAATTTAGACTTGGGGTGGTGGAAGGAATGGGATTATTATTATCATCATCATTATTTGTCTCCTTTATGTTCTTGTATTAAAAAAAAAAATCTTGTGTCTCTTTTACTTCTAGAATTGTTCAGGCAACAGTTTCAAAAATTTGAACAGGTCTTTGTATAGCTTAGGAACTATGGAACAAGCAATGTTTTTTTTTTTTTAATCAGTCCAAAATCTCTGATTATGGTTGGGCAGGGCAGGGCAAGGTAGGAGGCCAAAAAAGTAAGGAGAATTTGAAAGCAGGCACTTGGATCAAGTGGCTAATGACACTACCCATTAATTATGTAATTCTAGAATTAAATAATTGTGCATAGAGTGTTTCAAGTGGGAAAATGCTTCTCTTTATTAATAAGGAAGGTTCTGTGCATTATTGCTTATGAGCACATTTGATCTAGATTTTTTTAAATCTCCATCCCTAACTTCTTGTACCCAAGACCACGAATTATGAGGATCCGTGTTATTTTCTGTGTCATCAGAGACCAGGAAGGGTTTGATCCTCTCTGGACTGGAGTAATTACAAGCTTGCTTCTACCAACATGCAAAATGGCTGTGGTTGTTTTTGTAAAAGCAAAACTATATGAAGGCATTGGATAAAGGAGCATTTTGGTTTACCATCTCTGTTGCATGAAGTACTTCTATAACCTCAGGCTAGCCACTTACATTCTCTGAACTTCTACCAAATGGAGATGTTTACTCCATACACAGTTGTCATAAAATGAGACAATGTATGCAGGGGAATCAGATCAATGCCTGGCCCTGAGAAAGACCTATAAAATACATCTCTTGCAATGAGGAATCAGTCAAATAAATCTCGGCAGATTTGTACGTGAGCAGACAGCTTGGTGAAGGATAATCTTAGATATGAATAGGGTTTCCAAAGCCTGAGCTTGCTCATTGGACCTCACTTCTCCATGCAGCCAAAGCACTTGCTGACTGTTGTACCAAGTGCTTTAAGTGGGCTAAAGCCAGGGGCTGGAGAGATGGCTTGGCAGTTAATGTGCTTGCTTGCAAAGCCTAAGAACCCAGGTTCAATTCTCCAGGTCACATGTAAACCAGCCACACATGGTGGTGCATGCATCTGGAGTTCATTTGCAGTGGCTAGAGGCCCTGGTGCTCACATTAAAAAAATAAGGGGGGACAGTGATAGCTGTGGTTACACAGAACAGAGGGAGATGAGGCACACCTCTTTCAAGATGGGCTAAAAGGGACCAGAATCCTAGAGACATAACCCTAGGCTCAAGGTGTTCTGGATCGGGCATTCCGTTTGTACTGAGTAGATCATAGGAAGACACTTTTCAAACTGTGAGGCCTTCTTGGACCAACTCACGGGACCCAACATACGTGACATCTGTTTCCTAACTTTTACAGTTCATCCTCGCTTTTGGAGCTACATAGACAAAGTGGAGGTAGCGCAGGTCAAAGACAGTGGGTGATGCAGCACGGTGGTTACAAGTGGTTGGATTAAGGGGAAAGTGGAGGTGTAAAGTCGCAGGTGAAAAATTTCATTTTGAGAGGAAGGATATGTTCAAGAAACCTATTTGCACAGCATTGCAACGAAACCCACTAATAATGCATCACATATTTAAAAGTTGCTAAGGGCACAGACAAATATTTTTAACACATAAAAAGCATATGAGATGGGACTGGAGAGATGGCTCAGTGGTTAAGGGACTTACCTGAAAAGCCCAAGGACCTAGGTTCGATTCTCCAGTACACACATAAAGCCAGATGCACAAGGTGGCTCATGCATCTGGAGTTCATGTGCAGTGGCTAGAGGCCCTGGCATGCCCATTCTCTCTCTTTCTATCTGCCCCTCTCTGATAGATAGATAGATAGATAGATAGATAGATAGATAGATAGATAGATAGATATAGATGATAGATAGATAGATAGAAGACAGTGGGTAAATGAAGAAAAATGGTAAGAATCTTTCCTGAGGAGCTTAGTAAACTCAAACATCAATGTTCATTTAAAAAAAAAAAAAAAAAAAAAAAACCTGGGCTGGAGAGATGGCTTAGTAGTTAAGGCGCTTGCCTGTGAAGCCTAAGGACCCAGGTTCCATCTCTCACCAGATTTCCCCGTAAGCCAGATGCACAAAAGGTGAGGCAGGAGCGAGGGCACACATGCCCGATAGGTGGAACAAGCGTCTGGAGTTCGATTATAGTGGCTGAGGCCCTGGTGCACCAATTTTCTCTCTGTCCTCTCTCTCAAGGTAAAGGTAATTATCAGTGTCACAGGGTTCACCATTAGCCTTGGAAATACCATCAGATTCAATGTGTCTGACCTGTTATCTGGAAAACTGGTGAGGTAGACCCAACGAAAGGTTGCCTGTGTGGAATTTAGCATAGGAGTTGAGAGAATGCCAGGGACTGCTTGATGTGGTCATTGAAGGAGGCGGTGACTCAGAGGCAGCACTGTGTTCTCACTAGTGTTGTCTACTGGCCGGGCTCAGGAAAAGCAGCAGTGCTGTCTGCCTGCAGGTGGCTGCTGATGGCTTCAGACACACTTAGCAGCAGCACTCTCCCAGGTGAGCAGGAAGGAGCAGTGCCTGGCTGAAACAGTACGATCCAAAGGAGAGGGTGGCACAGAGAAAGAGAAAATAAATGAGAATGAGACGTACTACTTGACAGCTAGCTGCCTTTATCCATCCTGGTACTATCACAGAATAGCCAAGCTTGGGTAAGTTTATAATATATATATATTTGTTTGATCCAAGATCAGGCGACTCTATTGGGTGATAAGCAGATACATACAGAGGCAGCCTTGCTCATTCTCAGGAGAAAGGCATTGGGGCCTCTTCACAATCTGACCACCTCTTCTTCTAGAAGGTCCCACCTCGCAACGCCACCACAAGGGCCAGCACATTGCAATGTGAGCTGTGAGGGAGACAGCCCACATTGAAACCACAGTCACAACCATACCCTGTCAGCTTCCTTCTTTCGCGGAAGGTGCCTTCTGGGGAACCTCTTGGGAACGCTTGGAGACCTTCACAGGACCTATACAAGCGGGCAGCAAGAGCAGACAGTGATGTCCTTTGTGGAACACGTGCCATGTGACAGGCTGGGTTTTTGGTTTTGTTTTTTCTCTCCATATACTGGTTCATTCCTTACTGCCTTGTAACAATGAGCTGCTTTTCTAGGTGAAAAGTAGACTAAGGTAATCCAAAATCGCACTGGCTTTCCAAATTTCAATTTCCTTTAGATTTTTCATTTCTTTTTCTTTTATTGTTTTATTTTTTCCAAGATAGGGTTTCACTCTAGACCAGGCTGACTTAGAATTCACTATGTAGTCTTAGGCTGACCTTGAACTCACAAAGAGCCTCCAATCCCAGTCTCCCAAGCGCTAGGATCAAAGGCGTGCGCCACCACGCCCGGCTACATTTTTCTTTTGTGTTGCTTTTTTTGCCCATGTTCTTGTTACAAAGTATTGAGATTATATTTTGACATGGGAAGAGTTGGTGATTTAAGCAATAGTCAGGAATTTAAGAGGGTCATCAAGACTTTTAGGTGTGCCAGAGGTGAAATATTCTTAATTTTCAGCGATGACTTGATAAATAGGCAAAGTAAACAACCTGCTGTGTTTAGCTATTGACACCTACGAGGCATTCTGCTAGGCATTATGGGCCCCAAACTCCTTTGGATCTCTTTCTGTGCCTCTTATAATAGTGTTATTATCACTATGATGTTTGTGTATTTGTAAAGCCCTTTCACCCTGTGTTAAAGATGGAGATTTTTCTCTGAAATAAAAAGTAAGGGATATGGGCTTGAGAAATGGCTCAGCAGTTAAGGCCTTGCCCATAAAGCCTAATAACCCAGAGTTTAATTCCCCAGTACCCAGGTAAAGCCAGATGCATAAAGTGGTGCATGAATCTGGAGTTCCTTTGCAATGGCTAGAGGCCCTGGTGCATTCTCTCTCTCTTTCCCTCTTCCTGATGTGGTAACACACACCTTTAATCCCAGAACACAGGAGGCTGAGGTAGGAGGATTGCTGTGAGTTCGAGGCCAGTCTGAGACTACATAGTGAATTCTAGGTCAACCCAGGCTAGAGCAAGACCTTACCTTGAAAAACCAAAAAAAAAAAGACAGTGAAACATAGGAGTTTACTGTAATTGTCAATATGATTTATTCATGGGATGGTGTGGCTTTGGAAGCCTTCTATACGTAAGTAAATTACACATATTGATTCGAGTTCCACTAGGTTGTGGCCTTAAAAGAATACCTTATTGTCTACAATAGCTCAGTACAATCGATGTGGAAATCTCTACAAATATATAGACTATGATGTCAATGTCCCCTGGGGAGAGGGCCAAGTGGATAAAGCACTTGTGGTCCAAGTGTGAGAACCTGAATTCAGATTGCTAGAACTCACATAAAGCCAAACACTGTAGCACAAACATCTGTGATTCCAGAATGCCTCTGGCAAGATGGGAGCCAGAGACCAGAGAATCTTAGAAAGCTGTTGGGCCAGCTAGCCTGTGAGTGCAATGATGAATAAGAGACCCTGCCTCAAACAAGGTGGACGGTGAGGGTCCACACCCAAAGCTGTCCTGGATTTCCACATACATGTGCCCTCTATGACACACCCACACAACACAATACAACATGTGCACACACACACAATATATCAATATATATCAATCTCTCTCTCTGCATATATATGAGGGAGAGAGGGAGGAGAGAAAGAAAGAAAGAAAGAAAGAAAGAAAGAAAGAAAGAAAGAAAGAAAGAAAGAAAGAAAAAAAGAAAGAAAAAAAGAAAGAAAGAAAGAAAGAAAGAAGAAAAGAAAGAAACAGAGAAAGAAAGAAAGAAAGAAGAAAAGAAAGAAACAGAGAAAGAAAGAAAGAAAGAAAGAAAGAAAGAAAGAAAGAAAGCAGCCCTCCCCTAGAAAGAAAGAAAGAGAGAGAGAGAAAGAGAAAAAAAAGTAAAAGAAAGGTCAAGGCCAAGGTTGAGACAGCTTTAGAGATTAGAAATTCTTCCGCCTCATTGCAATGTCTATCTTCAGGAGCTGATGGATGACTTTGTCCTCCATGATAAGGCGATATCATTTGATTAATATGTCAGTCGGCTTTGACAGTAACAATAAAGCCCAGAAATCTCAATAGCTTAACAAGGGAAAGGGTTTTTTTTTTTTAAATTATTTTTCTTGATCACATAATGCCTGATAGGAGTTGGGTGGCTCACTTCCATTTGGATGTGGGCCAGCTGGAGCACATGGCCTCCATGGGAAAGGAAGAGAGAGAGTTAGGCAACATGGATTTAAGTGTAGTCTAGAAATGGCTTGTGTCACTTCTGTGCATTTCCCATTAGCCAGAACAAGGCCACGGATGCTTCTGTCCCCAGATGCTCCTGTCCATGGATGTTCCTGGCCACCGATGCTCCTGTCCACACATGCTCCTGGCTACAAGAGCTGGGAAATGCAGAGGAGCCCACTTTGCCATCAGGTCAGCATGGAACAGCTCTGCCACATTTTGTCTTTTACTCATTTCTTGAGTTAGTTTTTCTATTTAAATTGTCAGTGTTACATTTTGTGTATTTGTGTCTTGGGGATTGAATTTGTCAAGACAGGAGAAATATATTAATCAAGGTTTTTTTATTTTAAAAAAAGTATTGGATGTGTCCTTTTCTGAGCCATCTCATTGTGATTTATCTAGTAATGAGTTAAATGCTTGCTGCATTTACCATGGACAAGGACAGAGCTGCCTTTATGTTCTCAGAAACAGCCCAGAAAGCTGCCAACATTCAAACCTATTTGTTTTATTGAGAAGAGGGATTGTTGGCTGGAACACAAGGGCTCCCCATTCGTCTTTCTGGAAGAAAGCAATGGGAACTTTAGCTTTTCTCTGGATAGCCACCAGCATCTATCAGAAGAAACAAGAGTCCCCTCTCCCTCTCTCTCTCTCTCTCTCTCTCTCTCTCTCTCTCTCTCTCTGCACTTTGAATGCCGACAGCCCACATTCTAGTATTGTCTACAGTGGGTAGAAATCCAAATCTGAGTTCTGGAAGCTCTGAAGCAATTGAGCCCTGGAACTGAAAACACCCATCTGCCTGGCATGGTAGTGGCAGCGAACTAAATGCTCATGATGCCAAGTTAAAGAGCCAGAGCCAAGCCAGGCGTGATGGCGCACGCCTTTAATCCTAGCACTCGGGAGGCAGAGGTAGGAGGATTGCGGTGAGTTCAAGGCCACCCTGAGACTAAATAGTTAATTCCAGGTCAGCCTGGGCCCGAGTGAGACCCTACCTCGAAAAACCAAAAAAAAAAAAAAAAAAAAAAAGAGCCAGAGCCAACTAGTGAACTCCTCATAGGGTTAGTTCTGGGCTGACAGACTACAGCCTCAGGTAGAAGGGATCATGTGTCTGCACCTCAATCAACTGAAGGTTAAACTTGAGCCTCTTAAGCTGATTTTGTTGTCTTTTTGTTTGTCTGTTTTGGCTTGAAGGAAATTTTGGAGGTCAAGGTGAGCTAGAAATGAAGATATCACTCTTCTCAGAGTTCTAGAAGTTTCTATGTGTTAATTCACCGCTGGTCTCACGTCCTGCAGAATTGCCTTCTCAGTCTATAGTGGTACGTGTCTCCTCCTTATTCACAGGGAAAACAGAAAAATGGTGAAAACTCTCCCAACTCCATCCACATACCCCATATCACGTTTTCAGATACGTGCCCTCCACTTCCTGTCCTGATTGTCCCTCTGCCACCGTCCTAAGAACCTTCTGAGTCCTCAGCTCAGTGACCTCGTCTTGGCATTGAGCACTGCTGGTGACGGTCCCCTTGTGCTCCTCTCTCCTCTCTCCTCCCTCTGATCTCTGGTTCTCCTACCAATACTCTCCAATGCTCACTACTTCTCCTCCTCCTCCTTCTGCTTTAACTTTTTCTTCTTTTTTAATTTTTATTTATTTATTTGCAAGCAGAGAGAGAGATAGAGAAAGAATGGGCACATTAAGGCCTATAGCCACTGCAAACGAACTCCAGGTGCAGGTGCCCCTTGTGCATCTGGCTTACGTGGGTCCTGGGGAATCCATCCTGGGTCCTTTGGCTTCATAGGCAAATGCCTTAACCACTAAGCCATCTCTCCAGCCCTGCTTTTTATTGAACTCTTCTGTAATATAGACAATATACCATGATCATATTCCTCTCCTACCCCATTTCCCCTTTTCAAATCTCCCTCCACTGAATCCCTTCTTCTTTCTAACTACTCTGACTTCCATTTCTAAAAATATTTTATTATTTATGTACTTGAGGGAGAGAAAGAGAGAGAGAATGGGTGCACCAGGGCCTCCAGCCACTGCAAACAAACTCCAGATGCATGTGCCACCTTGTGCATCTGGCTTACGTGGGTCCTGAAGAATTGAACCTGGGTCCTTAGGCTTTGTTGGCAAGCACCTAAGCTTAAGCAGCTAAGCCATCTCTCCATCCCTTTTATTAAAAAATTTATTATTAAAAAATTATTTATTTATTTGATAGAGAAAAAGAGGCAGAGAGATGGGGGGAATCTCTTCTATGGGTAGTGCCAGCCACTGTGAGGTCATGAACATCAGGGCCACTTTGTGTCAGGAAAACAGTTCCCATGCCTACTTCTTATATGCTGCCATCCTCCAGGTGCCATCCTTAGTTCTCTGCTAATATATCAAACACCTTTCCACGTAAGAAGAATCTCTTAAGGTCTATGCCAAAGCCACTCAGCTCTGTGGACTGAAAATGGGAGCTAGAAGTAGCCTCAGCAAAACAAGACAGAATCACATCCACACCTGCCCTCGAAGATCTACTTTCTGGATCTCATTTAATGACCCCCAACATCTACCCAGGCTGAAAACCGAGTCAGTAAAGGCGTTTCTCTCCCTTCACAGCTAAAAAAAAAAAAATCACCACTCACAGTAAAAACTCTCTGTTGAAGACTTCTTGAGCCTCCATGTAGAGCTAAGTCCCGGCCTTCATCTTTCCTCGCCTGGGCTCTCAGCACAACTCTCCATTTCACACTAATTACAGGTGCTCTCACCTCCACTCTCTCCTATTGCTTCGAGAATTGTCTTTGAGAATCTCAGTGGGATCCCCTCTGATTTTCCCCCCACTGGCTCCTTATACAAAGGCCTTCGTGTGCTGGCTCTTGCCTGTCTCTCCTCTATGTATCCCATGGCTTTCCTCCACACACCTCAGATCATTAAATTAATAATCACTTTAGATAAAATTCATCACACTTCTAGACAACAGCCCCATGAGTCTGGTCTTCTATATGCCATGTATGCAGTTCACCTTCTCTATCAGGGGCCCTGAAAGTACACTGAGGGCTGGCTCAGTGGTTAAAGGCACTTGTTTGTTAAGCCTGATGGCCCTAGTTCAATGCCCCAGCACCGATGGAAAGCCAGATGCACACAGCAACACGTGTGTGTCTGGAGTTCATTGGCAGCAGCAGGAAGCCCTGGCACAACCATTCTCACCTCTCTCTCTCTATCTATCTATCTGTCCGTTTCTCTCAAATGAATAAGTAAAAACATATTTTTAAAATATTTGAGAGAGGGAAAGAGAGAGAATGAGAGAGAGAGAATGGGCATACCACTGTAAATAAACTCCAGTCACATGCGCCACCTTGAGCATCTGGCTTATGTGGGTCCTGGGGAATCAAACTGAGGTCCTTTGGTTTTGCAGGCAAGCGCCTTAACCGCTAAGCCATATCTCCAGCCCAAAAATATATTAAGGGGGAAAAAAAGGCACATTGGCCAGGTGTGGTTGCGCACGCCTTTAATCCCAGCCCTCAGTAGGCAGAGATTGCAGGATCACTGAGAGTTTGAGGCCAGTCTGAGACTACAGAGTGAATTCCAGGTCATCCTGGGCTAGAGTGAGACCCTACCTCTAAAAACCAATAAATAAAAGAGTGTATTGACTTAAAACACCCAACAGGCATCAAACATGATGTGTTCAAAAAAAAAAAAATCTGCTCTTCTCTGGTTTTCTTCATCTCCATTTTCAGACCAAACAAATCTCAGATGCAAACATGATACATATCCCTCTGTGAGACATCCAAGTTATCCATCAACTCCACATCCAACATACACCCCAAAGAAGGCCACTTCCCCTGTGCAACTGCTCTCTGTGCGACGGCTCTCTCTCTGTAGCACCTGTCATCAAGTCCAGGAAAACTACCTACCAACCTCCGAGCACCCAGCCCTGCTCCCTCAGCCCCTGTGCTCCTCTCTGCAACCAGCAGACTTTGGAGCATGAGAATGTCAGCTTGGGTCCCTTCCCGCTCAACATTCCACTGACTTCCTTGAAACATACAGGAAATGTCAAAATGTTTTCAGGGCCTTCTGTGAGTCAGCCATGTCTTCCTGCTCCTCTGACCTCCTGTGTGTACCTCTCTCTCTCTCTCTCTCTCTCTCTCTCTCTCTCTCTCTCTCTCTCACTGTCCTCCAGCCACACTGGACTTCTCTGTGCCCTAAACCCTTGAGCCTTTTTCTCACCACAGATCTTTCCAGTGGTTATTCTCTCTTCCATGAAACACTGTCCTCCAAAGCTGGTGTTAGGTGGGTTTTTTTGTTTTTGTTTTTTGAGAGAGAGAATGGGTGCACTAGCAGCCTCTCAGCTACTGTGAACGAACTCCAGACACATGCGCCCCTTGTGCACATGTGCAACATTGTGGGCTTGTGTCACTTTTGCATCTGGCTAAACATGGGACCTGAAGATTCAAATGGGCGTTCTTAGGTTTCACAGGCAGGCACCTTCACCGCTAAGCCAGCTCTCCAGCCCAGGTGCTGGTTTTGCTATCATTTTTTTCAGACGAGCCTTTTCCAGTAACCTTGACTGAAGCGTTTCCACCACAGCACCATGTTTCATTTCTATGGCACTTATCACTGCCTGCTTTGTTTGTTGAATTTTGACTCCTTCCTTCATGAAAGCACAGGATTCACAAGGGTATATGGCTGTAACCAGTGGTGGTATCCAAATAATTTAACAATAGGTGTGGCATGGACTCCAACACTTCAGAATGGTGGTCTGTTTAAGTCCTTGTGTAGCATTACTTAGAAGTAGTGAGTGGACATTGGCCTTCTTATGTCCAGTGACTCAGTGGAGTGTGATTCTCAAATATCAGTTGGGTGTGTGAATGAACGTATCGTCCAGTGCTTCTCGCCTAATTTCATTGTGGCATCATTACCATGCTTCTATCTTCCTAATGAAGTTTACTGGGCAGGACTGGGGAGATGGGTCAGTGATTAAGTACACTTCCTGCACAAGTGTGAGGGCTTGAGGGGGCCTGAAACCTCTGGAGTCTGAATTTCCAGAACAGCTAGGTGTGGCCACACATGTCTGTAACCCCAGTCCTGTGGGGGAGTGGAGACCAGAGAATCACTGGGGCTGGTGAAAGATAAGCTCTGGGATCTGTAAGAGACTCTTCACCAGGTTAAAGGGAAAGAAAAAAAAAAGCAAGTGAGTGATGGAAGGGGACACCTAATGTTTTCTGGCTGCTGCCGGGGAGCCCATGGGATCCCGCATCAGCACATCCACACGCATACACCACATACAACACACAACACACATACTACGCATGGAAATCAGTTTCCAATGGCTGAGCTCAAATTCAGGCAATGTCGCATACCTTTGATAAAAACTTGTTATTGACAGCTCCCATAAATATAGAAACTGTACCATGATCATTACCCCCTCCCACCACTTCCCTTTTCCCACTCCCACGCAATGCTGTCATCCATACACAAAGTGGCCTCACATTCACGACCTCACAATGGCTGATGCTACCTACACAAAGGACCTGCATAAGAGGAGAGAAAGGATGGTGACATCAAAGCAGAAGAGGGACAAGTTGGAAAGAAGAAAGAGTTCCATGGAAGGGGGATTTCCCCTCAGTTGTTTGTCACAGTGACAGCTCAGGCCGGAAAGGCACTCTCTGCTCTGTGGTAGTGAGGCCAGTGCTCCAGTCTAGGACATTCGCGTGTTGTCTTGTTTAGCGATGGTCCAGCAAAGGACAGCAGCATTCCAGGTCATAGAAGCCTACATGAGGCTAAAACGTCAAGCTTTGCCCATCACTGACCAGGAAAGGAGATTTTCTGCTCGGTTCGACATTTCCTCAATAGCATGAGCCAGCGCATTTTCTCCTTTTTCTTTTCTCCACATCCATAGAAGAGGAAGTCAGG
Source organism: Orientallactaga sibirica (assembly GCA_036365145.1). Taxonomy (NCBI): domain Eukaryota; kingdom Metazoa; phylum Chordata; class Mammalia; order Rodentia; family Dipodidae; genus Orientallactaga; species Orientallactaga sibirica. The sequence goes on from JAEOAD010002133.1 coordinate 1,375,711, forward strand.
CAGCTCTGTTAGGCACTTGGGGTGACTGGGCCCCTAAAACTAAGAAGCAGGAATGTCTTTGGGTCTATCCTTGCAGTCTCCATTTTGCTAGAGATCAAAGGATGATCTGACTCCTTATCTCTTACCTAAAGGAGATCTGTTTTTCCACAAACAACCTGGGCCTCTCCTGGGAGGGAGTTTTTTCCTAGGATTAAAATCTAATCTTCACATTGTGGTTGGTCAAGTTCAGCCCTCCCAGAACTTGGCATCATGGCTAGCCTCTTACTGAGACAGCCCCTAGCCCAGACCAATCAGCTGTCTCTCTGGCTCATCTGAGCTGGAAGGTAGGGCCCACCACCATAAGGTAATATATACATTTGTCGGGGTGGGCAAGCTCTCTGGGCCTCCTGAGCACTCATGAACCTCCAGTTTCTGGTGAGCTTCCCCCAACCCCTACTTCCTTCCTACATGGGCTTTTTTTTTTTTTTGGTTTTTTGAGGTAGGGTCTCACACTAGCCCATGCTGACCTAGAATTACTATCAGCAACTCTCCTACCTCTGCCTCCTGAGTGCTGGGATGAAAGGCGTGCACCACCACGCCCAGCTTCTACATGGGCTCTTTATCCCCCCCTGCTCTCCACGCGGCAGGAGCTCTTTGCACTTTCTTTTCTGTCCTCTCTACAGTTTTTGAAGCCCACCACGTGGGCTCCCAGGCCACAGGGTGCATTCATTTTTCTTCCCTTGGTTCTGTACTTTCCTAAATAAATATAATAACTTAATAATTATCCCTCTCAGTCTTACTTTATTTGATTCTTTTGTTAAAAGTAGACATGAACCTAGGGTTTGGACTTTCCTGAACCCCAAACACCCTGTTTCAAATATATCTTCATTTCTTTCTTTCTTTTCTAAAGATTTCTTTTTATTTATTTATTAGAGACAGAGAGGGAGAGAGAGAGAGAGAATGGGTGAGCCAGGGCTTCCAGCCACTGCGAATGAACTCCAGATGCATGTGCCACCACGTGCATCTGTCTTACATGGAGCCTGGAGAATCAAACCGAAATCCTTTGGCTTTCCAGGCATATGCCTTAATTGCTAAGCCATCTCTCCAGCCCCTTCATTTCTTTGAGAACCAAGCTCATCCAGGTACTGGCCTCCACTAACTTGGTCTGTCTCACCTCTCTAACTCAGCCAGGTCTTTCCTTGTTCTGTCCCTGTCCTCACCCTCCATAGAACCACATCACACAGAGGTAACAGACTGTGCCCTCCACAGCCCTATGGATCTATGATCATGTTCATATGGGGGTACACAGCAGGCCCCCACCAGTTCATTCCTACCAGCAGACATGCGCTCCATACCAGTTATAACCAGTTAGCCTGACCCAGAGACATTGGGTGCTCAGGGAAACACTAAAAGAATCTTACACCCACCATGTGTGCTTACCAAGTTTTCTTACCAAATCTCTCTGTAAATGGTTTCTTTTATTTTCACCAGCCATGCCTGTTAACTAGGTGCTAAGCTTCTATGCTGATTCTTTAAGTCTTTTGTGCCCTCCGAATTCACTGCTTTGGAGCAAATCCCTTGCCACAGCCTCTGGCTGCCCAGATTTCTTTGGGAAGCAAGGTGCAGATGGGATCCAGTCAATATCTCTATTTAAAAACCATCTGTTGAGCCGGGTGTGGTGACGCATGCCTTTAATCCCAGCACTCAGGAGGCAGAGGTAGGAGGATCGCCAGGAGTTAGAGGCTACCCTGAGACTACATAGTGAATTCCAGGTCAGCCTGGGCTAGAGTGAGACCCAACCTCAAAAAACAACAACAACAATAAAAAAAAAAAAATCTGGTGGTGGTGACCTTAAGAGAAGCAATTTCTGCAAGACAGAGCTTCCGCTTAGATAAAGCAAGAGGATGAGGAGGATGAAGATGACCTCTACTTTACAGAGTTTACGTCAGGGAACAATTACTCGTGTGGGAAAGAGTATAATCTGTGAGGTGCTTAGAGCACAGCACCTAGCACACTGGTAGTAAAATGAGGATAGCTGATCATTGTAGGATTCTTGTTTAGCCCAGGAGTGGGCCAGGTAAGCCCAAGGACTGAATCCAACCACACGCCTACATTTTATATTCTCAATGGCTACTTTCACTCCAATAGCGGAGTCGAGTCACTGCAACAAAGACAGTATAGCTACGAAGTCTAGAATACTCGCTATGGCTTAGCCAGTTGATTGCACCGGCCTTCCCTGTGCCTCTCCTCTGGGAACAGAGAGGAGTGGCTGCTCCATAGCTGTCCTCTCTTCTTTCTTTACCACTGAATCTTTTGCACTTTTTAGCTTGCCTGGAATAAGTTTGTGTCTTTTAGACTCCCTTGCTGCCAGAAGTAGCCGTGTGATTGAGTCTTGGCTAATGGGATATAGTTTATGATGCCTATGCATTTGCTAGAAAAGTTATCCTTATGGGACTTCCCTGTCCTCCTGCCCGAAGCCTCAAATGTAAGTGAAGAGTCAAAAGCGGGAGTGGAACATCTCAGGTCATGATGTGACCCTGAAAGGGAGGTCATTTACAGCAGAGCCAACCTGGTATGTATCTCATTAAGTTGTTTACTTGGGCTCTTTTGTGCTCAGTGACGGAATAAGTCCTCACAAACATGCTAAATGAACCCATTAGAAGACCGGGGAGCTTATCATAGGCCTCTACAGCTTCTGTCTGGCACTACCTAGAAAAGCTCTTTGTGGTGAATTTGGTCCTTGGATAAATTGGGTTTTGGCAGCATGAGACCGTTTATTCTTGCAAAAGGCCAAAATAACATTGCACATGTTTTATATTTATTCAGGAAAAAAAAGACTAATATTCATGCAAAGGGGAAAAAAGATTTGTTAAAATGCTTATTCAGGAAGAAAAGTCTAATGTGGATTAAGGATTAAAAGAAGATGAAAGAATAGGCAAAAGAAGAGTGGCGTTAAGCCTGAGGGAACACTCAAGCCTTGTGTGACACTGGGTCTCTGGTCCATACCCCCAGAGGGACTGTTCCCTTCGACTAGACTTAAGCCCTCAGGCTGGCAGAGTCAAGGTAAGAAAGGAAGACCGCCTTTAGACCCCTAGCAATGAGAGGACCGAGGCGCAGAGAGGTTAACTGGCTCCAGGTCACACTGCAGAGCAGACCTAAAGGCCGGTGTGACCCCGCACACTCAGCACGTTCTCTGGATGAAGGCAGCCCTGGGTCAGAGCTTATTCTTCCAGGTCAAACCAACAGGATGCACAGAGGCTGAAAACAGCCAACATCGCTACAGGGAGAGTCTCTAGGCTCTGAATGTGTCTGGGGGACCTTTCCTTAAAGAGCCCAAGGAATTCAAAGAAATGAGTGCAGAACAGAAACCAACGAGTCTTTAGAATGCTCTTAAAATCCCTTCCTGCAGAGTCAGAGACCACTAGCATCCTGCCAGCCCAAACCAGATTTAGAAAAGGAAGACTGTGTCCAGGAAACTCGTGAACTTTCTTTTGGGTTCACGTATCTTTCCTTTACCTTCCTTCATTGTCATTCACTCAGTTACTGATACTTGTCTGGGGATGGGCGGAGGGGGAATACTGGGCACAAGAAAAGAGTCAGAGGGTCAAAGACACCATCCTGAGTCCAAACCACCAAAGGCCAGAAACTAAGAAGCTTCACTGTTAGAAAACCTCTGCTCTGGGTGAGGCAAGGCCACAAGCAAACACAAGCGTGTGCATTTGATCAACTTATTCACGTCAGTTGAGAACTCACTGCATGCCAAACGCTGGAGCAGAGACAAAAGCACACGATGCCACACCTTCTGTGCAACAACTCTACAGTAACACCACGGTGTATTTACATAAATGACACCTTCATAAAGGGTAAACCATGCTCTCTAAAAATCAGGACGAGGGCTGGAGAGATGGCTTAGCCGTTAAGGTATTTGCCTGAAAAGCCTACCGACAGGGTTCAATTCCCCAGTACCCACATAAAGCCAGATGCACAAAGTGACTCTTGCATACAGAGTTTGTTTGCAGTGGCTGAAGGCCCTGGTGTGCCCATTCTCTGTCTGTCTCTCTTCTATCTCTCTCTGTTTGCAAATAAATAAATAAATAAATAAATAAATAAATAAATAAATAAATAAACTTTTAAAATTAATTGACAATTTTTATTCATATATATTAAGTGTATTTTGATCAGCTTTTTTCTTTTCTTTTATTTTTTCTTCCTGAGGGAGAGAGAGAAATAGGCAGATAGAGAAAGAGAGAATGTGTTCACCCGGGCTTCTAGCCACTGCAAATTTATTCCAGATGCATGAGTCACTTTGTGCATCTGGCTTGCGTGGATACTGGAGAATCAAACCTGGGTCCTTAGGGTTTGCAGACAAGAGCCTTAACTGCTAAGCCATCTCTCCAGCCCATAAATAAACTTTTAAAATCAGGAAGAGATGTACATTTTTATAAATCTCTTTCATGACTGGTGTAACAGGTGATAGCCAGGTTGCAATGTCTTCTTTCCATATTTGATCTGTTGTGATGGGTTGGTTTGTTTCAAATATGTAAAGAAAATCGAATTCTGGACTGGTTCTGTGGCTAAAGACACTTGCTTGCAAAGCCTGCCAGCCTAGGTATGATTCCCTAGTACCCATGTAAAGCCAGATGCACAAAGTGGTACATGCATCTGGAATTCTTTTTCAGTGGCAAAAAACTCTAGTGTGCCCATTCTTACTCACTTCCTCTCTGTTTTGCTTTCTCTCTTTCCTCATAAAGAATAAAAATGTATATATTTTAAAAGAAAATCCAATTCTATATGAACATATATTTGGGAAAGAGAGGAATCTTTTCATATAGATATTCACAGAAGTTCTTTAGTACCATATCCAAACTTTTGAATAAGGCTAATTGCAGATGGGATCTGAATCCTTTATCAATGAGCGTTTTATCTTACATTACCTTAAAATTCCATTAGACTATTCTCATCGTCTATTCTATGGTGCTATACCTGGACAGAAGATGGGACAGTTTATAAACAATGGCTTATTTGACTCATGGCTGCAGAAGCTAGGAAGTCCAAGAGCTTGTGAGAGCACTTGTGTTGTGTAACCTCATGGCAGAGTTGGAAAGGCAAGAGAGTGAGAGAAAACAAGAGGGAGAAAACGTGCCTACTTTCAGGCATAAGGATGTGGCTCAGTTGGTAGAATGCGTCCCTAGAATGCACAGGGCCTGAGTTCCATCCCCAGTGCTGCATAAACCAAGTGTGGTTGCACATGTTTGTGATTCCAGCACTTGAAAGGTAGAGAGGCAAGAGGATCAGGAATGTAAGGTCACGCGAAAGGTAATTTAACACTCCTATGTTATATCAATTCGCTTATGAAAGCTCCACATTTTATAACACTTTTGATCGCCTCTAATTAAGATCCACATCACAGCACTGTCACACTGGAGATTGTTTCCAATACCATTACTTTGGGGGACACATTCAAACTACAGCAACTATATTTCACTATGAACACATGCATACACAGGTCATTTGGAAACTGTTTGAATCACTCAGACCTTTCAAATGTTGGTACATTTCATTATATAATAGCCTCCCCCAAATTACTTTTGTGACTAACATTACAAATCTCACCAGAAAATGTTCTGGACTTTAGGGATGCTGTCAAGACCACAGTGGAAAAAAATCAAGCTTTTCAAACATCTCATTTTCACTTGAAAACTTAAATTTTATCACTGGCAACAAACATGATCACTTATTTTTCCTTAAAACGCCAGATTCATTTAGCTTATTTTTAAGAAAATGTTTGCCATATAATCAAAGCCTGAATAGCCAAAGTTTGCCAGTTATGCATTTATCCAAATAAAAATGGTGTTCCCTGAAAAAGCAGCCAGTTAAGCTCATGACTCAGCAACTGCACAGCGCTGCTCCTGAATCCACCTTGGTACTTAGTACTTGTCTATGCAGCACACCTGCACGTCTTCTTTATTTCTTTGTTTGTTTGTTTGTTTGTTGTTTGTTGTTTTTGTTTTTTAATCCTGTTTGGACTTCCTCTTCTCCCAAGGGACTCTGATGACCTCTAGGAGTATGGACAGACTCACATCCAGTAGTTTCTTTTTTTATTATTTTTTAATTTGAGAGAGACACAGAGAGAGAGGAAGAGGCAGAGAGAGAATGGGCACGCCAGGGTCTTTTCAGGCACTGTGAACAAACTCCAGATGCGTGTGCCCCCTTGTGCACATGGGCGACATTGCACACTTGCGTCACTTTTGCATCTGGCTAAACGTGGGACCCAGAGATTTGAACAAGCGTTCTTGGGCTTCACAGGCAGACACCTTAACCACTAAGCCATCTCTCCAGCCCTGTTTTGGTTCTTTGAGGCAGGGTCTCAATCTAGCCTAGGCTGACCTGGAATTCACTCTGTAATCTCAGGGTGGCCTGGAACTCGCAACGATCCTCCTACCTCTGCCTCCCGAGTGCAGGGATTCAGACAAACAGAAATCGAAAGGGCTTATGTCCAGGAGTCCAGCTCTAGCATTATAATGGTCTACAATGTCTTTGTATCTCTAAATTGGAGTCTATGTATCTTGTCATTTTAAGTTTGATTCCGATTCTCTGTCCCCTTCCTGATTAAAATGCTCTTAATTTGGGATGCAAACCCGGATGGGCAGAAATGACCACTCGAGTCCCCATTCCCCAGGTGTACTGTGGCCAGGGTGGTGACATGCCTGGCCCGGGTGATTGCCTCTACCCTTTTGAACGATGGTTCAGCCACTAATGTGAAAAATACTAAGCTATGTTGTCACTTGAGAACTTGACTCAGTGTTGCTTTCAAAGACAGTTTTCCACTTTCTGCTTTGCATTTGGCTCAATGTTTCATGCACCATACCTACTTTCAACCATAACAGCCAGATTTCAAATTTATCTGTAGCTGACGCTGAATGCACACATTCCTCTGACTGATCTGAAATGACATATCCCCTCCTTTAGGAAAAGGAAGGGAAAAAAAATGGTAGAGATGGTCATAAATAATTTTACTTAAGTGAATGTTGAAATTAGGCACCACGTTGCTTGGCTCTTGGTAACCGAGTTGCAGCCAGATACGTAGAGTGTGCACCAGCCAAAGCCTCGCCTTGTCAGAAATGGAAAACAAGAAAAACAATACGATCATCCTTTACAGTGGCATGTTGGACCCATCCCCAAAGTTAAATATACCTTGACAGTTCTCAGTGCACTAAGTACGGCTGACCTTGGAAGAAAATGACGTTGATGGCAGCCCATAGCTGAGCGAGGTGATAATGAATGAGATGCAATCACATACTTCTGGCACACACTTTCTTAGTACAAGGAGCTAATTGCATTTCAGTATTATCTTACAATACAGTGACCCAATCATCTTGGAACATAGCCAAAGCTTCCCTTTTTAGAAAAGACACCCCCCTTTTTCTTTTTCATTAATTTTGCTCTCTGAAAGTTCAAAAACCATTTTCCTGGATCGAGTTAAATTGCATGGATTTTTTTCCCGCATCAGTCTCCCCAGTCTGTACTGTCAGACATTGACGTGCATATCAGCAGCTCCTGGCGTGAGGATCCCGTCTCCGCCCGCCACCCCCCCATTCCCGGTAATCCCTGGTTTAGGGTAACTTACAGCACCACTCAGTGGGATTCTCGCTCAGATTACACGAAGGGACAAATATTCACTCTGCCAGAGTCTGGTGCCTATCCAGGGACACGTGCCAGTGCACAGTGCCACGAGAAGTGAGAGAGGAACACAAATATCTCCAAGAACAAAAGAGCAACAGGAAGAAACCAGCCCTAGAGTGGCAAAGTAAAAAAAAAAAAAAAATTCTTCAATTCGCCTTTTAAATCATGGGCAGGTTGATACATAGATTACGGCTGCCCTACATACCTTTATGTGGGAGTTAAACACACTCTTGAAAAAGAAAACGGAGACCTGACAAAGGAATTTTTCTCCTACATACCTATTTTAAAATTTTTTTTTTAATTTTAGAATGTGTCACTGTAATGGATGGCGTATGCTGCTTTGGTCATTTTTCAGTTCTGTGTATATAGAAGACTTTGAGGGTTAATTGGTTTCTTTCTGGAATTTGTGTTTTGGTCAAGTGCTTTTAATTTCTATTAATACTGTTTTGAAAGCTGACATTTTCAGCTAAAATAGATTTAGCACTGCAATTTGCTACGTATATTAGAGCCAAATAGAAGGACAACAAAATAAAGATGCCATTACTATTTTCAGTGGTTTACATGCCAAACAATGGAAATGGACAACTTGTAATGACGCCAAAAGTAGGCAATAGAGACACAGATCTTTTGGAAAATCAAAAAATACCAACTTGAGAGGTTTCTTCCAGGCCTTCAAAATCCATTTGTGTTTTAAGGCTTGACCATAACGAAATTCAATTTGTACATCAGAAAACAGGGAGGGAAAAGAATCTGTATCCATTAATGAAAAGAAGACAGGGAATTGAATATCCAAGGGAAATGGCTCAGAATTTGCCAGATTCCTGATGTAGTCTAGAGTTCTTTGACATGTCCCATGGGATGCCAGGCAGAACAGGAAGCAAGACAAACATCTTGCAGACAGCAGGAGGCTCAAACAAAGCCCGGTGACAAGGTACCTGGGAGCTTCCCTTGGGTCTTCTGTACCTCTGGTAGACTAATCACTCGGTTAGAATAGTAATGGGAATTTGATTTGTCTTAGAGCTGACAACAGGAAACGTAATTTTTAAACTGAATGGACTGCGAAGAAACCCCGCCCACTATTAAAGTCACCATGCAGCCAATAAAAAGCAGGCCTCCTTTCCTGCTGGAGTCTGAATAAAGGTATGTTCTGTTGTTAGATAGTCCCAGTGCTTAAAACTGGAGGGAAAACAAACCCAACCACTCAAATATTCCAAAAACAAGCAGAATTTGAGAAGGGGAATATTAACAACCAACTATCCAAGATCAAAGCTTTCAAAGTTCAAGAAAGATAAGCAGGAAACAGAAGCAGGGGCCCCAGCTTGGCTCAGGGCACTGCCGCAGGCCAAGGGTCTGGAGTCCCTAGAAGCCTTTTCTCTCCAAAGCCCCAAAGCCAAAATACAGACTCAAGACAGCCAAAAAGCACAAAAAAATACCAGAGGACAAGCAGCAGGAGTGCACAGGGGTTCTCATGAAATTGGGCTGGGATCCAACAAGACAAGCTGGAAGAGAGGATCCTTCAGTTCAAGCTACCGAAGATGGAAGCTATTGTTCTGGGCCCTGGGGAATCCAGCTTTGGAACCAGGCCTGCCCTTTACAGGTCACAGAAAATGGTTGTGGGCTAAGGGTGATGCAAATCACAGGGGGGAAGAGGAGAGTGGGGTTCCACTTCTCTACCTTTCAGTGACTACAAAGAATGTGGCCCTATTAGTCCTGTGTGTGTGTGTGTGTGTGTGTGTGTGTGTGTGTGTGTGTGTGTGTGTGTGTAGAGTGCCCATGCGTGTGCATCATAATCCTCTTCTTCAGCCCCTGTCCTCAGATCCCTGCTGTGTGATGCTCATACTGACTGGCACATTTGGACCCAATGATTCGTCTAATTTGCTCTTAAGAATTGACAAGAACACTCACTGTCTGGCCCAGGTCAAAGCTGTTTTATCCTACTTGAACTTTGCTTAGAACAAGTCAGAAAGCCCAGGGTGAAAAAAGCCAGTCAGATCTTCAGACCCTTTTAATCCCACTACAGAGCATAAGCTGTTCACTTAACACTATTTTTTTTTTGAAGGACATCAGGTATAAAAACAAATATAAGATACTTATGTCTTCCCATGGGCTTGTATCCCAGAATAATTGATGTCAGTTAGTGAGTTCTGTAAAGTCACTGTTTAGCAAAGCAAAAGACCAACTAGCCAATGCTGGATGGATGTACCCAAATCCAAGTTTATATAGCATGCAAGTTAATATAGAGTTGGATAGGTGAATGAATGACTATAAGGATGAATGAATGAATGAACAGGGAGGGTATGCATTCACTTTTTGTAGGGACCCCTGCCTCTCAAGCAAATTTTTTTTCAAAATTCAGTTGGGGGACTGCAGAGTCAATAGAAATGATTTATGTCTCCCCTGAAGAAAAAAAAAGTACAAGAGTATAGACAGAGTTGGTTTTTTAAAATATTTTATTATTTATTTAGTTAGTTAGTTAAGAGAGAGATGGAGAGAGTGAGAAAGGAAGAGGTAGGTAGAGAGCGAATAGGTCTGCCAGGACCTCCAGCCACTGCAAACGAACTCCAGAAGCATGCTCCATCTTGTGTATCTGGTTTACATGGGTACTGGGGAATCGAACCTGACAAGTGCCTTAACCGCTAAACCATCTCTCTGGTCTTTTTTAAAAAAAAAAAAAAATACATTTTTCAGGAACAAAGGTATTTCAGAAAGCAAGACTCCCTTATTACATTGGAAATAGACTTTTTCCTTGCATGTTATCTGGATCACACAAGTTAGAAATGATAAACAAATTCCTCAGCCTTTCCCTGCAGGTAGAAGGAGGATTATGGCTGTCAATTGATGCATTAGGTCCAGAGTCATTTTTTTAAATTAAATTCTTCTCCTTTGCTTCAGTAAACTTTGATCACCCTAATACAACTTTTATCATCTGCCATGTTTGGAAAATATAAAGACTAAAGCTTGCTTGTGAAAAGTCTGGCTCCTTGATGTCCCAGTCGTAGGCGAGTCGGAGAGACTGAAACACTTGATCCAGCCTTCCAGAGAGACAGCATCATGTTACCTCCAACACGCAGACGCGGCACATTCCCGTGATGCCGGGCCACTGGTAAGGGCCAGAGGGGAGCAGAGGCACTTCAGGGCATTCCTTCAAGGGATTGATTTCCTATGTGATGTCACTGGAGGTAAGGCCATCTTACAGCTTGCCCTCCCCTTTTCACGAAGATACAACTGCCACCGTGCATTGCCCCATTGAAGAGTCTTTTCTGGATTTGGGGTAAGATACAGACATTCTTTCTAAAAGTCAAGAGGAGATGTTAGCATGATAAAACATTCACAAATGAAATGGAATTTTAACTTTAAAGTAAATCAATGAGACGGCAGAGGATGTCTGGAAAGTTCTTATGTGACTGGGTATTGGGGCATTCATGTCATCATCTATTGACTGTGTCTGGATGAAATGCTTCATAATAAAATGCTTTTTAAAATTCTGCTAGGATAGTTGGAGCAGGAACCTTCAAAGCCCCAGAGGAGAGAGAGAGAGAGAGAGAGAGAGAGGGAACAAATAGAATGTTTACAATAACCTCGGCTCTCAAGATGAAAAAGCAAATTAGTATCTGTTATTGAGTGAAACGCGCCAAGCATAGCCCAGCCCTATCCGATCAAACACTGCCACAGAGGCACAGAGCCCAGCCTCGATTCAGATAAAGCAGCTGCAAAAATAGAAGCTGCCCCAGCCTCGAAACCCAAGGAAAATAATAATTGGAAATTTAAAAACAAAGTCCCTGAAATGAATCCATTTGCCCCTCATGCCTCATAACAACTTTTCATTTGAATTATGCATCCCCATGGCTATTTGAATTACAAATGTATGAATTATTCAGTATTTGTGATGTGACTAAGAGTTCTGGCCCCATGTGTTGAAAGTCAGTGCCGAGCTTGCCTGGGGTCGGGCTAGCAAGGGGGAGGGTGGCATCTGAGGAGCCTGAGGAAGCAGGTTGTCATTCAGGCTGCCCGTGTGTAAGAATGGCAGGGCACACTGTACTGTACGGTGTGCTCCACTCTGACCTCCTCTCACCATGAACCGTCCCCACGTCTCCTGGCTCCCCAGCCTGTAACAGCTGCTACCCACTGGCACCACCTACATTTTAAACCAGCTGGAGACAGAGTTCTACGTGATAAGCCTGTTGTATTTGCCGAGTAAGCAGGAACGCCTAATGGCTTGGCCCCCTAACGACTCAGGGACCAGCCCCTGACCGGCCACAGCAGTGAATACTAGCAGGGCAGGGGGAAAAAAATAATTAAAAGAACCTTTGTCACAGCTCCCTCTAAATCAGTCTTTTAAATGTGCTCAGTTTAAGAGTCCCTAAGTGCCAATTCAATTGTACTGACCCGGAATAGCCATGGCCAATTAGTCAAGCAGGAGGGGTGTGTGTGTGTGTGTGTGTGTGTGTGTGTGTGTGTGTGTGTGCGCATGTGTGTGCATGCTGTGCTCTGGGAATCAACACAAATGCTGAAAGAGCGCCGTAGAGAGAGAAAGAGAGAGAGAACAGTGACCCCCAAACAGAACTCTTCTTTTCTTGTTATTTAGGGGACTGAAAGAAAGGGATTTTATAAAGAGCACTCAGAAAGATGGCAGTAAAGGGGCATCCCAATAATAAAACAGAAAAGCTAAAAGACTAGCACATGGGGGACTTAAAAAAAAAATGAAATGCAAGCTCGCATGCTTAATGCAGTTCAAGGGAAAGCCAGCAAACAGGCTGGCTGGAACCTGAGGGTAGGCATTGTGAAGGATGGGCGGGGATCAGGGAGACAGATAAAAGGAAGAAAACAGCAGAGATGCCAAAACCGAGGGGGAAGGAAAAATACGTGGTGTCAGAAACCAAATGCAAGAATAAGGGTGAAGACTGTCAATTGTGCAAGTGAAACCCTGTCCTGGCAAAGTCCCTCAGCTAACAAATAAAATGTGTGCTTCAGTCACTCACACAGTACTCAGCAAACCTTTAAAGAAAGACGGACAGTGTGTGCATGCGCATGTTTGCATGTTTAAAGGGGAAAGACAAGCTTGATGGCAACAGTGGGCAGCTTTTGCCACCACGCATCATGGCAGTTCCACCCCTCCCCACCCAATATCTTCAGCTCCACCCCGGGGCTGAATGAGGCAGTCCACCAGTAGACAGAGGTCTTGTTTGGTTGCTGGGAACTCCATGAGCCACACCATTGCTTCATGGCTTCGTTCCATAAAAGAAACGAGAGCTTGCGGTGTCAGCAAGGCATCGAGAGTGGAGGCTGGTGGCTGGTGGCTCAGGAGAGGCAGAGATTCAGACACTTGGTGGGAGCCACAAATTGTCAGACCAGCCAGAAAGAATGCTTTCCTTCACTCTTCCTGCTTGGGAAGACTCTGGTCTCAGTCCCTACCTGTTCTTGTTGTTACTTTCATGTTATGTTACAGAGGGCCTGAACTGTCACCCTTAACATCAACAGCACCTTACAGATTTTTTTAAAACCATCAAGAAGAATGCCATTAGTGTGGTAAATGTGTTCTTTTAGTGGTCAAATTATCATTCAGACCAAAGATTTAAATTTCCCCAATTCTAGCTACAATTGCACAGAATACTGGCTAGTTTCAATTTCTGGAAACACCTTTCCCAGAAGTGGGTAAGAAGTTAGAATAACCGAAAGAAAGGCTTGGCAGGATGGATCCAAATACAGTTGAATGCCCAAAGGCTTTGAGCTTGGCTTTGAGTAGACTTCACATAATGAAACTCCATCCTCCCACTTTTGTTCTTCCAGGCCAAACACAGCCCAGATGAGACTGATGAAATTAAAACGAAACCAGAAGTTTGTGATCTGCTGTATTAATTATAATTCTCTGATAATAAGGAACAATGAGGGAAGCTGAAGAGATGGCTCGGTGGGTAAAGTGCTGGCCATGTTAGCATGAGGACGCCCCGGCATCCACTCATGTAAAAGCTGAGCATGCTGGTAGAGTCTATGATCCCAGCACAGGGGAGATGGAGACTGGAGGAGCCCTAGAGCTTGCTGGCTAGCTACTCTAGCCCGCTCACAGATCTGGGTTCAGTGACAGAGCTTATCTCAAAGAATAAAGTAGAGAGCAATTGATGAAGACACCACACACATCTGCACACACAGCTGCATCCACATACATTGGACCACAGATGTGCACATACCACACACACAAAAAATTTTTTTAACTGGGCTGGAGTGATAGCTTAGCAGTTAAGACACTTGCCTGGGAAGCCTAAGGACCCAGGTTCAATTCCCCAGAACCCATGTAAGCCAGATACACATGGTGGCACATGTGTCTGGAGTTGGTTTGCAGTGGCTAGAGGTCCTGGAGCACCCATTCTTTCTCTATCTGCCTCCCTCTCTCTCTCTATCTCTCTCTCTTTCTCTCAAATAAGTAAATAAATAAAATTTTTTTTAGTTAAAAAAAAATTAGTGAACTAAAAGAAATCACAGGGTTAGGAAATGGCCAGCGGGTTTCCTGCATGAGCATGAGGACCTGTGAGGGCCTGAGATGTCCTGGATTCTCTCCCCAGCACCCTTGTAAAAAACCAGGCATGGTCATGACCACCTGTAACCCCAGTCCTGTGGGGCAGGGGGAGGACAAAGATTAGAGAATTGCTGAGGCTCTCTGGTTAGTCACTCAGACAAACAAACAAACATAAAAGCTGGCAGCTCCGGGCTCAATGAGAGTCTCTGACTCAAGGAAACAACTCCGAAGAGAGATAAAGAACACCAGACATGCTTCTCTGCCTGCGTGCATGTGCGCATACATGCACACGTGCACCCAAATAAAGAAAAACGAGTAACTCAGTCGTTGCATCCTTCATGAAAAGTCCCCTCCATGTGCCTGTTCTTTACTGAGTGACGAACCCTTCTTTGGAAATAATAAACTTCCTGCTGCCACCATCTTACAGGCATTAGCCCATAGGAACCCCTGAAACTTGGCAAGTCTAAGAGCTGTTCTGTTCTTTTCTTCAGTGAAGCCCTGCCCCCCCCCTTCTCTTCTGTTATCCCACTGTCAAGGGACCTGAGCTGTGATTCTACCTCAGAAGGGAATGCAAAGTGATCTGTAGTCCAATTTACATTAACATGAGATTTTTGCTAGATTAAGTGCCCAGGGCAGGGGCTATAGAGTTTAAAACGAAATGCATCAACTTCTCTCGGCTGAGGATTGGGGCAAAGCTCCCTGATCCATGTGATGGTTGGCTCCATTTCCTCAATGATATGCTAATCAATTGTTCTAACCAGCTGTCATCCATACAGCACAGGGACTTTGCCAGATGAATGGCTTTGAGGAAAGGCTCTTTGCCCTCCAAGGCCCTAAAGATGAGCTGTCATGAACTTGAAGTTCTATTTTTGTCCTGCCTTACTGTTGACACACTGGCATTTACAAGAAAGGTTAGGAAATTGCATTAAATGTTTTACTGTGGTCAGCTTAATATCCTGACATCTTGAAAACAGGCTATGGGGCTGCTGTGTGTTCCAGTGCTTGCTGTAAGAGGAAGAAAGACTGTGGGGAGGGGGGAGTCAGGCAAGCTCACTCACTGAACATGTCAGCCTACTTCCAACTGGGTGCTCACAGGAGGAAAGCGTTCTGTAAGAAACAGAAGCAAGTCTGACAACCTTCAGGGCACTTCCATTCCAATCCTGGTGGCCACACGAACCTTGAAGCCTTAACAACCCAGTTCCTGTATGCCTGAACTTCGTACATTAGTACTTGGGGACCATTCGCATGGAGAAATGAGGTATAGACGATGACTCCCTTTTATTGCACATGAAAAGGGCACTGAGCCCATGATTAATTACCCATGCTTTGTGAACTTGTAATCACTTGAAGGCCAAGGACTTTATTTTCTATTCCACAGGAAAATGCTAGAAAACAGTGACAGGCATGCAAGTGCAGCTATATGCTTAAGAAATCATATTCATTTGCATTCTGGAAAACAGATGCACAAAGGTGGTAATCCTGTAACCTTTTCTTCTGATTTATTTATTTGCAAGTAGAGAGAGAGAGAGAGAGAGAGAGAGAAGAGAGACACACCACTGCAAATGAACTCCAGACGCATGCACCACTTTGTGCATCTGGCTTTATATAGGTACTGAGGAATCAAACCCAGGTTGTTAGGTTTTACAGGCAAGCACCTTAACCATTTCTCCAGCCCCTGGCAGGTTCTTCTAATTTTTCTTTTTTAAAAAATATTTATTTATTTAAGACAGAGAAAGGGAGACAGAGAGAGAGAATGGGCACTCCAGGGCCTCTAGTCACTGCAAATGAACTCCAGATGCATGTGCCACCTTGTGCATCTGGTTTATGTGAGTTCTGGGGAATTGAACCTGGGTCCTTAGGCTTTGCAGGCAAGCACCTTAACTGCTAAGCCATCTCTCCAGCCTTTCTTCTAATTTTTCTACCCAATTTCAACTTGACTTGGGGGTGACACTCATAGTAAGCTTAATATACTTTAAACATCTTTTCAATGGAATTTTGACCACCTGAAGAAAGCACTTAAAAGATACCACACAAATAAATCTAAATTCTCAGCCGGCATGGTGGTGCATGCCTTTAATCCCAGCACTTGGGAGGCAGAGGTAAGAGGATCACCGTGAGTTCAAGGCCTCCCTGAGACTACATAGTGAATTCCAGGTCAGCCTGGACTAGAGTGAAACCCTGCCTCAAAAAACCAAAAATAAATAAACAAATAAATCTAATTTCTCTTAGGAGGAAAAAGTTAGGTAAACTAAGCTTATGCTCCTATATTACAGAAATTAAAAATTGATTCAAGAAATTTAAAAAATGAGTGAACTTCTCTTTTGGAAAGTTGACAATTGGAAAAAAGTCAGGCTGCATCTGTGGTCCTCTGTCTGAAGCTCAGAAGTCTGGGGGGGAGGAGAGGAAACGAGGGACATTACATCTCTTCTTCCAGTTGAATATCACTTTGGAAAAGAAAAAGAACAAAAGAGTACTGAACAGCCGGCTCTTCCACAACAGGCTTGAGGCTTCTGGACTGGTCTTCACCTTACAGTAAGTGTCTCTGTACAGGACCGTGGGCTGGGGAAGGCACACGAGACAAGGAACTGCAGATCCAACCAGAAGGACCAAACGTGGAAAGTAACATTGGGAGGAGGAAAGCTCTTCAAACATCACAGGATGGGGCGTCCGAGGCCTACTGGGGACAGAAGAGTTGCAGAGGAAGTGTGTGTTAATGATCAATGATCGGCAGAAAGCAGGAGGGAAGAAGAAGGGCGAGGTGACTTTACAGGGTCATTAACCCATGCAGACACTGAGTGAGACAAGGAGAAGAGCCAGGCATGGTGGCGCACACCATTAATCCCAGCAGAAGCAGAGGTAGGAGGATCGCTGTGAGTTCGAGGCCAGCCCGAGACTATGTAGTGAATTCCAAGTCAGCCTGAGCTAGAGGGAGACCCTACCTCGAAAGACCAGGAAAAGAAAGAAAGAAAAGAAAACAAGGAGAGCTTGTGAGTAAGGATGAATGACAAGAGAAAATGACCAATAAAGCAGTGAACAGGGTGAGCCATAGAACTTTTTATTTCCAGGTCAAAGTTCCAACTGAGTCCACTTATCACAGTGGCAGAAAAATCTCAGCCTCCAGGTGCACCAGTGCGTTCCTCTCAATGTCCCTGCCTCTCATCTCCATGGAGAGACCCTCTTGTGTGCCATGGAAGCCTGATAATCCTCCCCTCAGGAAACAGGAAAACAACCTGGCTTCCTGCCTTAGCCTACAACTGCCCAGGGCCCTACTCTTACCTCCATGTCTAATCCTTACACACAAATGTCTTGGTAGAACCTCATGTCTGTCTCCTGTCTCCTCCATTATACTATGAACCCCATCAAGGCCAGAACAGGGTTTTAAACCCAGTGTCACCAATATGAGGCCATAGCTTAACACAAGCCCTGTGTGATTTTTCTCACAAAACAACCCACAGACCAGACATTCTCCAAGTGAAACATCCCCTCAGGGGGACATTCGTCAGCTAATCAGTCCTGCTTTCTTCTTTTCTTTTCTGTTTCTTCTTTTCTTTTTCTTTTCTTTTTTTTTTTGAGAGAGAGAGAGAGAAAGAGGGAGGGAGGGAGAGAGAAAGAGGAGAGAGAGGGAGAGAAAATGGATATGCCAGGGCCTCTAGCCACTGTAAATAAACTCCAGATGCATGTGCCCCCTTGTGCATCTGGCTTATGTGGAACCTGGAGAATCGAGCCTGGATCCTTAGGCTTTGCAGGCATGCGCCTTAACTGCTAAGCCATCTCTCCAGCCCAGGCCTGCTTTCTTTTGCACAGCTGTGATGTAGTTGTTTATTCGATAATAAGTTTTTCAAAGCCTTCTAAATCTTAGATCTTCACTGACCCTGCAGGCTTGTGTGTTGAAGGCTTGTACCTGAGCCTGTAAGACCACTGGCAGCTGAGGGAACCTCTAGGAGGTGGGGCCTAGTGAGAGGAAGGATAGCGGGTCATTGAAAAGGAACCCTTAAAGGAGATATTCAGAACTTGCACACCTCATCCCATGCCCCTGGGTACTGTGAAGTGAGTGGTTATGCTCAACCCCCCATCACAATGCCTCAACGAAAGACCAACAGCAATAGAGTCAACCAATCACAGACTGAAACCTCTGAAAGCATGAGCCAAAGTAAACCCTTCATCCTTCCAGTTGATTTGCCTCGGGTATTTTGTCACAGTGCCAGAAGCCCGGCAAACACAAGGCCTGAAACTAAACGTTATCTACATTCAATGCCTGGTCCATTGCAGGTGACCAGAAGTGGTGCCATTTTTCAACACCTTGTCCCTGCCACTCCCCCAAAAAAGCAACAGCCAAACTGTTGTTAAGTTAGACTTTTCAAGTCAATATAAGTCATTTTTGAACATTTTAAAATCTGAGCGTTTGGCGCTTTGGCATGCTTCTCTGTAAAATCCAAGCAGCCCTCACTTTGATCTATGAATATTATTTTATTCTCTTTTCTAAAATATTTTTATTTGAGAGAAGGGCAGACAGAGAGAGGGGGAGAGAGAAAGAGAGAGAATGGGCATGCCAGGGCCTCTAGCTGCTGCAAACAAACTCCAGACACATGTGCTACCTTGTGCATCTGGCTTATGTGGGTCCTGGGGAACCAAACCTGGATCCTTTGGCTTTGCAGGCAAGCGCCTTAACCGCTAAAGCCATCTCTCCAGACCCATTTTTAAAATACTTTTATTTATATTTATTTGAGATAGAGGCAGATAGAGACACACAGAGAAAGTATTCTGTCTTTTGAAAGTTACTCATCACTCATGTTTGTCATCTGTGTTTTCATCCACTCTTCAATAAATGTATCAAACAAGAAACTTGTGATCCATCCATGGCTCCTAGCATGAAGCATTTCACATTGAGAACTTTCAATAACGTTTTGAAGACAAAATAGAAACCCAATAAAATCAGACTTGGATAAAATTTGGCTTCCCCTGCCGACATCTGCAGAGGTGAAAACAGAAGAAATAAAGGGAACTCTTGCCACTCAGCGATCTTTTAAAATGAGAATGTTAAAAACCATAGGTTCCTAGAGGGTCTTCTTCTTAAGAGGTTCCAGAAGGATAAAGGAGTGTTGCTGATTGGTTGGGTCAACCGGAAGTCAAACAAGCCCATGGCCAACTGTGGCCTATCTATGCTCTCACTTAACCCCAACCACCCCATTGTTAGCTTTTATTTATCAGGGTTTTGTCTAAGGTATTTTTAAAAATATTTTTACTGATGGGCATGGTAGTACACGTCTTTAATCCCAGCACTCAGGAGGCTGTTGTCAACCTGAGACTACTTAGTGAATTCCAGGTCAGCCTGGGCTAGAACAAGACCCTCCCTCAAAAAAAAAAAAAAAAAAATAGTTTTATTGGTGCTGGAGAGATGGCTTAGCGGTTAAGGCACTTGCCTGAGAAACCTAAGGACCCAGGCTCGATTCTCCAGTATCCACGTAAGTGAGATGCATAAGGTGGAGTTTGTTTGCAGTGGCTAGAGGTCCTGGAATGCCCATTCTCTTTCTCTCTATATATACTAACACATCACATACATATACCAAAAGCAACAAAACAAAATAGATTTGCAAAAACAATTGCCAACTTACAAGATGGAATGACTTGGCTAAGCGCTTCTAAAAAATCCAAGTGGAATATTTCAAGTGTCCACTCCTGTATCACTCAATCTAGCATAGAATTAATAGATTTGAAACTAGGCTTTATGTGCACTCATAGAAATACAGTGATTAAGTCAAGGCCAGGAAACATCTGACAATTATCTGAACTGGTCCATTCACCAAATGGTGAGAGTGGCTTTAATCCCACCCTCTCAGAGAGACCTTGATATACTGGGCTCTTTGCCAAGGGAAGCAGAATGGTGAAGACGTCATCCACCAGAGTGTCAAAGGAAGTGGGGAGACTCGGTTGGGGAAGACAAATCTTAGGAGGAGCAAGGCCAGAGTCTTTCAGTGTTTCCAAGGTCACAGGGAAAGGGGAGCAGATGCACTCTGTGTGACAGCAGACAGAACTTGGATCCGTAAGGTAACGCTGAAGGTGGCAGACGGTAGCAGTTAGCAACCTTTGTAAGAGCCAAAAATCGTCTATTACCTTACACGTAGAGATCCATTTACTAGATGTACATGACAGTGCTCACCAGTGCCTAGAAAGGCTGAGGAGACAGAATGGGGACCCATAAGAAGTCCTGATATCAGGAGCTTCCTGGACTGCTTCCATGGAAACCAGATTATTCCTCAAAGGAAAATCATGATACTCCTGAGAAGACTTTGTGGTGCCCCCAAAATGAAAGAAAAAAAGAAAATCACCACTCTGTAGAACTCAAGATGATATGCTTTCTAAACATTAACCTGTTCCAGAACTGTGATTTCCAGTAAGGTCACCCTCATTCAGGACACTTAAGTGTATGTCATAGAATCCATCAGAGGAAGTTCCAACCTGTATTGGTTATGTTCTCATTGGTGGGACAAAATACCTGACCAGAAGCAGCTCATGAAAGGGAGAGGATTTCACTTGGCCTACAGTTTCAAGGAAAAAGTCTATTATGGAGGGCAGTATGGCAGGCCTGAGCTGCTCACATCATTACATCAGAAGGAAGGAAGCAGAGGAAGACAGGAAGCGGGGCTGAGCTGTTACACCTCAAGGCCCGCCCCCAGCGACACACTTCCTCCAGAAAGGCTCTGCCTCCTAGAGGTTCCACAGCATTCCAAAAATGCTCCCATGCACGAGCACCAAATGGGGATTAAGTATTCAAACACATAAGGACATTTTTACATTCAAGCCACCATACCACTTGAAGTTGGCAGAACTTACAGATCATTTAATAATTTTAAGATTCCATATCTTGAAGCAATTTTCTACTTGAGAACACATTAGGCTCGTGTAAGCAGTTTTTTTTTTTTTTTCAAATTATTTCTGCCTACCTCTCTACCATTTAAAAAAAAACAAAGCACCCATACAAAACAAAATATACTGCATCTGAATTTTCTGCTGTTTGTTCATGCCTAATGTTGGTGAAATGGCCCAGAAAAAAAAAGAAGAAGAAAAGAAAAACCTCAATACTAATTAAATAGGAAAGTTCTTTTTCTTTTAATTTAGAAATCTTGTTAAATATTAGGAATGTCTAATTTGTAGATTTAGGCAGTATAAAAAAGTCTGTAAAAAAATGGAAAGGGACTTGGTTGAAGAAAATTAATAGTTGGAGTTATCTAACAGCGCTGCAAATGTTGGCTTCCTTCTGCTACTGCTATTTTTCTTGGAATGGGTCCAGTTTTCCCCTTGCATAAGAGGAGACAAGAGCTGTTTGAAGCCATTAACAACACCAATAGGAGGGACATTTGAATTATTAACCCATAGGCCAGTAAGCCAGGAGCAATTTTGAGCATAATCTTTTCCTTTGACTTTTTTCATGAGACTGATATTTTGCTGTATTATACTCGATCCGACACGCTGCTATGGAGCCAAATAATTCATCTTCCTGACTCTTTTTGTTTTCTAAATGGACCTAAGTTAAATGTTTAAATTTATCTGCATGGTGATCCCCTTTGTGGATTTGTTGGGTGCTATGAAATGAAATTTCTGAGTATATAAAAAAAAAAAACTATTGGAATTTTACAAGAAATAACAAAATCTAAGAAAAGAATATATTAAGGTGCTCTTGAAGTAACACTAATGAACAAAGATACAACACCAGATATAACACACAATCTTCCTTTTGTTTCATGTAAATTTACACAAAAATGAATTTTACTCACCCCTGGTTATACAATGGCACAACCTCAATTGTGTGACGTGCTCTTGTAATTTTTGGAAGACTGGGGGGACATCCCCCATGTCTTCAGTAACTGGTCCCTGAACACACCACATGATGCCCATGGGTGACTTCCTTTCCTCCAACCCCAGCCATCACAGGAGGAACTGCGCCTGCCTAGCCCTCCTGCCACCTGTCCCAGCAGCGCCCTCCTGGGATGACCAATGAACCCTGAACGTATAATGGAGTGGCCCAGCGGGAGCCCCATTCTGTGCTTCCGGGGGGAGACCAGCAGTCCTACCCTATGGTTCACACAGACTTTGGTGGCTTCCAGAAGCCATATCATTACAACAACACATCTTAGGGGTCTTGTTGATAGTCCCCACTCTTAACATCAGTCCCTTCACTCTACAGGAGCACCATACAGAAGCTCATGGCCTGGGGGCAGTGACACTCCCAGGAATGCTTGCCGGTCCTTCTACCTGTCAAAGACATGGCCAGACACTCTAACAAGGATGGATCGGCACAACCAGGAAGCTCCACGTGGCAACTCAGGAATCTCCATGACGCCCCATGTCTCTAGACATCTGGGCTCCTCTTCGTGGACCTCTGGCTGACCTGTCCACTGCTTTTCTCCACCCCCCCCTTTTTTTTTCTTCCCGACACAGAACGACAAGGCCCGTTTGGTTTCCATCTGGGATCCCAAACCTGAGCCCATCTGTATAGGACACCAAACTGAATGAATAAAATTCACCTGACTTGGCCTGGCCCAATGAGACAATTCTGAGCAGGAACAGTGGCGGCTCACATGCCCATCACTCTGGGCCCCAGGCTCCCAGAGTGGGAGGCCCTCATGGCTCCCCATCCACTCAGAGGGCAGTGTTGTAGTTATTATATTCTCATTGCTGGCACAAAGCCCCCAACCAAAAGCAGCGGATGGAAGGAAGGTTGTTTATTCGAGCTTACAGTCTTGAGGGGAAGCTCTATGATGGCAGAGGACAGCACGACATGAGCAGAGGCTGGGCATCACCTCTGCCATGGCAGGTGGTAACAGCCGCAGGACAGTGAGCCAACTAACCCTGGCAAGCTAGAGGCTAATAAACGTCAAGGGCCACTTCCCCCCAGTGACACACCTGCTCCAGCAAGGCTCCACCTCCCAAACTGCCGCCAGCTAGGGAGCAAGCATTTAGAACACATGAGTTTATGGGGGACATCTGATTCAAACCACCACAGGCAGTCATCATACCACCATGACACCCATCAGTTCTCCCCCACTTCTCATGTTCAGAGGAATTCTCACAGAAAGACAGCTTACCAGTTAAGGTGTTTTCCTGCAAAGCCAAAGGATCCAGGTTCAATTCTCCAGGACCCACGCAAGCCAGATCCACAAGGGGGCTCATGCATGTGGAGTTCATTTGCAATGGCTGAAGGCCCTGGTGTGCCCATTCTCTCTCTCGCTCTCTCTCTGCCTCTTTCTCTATTTCAAATAAATAGATAAATAAATAAATAACACACACACACATATATAAAGAAGACCTGGGCCAGGCGTGGTGGCACATGCCTTTAGTTCCAGCACTCGGGAGGCAGAGGTAAGAGGATGGTCATGAGTTCAAGGCCACCCTGAGACTACATAGTGAATTCCAGGTCAGCCTGAGCTAGAGAGAGGTCCTATCTTGAAAAACAAAAAAAGAAGAAGGAGGAAGAGGAGGAAGACTGGAGGGATGACTCTTGTTCATCCTGGAAATTGTCACAGTATCACTTCCTCCTCTTGCTCCCCAGACTTTGCTGTCTTCTGTAGTCTATGGAGCCACAGCTAGGCTTCCAGTTCCAGGAAGCTTCTTTGACCCTGACACATTATGTGCCCCAGCCAAGACCTGCCTTCTTTTACTTCTTTAATGTTCATGTTGAAAACCATTCCACTGGCCAGAGACGGGATGGAAGGACTATCTAATCTTAGCAGCACACTCATATTTATCATATTCAGATGAGCAGTTCAGCAGAGAAGACAGCAGGGGTGGAAATATCTCCAGGACCTCCACGGGGATTAGCTCCATCAGCCGTGGAATGTCGGTGCCTCACCAGCTGATACCTAGCTAGGAACCGCTTCTCTGTCTCCAACTCCAGTGCCACTCAGGAAGAGATCGTTGCAGACACCACACATGCAGGGAATTTGTGTTTCCAGTGATGCTGGCATGTCTGTTAACAACACAATTGTCATATGATCACTTGCTAGACAAGTGCGTGCTAATGCTGGGACCTGCATCTTGGTCACCAATAGTTTCCCTTTTGCCTGGAGTTGCCATGGCCACAGCTTACCAGGATTATGGGGTGAGGGCACCTGAGCCAGAAACTAAGCCAGGAAGTAGGAAGCTTAGCTGTTTCATGGGGGTGGCCATGGCTCCAGCCACATCACCACCAAAGCAATGTCATAGACAAGTCCAAAATTTGTGGTTCTCTGGGCATGCTAAGGCTCTGCCACAACTCCAGTCTAATTAGAAAGTCACATATCAGACAGGAGAGATGACTCAACAGCTAAAGCCACTTACTTACAAAACTGATGGCCTGGGTTCAATTCCCCAGTGCCCACATAAAGCCAGATGCACAAAGTGGTGCCTGTGCCTGGAGTTCATTTGCAGTGACAAGAGACCCTGATGCACCCATTCTCTCTCCCCTCTCTTTCCTTGCAAATTAAATATTTTTAAAAATAGAGAAAGAGAGCTGGGTATGGTGGCACACACCTTTAATTACAGCACTCGGGAGACAGAGATAGGAGGGCTACAGTGAGTTCGAGGCCAGCCTGAGACTACAAAGTGAATTCCAGGTCAGCCTGGGCTAGAGTGAAACCCTACCTCGAAAAACCAAGAAAGAAAGAAAGAAAGAAAGAAAGAAAGAAAGAAAGAAAGAAAGAAAGAAAGAAGGAAGGAAGGAAGGAAGGAAGGAAGGAAGGAAGGAAGGAAGGAAGGAAGGAAGGGGGAGGGAAGAAGAAAGAAAGAAAGAAAGAAAGAAAGAAAGAAAGAAAGAAAGAAAGAAAGAAAGAAAGGAAACCAAAAATGAATTCCACAGATTGTGATGTCTCTTATATATAGACAAAGAATGAGAGGCCAGTTGCCAATGAACGTGACCACCGAGTCAGAGCTCACTGTGGCCTCCAGAGACACCCTCCCTCAGAAGAGCTGCAGGAACTACTGGGGAACATGCACACTTGACCTGGAAAGCACTCTTTCAAAACTGTTTCCCATGTATGTGTGTATACTGTCCATGCCTGTGTGTGTGCGTGCTTGTATTCATGCAGTCACACGTGCGTGACTCTATGAAGAGGCCAGAGGTGGATGGTTATTTTCCTCAATTGCTTTCTACTTTACTTACTGAGATGGTCTCTCACTTGAACCCAGGGTTCACTGACCTGCTCATCTACTCAGCCATCTTGCCCCGGAAATGCTCTGTTTCTACCCACCCCCAAAGTGCTGGAATTACAGGTGGGCTGTCATGCCTGCCTGGCATTTATGTGGGTGCTGGGGACCCAATCTCTGATTCTCACACAAGTGTTTTATTCACTGAGCCATCTCCCCCAGCTCCTGGAGAGCACTCTTGACATTCTGATAGTGCATTCTCTTCATTGCCCAGCAAGGGACGTTCCTGGAGGCCCTGAGGTGGTCCTAAGGACCTGCCTCCTTTACTGTCCCCCACCCACACAGGCACCTTCCCATTTCTCACTCACTCTCCCTAGGAAACCATATCTGCTCATGCAGCTTTCTGTTGGGAAACTGATCTGTGTGACTGGAGACATTACTGCTCACTATGTCACTCCTGTGTCACTCCCTTCAGGCTCAAAGGGATGCAAATAATCACCCTGGGTCACATCAACACATAGCACCAACAGAAAGTAATTTTTAAATATAAATTAAAACCCTTCTGCACTTTGAAATCAAAATAAACATATTCGACTCATTCTTGTACATCATATTGCAGAGTTGTCGGGACATCAAGTTGTCTTTGAGTCAAACCGGAAATAAAAAAGGAATTGGAGATTTAATAACTGGTCCACAATAAAGTTGGAGTTTTCCAAAATGTATGGTTTGAGAATATCGATGTGATACAAACAACATGGCTTTTCTGACTTGGCAACCCTAAAGCCTACGAACCCCAAACATCTTGTTTCTAGGCTATTTTGAAGTAAGGTTGTGACAGGCTGGCCCATCTCCTGTGCATAAGGCAGTTAGATCTGACCCCAAAGGACATCATTAAATCTACATTGTGCCCAGCTCGAAGGATGGCCACACACACCCCAGCCTCACTGGAGAAGTACCGAGATAATTTGACTGAAGGTGCTTCTTAAATGTTTACCCTGGAATCCCCACCCGTTATTACATTTCTATAAGCTGGAATTCCCAGAAATTAGAATCTGAAATTCCATTAGCCTCTCTGCAAAGGTCCAAGGTCTTAAAAGAGAAGAAATTGGGGCTGGATAAAAGGCTTAGCAGTTAAGGCACTTACCTGCAAAGCCTAAGGACTCAAGCTCAATTTCCTAGTACTCATATAAAGCCAGATACACAAGGTGGTGCATGCATCTGGAGTTCATTTGCAGTGGTAGGAGACCCTGGTACTCACTCTCACTCTTTCCCTCTCTTTGCAAATAAATAAATAAAATTTAAAAAAAAAAAGAGCAAAACCAGGTGAGGTGGCACACACCTTTAATCCCAGCACTCAGGAGACAGAGGTATGAGGATTGCCATGAGTTCAAGACCACCCTGAGACTACAGAGTGAATTCTAGGTCAGCCTGGGCTAGAGCGAGACCCTACCTCAAATCCCCCCAAAATAAATAAATAAAATAAAATAAAAAATAAAAAAAGAGAGAAGAAATTGGCTATGCCTGGAGCTGAGATCAGCAGCTGAAGTACTTGGATGCTGATTCATAATGTCAACATAAGGGTTAATTCTCTCCTTCCAGAATGCTGCCCCTGTACACCCAAAATTATTCCTGTCTGTATCCAACCATGGCCGTATGACAAGCTGAAGGGCTGCCAGCACGCCCGTTGCCTTTCCTGATTTAGGTAAATAGATCTGGTTTTAAGAAAGCTTTCCAGGCTGACACACTCTCCAGACGTGAATGTTATTTTATTAAGATATATGGTGACATAAAAATATTTGTATTATCAATATATCTTGTTCAACTTGAAAATCCAAGACAGGTCTTCAAGTAATCTCGTTTTCATAGATCAAGTAGGCCAGGCATAAGAAGTGATGGATGTTGGATAGGACACCATGTTTATTTATAACCGATTGATATTCTATCTAGGTTGTATGCTTAGAAACATAAATGGATTTGTGCAACCCCTTCCATGTCCTTGTTGCCTAAGAAACAGGAGACACCTCATTTGAGCCTTTTCACTGTGTATAATGACACTTTAACTTTGAACAGGATGCAAACAGCCTGCATTTCCACCTTATTGACTTATCTTCAGCTTTTTGCTCACCGACACGATTATTGCACTCGAGTAGAGGCCTAGTCTTTGAAGTCAACTTTTTTTTTTTTAAGGTAAGGTTGATATGGAATTCACTATGTAGTCTCAGGATGGCCTTGTACTCACAACAATCCTACCTGTCGGTGCTGGGATTAAAGGAGTGCACTACCACACCTGGCTTGAAGTTAACTTCTTAACAAAGAACCTTTAACTAACCCCTTTTAATCACCCCCCTCCTGCTTAATAGTTTTCTCTGCCATACACCATCAAAGGGAAGAAGCTGTTGAAAGGGAATGTAATTGAAGGGTGGACCTGGGTAGAGGTGGGACCGAGAGGTCTTCCTTGACGGCACTGGTTTCCTTTCATGTACCACACGATGCCACCTGGAAACATCTCTTGAAATTCTGGTCACCGTCTTCAGGGCGTCCCAAGGGGAGCCACCTCCACACTTCCTCTCTGCCACATGCTCCCACCCACGTCGGCCTAGTGGAGCGAGAGTAGTCTTCCCTGGTGAGGCTCAGACAAGCCACCACCAAAAAGCCAGCAAGCACACTTCAGGAACCTAGGCAGAGCTCAAGCACACTGTGGATTCTCTGATTCTCACACAAGTGTTTTATTCACTGAGCCATCTCCCCCAGCTCCTGGAGAGCACTCTTGACATTCTGATAGTGCATTCTCTTCATTGCCCAGCAAGGGACGTTCCTGGAGGCCCTGAGGTGGTCCTAAGGACCTGCCTCCTTTACTGTCCCCCACCCACACAGGCACCTTCCCATTTCTCACTCACTCTCCCTAGGAAACCATATCTGCTCATGCAGCTTTCTGTTGGGAAACTGATCTGTGTGACTGGAGACATTACTGCTCACTATGTCACTCCTGTGTCACTCCCTTCAGGCTCAAAGGGATGCAAATAATCACCCTGGGTCACATCAACACATAGCACCAACAGAAAGTAATTTTTAAATATAAATTAAAACCCTTCTGCACTTTGAAATCAAAATAAACATATTCGACTCATTCTTGTACATCGTATTGCAGAGTTGTCGGGACATCAAGTTGTCTTTGAGTCAAACCGGAAATAAAAAAGGAATTGGAGATTTAATAACTGGTCCACAATAAAGTTGGAGTTTTCCAAAATGTATGGTTTGAGAATATCGATGTGATACAAACAACATGGCTTTTCTGACTTGAACCCCAAACATCTTGTTTCTAGGCTATTTTGAAGTAAGGTTGTGACAGGCTGGCCCATCTCCTGTGCATAAGGCAGTTAGATCCGACCCCAAAGGACATCATTAAATCTACATGGTGCCCAGCTCGAAGGATGGCCACACACACACACCAGCCTCACTGGAGAAGTACCGAGATAATTTGACTGAAGGTGCTTCTTAAATGTTTACCCTGGAATCCCCACCCGTTATTACATTTCTATAAGCTGGAATTCCCAGAAATTAGAATCTGAAATTCCATTAGCCTCTCTACAAAGGTCCAAGGTCTTAAAAGAGAAGAAATTGGGGCTGGATAAAAGGCTTAGCAGTTAAGGCACTTACCTGCAAAGCCTAAGGACTCAAGCTCAATTTCCTAGTACTCATATAAAGCCAGATACACAAGGTGGTGCATGCATCTGGAGTTCATTTGCAGTGGTAGGAGACCCTGGTACTCACTCTCACTCTTTCCCTCTCTTTGCAAATAAATAAATAAAATTTAAAAAAAAAAAGAGCAAAACCAGGTGAGGTGGCGCACGCCTTTAATCCCAGCACTCAGGAGACAGAGGTATGAGGATTGCCATGAGTTCAAGACCACCCTGAGACTACAGAGTGAATTCTAGGTCAGCCTGGGCTAGAGCGAGACCCTACCTCAAATCCCCCCAAAATAAATAAA
The DNA here is from genome assembly GCA_036365145.1 of Orientallactaga sibirica. Lineage (NCBI taxonomy): Eukaryota > Metazoa > Chordata > Mammalia > Rodentia > Dipodidae > Orientallactaga > Orientallactaga sibirica. The sequence goes on from JAEOAD010002133.1 coordinate 1,404,990, forward strand.
TAAAATAAAATAAAAAATAAAAAAAGAGAGAAGAAATTGGCTATGCCTGGAGCTGAGATCAGCAGCTGAAGTACTTGGATGCTGATTCATAATGTCAACATAAGGGTTAATTCTCTCCTTCCAGAATGCTGCCCCTGTACACCCAAAATTATTCCTGTCTGTATCCAACCATGGCCGTATGACAAGCTGAAGGGCTGCCAGCACGGCCCGTTGCCTTTCCTGATTTAGGTAAATAGATCTGGTTTTAAGAAAGCTTTCCAGGCTGACACACTCTCCAGACGTGAATGTTATTTTATTAAGATATATGGTGACATAAAAATATTTGTATTATCAATATATCTTGTTCAACTTGAAAATCCAAGACAGGTCTTCAAGTAATCTCGTTTTCATAGATCAAGTAAGCCAGGCATAAGAAGTGATGGATGTTGGATGGGACACCATGTTTATTTATAACCGATTGATATTCTATCTAGGTTGTATGCTTAGAAACATAAATGGATTTGTGTAACCCCTTCCATGTCCTTGTTGCCTAAGAAACAGGAGACACCTCATTTGAGCCTTTTCACTGTGTATAATGACACTTTAACTTTGAACAGGATGCAAACAGCCTGCATTTCCACCTTATTGACTTATCTTCAGCTTTTTGCTCACCGACACGATTATTGCACTAGAGTAGAGGCCTAGTCTTTGAAGTCAACTTTTTTTTTTTTTAAGGTAAGGTCTCACTCTAGCCCAGGTTGATATGGAATTCACTATGTAGTCTCAGGATGGCCTTGTTCTCACAACAATCCTACCTGTCCGTGCTGGGATTAAAGGAGTGCACTACCACACCTGGCTTGAAGTTAACTTCTTAACAAAGAACCTTTAACTAACCCCTTTTAATCACCCCCCTCCTGCTTAATAGTTTTCTCTGCCATACACCATCAAAGGGAAGAAGCTGTTGAAAGGGAATGTAATTGAAGGGTGGACCTGGGTAGAGGTGACCGAGAGGTCTTCCTTGACGGCACTGGTTTCCTTTCATGTACCACACGATGCCACCTGGAAACATCTCTTGAAATTCTGGTCACCGTCTTCAGGGCGTCCCAAGGGGAGCCACCTCCACACTTCCTCTCTGCCACATGCTCCCACCCACGTCGGCCTAGTGGAGCGAGAGTAGTCTTCCCTGGTGAGGCTCAGACAAGCCACCACCAAAAAGCCAGCAAGCACACTTCAGGAACCTAGGCAGAGCTCAAGCACACTGTGGATCTTTAGTCCAGAATTCCAAATCCACCCCCACACCTTAGGATCCGCCCACGGTGACGCCTCCTCCAGCCAGATGGCTGCAGGTCTAAATTAGGAGCTTGAATAAAATCCTGAATATACTGGGGGCCTTCCATTCAAACGACCACACTGGGGGTCACATGTGGCGGTACATGTGTGTGCCCATGTGTGCAGAGGCCAGAGGCTGACATCAAGCACCTTCTTCCATCACTCTCCACTATACTTGTTTAGACAGGGTCTCTCACTTGAACCCGGAGCTTCTAATTCAATGAGTCTAACTAGCCAGCTTGCCTCTGTCTCTGCCTCCCAAGCACTGGGGGTCACAGGTGGGTTGCCATGCCCATCTAGCATTTAAGTGGGTGCTGGGGGGGTCTGATCTTGGGTCCTCATGCTTGTGTAGCAAGTGATTTATGGACTGAGCCATCCCCCTAGCCCCAGTAATGATCCTTCTATAGATGAGGAAGCTGAGAGGCAAGAAGAGCCCACACGGATCACGCACGTGTGTATCTTGATCGGATGGAAGAGGCCTGTGAACACCTCCGTGCTCTTTGCCTGTGTCTATAACTCCCATGATTAGTTTCTTATTCGTCTTCGTCTTACCCTCTAGAGACAGACGTCATCAGAGGGCTGCTGGGTTAGGGAGGTCACTTAATTTTGATCAGACCTGTTGTCATTACACAGTCCAGGTTACAGTTGTGAGGAAGCCAGACCCTCTAGAGGCGTCCTCTTCCCAACTCCTGAGCTGTGGAACCCTGAATTCCTTTCCCCAAATTTTATGAAATCAACATTCCACAAGTTCAGAGTTTATAAAACCTGTACACGTCGGAGCTTCCCTCACCGGCTATCACACGCTTTCCCAAGGTACCCATAACCATTGCCGTGCACACCGATTCGGCCTTGCTCATTAAAAATCTACCAAAGGTTGCAGTTTCCCTAGCTCCTTCTGTGTCCCCTGGGAAATGAAGTTGTCAGTGAGCTAAGTTGGGAATGTTCTGGGATCTGCTGTAAAAAGCCTGAGACATCCAGGTGAGGCTCCGTTGGAGCAGCCCCCCCCCCACTGCCCCTCACAGCTGTGTTTTGGCCCTGGGACTATGGAGTGAGGCTCCCTTCTTCCTTGTCAGAGGAGCAATGCTGCCCCGCAAACTCCCAGCCACCATCACGTCTCTGCACCTTGTCATAGTTCTGCTTGCTTAAGAGAATATAGCAATTCTCCTCCCACTGCTCCCTGAACACACACACACACACACACACACACACACACACACACATTCCTCAGCACAGGAATGCCCAATGGACAGATAAATGTTTACAAGATTCCTCCCTATCTTTTCGACTTACGTGGTCTCAAATTTGGTTATATTACCATCTCTTCTCCCTGTTCCTTGTCCCCCCTCCACACACACACACACCCTCCTAGAAGCGGTTCTAGGCCATATCTCTCAGAGTCTATCTCAGTGCCCAGGGCTTGGAAGTAGTTCCAAGAGAGAGCTCTCCAATTAATAGCACCCCACCACCACCACCAAGTCTTTGCTTCTTGCCCCACTTTCACACACCGCCACGGACTGCAGATCTGAACATCCTATGTGAATATGTCTTTCACTCGTTTCTCCCTCTGTTTCCTGGCACTTAGTAGCCACCCGCCCTGTTGCAGGCCCTTGCTCAATCACTGGTTCTTACAACCTACTTCAAGACACAAATCAATAACTAATAACAATGATTTAAAGTTTCTTAGCCTGGGGAGATGGGTCAGTGGTAAAAGATGCTTGCTTTATAAAGCCTGCCACTCCCAGTTCCATTCCCCATGTGAAGACAGATGCACTAACACACGGCACGTGTGTCCGGAGTTCATTTGCAGCGGCAAGAGGTCCTGGAGCACCCACGCTCAGCCACTCTCTACCTCTCTCATAAATAAATAAAAATGTTTTTTAAAAACCTAAGTCTAATTTGGTGCCAACATTTTTCTATAGCTGTATCAGAACAGGAAACTTATCTTCACATCACAATGTAATCTTGAGAGGAACATTTTGTTATTTTTATGAGGCAGAATTGGGTATAGCAGTTGAATTAAACTTAGTAATCATACAAAAAAAAAAAAAAAAAAACCTAAGCCTAATCTTTGGAGAAAAGAGTGATTGTTCTGCTTGGCCACTGAGGGAAGACATTGGTGAAGAGCTACCATGACTTGGATCTCGGAGGATGAGTAGGAGTTTTCTGGCAAAGAACAGATGGGCATTATAGAGACAGAAGACTCTGAAGTAAAGCACAACAGGAAGGAGTGACACTGGAATATCAAACAGCCTGTGCAGTGACAGTACAGGAGACGGGGTGGGGGGTGGCTTCTGTTCACTGGTGTACGAAGGTCCAGAAACAGCAAAGGCCCTCCATGAAAATTTATTCCAGATGCTGAACAGTACAGGATAAAGCCAGATCTTAAAGAGCATCTTGTACCATGCACGGACATCTACATTTGTTTGTAGACTGAGAATTCAAACCTTTCAAGGGAATGGCATAATTGTATCTGGGTTTTCAAATGGGGAAAATGCTCCAACTGCATCAAGTAGTTCTCCAGGACAAAATTTAGCATGAACTAGGGCTGTACACTGGCCGCCAGATTTTAATGCGCGTGATGGGTTTCCATTCAGCTCATCCCCTCCTTGGCTGGATTTGCTCCAGTCTTATTCTTGGGAAATTGTATTCCCCACCTGTGATGGTGACCCTTCGTTGTTAGCTCAACTGGGTTTAAAATCACCCAGGAGGACTGGAGAGATGGCTTCGCGGTTAAGGCACTTGCCTGCAAAGCCAAAGGACCCAGGTTCAATTCCCCAGGACCCATGTAAGCCAGATGCACAAGGTGACACATGCGTCTGATGTTTATTTGCAGCAGCTGCAGGCCCTGGCACACCCATTCTCTCTCTCTCTCTCTCTTTCACCCTCTCATAAATAAATAAATAAACCACCCAGTAGACACACCTAGACATGTCTGTGAGAATGTTTCCAGAGAAGATTAATTGAAGAGGCACAACTCACCCAGAGTGTAGGTGGCACTGTCTCTGGGCCTGGGAGTCCAGAAGGAATCAAAGAAGCAGTCCAGATAAGTGCCAGCATTTCCCTACTTTGCTTCCTGACCCATAAAGATATGACCAAGCAGCCTCAGCGCCTACCACCCGAGCCACAGTCCACCCCTGCTACTATGACTTCCTTGTCGGGAGGAACTTTTCCTTCAAACCAGAATAAATTCTTCCTCCCTTGTTACTTCCTGTTACTATTTGGCCACCGCAATGAGGAAGGTAATTAATATACACCCTCTGTTATAAAGTTCACTTGGTGCTAGGCTGGGACATTGTTCAGTGGGTAAAGCTCTTGCTGCACAAGCAGAGGACCTGAGTTCAGAACCTCAGAGCCCCCATAAAAGCTGGGCATGGTGTTGTGCAACCATCATCCCAGTGCTGGGGAGGCAGAGATGGGACGATCCCCAGAGCTCACTGGCTAGTCTGAGCAGATCAGTAGGCTCTAGGTTCAGTGGGAGACCTTGTCTCAAAAACTACAGTGAAGGGCCAGGCGTGGTGGCGCACGCCTTTAATCCCAGCACCCGGGAGGCAGAGGTAGGAGGATCGCCATGAGTTCCAGGCCACCCTGAGAGTACATAGTGAGTTCCAGGTCAGCCTGGGCTAGAGTGAGACCCTACCTCAAAAAACCAAGAAAAGAAAAGAAAGAAAGAAAGAAAGAAAGAAAGAAAGAAAGAAAGAAAGAAAGAAAGAAAGAAAAGAAAGAAACTACAGCGAAGGGACTGGAGAGATTGCTCAGGGTCAAATGTGCTGCTTGCAAAGCCTGATGGCCTGGGTTCACTTCCTCAGTATCCATGTAAAGCCAAATGCACAAAGTGGCTCATGCATCTGGAGTTCATTTGCAGTGGCAGGAGTCCCTAGCATGCCCATACTTATTTTCTCTCCCTCTCAAAAACAACAAAAAAATTTTTATTTATTTATTTATTTGAGAGAGACAGAGTGAGAAAGAGACAGAGATAATGAGCATTCCAGGGCCTCTAGCTGCTGCAAATGAACTCCAGATGCATGCATGGCACCCTTGTGTATCTGGTTTACATGGATCCTGGGGAATCAAACCTGGGTCCTTTGGCTTTGCAGGCAAGCACCTTAACTGCTAAGCCATCCGTCCAGCCTAAAAACATTTTTTAAAAAGAACTAAAATGATCCTCCCCCAAAATAACTGACTGCTGCTCCCATAATGTATAGCCCACAATTCCACGGGGAATACCTTCAACCCACTGAGGAGCATCCCCAACAAAATGGGGGAAGGAATGAGGGAAAAGAGGGTACAAACACATGATATAGCCATACGAAATATGTTGTCAATAATAATTTTTTTTTTTTTAAATAAAATGAGGGCTGAAGGAATGGCTTAGCAGTTAAGGCACTTGCCTGTGAAGCCTAAGGACTCATATTCAACTCTCTAGGTCCCATGAAAGCAGACGCACAAGGTGACACAAGTGCACAAGACTGTACATGCACATAAGGTGCACATGCATCTGAAGTTAGATTACAGTGGCTGGAGGCCCTGGCGTGTCAATTCTCTCTCGCACTCGCTCTCTCACATAGAAAAACAGGCCAGCGTGATGGTGCATGCCTTTAACCCAGCACTCAGGAGGCAGAAGTAGGAGAATCACTATGAGTTCAAGGCCACCCTGAAACTACATAGTGAATTCCAGGTCATCCTGGTCTAGAATGAAACCCTACCTCGAAAAAAAAAAACCCTAAAATGAAGAGTGATTGAGGAAGACACCTTAACATCAACCTCTGGCCTTCATGTGCACCCACATACACATGAGCATATATACATGCATGCACACATACGCACACAAGGTTCAATTTTTAGGAAGGATAACAGCTTAATATACCTGCACAGAGGTCTCTAAAGCTACTGGTTTGGTTTGATTCTCCTAAGGATCTCCTCTCCAAATCTCACCTGCTCTCACACTCATATTCAAACGCTTGCTCTTCTCTATTTTTCAGCAGATTTTTCCAGGTGTTTAGACACCCTATTCCTGTTTCCACTTGAACCCCTCTGGATACAGAGTCTGTCACTGTGAATCAGTTCCCTCTTGAACGAACTCTTCCTGTTGGCACACTGGCCTTTTAATGAGCACCAAATAAGAGAGGTGGCACCTTATTCACATACAGATGACCGACTGTCCCATCCAGCAGCCTTACCATCCAGCCATCACGGGAGCTAGTCTGAATCAAACAGATCACTGGCCGTGGCTCACTGCCCACCACACACCGTAGGGAGGCACTGATTTCTTTTTGGTCTGGTCCCAGCACCCGTCGTACCACCCCATTCTCTAAGTCTTTAGGTGCAGAAGTTGAGAGGAGAGTGCCAACCCCCATGAGCCACCACCTACACAAATCAAAGAGGACTCAGCTCTAAAATTTCAAGCTAGAAAAGGATTTGCACCTTTAAAAAAGAAAACAGTGACATAATTTGGGATCCAACACTGCTTTCTTCCCTGTTTCCTTGAAAATCATCCTTTGGCCTACTTCTGTGACAGCCAATGAACCCAGGGCAGTTCCACACAGGAGCCTGTGAACTTCGAAGAGTCTCTTGCCGCCAGCAGTCTCAGTGCTGGGATTAGCACATCACTCGGCAAATGAGACACGACGACTGTCTCCCCACACAAACGTGTGCTCCCAGATTCCTCAGCCAATCTCATTTATAAAATGTCAAGCACCCATGGCATAACTTGCTGAGGATCCAAAAAGACTTTTGCTGTGCTTTGTCAAAACAAGTACTGGATTTAAAAACCTAAAAGTATTGTGAAACTAGGCCTCTTGGTATTATGAGAACAGTTGTACTGCCTTTCCAAATGCGAATTTTCTTGGAAATAGTACTAGGGCTTAAGCTACCAAACTAAGAAGTGAATGAGCATACAAAAGCCATTGAATGAAACTCAGTTTACTTGGTGTTTTTTTTTTCTTTTTTAACCAAAAAAAAAAAAAATCTCGAAATTTTATTCATAGGGGTATTTATTGGAGAGTGTTCCTTTTGTATTTCATAGAGACTTCCAGAACAAGCCGATACTTGAGCTACAGACATAGAAATACACAAACAGCAAAGTCAGGTGGACAGAGTTCCTCATTCTTCTCTTTTTAAAAAAAAATATTTCATTTTTCTTTATTTATTTGAGAGAGAGAGAGAAAGAGAAATAGACAGAGAGAGCAAGAGAGAGAGAGAGAGAGAATGGACGCACCAGGGCCTCTAGCTGCTGCAAGCAAACTCCAGATGCATGCGCCTCCTTGTGTATCTGTCTTATGTGGGTCCTGGGGAATCGAACCTGGGTCCTTTGGCTTTGCAGGCAAGCACCTAACCACTAAGCCATCTCTCCAGCCCCTCATTCTTCCCTTAAAGTATGGCAGACCTAGGAAGAGGAAGGAGAGTCAGCTGTCCATAGTGGACTGACCTGCTACTCTCCTTGTTTACTCTTCCCTAAACCAATTCTGTGTTCATTTAAAATCTGCATATTTCACTCACCATGAATCTTCTTGCTTTACTTTTGATCTTTACAGATATTTTATTAGTTTGTGTCTTCATAGAACAGCTTGACACTCCTTAAACTTTTCGTTAAAGATGGGGTTTGCTCACTTCACCTTCCTCCTAGTTTACACCTGTGCTATAGCATTTTTAAAAATATTTTTATTTATTTCTTTGCAAACAGAGAGAGAGAAGAAGAAGAAAAACAGAGAGAATGGGTGAGCCAAGACCTCTAGCCACTGAAAATGGACTCCAGGTGCATGCACCACAGTGTGCATCTGGCTTTGTGTGGGCCCTGGGAAATTGAACCCAGGTCAATAGGCTTTGCAGGCAAGTTCATTAACTGCCGAGCCATCTCTCCAGCCTTGCTTTATCATTTTTTTTTGTTTGTTTTTTCAAGGTAGGGTCTCACTCTGGTCCAGGCTGACCTGGAATTAACTATGTAGTCTCAGGGAGGCCTCGAACTCACAGCGATCCTCCTACCTCTGCCTCCCGAGTGCTGGGATTAAAGGCATGCGCCACCATGCCCGGCTGCTTTATCATTTTTGAAGGTTCTACTACTGCACAAATTATGGAGGTTTGAATGTGAAATGCCCCCCCACACCCAATAGGTTCATGTGTTTTGAACAGTTGGTCTCCAGCTGGTAGCAATTTGGGTAAGTTACTGGGCTTTTGGGAGGTGGAGTCTTGCCGAAGGAGGCTTGTCACTCGAGGCTGGTTTTGGAGTTCCACAGCCCAGCTCTAAGCCCAGTACTCAGACAACCTTCTTCCTGGTGCTATGGAGGTGTGACACCCACCTGCCTGTTGGCCCTCACCATGCTTTTCCCACCATGATGAAACCTCCCCTCACATCTGTAAGCTGAACTATCCCCTTTCCTCCCACAAGCTGCTTCTGGTGGGGTGTTTTGTCCCAGCAGCGAGAAAGGTCACCGCAACACAGAGAGAATCTGTGTCTTCTTTGGACTGAAAGGTTTGCCATGTGTCTTGCTTCTGCCAGTAATAGGAGACAGAAGGGATGATGGATCACTCCCAAACTGAGCTTTAATTGGCCTAGCACGCTTTCCCTTGCCCTCGGACTCTGTCACTGGCACCATGAGAGCAACTGGCCTTTGGTCTTGGGAGGAGAAGCTATGTGGAACAGAGAAATTGGAGCACATGAAGCAGAGGCACCCCACCCAAGCCTTATCTAGCCAAGACACAGACTACCAGTTAAGTCCCTACTAAGGTTGTGACTTTATGTATATGTTATACACACATGTTTTTCGAGGTAGGGTTTCACTGTAGCCCAGACTAACCTAGAATTCACTATGTAGTCTCAGGCTGGCCTTGATCTCATGGCAATCCTCCTATCTCTGCCTCCCAAGTGCTAGCATCAAAGGCATGCACCACCACTCCCAGCTAGTGTTGTGATTTTGTTGTTGCTAGTAGCATAGAGATATATCGTACATACCAGCAGTTACTTCACCCTGGCTAGTCAGTATGAGTTAATCATGCAATCTCATTCTCATCCACCTTGTCAGTCACTGGCTGAGGAGTAGAAATGTGTACTCCCACTGGGGAGCGTGAGCCACAGAAGAGATTTATTTTTATTTTTATTTTTTATTTTTAGAGAGAGACACAGAGAGAGACAGACAGAGAGGGAGAGGGAAACAGATGGAGATGGGCACGCCAGCAGTCTCTCAGCTGCTGTGAACGAAATCCAGATGCGTGCGTCCCCTTGTGGTCAAGTGTGGCATTGCGCCCTTGCGTCACTTTGCATCTGGCTAAACGTGGGACCTGGAGATTGGAACGGCTGGAGATTGGAACCAGTGTTCTTAGGCTTAGGAGGCAGGCGCCTTAACCACTAAGCTATCTCTCCAGCCCCACAGAAGAGATTTTTATGGAGTCTTCAAGGCAAAGTGTTCATTTCTTCTGAGATATGCCAAATCCTCTTTTATTCTCTTTCTTTTATTTATTTTTTATTGACAACTTCCTTAATTGTAGACAATATCCCAGGGTATTTCCCCCACTTTCCCCTTTGAAATTCCACTCTCCATCATATCCCCTTCCCCTCTCAATCAGTCTCTCTTTTCATTTTGATGTCATCATCTTTTCCTCCTATTACGATGGTCTTGTGTCAGGCACTGCAAGGTCATGGATATCCAGGCCATTTTGTGTCTGGAGGAGCATTCTCTTTCTTATGTCTTTGAGCAAAAAAAAAAAAAGCCACTTAGCTCTGCTGACCAACAGTAGCTCCCCAAAACCTCCAGGGGAATGCACCAGAGTGCAGAGCCACGACAATAACAGGAAAAGAAGGTCGTGTGGTGGGATGAGTGTCCTCAGACAAAGAGGAAGAAGGAGGAGGATCACTGGAGCTCTCTCCCTCCATAATGATGAGATTGAGAAGTATGAGATCTGGGACATTTGCTAACCAGGAACTGGATCTGTCCACACCTTTGGGCATCCCAAAAGTGTGTGAAATGTTCACAAACCAATTGCAGTAAGCCCTTAGACTCATAAGTGTGTATCATATATTTGCATACCTACAAAGAAAATAAGACATAAATAAGGACTAGTTCCAAATGCTGGGATAATGTGTAATTGACTGTTTCTTATTGCTTCTCCATCTTACCAGAACTTGTTACTTCTAAAAGAAGATAATTAGCCAAGAAAGAAAATTATGTGATTCCTTTAATAAATCTAATACATCTTAAAGAGTCTGGATTTATTAGATAATACAACTGGGGCAATTTCTTCATCCAGTAACCCTTGGGAGTTTACATATTTGTACAAAATAGCTGTGTACATGAGCTAGAGACAAAGGGGATAGCAATATCTTTTATTTTTAATCTATTTATTTGAAAGAGAGGGAGAAAGACACACACACAGACAGAGAGACAGAGAGAGAGAGAAGGTATGGGCACGCCAGAGGCTCTAGCCACTGCAAATGAACTCCAGACACATGTGTCACCTTGTGCATCTGGCTTTACGTGGATCCTAGGGAATCCAACCTGGGTCCTTTGGCTTTGCAGGTAAGTGCCTTAACCACTAAGCCATCTCTCCAGCCCAATATTTTTAAGGATTTAAAAATGTCATGTTTTTATTTAGAACTGCCTCTTTTCATATCAGATTTAGAACTTGGGAATGAGCAGCAGACTGGATCATGCCTATTGCTGAGACCCCCCCCTCAAGACCCTGGGTTCATGTCCAAGAAGGGAAGACAGGGCTGGGGAAGAGGATGTCATGAATCCCAGTTCTGTGCCAGCTGAAGAGCCAGTGGCACGAATGTCCTTCACCCCAGCAAGCATATGACTGCTCCTTTAATTCTCTGAGCAGCCATTCTGTGAAAACCCACACCAGGCTGACAGGCTTCCAGACACATTGAGAAGAAAGTCACAAAAGGAAACTAAAATGCAGAGAGGAAATTTTTTTTTTACAATTTTCATCTTCAAAAGATGATACTATAATTCATCTCCAAATATAATATGGCAATTTCATCTTGAAAGGATAATACAACAATTATACTATATTATTGAGGGAACTGGAGTAAATGTAAGATGGAATTATAAGGCTGGAATGCTCTACTTGTATTTAATCTTTTAAATCTATATTCAAGGGCTGGAGAGATGGTTTAGTGGTCAAGGCACTTGCCTGTGAAGCCTAAGGATCCAGGTTCAATTCCTCAGAACCCATGTAAGCCAGATGTACATGGTAGCTAGAGGCTCTGGCACACCTAATCTCTCTTTCTTTCTCAAATAAATAAATATATATATATATATAAACATTTGGGCTGGAGAGATGGCTTAGCAGTTAAGGCATTTGCCTGCAAAGCCTAAGAACCCATGTGCAACTCTCTAGATCCCACGTAAGCCAGACGCACAAAGGTTGCACATGCCCACTAGGTGTCACAAATATCTGGAGTTCGATTTTAGTGGCTGAGGCCCTGGCACACCAATTCTCTTTAAAAAAATAATAAATAAAATAAAAATTCAAAATATGCATATGAGTGTTGACTGTATTAGTTTTCTTTCTACTCTGATAAAACTTTATATCTGTCACTGTATTTGAGTCTCATAACCTCCTTATGTTGTGCAAAAAGCAAAAACCCAGATGGAAGAAATGGCTCAGTGGTTAAAGGTGCTTGCTTGCAAAGCCTGCTAGCCTGGGTTTGATTCCTCGGTACCCACATAAAACCAGGTGCACAAACTTGTGCATATATCTGGATATCTGGAATTTATTTGACGTAGCAAGAGGCCCTGTTATACCTATTCTCTCTCTCTCTCTCTCTCATAAATAAATAAAAAATATATAAATAAAAGTAGCCAGGCATGGTGGCGCAAGCCTTTAATCCCAATACACGGAAGGCTGAGGTAAGAGGATCTCCGTGAGTTTGAGGCCACCCTGAGATGATATACATGAATTCTAGGTCAGCCTGAGCTAGAGTGAGACCCTATCTCGAAAAAACAAAGAACAAAACAAAACAAGCAAAAACTCTTCCTTTTCTGTACATAAAGAAAAAGTGACCCATAGGATTTAAGAGCTAAGATTTAAGCCCAACTTTTATACTAAATAACACACATATATTAATTATGGTGATGAGATATAGAAAATATCTCATTTGCCTCCCTTTAAAAATATTTATTGAACTTAAAAAATTGATTACGCTGGAGAAATCTTTCCACACATGGGAAAACACCCAGTAAATTTCCCACAATCAGTGGACATTCCAAAACTATAAGATGGCTGACATACACTTGATTTTAATAAGGAACAGACATCTTAGGAAATTATAGCCTTTGTATTAGATTTTTCATTACTCTTTCCTTTCGTTTCCTTGAGACTCGCCTCCATGCTCCTGAAGGATTCTGTCCTAGGGAAATAAAAAATAAAAAAGTATATCTCATATATCACAAGATTTGAGGTCGAAAAATCTCTCAAATGTAGCAATTTCTAATCTCTTTTTAATCAAGTCACTAGAAATTAATTCGGAATCTAATTTTAAAGAAAACCAATCTGATTCTAAATATTTCACGTGTAAAGGGGGGTGGGGAGTAAAGCTAGAAACCACATGACCATCTGAAATTTTTCCTGCTAAGAAAATTGCCACAGACTGAGTGGTTTTACTGCTGAAAAACAAGTCGGGTTGGGTTTGTGAAAGACAAAATTCTCCTCTCAGCAGATATTGTCTGTGGCTATGAGGAGGCGGCCCCAGAGAGCGAAAAGTTCAAAAATCCTTCAGATGCTCTCAAAGGCTCTGGACTTTTGAGCCTGTGAGGACCCGCTGTCTTAGAGGTTGTGTGAACGTTCACGTTTCTACCTGATAGCATGCTCAGAAAACTGTCTGTGTGTGGACAGCTGGGAGCGCGATGCTCTTCGTCCAGCTGTGTGCAAACTCGTCACCAACTTTGTCTCCTTGGTAGGAATGGAAAAGCCTGGAAAGGACATGGCTCTTCTCTTTCCCCACTGAAAACCCACAGTATTTGGATGGAATGCACTAGAAGGGGTCCAGCCTTCTGAGTCTTCTAGAAGCTTCCAGGCTAAGCCAGGTCCTGGGATTCATGAGCCTCCAATCTCACAATCTTCTCGATAATACTATGTCAGTAATGCTAATAACAGTTGTGCTGGCTAGCCTTCTAGACAAAATGCCTGAGAGAAATCAAATTAAAAAGGAAGAGGTGGAGATTGGTTCACAGTTTCAAGGTTTCAGCCCATGGTCAGCTGATTCCATTGATTTTCAGCCTTTGGGCAGAGTATCATGGCTGGGAACATGTGGTAGGACAAAGACACTGACCTCATGGTGATCAGGAAGCGGAAAAAGACAAATAAAAGGACTGGGGATAAAATATATCTTTTAAAGGCATAGTCTCAATGATCTACGCTCTCCAGCTAGGAGTCACTTCCTAAATTTCTACCACCTACCAGTAGCCCATTAAGGTACGAATCCATGAACGAATTAACCTATTGATGATGTCAACCCTGCTTGAGTCAATCATTTCCCAGCCTCACTCCAAGCACTGTCCAGTCAGAGATCATGCCTTCATCACATGAACTTTGGGGGACCATTTCAGAAGTCAACCCTACCAATAATTATGCTGATAATATTATTGTCAGTAATATAGCACACTGTCCATAATGGCTGAAATCTCTCAGCCTTGGGGGTCTGTATTTTAGCAGCCTCCTGATGACTGCTCGGAAGCTTAGGTAGAACTGAACTCACAGCTCCTGGAGGAACAAAGTGAGTGACGGAGTGGGGTGCAATCACGTGGAGTCCCGAAGAGACAAACAGGCTCCTCTCACGGGGAACACTACAGAGAGAGGGTTTCCAAGAGAGGAGAGAACGAAGAAGCAACATTACATCTACATGAGACAATGCTCAGCTTCCCACCCAATCCACACTGCTATAGCCACGAGGGCAATCTGCATAGTATGGGGACATTGTGACAGTTAGCCTGAGACTGCCAGGAGAGTTTTCCCCTTCTTCAGCTATAGGCAGAGCAATGCCACACGCTGGTGCTTGTACATCATCAGAAAGCAGCCTGTCTCTACTCCAGTGGCGTCTGGCTGATGTTTAACAACAGGCTCTCCAGTGAAAACAAAACCATGGCTTATAACACGTGCCGATTTCTGTGGTGTAAATACTCCCACTGTTTAAGCCACTGAACATGATGTCACTAAACATGAACTTATAAACCAATGAGACCCACCTCCAGTATATAACCACCTAGAATCTCTCTCTCCATACTGCACTTACTTTTCACATAAATGCACAGTATTTTTACATCGCTTTGTCCTCACCTGCCCATGCTTGGGAAATAAGTATGTCCTTCCTGACCTATAGTTGAACACATGACTATTCTTTTGTTCAGAGATGTGTATTGTTATACAAAAGATTATTTTTTGCTAATTAAATAAAAAGTTTTGCATTCAAAAAATGTTAACAATTAACCATTTTTCTATCCCATCTGATGGAAGCTACTATGTGCAGATTAACTCCCCCCATCTGAAAGATGTCTACACCCTAACTCCCCGTAGTTGGATACATATGTGACATGGTTCCAGGGGAATTACAGTTGCAGGTGAAAGTAAGCTTTCTAGGATCTGGCTGCTAAGGTTTCTAGGATACTGATAAAGCATGTTTTCAGGAGAGTGGCAAAATAAGACAAGAAAATTTATAACTAAAATGCCATAACATAAAATGCCATTTTCTATAGCAAGACAGGAAATATCTATCCATAATGCTCCCTACACACACACACACACACACACACACACGCATGCACGCACAAATATATGCAAACACATAAGCTTATGTTTGCATACACACAAACACACATATACATAGATATATGCATACCAGACTTATGTGTGCATGCACCTACATGAACACACGTGCTCACACAGAGAATGGATGGGGGCTTTGCTAAGTTTCTGGAAGGAGGTTAACTGAGACATTCAGAGGCTTAACCCTGCCACGTTATTTCAGCATCTCAGCTCTGCATTACCTCATTTGGATACCTTCAAACAAGATGCTTAGTGTGAAGGTAATTCCAATGCCAACAGTCAGAAGTGGCACTTAGCATGTTCAGCCTCAGCAAAACATGCTATTCAGACATCTCCAGAAGAATTAGACAGGCTGTCTTACAAATGCTTATTAATGAAAGGGTAGGAAGAGCCTTGAGGTGCAAAATAAGCTCTTCCAGAGTCTGTAATTGGCTGCCTTTAAAACCTCTCCACTGTGTTAGGAGGCCCATTAGTCAAATGTCTACATTTTACAGATGAACAGTAAGAGAGAGGAAATGAGTAATCAGGTCACCCTTTCTCCTCAGTGGCTTCAGAATGAAGACCATGAGCCTTGGCCCCTCCTCTTCCCTCCGGATTTCCCCTCCACAGCCCCAGGACCGAGATTCTGTGAAAGAAGAAACGACTTAATTCTATATTCAAGAGTGCCATGCATGGTGGCGCATGCCTTTAATACCAGCACTCGGGAGGCAGAGGTAGGAGGATCGCTGAGAGTTCAAGGCCAGCCTGACACTACATAGTGAATTCCAGGTCAGCCTGGGGTAGAGAGCAAGACACTACCTGGAAAACTAAAAAACAAAAAGGGCTAGAGAGGTGGCTTAGAGGTTAAGGCACTTGCCTGAGAAGCCTCAACACCCAGGTTCAATTCTCTGTGTCCCAACATAAGCCAGGTGCACATTCATTTGCAGTGGCTGGAGGCCCTGATTTGCCCATTCTCTCTCTCAAATAATTTTTTTTTAAAGAGTCAAAGAATAGATACAGTATTGAAATGTCAATATAGGCTTGTGAAACTCTCTCCCAGCCTCCTGCCCCTTTCTTTGGCCTCCTGATCTCCTGCTAGGGTTTGAATGTGTCTCCCAAAACTTCATACGCTGGATGTTCATTAATGATGTAGCCAGGAAATAACCCACCCATGCTCACACAAGCCACTGTAACTTAACTCAGTGGGTCACAAAAAAATGACATAAAAGTGGGAAGGAGATTAGTTTGGAAAAGAAGGGAATTTAGTGGAAAAGGAGTGAAGAAAAGAAGGTAATGAGAAATGGATATGGTAAAAAAAATAAAAACCAACAAAAAAAAAAACTTTATTGGGAGGCAGAGGTAGGAGGATCACTGTGAGTTCGAGGCCACCCTGAGACTACATAGTGAATTCCAGGTCAGCCTGAACTACAGCGAGACCCTACCTCAGAAAACTAAAAAAAAAAAAAAAAAATCACTTTATGCATCAGAAACTTGGTTTCCATTGTGGCAGTGTTAAGAAGTGAGATCTTTGAAAAGTGAGTGTAGTAGTCCACGCATGTGGAAATGTATCTGTGGACAGGTGAGTTAAGGCAGGAGTGGCTTTGGTATAAAAAGATCTCACTCCGGTCAGCTTGCTCCATCATGCCATGTGACATTCCAGCCACTGTTACCATGCTGTTGGCGACAGCTCCATGTTCTTGAACTTTCCCAGCCTCCAGAACCATGAGATAAATAAACCTCTACACTTCACAAGTCACCCAGTATTTGTTATGACAACAGAAAACATCCTAAGACACCTACCTCCTCAATCAATCTGCCCTGAGAGGAAATATTAAGGAGGCTTCCAAATGCAAATACTGAGCAGGTCACATTTGTTCTGGGGGGGGGGGGGGAAATCACTGGATTGTAAAATATCATGTTTGTTTCCATCTCCACAGGGAGAGAGAGGTAACTGACTAAGACCAATCTCTGCGGGACAGGCCTCTGAGTCACTCTGCTTGGTCTGAGCATTCTGTCACAGAACCATGTAGCTGGCCAGACAGTATAGAACTCAAGGTGTGGGTTGGGGAGAGTAGGAGAGGGGGATGGAGGGGGAGGGAAGATAGAAACCTAACCAGCCATGTGCTCTGGCTCAGACTTCTCAGGCACCGGGGAAGACCTCTTACTGGGCACTCACTCAGCTCACAAAAATGCCAACCTGCTATTTTGCTTCTTGTGTGAGCTCTCCCTCTGCCTCTCGGGAAGAGATAGGTTGTACAAACCTCTTTTTGAGGACCACAGAGGAAAAAAAGAATGAAGTCTTGGAGCACACATCATGGACTAATCCTTTTACAAACATGATGACTGAAAGAAGCCCCCCCCAAAAAAAAAAAAACACCAAATGGGGGCAGGAGAGATGGCATATAATGTTTTCATGTATACGAAGATAAGAACAAGAAAAACTGATCTGTGGTGTCTGACGTCAGCACAGTGGTAACTTGGGAATAGGGCTGGGGAGTGGGGGGTGATAGTAAGTGGGAGGAGACCCGTGGAGCCATTGGGGGAGCTGAAATGTGCTTCCTGTGAGTCTGAATGGTAGCTGCACAGGTGTAAACATATGTAAGACATTTATTTCCCTAGGCTCAAGAGTGGTCAACAGCGGGTGTGCTGGCACACGCCTTTAATCCCAGCACTTGGGAGGCTGAAGTAGGAGAATGGCTGTGAGTTTGAGGCCAGCCTGGGACTGCAGAGAGAGTTCCAGGTCAGCCTCAGCTAGAATGAGACCCTACCTGAAATAAACCAACCAAACAAATAAAAAGTTGTGAGCTTACTATGCATGTGTGATTCCTCAATAAAATCTTTGAAATCAAATGAAATGCACAATTCCTACATAATCCTGTAAATGACAGCACATTTCTATCTTC
Source organism: Orientallactaga sibirica (assembly GCA_036365145.1). Taxonomy (NCBI): domain Eukaryota; kingdom Metazoa; phylum Chordata; class Mammalia; order Rodentia; family Dipodidae; genus Orientallactaga; species Orientallactaga sibirica. The sequence continues at coordinate 1,422,935 of JAEOAD010002133.1, forward strand.
AGAGCTTTGAGATACTTAAATAATAGAAATTTAGAACTGGATTTGCCTTTGGTTACATTGAAAAGGTTTAATTCCACTCCTCTGTACTGATTTGTGTTGTGTTTTGTTTCCTTGGCAGTGCTGGGGACCAGTCAATCACAGGGCCTTGTGCATTAGGCAAGCACGCTATACTGCCCTCCATGTTTCTGCCTCCAAAACTTAGTTTCTTTCTAATTAAAGCTCAATAGCCTTTCTCAAAAGGAGCCTTTTTTTTCCAGCTTGGGAAAGGCAAGGTAAGAATAAGACTTTTAAAAAAATATTTTTATTTATTTGTTTATTTGACAGAGAAAAAGGGAGAGAGAGAGAGAGAGAATGGGTGAATGGGTGCGCCAGGGCCTTCAGCCACTGCAAATGAACTACAGACATGTGTGCCCCCTTGTGCATCTGGTTTACATGGGTCCTGGAGAATCGAACTGGGTCCTTTGGCTTCGCAGGCAAACACCTTAACTGCTAAGCCATCCCTCCAGCCCAAGAATAAGACTTTTAAAGCGACCACATTCTGGTCCTTCCACGTTTTTATCTACAGAAATTCAAAATCCTTGCTGACATTTGAAATTTTCCAGTGTTCTGTTGGCTGTGTGAACTGTATGTCCTACAACTCCTCTCTACAAGGGAAAAATGAAAGGAGAGTGCACAAAAGTAGTTCAGGGAGTTGACTGTGGTATACAAAAAAAAATTTTTTTTTAATTATCTTGTCAAAGAGTTTAGAAGAGAGGCTATAAAATATGCATTTACTGGTATTGGAACAGACGAAAAGCACAATATTTTCATTTTTAAAGACGAAAAGAGCTATTTTAAAAAGCATGTGTTTTTCATAGCATACTTTATACCAATGATCCTAAGGTTTCTATTAAACAGAAAAACAAATTACAAGTCTGGCAACCACAAAGATGAAAGGGAGGAAAGCCTCCTTGAGTGAGAGAGATTTTAACCAATGGCAAAATGATGACAAAATACCGCGGCAGATGGACAGCATTGTTAAAGTTCCAAAACTGCATTTAATGATAGCTAACTAACGTCTGGGGGTGCATGAGCCCAGGGGTGTCTGACTGCTGACGAAAAAAGGAAAAAGAGAAACCAGGGCTTGTGTTTGTTTCCTCCAAAGAACAGCTAAGCTGAACTGGGCCAGCTGAGACACAGAAGCTTCCATGGTAATGAACTCCACGAGCCAAGCCCAGCCCTTCCTCTGCCATGAACAGCCCAGGCTGCTTTATCTGCCTGCCCATGGGGAATGAATTTAGCACCCCCACGGAAGCTTCGACTCCAAACACCAAAGACCTCGGTTCAGGCCGGGGCTCATACGCTTAAGCAGGTGGAACTTGGCCTGTCGGTGGCTATTAAATGTGGTATTGGTTGAATCCCAGCAAAAATTCCTATTCCCTGAAGAAATGTCATATTTACCAGGAAATCGTGAGCTAAAACCCTGAGTCTGGTGGGTATTTCATGAAGTTTGAATTTTTAAGCGGAGAAGCTCCGTATATGGTAAGCAAGGAAGATGACTGGACTTCCGGTGGTGGTGTGGTGGTCTCATTCATATGGGAAACATACATGAAAGTCAGTAGTGTGACAAGATGTGCTTTCTTCTAGATAAAAATTCCAAATGGGCTGGAGAGATGGCTTAGCGGTTAAGGCGCCTGCCTGCTAAGCCTAAGAATCCGGTTCCAATCTCCAGGTCCCACATTTAGCCAGAAGCAAAGTGACGCAAGGGCGTAATGCCACACTTGACCACAAGGGGGTGCACGCATCTGGATTTCATTCACAGCAGCTGAGCGACTGCTGGCGTTCCCATTCTCTATCTGTCTCCCTCTCCATCTCTCTCTGTCTCTCTCTGTGTCTCTCTCTAAAAATAATATAAATAAATAAATGAATAAATAAATAAATAAATAAATAATAAATAAATAAATAAATAAGTAAATAAATGAAATTCCAAATGTTGGTGTTGCCACCTGGCAAAATGAATTCTGGGGTTAGTGGGAGGGGACTCTGAAAAGTCTGCTCCTTGTCTGGATAACAACTCCTTTCCATGGAAGGAGAACAGCCAGACATCAAAACAGAGCAAACTGGGCTGGGGAGATGGCTCGGCAAGTAAAAGCACTTGCTGCACAAGCACGAGGGCCTGAGACAACCTGAGCTGGATTCCCAGGTACCTTTGTAAAAATCTGGGCATGACCACACATACCTGTAAGCACAGATCTGCAGGGGGGAGGGGCCAGAGAGTCACTGAGCTTGAGGGGGAGACTTGGATATTAAGGAAAATACGGATAAGTGATAGAAGGGGTACCTGAAGTTCTCTTCTGGCCCCCACATATATGTACACAGGGCATGTGCATCTGCACACACATACATACATACACAATGCACAAATCACGACACACACCACAGGTACTCTGTTCACACCTATGAAATAGAAAATCCATCTAACTGGCCATCATCTTCAACAGCAACCCACCAAGAGCACACCTCTGTGTATAAATATTACATCCAAGAGAGAAAAGTTTAATTTACTATTTAAAATGTAATGTTATTCTCTTTGCTCCTTTTAAGAACTAAATATTCTTTTGCAAAAGAGTGTTAAACTGATCACGTTTTAATAATAATAATTTAATGATGTACTTTTCTCCAGGATGTAGTCAAAGCCCAAATGCCAAGAAGCTTTGATATAACGTCTCATTTTCAGAGCTGTTAAAATAGTGTTACTTAGCAGGAACAATGAGTCATTTATGGTTACTACAGAAAACCAGATAGCTTTCCATTAGAAAAAAAAACAGTAGTTATTCATATCAAAACAAAAAAAATTTACGTAAATTTGTTAACAAATTCTCATTACTACTCGGACACACAAAAACCTCAATTTCACTTGGCAGCCCTCCATGCTCAAAAGGTTATGTGGGTGCATTGTGCAAATCAAGCTTGGCCAGGCCCCATCATGAAGGAATTTTCAGTATGAACAATGTGCAGAAGAGGTAAGTTGAGAAAACTAGCTAAGTCTTCCGGAAAGAAGTGCCCGTGTTAAGAAAGGGCTGGTAAGGATGTTACCATATGGACATGGACCGAACATTCCAGGTGAATGGCAGGAAGTTTCCATAAAGGTTGAAAACCAGTTCCCCCTTAACCCTCCACTCTGTAGATACAGAGTAACTTAATACACTTTTTTTTCTTTTGCTTCTGCAACCCAAGCACTCTATTTCCCTCAAACGGAATTATGAAAAGCTAGGAGAGAGCAGGCCAGCCACTGGCACCCAGAACTTCTCCCAAGCATTGGGCATCGAGCACACCTCCCACAGGGAGCCCTCTCCGCGGCTGGTTGGTAGACAGGCTGCTCTGGGGCACCAGATCTCTTCTCCACTTTGGAAACTGGAGAATTTGGCAGAGTTACTTGTTTCTTTCCAGGGCTTTCTCTCTGCCTGCTTGCTGCCGGCTTGGAAGGAGTCTGGGGGCTAGGGCGGTGGGATTCTCAGGGTATAGTGAAGGGATGCCAGCTTTCATACTTGCCAGGAAAGCTTAGAAATGCCAAGGCAGTCTAATGGAGGATGTGTTAACTCAACAGAATGGGTGGATGGAACCTGGCCTGAATATCTTCATCCAGGAAGAGGGTCCAAGACCACCCCTTGGTCTCCATGACAACCTGGAAACCTGAAGACCTGTTGGCCTCACAGTGAGGCAGGAGTCAAGTGCCCTGGCTTGGTGCAAAGGACTCTATGGTCCCCTTCCCATTTTCTAATGGATGGTGGGCAGGAAGAGCAAGAGGAATCATTTGAAAACCTCCAAGACCACAACCTTAGGGGCTAAGAAATCACACGAGGAAAGAGAATGATGAACAAAATAGAAGAAGAGTTAGGGAAGGCCACACCTGGTTCCTTCTGTTATTTTCACTCAAACATTTTGCGTCCCTGCAGGCTGGATTGGCTTAGAATCTTAGGACATACTTGTCTTTAGAATTGTATCACTTCTAAATCTGATTTAGACAAATTTGGTGAGTTGGAGCCTTAAGGAAAAAAAAAGAGGTAAGCAGAGGGTTGACTCATATGAAATGATGCTGGAAAAATGCATTTTAAATGACAAGGGTTCAGAAGCTCTTTTTTTCCCCCCTTCTTCTTCTTCTTTTAAAGCACAGCAGTTTTCCAGGGTTTACAATTTTGTGGGTCTCTAATGGCGAAGACCCTACAAAGCCACGGCAGTCCTGCCAGCATTCCTTTTTAGAACGGCCTTGGAATTTGGTTGAGGTTAAGGATATTTCCATAGCGTAAGCCTACACCTTAGCTCTCTCCCAACATCCGAATGTCCGTGTTCATGCGACTGCTTCTCTTTTATTTTGCTGTGGTCTTTCTCTGCTTCCCACAGTTGGGGTAGGGTTTCATATCCACAGGAATGGAAGTAATAACCAATAGCTCACTTTCCTCCTCTGTGGTTTGTGTTTGTATTTTCGCTCTTGCTTCTCTAAGCTCCCTCAGCGCCCCCTTGATCTCCTCTCCCACTTCTTACCCCTTCAGGCACACGAAGGAATAAGGTTTGGTGAAGAATAGAAAAGAGAACGTTCCAAAGGCCGTGTCCACAGAGCACTGAAGGTGGGAGTCTTATGGCCGAGAGTCAATGCTAACCCCACCCCAAGCCACACACAAAAGCCTGCGATAGCTCCCTGATGTCTATATAAGGTACCAACTCCTTAGCCTGGAATCCAGAGTGTTCCACAATCTGACACTAACCCACACCCGCATCCAGTCACCCACCACAGGTCCCACATGAATTCTCTTCTCCAGCCAACTGGAAGGTTGCCCCGAGCACAGCATCCTTGCTCCTTGGCTCACTGTCCCACCGGACCGTGATGACACCCACCTTTCCTCCAAGGTCCTATTGATCTGAAGCCAGTCCCCAGGCATATAGTCATGACCTTGGGGGAAAGCACTGTATGTGGGGAGGTCTTGGGTCCCAGGGTAGGAACCTACTACTCTTGTTATGCTAAATGGACATGCTGTCAAAACTGCCTTTTAACTATTCTGTTTTTACCCACAGAGGAGTGCTGCTCAGAGCCTTGGTCATGTGGGCCATAGTTCACGAAGAGATGCATATTTGATGAAAGGTCTAAGAGCAAGTGGCTACTAAGCAGGGTGTGGTGGTGCACGCCTTCATTCCTAGCACTCAGGAGGCAGAGGAGGATTGCCGTGTGGGAGTTCAAGGCCACCCTGAGAATACAGAGTAAATTCCAGGTCAGCCTGGGCCAGAGTGAGACCCTACCTCAAAAACAAGCAAACAGGGCTGGAGGGATGGCTTAGCTGTTAAGGCATTTGCCTGCAAAGCCAAAGGATCCAGGTTCGATTCCCCAGGATCCACGTTAGCCAGATGCACAAGATGGCGCATGCGTCTGGAGTTCGTTTGCGGTGGCTGGAGGCCCTGGTGTGCCCATTCTTTCTGTCTCTCTCTCTCTCTCTCTCTCTCTCTCTCTCTATATATATATATATATATATATCTTTGTCAAATAAATTTAAAAAAAAACAAGAGTAAATGGCTACTGAGTACTCATCTCTACAGCAGACATACATAGCACCCCTCCAAACCACAGGGAACACTGCGAAAGGGCAAAGGAAAGAATTTAAGAGGAGAAGGATGGGGAGGAGAGCTGTGGAATGCTCTGTGCTTGTCATGACGTGGCCATTGCACTCCTGAACTCAAAGCAGCTGTGGTTGTCTGTACGAGACCTGTATAAGATTGGGCCTGTCAGCACCCCACCATGCATGAGGGAGGGGCTGAGGGACTAGTGGTGGTTGACAGTGGCTGGCGTAAGGACAGTCACATTCTTCAGTGGTATAGCCATGGTGGATCGGCCATGCCCCAGTCCATCTTCATGCAGTCAACCCTAGTTGGACTCAGTGGGACACATACACAAAACAAATATGTTTTAAAAGACATGAAAGTAGATGGGCAACTTGTTGGGAAGAAAAGAGAGTCAGTGGGAGGCAGAGGGAGGCGGGAGAGGTCAATGGGGTCAATGTGATCCAAATACACTGTATACATGTATGAAATTGTCGAAAAGGGAAATAAAAGTGAATGAATAAAAGCAATGTCTGTTGTGATGTTAGCTTTCAGTAAAAACCAAGTTACAAGTTAAGTAGATAGAAAACATCATCTGGAGCTGGGGAGATTGCTCCGTGGTTAAGGCGCTTGCCTGCAAAGCCTAAGGACCTTGGTTCAATTCCCCCAGTACCCGCATAAAGCCAGGTGCACAAACAGGCACATGAGTTTTGAGTTCACTTACAGTGGCTAGAAGTCCTGATGTACCCATTCATATTCATTCTCTCTCTCTCTCTTTCTCTCTTTCTCTCTCTCTCTCTGTCAAGTAAATAAATTAATTAAATATTTTTAAAAAGAAAACATCCCTCCACTGTTCATTGAATATGGGAAAGCCAACAGTCAAATCCACTTGCAAAAAAGTATATTTAAGCAAAACAACAACAACAGCAGCAAAAGACTGGCCTGCAGGAAATCTAGAGAAAGAAGCCCCAGACTGGAGAGATAGCCTAGTGGCTAAGGCACTTGCCTGCAAAGCCAAAGGACCCAGGTTTGATTCCCCAGGACCCATGTAAGTCAGATGCATGTGGTGGCACATCCATCTGGAGTTTGTTTATATACCCATTCTTTCTCTCTATCTGCTTCTTCCTCTCTTACTCTCTCTCTCTCACTCGCTAATAAATAAATAAAAATAAGATATTTTTAAAAAGAGAAAGGAGCCCCATATTGTCTGTGTGTCTCTTACTGTCCAGAGTGGAGGGGGGTGGGCATCCCAAATATCCTATACACATGCAAAAAACTGGTGCCACAAATCAGAATACATGTAAAAGATATAACAATATTGACATTAGTTTTATTAAAAATTCACTACATTATTTATTCCTTTTTCAGCTTTGATTTAAAGATACATTTTATATATTGTAGATACTACCTTTCTGTAGCAGACTTCCTTGCCACATAGAATAAATAAAATACAGTCAACAACCCCTTCACTCTAAAGAATTCCTTTTCATCTTTTTGCAATTCACCATTCTCCCTGCCTTAGCTCCTGGCAGCCACAGATCAATTTTGTGTTTATGTAGTTTTGTCTTTGCAGGATTATCATTTATCACCCATGTCAGAAAATGAAAGCTTGCAGGACACAGTCTCTGACTTCTTTCGCTTAGCGCAATGTATCTGAGACTTTGGCATATTGCTGTCGCTATCAGCTATCAGTAATCCATTCCCTTTACTGCTGAGTAGGATTATATGACATAAATGTATCATATTTTGTTTACCCATTACCCAGTTGAAAGACATTTGGTTTGCTTCCAGTTTGGAGCAATTAAGAAGAAAGCTGCTATAAACATTCATACACGGGTTTTCGTGGGAACGCAGGTTTTCATTTCACTTGGGCAAATACCTGGGAGAGGACTTGCTGGGTCAAGAGGTAAGTGTGCATTTAATTTTATAAGAAGCTGCCAAACTGTCTTCCAAAGGGCCGGGCCATTTGGAACCTGCAGCAGCAGATGAGAGTTGTGATTGCCCCCTGTCCCAGCTAATGTCTGATAATGTCAATTTGTGTTTAGAGAATCTAAAAAGTACTTTATGGTCTTTATGGGTTAGACTGGTATCCTGCTAATGATTAAGAATGAATGGGAGTGGGGAGAGGGGATATAAGAGGATAACAGAAGGGGAATGGGACCCACACACAATCTGCTCATACAGTAAAGTTCAAAATTTTTTATTTTTTATTTGTTTTTATTTTTGTATTTGAGAGAGACAAAGGGAAAGAGACAGAAAGAGAGAGAATGGGCACACCAGGGCCTCTAGCTACAGCAAATGCACTCCAGACACATGTGCCACCATGTGCATCTGGCTTACATGGGTACTGGGGAATTGAACCTGGTTCCTTAGACTTCAGAGGCAAGTGCCTTAACTGCTCAACCATCTCTCCAGCCCCAGTTCATAATTTTTTTAAAGGAATGTTAAATATCTTTTTCATGCGCTTATTTGCCATCTATATATCTCTTTAATGAAATGTTGGTGTAATTCTTTTGACTATTTTTAATTGAATTGTTTGGTTTTCTTATTACTGAGCTAGGACAGCTTATTCCACATATAATTCCATATCATATATATGTTTTGCAAATATTACGCCCAAGACTGTGGCTTTTATCATCATTCTCTTAATTGCCAAATTATTTTCTTTTTTAGTTCAAGATATCTATTGTACATCTGTTGCAGTCAGATTCGAATTGCTGGCAGAAATCACCCGACCAAGAGCAGCTTTTGGGAGGAGAAAAAAGAGTTTGTTTTGGCTTCAGACTCGAGGGGAAGCTCCATGATGGCAGGGGGAAATGACGTCATGAGCAGAGGGTGGACATCACCCCCGGCCAACATAAAGTGGACAATAGCAACAGGAGAGTGTGCCAAACACTGGCCCAGGGAAACTGACTATAACACCCATAAGCCTGCCCCCAATAATACACTGCCTCCAGGAAGCTTCAATTTCCAATTGCCATCAGCTGGGGAGACTAGCATTCAGAATATCAAAGTTTATGGGGGACACCTGAATCAAATCCACCCCTGACCCCCATAAACTAATAACCATCCATGATGTAAAATGCAATGCATTTAGTCCAACTTCAAAAGTCCCCATAGGGTTTTTTTTTTTTAATCAATCTTAATGACATTCAGACATCCCCTTTTTTAACTGAGCTATAATACCAAAAAATCCTTTAAATTTTTTTTAAAAAAAAAATCATGGCACAGAATTAACATTCACAGTGCGAAAAATGGCATCGGGCACAGCAAAGAAACATTCAACCAATACAAGATTTAAATAGGGTAAACATCAAACTCTGTAGTTCCAACAACTCTAGTCAGTGAAAAGTCTCCAAGTCTGATAATTCTAACCAGCAACGAGTCCTTGGAGTTCCAATTCCGCCCCTCCAGCTAGGCTACTCACAGTCCTGGAAAACGTCATCCAGGGCTGGTAGCTTTCCTAGCAGCCATCTTGTGGTCCTGGCATCTCCACTGGGTCTCCACTGCAAGCCACACTTCATCCTCATGGCTCCATCAAGTCTCCATGCAGGCAATCCTGCTTCATACTGCCCATGGCCATTTCCAAAACACAAGACCGCGTTGCAAACTCAATGACCCTCTCTTTCCTGAATTTCTTATACTCCACAATATGAGGTATGGTGCCAATTTGTTAATCCAAGAGGGAATAAAGCACTTTGAAGAATAGGACACTCCTTTGAGCACTCAGGCCCCTTCAAAAGAGTCTACAGTCTTCCTGTTGCCCCAATGCAGGTCGCTGGCCCAATCTCAAAGGTTGTAATCTCTCAATTGCAGCTGAACAGGCAGCAGTTTGGACCCAAAGAAATCATTTCTGTGCCATATCCCTCTGCTCACACCAGTCCATTTCTATGCAATGCAACCCTGCACAAGTTGTCAGGACATGGGTATAACAGCAAGCCTCTCACACAAACTGCTTCTAGCCCAGGCCAGGAAATGTTCATTCTCACCCTCAAAAGCCAAACTGCACAGTCCTGAGGGTTCTCACTGTATTCAGTTCTTGCAACTCTGACCAGAATAGCCCATCAAGCTGTACTTTCAGCACCCCAAGGCATCTCTTAGGCCAAGGTTTCAAATCCTTCCATATTCCTCTTGAAAATCAGCTCCAAAAGGCCAAAGACAGTCAGGTGTCTAGCAGCAACGCCACTCTCAGCACCACTTTACTGTTGCAGTCAGGTTTGCATTGTTGGCAGAAATCATCCAACCAAGAGCATCTTTTGGTAAAAAAAGGTGGGGGGAGTGTTTTGGCTTACAGACTTGAGGGGAAGCTCCATGATGGCAGGGGAAAACAATGGCATGAGCAGAGGGTAGACATCACCCCTTGACCAACATAAGATGAACAATAGCAATGGAGAATATGCCAAACACTGCATGAGGAAACTGGCTATAACACCCATAAGCCTGCCCCCAACTGCCTCTAGGAGGCTTTAATTTCCAATTGCCATCAGCTGAGGAAACTAGCATTCAGAACACCTAAGTATAGGGGACACCAGAAATAAGCCACCAGAAATATCACAGTGAGTACAGTTAACAACAATACACTGTGTATTTGAAAACTACTAACAGAGTTTAAGTGCTCTTATCACACACTCACACAAAATAATAATGTTAAGGTAGGAAGTAATACATAAATGAGCCCAATTAGACCATCTACAATATACACATAGTTCAAGACGTAAGTTGTATTCCACAGATATATACAATTTTACTTACTAATTAAAATAAGAATAGGGCTGAAGAGATTAAGTTAAGGTTAAGGCACTTTCCTACAAAGCCTAATGACCCAGGTCTGCTTCCCCAGTACCTATGTAAAGCCAGATTCACAAAGTGGTGCATGCATCTGGAGTTCGTTTGCAGTAGCTAAAGGCCCTGACATGACCATTCTCATTCATTCTTTCCACACCCTCTCATTTCAAAAACAGTAGTATGGGCCGAAGCCCTTCAAAACTCACTGTAGACCCATGCCCACTGTAGAGTTTGGAGAGAGGCTCTCTATGCACACCTGGTCAATAGCCAGCTGTATGTCTAAGTTCCTTCCTGCTTCTGGACCCAGAGGAACTATGTGGCACTGAAAAGATGCATGCAACTTTAGAAGAGAGTGCCTCTCTGGCCAAGTGTATGTGAAGATGACATAGAGAAGGTGCTGGTGGAGCCTAGTCTTGAAGAACAAGGAGTACTATTGGACCAGCTGCTATTGCGAAGAACTGGATGATGGGACCTGGGGAGGTGGCTGAGCAGTTAAGGGCGCTTGCTTGCAAAGCCTGCTAGCATGGATTCAATTCCTCAGTAGCCACATAAAGCCAGATGCAATATGACCCACACATCTGTGATCCCAACATGCCTATGATGTTGGGAAATGGAGCCAGCAGCATCCGCAGCAGGCCAACTACTTTTACACTTTGGAATGTGACAGTTTGTTTGCAGTGGCAAGAGACCTTGTCTCAAAGAAGGTGGAGCACGGACACTTCAAAGCTGTCCTCTGACCACCACCACACACACAAGGACACACATGTCCCCCCACACACACACGCACTTAAACATTCTTTTGAAAGCACTGGATGATCCTAGGATTATGTGTGGTATAATGAAGACACAGGATTTGGGGATGAATCTGCTGTGTTGTCATTTTGCCTCTCTACACTTTTCTCTTTTTTCACTTAAATTTTGTGGAAAAATATCATCAAGAACATCCATGGCATGATGAGAACCCCTACTTTGTGGTATTTAAAGAAATGGAGGTGGGGCTGGAAAGATAGCTTAACAGTTAAGGCACTTGCCTACAAAGCCAAAGGACCTAGGTTTGATTCCCCAAGACCTACATAAGCCAGATGCACATGGTGGTACATGCATCTGAAGTTCATTTGCAGTGGATAGATGCCCTGACATGCCCATTCACTCTCTGCCCCCTCTCTCCCTCCCTGTTTCCCTCTTTCTCTGTCTCTCTCTCTCTCTCTCAAATAAATAATAAATAAAATATTTTTAAAAAGAAATGGAGGGGCTGAAGAGATGGCTTAATGGTTAAGGTGCTTGTCTACAAAGCCTAAGGACCCAGGTTTGATTCCCCAGTACCCACATAAATCCAGATGTACAAGGTGGCACATGCTTCTGGAGTTCATTTGCAGTGGCTAGAGACCCTGGATGCCCATTCTCTCTCTCTATCTGCCTCTTTCTCTCTGTCTCTGTCTCTCTCTCTGTTTCTCTCTCTCTCTCTCTCCCTCTTTCTTCCAAATAAATAAGTAATTTTTAAATTTAAAAAAATCTGAACAATGTTCACATGCTAATGCATGCATTACTTAGTCTTACTTAAGGGTAGAGAGGCAGCTCACCTCCATGAGATCATCCAGGTACTCGGGCTCCCTCTATCTCGGGGCTCTCTCGTACTCTGTGATATTAGCTCCATCTGCTCAATGAGAGCTAATTCACCATCACTTCATCTGTATTTCTACCCAAGGGGAAAGAGGAAATAAAGCAGAAACCATTTCCTTTAATGCACATGACCTGGAAGCTATTAACATCCTTTAGGTCAGCTCTTACTTGCTTATTTACAGCCAGTTACAAGAAAGGCTTGGATTTGATACTCTGTAGCTGGTCAGTTATGTATTTTGCTTAAAAAGCTATCATTACGTGGGGGCTGGGGAGATGGCTCAGTGATTAAAGGTGCTTGCTTGCAAAGTCTGCCGGGTCAGGGTTCAATTCCCCAGTATTCACATAAAGGCAGATGTACAATGTGGCACATACAAGATTTCATTTACAACAACAAGATATCCTAACATGTCCATGCTCCATCTCCCTCTCTCTATATATATCTAGCTCTCTTTCTGTGTGTCTTTATCTCTCAATAAATAAATAAAATGCTTTAAAACCTTTATCACTATGTTATAGTAAATATGGGTGTATAGGAGTCAGGGCTATTGTTATTAAAATCAGATCTTCTGGCTGGAGAGACAGCTTAGGGGTTAAGGCGCATGCCTGCGAAGCCTAAGGACCCCAATTCGATTCTACAGGTCCCACATAAGCCAGATGCACATATTGATGCATGTGACTGGAGTTCATTTGCAGTGGCTAGAGGCCCTGGCACACCCATTCTCTCTCTCTCTCTCCTCTCTCTGACTGTAATAAATAAATAAATAAACAAATAAATAAATAAAGTCTTTAAAAAAAGAAAAAGAAAAAAATCAGATCTTCTGCCAGTATGGTGAGAAGCATACTCTTATAATTCCAACCCTCAGGATGCAAAGGCAGATCACAAGTTCCAGGCCAGCCTGGATTATATAGTAAAAATCCTGACTCAAAAGTCCAAAAATAAATAAACTAAAATAAAATCAGATCTTCTTATTTACACTCATAAGCAACCAGAAAGCAGAAGTTGTCTTTTGCAAGCTTCTGAACTTTCCTCAGAGCTACTTCTGAGATTAACAGAGTTAAATAAAATTTTCCTTTGCCTTGGAATTAGTTAAAGCTAAGGGTCAAAAGGTGTGATGGACCCCAAATGAGATGGAAGCTGAGCATTAATGGTGTCAGACACCCCTGTGGAACCAGCATTCCATGACCTCTAGCCCACCCCCAATCTCCCAAAGACTGATTCAGTGGAGGCGTGAAAGGAAGCCGTTGAGTAACTGTTTTTTGGGAGGGTCATCAGTTTTTGTGGTTAAAGAGAGTTCCTTCTCTGGGCTGGAGAGATGGCTTAGCGGTTGAGGCATTTGCCTACAAAGCCAAAGGATCGTGGTTCAACTCTCCAGGACCCGTGTAAGCCAGATGCACAACGTGGTGCATGCATCTGGAGTTTGTCTGCAGTAGCTGGAGGCCCTGGTGTGCCCATTCTCTCTCTCTCAAATAAATAAATATTTAAAAATAATTTTAAAAAAAGAAACTGGGAACAAAATTAAAATAGAGAGAGAGAGAGAGTTCCTTTTCTACTGAAGAAGGGGCAAGGGCAGGCCCCTGCTCCAGGTTGAGGAAGAAAGGCTCAGGAAGAGTGCTCCTAAATAGCAGGACAGCATTTTGAATCCAAGAGCAAACTATCCGTCATCGTCAACATACTTTTGTCAGTATTATAATAAAAGTGTACATTGCATAAGAGGAAACAAAAAAAAAAAAAAAACTTCTTCCATGAAGCTTCCCATATATTTGAAAGCAAAGGAGTGCATTACATATTTTGTCACTGTTATGATAAATGTGTGTATTGCATAAGAGAAAGCAAAAACTGTTCTTCCATGACGCTCCCTACATTGGAAAGTAAAGGGGTGCATTCGCTTCCACACTCCAACAGCACTGTGTTTAAATTTCGTTCAGCAATGCAAAGAAATTCTGGAATCATTCCTATAAGCTAAAAGTTTGGAGATGTAAAATGCAAACGTGAATAGAAGAACATCGCTGTGCGCCAAAACACATAGCTGTACATATCTGCCTCAACACACGTAGTGACGATTGTCAAATAAATATATACGTATCTACCTCAACACATGGCACAGTGATGATTGTCAAATAAATATATACGTATCTACCTCAAAACACGGCACAGTGATGATTGTCAAATAAATATATAAGACAAATTATCTTAGAATTCAAAGAGTAAGGAATCTCATCCAGGTGAAGGGATCAGGGAAAACTTTGGTGGGAAAATGTTTCATATGAGATAGTCCTTGAAGAGTGGATGTCAACGAGCCAGGTGGGGGAGGCATCAAGGTTAAACACACCTACTAACCAAATGCCAATGCACTTGGGAGGCAGCAACACCACCACTGCCTCTAGCTTCAAAACTGCCCTGTCTTAGCATAAAGGAAAAGGAAGGAAAGGAGGCATAGAAGAAGTAACAGTAGGAGAAAAGAAGAAAGAAATGTAGGATTGATAGAATGAAAAAGGAACAAATGAGCCGAGTGTGGTGGCACACGCCTTTAATCCCAGCACTCGGGAGGCAGAGGTAGGAGTATCGCCATGAGTTCGAGGCCACCCTGAGATTACAGAGTGAATTCCAGGTCAGCCTGGACTAGAGTGAGACCCTACCTCGAAAAACCAAAAAAAAAGAAGAAGAAAAAGAAGAAGAAGAGGAGGAGGAGGAAGAGGAGGAGGAGAAAGAAGAAAAGAAAAAAGAAAAAGGAACAAATGAGAAATGGAGAACTACAGCTCCCCTGGAGCCTGCATTCCATTCTGCCTACTGTGAGCCTCATTCAATCCATTCAGAGCCAAGTTCAAAACAAACAAAGTGTTCCTTGTTTCCAGTTTCTCATTTCTTGTTCATTCCTCAAAGTATTATAATCTGGCTGCTGCCCATATCACTCCACTTAGACTCCCCTTGTTAAAATCACCCACAACGTACTGAATTGACTTCTGGAGGCTTGTATCATGCCTGGCCATTCTGGATGACTCAATTTGTGTCCTCTCCCATGATTTTCAATGTGACTTATAGCCAGTGGTTTTCAGCTGACAAAGGGCAATTTTCTCCTGCCAAGTTCACATGGCAATGTTTAACACAGGCTTGGTGGTCTCAAGAGGTCATCAAGAAGGTACTACGAGTGTCTAGTGAGTAGAGACCTAGGATGCTGTCAAACATCCTGCACTTGATAAGACAACCTTGCTTACCATTCGAGTGTATGCCCCAAAGGTTCAGATATTGGGACCTTGGTCCCCCAAACCTTTAAGAGATGGAGCCTAGTGGAAGGTGATTAGGTTATAGAGGCACTGCCCCAGAGAGACGAATGTAGTTAGAGTGGTCTGTTACAAAGTAAGTCAGCCTCATTCACTCAGCTTTCTTTGCATGTAACTCATTTGCTTTCCATCCCACCATGTTGTGATGCAGCCAGGAAGCCCCTCCTCAGAAGCTGAGGCTCCCGATCTCAAACTTTTGCCCTCCCAAGCTATGAACTAAATAAACCTCTCTTCTTTATAAAGTACCCAACATTGGGCATTTTGTTCTTATAACATGAAAAGGACAGGAGAGGGCTGGAGAGATGGCTTAGTGGCTAAGGCCTTTGTCTACAAAGACTAAGGACCTAGGTTCAATTCCCCAGAACCCACATAAGCCAGGTGCACAAGGTGGTACATGCATCTGGAGTTCGTTTGCAGTGGCTGGAGTTCCTGGCATGCTCATTCTATCAGCTTCTCTCTCTCTCTCTCTCTCTCTCTCTCTAAATAAATAAATAAATAAATAAATAAATAAATAAATAAATAAATAAATAAAATATTTTAAAAGGGAAAGGAGATATGGAGGAAGAAAGGATGGAAAAGAAAGGAAAGAATAATTGATAGTATAAAAAAGAAATCAGGAAAATTGACACAGAGGAGTGAGACTGTTACTAAAACTCCCCCTAAAAATATGGAAGAGTCATTGGAACTGGGTACAGCAAAGGATGGGTGAGTGTGAGAAGCAAGCTAGAAAAGGCCTGGAATGCCATAAACAGTATTTTGGAAGGTTTTGAGACAGCTCAGAAGATAAGGGGAACATGGGCTGGTCTCAGATGAAAATGAGTCCCTTTGGGTTGGTGCAAAGGCCACCCTTGTTCTGAAGTAGCAAAGAACTTAGCTGAGCTGTGCCCATGCCCAAGGCTGTATGGAAAGCTGAATTTAACAATTATTAAAAATTGGCAAAGCAAATATCTGAACAGCAAAGCATTCAAGTTGCTGCTTGGGTAGTTTTCACTGCATTCAGTAGGATTTTGGAGCAATGACAAGGCTTAAAGGCAAAGTATATCATTGAAAGGGAAATGGAGTCTAGGATGTAGCAAGTAGTCGTGTTGGCTTAGTGTAAGTAAGGTTATAAAGTCAACCTTCAATACCAAAAAGAAGGAGACATGGGGAGGGGGAATGGATGGGAAGAAAGATACTTGAAAAATTTATAGACTCCCCCCACAAAAAACGCAAATTCACAAGAAGAAAATAAGGTCTAGCCAAACAACTCTTTGCTAAATACATTAGTGTAAATGAAAGGGAGTCAGTTGGTACTGTTCAGAACAAGGGAAAAGAGGCTTTGAGGGCCCCTCAAAAATCTTCAAGTTGGGCTGGAGGGACGGCTTAGAGGTTAAGGCTATTGCCTGCAAAGCCAAAGGATCCCGGTTCAATTCCCCGAGACCCACATTAGCCAGATGTGCAAGGTGGCACATGCATCTGGAGTTCATTTGCAGTGGCTGGAGGCCCTGGCACACCCATTCTCTCCCTCTCTCTCTCCCACTTTCTCTCTCTCTCTCTTTCGCTCTCTCTCTCTCTCTCTCCATCTTTCTCTCTGTTAAATAAATAATAAAATAGAAACTTTCATTTTAAAAAAATCTGTATGTATGGGTTGGAGGGTGGCTTAGCGGTTAAGGCACTTGCCTGCAAAAACCAAGGACTCATGTTCCACTATCCAGGTCCCACATAAGCCAGATGCACAAGGTGACACAAGCACGCAAGGTTGCACAAGACGATGCATGCTTCTGGAGTTCAATTTCAGTGGCTAGAGGTCATGGTATGGCAATTCTCTCTCTCTCTCTCTCTCTCTCTCTCAAAAAAAAAAATTTTTTTAAGAGAGGAAAATATCTGCAGGTATGTATGCTACTCCTGTCACAGAGACAGAGCCTTCTAGGGCAGAATATATTCATGAAATAGCCCTGTTCATGGTCCCCATAGATTTACTGTCCCTGACTAACTTAGCATTCTTCTGCCTGCTATTGCAATAAACACTCCATGTTACCTCCAGCCATAGTTACAGACCCCCATGCATGGCTTGTGCCAGCCACAGACTTTGCTGGTATACATCTGGTGCTGACTCTGCAGGTGTACAGAACTAAGAAGAGCTGTGGAGTCACAGAGGTTTCCAAAGTGTTAAAGGAAAGCCTGGGGAGTCAGGCAGAGGTTTGCCACAGGGCTGGAGCCATTATAGAGGTTCCCCACTAATGTAATGTATCTATGGGAGTATCACTGCCTGCACTGGAGTCCTCGGGAAGGTAAATCTACCAGCATGAAAATCTACCCGTGCAACTGCCTGGGCAAGCTGAAGACGTCAGCTTGCTATCTATGACAGCACTCGGGTGGACGGCAACCAGCCAAGTCGTGGGGGTGGAGTTTCCTGAGGCCTGCAGTCTTCATAGGATTCTGAACTTGCAGCTTTAAGATTCAATGTTAGCTGGGCATGATAGCTGTATCAATTACTTTCTCATTGCTGGGACAAAATACCCAACCAGAAGCAGCTTATGTCAGGAAAGGTGATTATTTTCAGGTCACAGTTTTGAGGGAAGGTCTGCCATGGTGGTGAAAACACGACAGGAGTGGGAAGCTGGTGTCATATTGTCACATCAGCATGGAGGAAGTAGAGAGTGACAAATGCTGGTGTTCAGCCACAATTTATTTATTTATTTATTTATTTATTTATTTATTTATTTATTTATTTTTCCTGAGGTAAGGTCTCACTCTAGCTCAGGCTGATCTGGAATTCACTATGTAGTCTCAGGGTGGCCTTGAACTCATTGGTGATCCTCCTACCTCTGCCTCCCGAGTGCTGGGATTAAAGGCGTGTGCCACCATGCCCAGCTCTTTTTTTCTAAAGGTTTTTTTTTTAATTTATTTATTTATTAGAGACAGAGAGAGGGAGAGAGAGAGAAAGAGTGAAAATAGGCATGACAGGGCCTCTAGACACTGCATATGAACTCCAGACACATGTGCCACCATGTGCATCTGGCTTATGTGGGACCTAGAGAATCTAACTGGGGTCCTTAGGCTTTGCAGGCATATGCCTTAAGCACTAAGCCATCTCTCCAGCCCCACAATTTCTTTTTTATACAGTGCAGAACCCTACCCACGGTTAAGGTGAATCTTCCCATTTCAATTCATCTAATCAAGATAATCCCTCACAGGTAAGTCTGTCAAGTTGAAGATCAATATAAACCCTCCCAGCAGCTCACACTTGTAATCTTAGCACTCAGGAGGCTAAGGCTGGAGAATTGCCATGAGTTTGAGGCCATCTTACCATTCTACCTTGGAAATAGATAACTTGTTTTTGGTGTTTGGTTTTATTTTACTAGCTCACAGCTGGGAGGTTTTCTTTAGTTCTCAGATGAAACTTTGGACTTGGGCTTTTGAGTGCTGCTGGAATGAGTTAAGACTCTGGAGCTATTGGAGACAGCATAACTGTCTTTTGTATTTTGCACTGTGAGAAAACAATACACTTTGGAGGCTAAGGATGGACTACTATGGTGTGGATGTGTTTGAGTATATTCCCCGATGCTTCAGGCACTAGGAGTTTGGTCAACAGTTTGGCAGTGTTGGGAGTTGCTAAAACCTATGTGAGGTGAGGTCTACTGAAAGATGGTGGGGTGGTTTGAATGTGAATGTATGTCCCCCATAACCTCAGGTTTTTTTTTTTTTTTTCGAGGTAGGGTCTCACTCTAGCCCAGGCTGACCTGGAATTCACTATGTAGTCTCAGGGTGGCCTCGAACTCACAGAGATCCTCCTACCTCTGCCTCCCCAATGCTGGGATTAAAGGTGTGCGCCACAATGCCCGGCGCCTCAGGTTTTTTTTGTTGTTGTTGTTTTTTTTTTTTTTTGTATGTTTGTTTTTTGTTTTTCAAAACAGTGTCTCGCTATCCCAGGCTGACCTGGAATTTACTATGTAGTCTCAGGGTGGCCTTGAACTCTCGGCAATCCTCTTACCTCTGCCTCCCGAGTACTGGGATTAAAGGTGTGCGCCACTGTGCCCGGTGCCTCAGGTATTTTTGATTAAGGTTAAGCTTCCTGCTTAAGTCTCCAGCAGCCTGATGGAGGAGGTGTCACTGCATCCCACCCCCATCCTGAGGTCCAGCCCTAAGGTGTGTTTGGGGATAATCTTGATTTCAGCCCAATGGTTTGACGAGAGAAGTCTGCGCTTGCTGGCGCTGGTGTTTGCTTGCTGTAGTTGTTTCTCTGTGCTTGGGTCTATGGAAGGAAGCAGCTTCTTCCACCGCTGATGGAGTTTCCCCCCATTGGTAAACTGAAATAAGCCCTCTCCTCCCTTAAATGGGGTCTGGCTGGATATTTGTCCCAGCAACATGGAGCTGACTCCAACAGGTGACTAGGGATGCTACTCTCAGAACGGACTGCTTTAGTGATGATGGGACCCTCCCCTAGGTAGTTCTTGAGAAAATGGGCTGATAGAAAGTGAAAAGCCAACTCGTGTATTTGGCCCCTTCTTCAAGCAGCTGTTTTCTTCTCTGCTCCTCTGCCACGCTGCAATGCTGCCAAAGAGACAAAACCCTCTTTATGAAACACTCCCTGTCATTCTTTGGACATGGCAATAGGAAGGTGGCTAAGGCTCTCTGCTATGTACTAATGAATCTCAAGTTCATACATCTTAGTTCCCATCAATTCATGAGATCTACAATTCCATTTCCAACAACGCTTTGAGCTGCTCCACCTAGGCTTCTCAAGCATTCTAATCTCTGTATGCAAAAAGACCAAATTTACCTTTCTCATTACAACCTATCTCTCCCCCCTGTGTTGTTCATCTCAAGTGATGGCATAACCAGTCATTCAGGTTGTCCAATCTGTAAACTACACTGGCCTCATGCCTACCTTTCCTTTCCTATTGCCACACATCCTACCAGCAATCTTTTCTCTTAAGGATCTTTCAAAACTATTCCTTTTCTTTATCATTGCACATCTGTCCTACTGTATTGCTGTAATCCCCAAAATAATGTCTGCTTCCTGGATCAGTCAGTTCACACTGTAGAAGTCAGAGTGAGGGCTATAGAGTCAACCTGGGCTGAAAGTCTAGCTTTGGTTTACATACCTTTCTATTGGGCAAGTTGCCTATGCTGTCTAAAATTTAGCTTCTCTTCTTTGGTGTTATCAATATGTACTCAAGGAGTTGTTTGTGAAAAATCAATGACTTTGTCCACATCAAGCATATGTAACTCTTAATAGGCATTACTATTATCTCATATACTTGATCCACATGAGAACAGTCAGTGTGATCTCCCTAAAATTCCTCTTGTTTTCCTACAGGATGAAGTCCAAATGCGGGGCTTACCTGCCTCTTCAAACTCACTGTTCATTGTTCCACAGAGTAATGTTGAACTGGAGGGTACATTTAAGATCATTTTGGCCAAAAAGTTTCTAGATTTGATGAGAACTATAACATCATCAATCTAGATTTCTGTTTGTTTGGGTTTTTTTGTTGTTTTTTTTTGTTTGTTTGTTTGTTTGTTTTTTGGTTTTTTGAGATAGGGACTCACTGCTCTGGCCCAGACTGACCTGGAATTAACTTTGTAGTCTCAGGGTGGCCTCGAACTCACAGCGATCCTCCTACCTCTGCCTCCCAAGTGCTGGGATTAAAGGCATGCACCACCAGGCCCGGCTGTTTTTTTTTTTTTTTTTTTTTTTTTTTTTTTAAGAGGCAGGGTATCACTCTAGCTCAGGCTGATCTGGAATTCACTATGTAGTCTCAGGGTGGCCTCAAACTCATGGTGATCCTCCTATCTCTGCCTCCCAAGTGCTGGGATTAAAGGTGTGAGCCACCACGTCCAGTTTACCAATCTAGATTTCTATGTTCATCTTTCAAAAATGAAAGCAGGGCTGGGGAGATGGCTTAGTGGTTAAGGCACTTGCCTGTAAAGCCTCAGGAAGATTCTCCAGGTCCCACATAAGTCAGAATCACAAAGTGATGCAAGTGCACAAGGTCGCACATATGCACAAGATGGCACACACATCTGGAGTTAAATTTGAGTGGCAGGAGGCCCTCTTGTACCAATTCTCTCTCTCTCTTGCTTTCACTCTCTCATACAAAACAAAAGGCCAATCTGTTTGGCTTTCCAAAAAAAAAAAAAATCAAAGTAAAAAGCTGGAAAAATTAATCACTAAAGGATCCACACTGCAAGAAATGCTGAAGTCCTTAGAAAGAGGAAAATGGCACCAAATGGAAATGTAGACCTACCGAAAGGAAAGAGGAGCATCTGGAAATAAGGCATATTTCCTGTTCGTGTTATACAAATCTCTTTTGTAATATGGACTGTTTAAATAAAAAGAATAAAATTATTGTGAAAGCATATCAAAAGTTACTTAGGTATACATAACAATGATAGCCCAAAGACAGGGAGATACAGATTTGGAAAATACTATTGTTAGTGTTTTAAGCATCATTTTTAATTAATAAATTATTTCCGAGGGGAGAGAGAGAGAACAACAGAGAGGAAGAGAATGGGCATGCCAGGGGCTCTAGCCACTGCAAACAAACACTAGACATATGTGCCACTTTGTGTATCTGGCTTTACATGGGTACTGGAGAATCGAACCCTGGTTGTTAGGCTTTGCAGACAAGCACCTTAACCACTGAGCCATCCCTCTGTTTTATGATATCTGTGAAATGATTAAATGTGACTTGAGATTAGTTTGTAAGAGGCTGGAAAGATGGCTCAGTTGGTAAGAGAACTTGCTATGCAAGCATGAGGGCCTAAGCACAGACCCTCAGCACTCACATAAAGAGCTGGGCGTGGTCATGCACATCTATAACCCCAGTCTACAGGGAGCAGAGAATAGAGAACTGCTGGGGCTAGCTGTTCCGCCAGTCTGACCCAAAAATGAAAGCTCTGGGTTCACTGACTGTCTCTCAAAGGAAAACAATATGGAAGAGCAATAGAAGATATCCAACATTCTCCTCTGTCCTCTGTATGTGTGTGCACAAGGCACGTGCATCTGCACACATGAATGCATACACACACACACACACACACACACACACACTACACACATATGCATCAAAAAAAAAGAAAGACTGGGCTGGAGAGATGGCTTAGTGGTTAAGGCACCTGCCTGCAAAGCCTAAGGACCCCGGTTCGAATCTCCAGGTCCCACGTTTGGCATCTGGGGCATTGTCACTTACAGATGAAAGATAACATTCATTTCCTTAGGGGACAATCAGGCTGGTTTTAAATTTGCCTCTGACCCTGTGTCTCAGTGATGTTGGGGAGAATATCTATTTAAATCTTGTTGTTAAAAGGATGCATTCTCTCAGAGTAGTTGAGAGATTAAATAATGCAGTGTCCTCTGAGGTCTTTCATAAGGTATGGAGTGTCCCTCAGGAATGCTGGCTGCCACCTACAGTTCCTTAATAGGCAGATGGAAATCACGGGACTCTTAGGAGTGAAGACAGGAATGCAGAGAACATCAGGGACAATCCACATACTTCTCAATTGTGCTAAGAGTCTGGATGCTTGTCTGTTTCCTTAGCATTTCTTGACAGCAGAATAAGGTCCTTTAACCTCACCAGACCCATCTTACACAAAGTAATTGACCTCCTTCTAGATTTTTCTACAGTTTTACCTGTAACCTCTTTAACACCGCAAAGTTTGAGAGTAATAAAGAATCCTTCCTGCTTAAAGGGTGAGGAGGGACTAGAGAGATGACTTAGCTGTGAAAGTGCTTGCCTTCAAAGCCTAAGGACCCAGGCTCAATTCCCCAGTACCCACATAAGCCAGATGCACAAGGGGGCACATGCATCTGAAGTTCACTTGCAGTGACTGGAGGCCCTTGTGCACCCATTCTCATTCTCTCTCTCTCTCTCTCTCTCTGTCTCTGTCTCTCTCTCCTTGCAAATAAATAAATAAATAAATAAATAAATAAATAAATAAATAAATAAATAATAAATTACAAAAAAAGGTGAGGGAGGAAATTTCCTAAAACTTGCATGTGGTTAATCTTGATTGTCTTGATAGGGCTTAGAATCATCTTGGAGACAAGCCTCTAGGTGTGTCTGTGAGGGTACTCCCAAAAACATTTTTTAACTGAGGTGGGAAGATCCACCTTGAAAACGGGTGGCACCCTCCCATGAGCTGGGGTACTGGACTGAATTTAAAAGGGGAAAGCAAACAGAAGATCAGCGTTCATCTCTCTCTGATTCTGTGAGTGCAATGTGACCAACCACTTCAAGTTCCTGCCACCATGTCTTTCCTGCCTCGATGCACTATGTAACGTCTTAAACTAGGAGCCAAAATAAACCTTTCTTCCTTAAGTGGCTTTTATCATATTTTATCACCACAGCAAGAAAGTGACCAGTATGTACATTTTTCCATTTTTGTACTCTTTGGGCCCACCTGATAAGGCTTTCTCTGCTACTTTTTATTTAACATTCCTATATGCTCTCTGTTATATGGAGTCATATAGCAAGCATGCTGAGTAACCTGCCCAAGTACTTGTGGGTAAGAAGGAGCTGAAGGAAGCAATACTCCTCAGGTACTTCTAGCTGGTGGCTATGAGGAGAGAGGAAAAAGCAGGTAAAATAATTTGCTTCCAAATTTTAAAATCACTGTTTTCAATCTCAGGCATCGTGAGAATCATCCGGAAGGCTTGCTAAAACATGAGTCCTTGGCATCACCACCCCACGCTGTGATTCACAACTTGGTGGGGCCTGGGAATTTGCATTTGCAGCAATTTCCCAGGTCGGTACCTACTGCCAGGGACCCCACCTTGAGAACCCCCACTCTAAATGATAGACTCTGTAGTTTAGAAAACCCAAGTCTTAGTTTTGTTTTCAGAAGATAAAAGTCACCAGAAATATACTGCATAAGTTCTTTTAACTTTCATTTTATTTTAAAAAGTCTAAAAATGTAGTTTTGAGGAGTAAATCCCATTTTTAAGACTAAAGCAAAAGGCATAGTTCATCCTCAGTCTTGATGGACAATTTGTTATGACGTCCAAAACAATGGCATCTAAAATGGGAAGGTTAGGGTTGGTCTTGAATTGAGCTCCACTTTGTTAAAAATCAAACATAATTCCTAACTTTCTGCTGATACAGAACAGTGCTTAATGGCCTCCTCTCTGTTCAGAATGCTCAGGGGTAATATACTCTGGGTCATTTTATATATATAATGAAATATATATATATATATATGAAACATTTCTTACTTAGGATTTCCAAAATTCAAAATAATTAGAGTTCAACAGGAAACTCAGTTCAAACTGTCTTGTTTTGCTGGGGTTTTTTTGATGCCCATGCATATATACACAATGTACCTTGGTCCCCCAC